>MU270012.1:35804820-37004820 GCA_021432705.1 Caranx ignobilis
TGTAGCTTAACACCTGATATCAGACACAGACCCACCACTGTGTCACTGAAACCTTTTGATGGACACAAATCAATGCTTCTGTATCTTAATGATGATTCAGGCCTCAAGATGACAATTTGCTAGAATCCCCTTGATTGTCAATTAGACTGAGCGGCAGCACAGCCCAGTGGATCGGTTATCCAAAGGAAAGAACATCACATCAATCCATCTGCTCCTTAAAACACAAAGCTCTAAAAAAAAAAAAACAGTCACAGCGTGAATCAATATGAGGCGCTGGTATCTTGGAAGGCAGATTAAGATCTGATTACAAACCAAAACTGATGGGATAAAGAAACGCAGTAAATGCACTGCTGGCCGTTTTGTGCGTGCAGCAAATTAGTCCAGATCAAGCAGGGATTGGCTGTCCTTTAAAATGCGCCCATCATCACAAAGTCTCTCAGATGCACTGTGAGTGGATTCAGACCTTTTCATACAAAAACATGATCTGCTTTACTGTAACATTTAGACTCAAGCGCTGAGGAAATGAAAAAAAGGATGACTCCATTTACGCCACAGTTCATCAGTAATCTTATATAACAAATCCAATGCATTATTGACTGCTTTGTCACAACACCAGATAAAGTGAATTTTTTTAACAAATGATAACCTCTAAGAAATGTAATATGCTTCCCTCCTTAAATCCAGGGCCTTATCAAACCTCATTACAATGTACTGTGGATAAAATGATGTCTCTCTGTTTCAGAGTCACTGTGAACTCCAGGAATTAGAAGTTATCATTAAATTTTTAGTGGTACAGTAAAGGATAGAGTAGAGAAGGTAATAATGGCTCCACCTGGCTCAGCTACAACATTAAAGTTAAGTTTATCTCAGTGTACATACAAAATGTCCATGTGAGTGTTGTTTTAATATAGACTTGAGCCTATTAGCCCCTGTTGCATTCATGTGGCTGTAACCATTCATTGTTCTAATCATATATAGAGATAAAGTATATCAAAAGTTTCAGCTCTGTGCTGTTTTACTGTTCATATATTAAAGGCAGAGTCTGTAGGATTTTCCTAAGAAACAATATATAGACTTATATGATGCCATCACTGGCAACGGAACCCTTGAGGGCTATGACGCCACAAATAGGAGGGCTGCTGCGGTGAGCATGGAGCCCTAGGGTGCGGGCCCAGGTGGCAGCTATCACCTGCTAACTCACGGCTAGCAGCAGCAAGGCCAGATGCTAGCCCCGCAATGATGGGTGGGGCTCCACCTGGGTGGCAGCTAGTACCTGCAGAGCTCACTGTGGCTAGCCCCCTTTTCACTGGTACGTGTGTATCTGCCATTTCTCCCAGTTTGACATCATCCAGTCCATAGGTCTGGTCACTATCTTGGTGGTAGTAGTGAATATTCAAACGAGAACTTTAAAGGTTGGAGTGGAGAAGGGCTCCATGTGAACAGCAGTTGAACATGGGTCAGTCCTGACAACTGCTGTCAGGGGCAGGGGGCGTGTGCAGTTGAGCCCAAGAGGAGGGGCCCAATTTGAATGTTGTGTTTACAAACTGCAACAAACAAACCTATAGACTCTACCTTTAAGTAACAAACTAAGGTTTTGATCTCAAAACTAAATGTGTCCGTAAAGGAGCATCTAAAAATAGTCAAACTAGCTGCTCTGAGGCCTCTTTTGGGACGTGCAAAATCAAATGAATACGGTAACTCTGAAAGTGGAGTACCAAAAAGTATTGTTTGGCTCTGTATCAGTACTGAAAGGTAGGTATCACACATCATTTGTGACAGTAAAATCAAATTTCTTCTCAGCACGTGTTTACTCCTGTTTATAGTGAAACATGAAGCACCGAGCAGCAATAAGTTAGTTCCAGCTCAGATGCAGCAGTGAGACGACAGAGACAGAAACACTTCGTTTATCTGTTTTCAGTTGTTGAAAACTATAAACCACAAACTTTAAGTCTGCAGGGAGTTGTGAGAGCTTTAGGATGGAGTATACTCTAAACGTGACTGTTGATATCTCATCTGTGTCTTATCAGCCACCGCCTTCTTGTGTTCTCAGAGAATTGTACATCTTTCCCACCAAAGCTCTGTGGGGATCTACACAATCTATCCTCACTGAAATCACAAAATGGCTTCCAAGGCCCTCGGTTCATGTGCTGCTCAGAGGACACGGTCAGCTGAGAGTTGAAAAAAGGCAAACAGAAAATATGAAACATTCGCTGCTGTTGTCTCAAGGTTTTCCTCAGCACAGCAAGAATATAAGGAGCATGTGACGTGGACGAGGCCCTGGGGGGTGGGGGTGTTGTGGGGGTGAGGTGGTCTATGTTGAACTTCTGTCAGCTTGTTCTCAGCTTAGCTGGATGCTGCTGCCTCTGGTCATCACACCTGCCTGTTTGTCTCCATGCCCAGATGATGACAATGGCCTGCTGGCCAGAATTACCCACGTATTATCCCTTTAAAAACACTTATCCTTAAAAGGCCTTTTCATGTGTATATAAGGACAGACGGAGAGAGACACAAAGAGAGTGAGAGAGAGAGAGTGTGTGTGTGTGTGTGTGTGTGTGTGTATATGTGTGTAGCAGTTTTATTGTTATTATTCACCACATTTATCTTCTTTCTGGAGGTTGGCAACTTTTTACAGTGATCAAATATTTAAAGGTCAACACCCCCACCAGAAGTCCAGCTGAAACACCTCTTCACATTGATTGATGGTTGTTGTCTTTAGCGATGCACAAGCAAAGGGAGCTGAACACACTCCTCTACCACTGGGTCCAGTTGTCTAATTATGTGACCTCAGCACATTGAGTTTGTTTGTGATGCTGAACAAATCTTCACTGATCAGATCACTGGCAGCTTGTTTGTCCAAACTTGGGCTGTTTTCGCAGCTTGAGGTTTATACATTGTGCTCATTCCACTTATTTCGGGGCTTTCTCTTGGCGTCACATCCCATTTTGAGTCTGCCCTATCAGCAGAGTAAACCTCAAGCCCCGCCCGGGATATTTTCGGGCCACTCTGAGTAACTAACCCGAGGCAGGGACTCATTTAGCCCCCATAAAAGTGCCAGGAGATCGTCCTTTGAGGCTGATTCCTGCAGTGGAGACATGCACCAACGGCCCCGGCCCTGTAAAATTACCCCAAAATTCCTGTGGTATCTGTAATTAATTCCAATCCATCTGATAGTTGTTTATTTAAATGTAGTTCTAGTTGACAAAAAAGTAAAGACATCTCAGTTTTGTTGTGCATTTAAACATCTTGTCCTTGTCAGTCTGCAATTATAATAGACCAGGTAGTCCTTATGCCCTCCTTTGTACATGCAGCTGTTAATCCCAAACTGTCTGTTCAAACCAAACCTCACACTGACAGTGGTTCCTGCTCAGTGCTCATTATTGTACAAGCTGTACTCGCCACAGTGTGCATTTTCCCCTGGTTCACTGGCTCCAAATTGCCCATAGGTGTGAATGTGAGTGTGAATGGCTGGGTGTCTAGTCTACAGCTCCTTCTACACATGGTGTTTCAAAGCAGGAATGTGGCACCTTTATTCTGGTTTGCCAATCTGTATCAAAGGTACTGGCGCTGCATTGTTACCTTTAAGACATCACTGGAGGTAGTGACAAATACGGACGGACATGTGTGTAAAAGGGAGAGTCGGCATTGTTGTGTCAGACGTCTTGCTTCTAATGTGAACTTTCACATGCTCTAAAATCACACAGAGGGGCTGTAATGTGCTGCCTTTGATTGGTCCAGTGTAAACAAGCACAGGCAACACAATGAGGTCTCTTATTAACAGCACCATAGCAAAATCCCTGTATAAAAGTAGGATCGTGCATTAGCCCAGTGGTTGACAAGTGATCTGTAGAGGACGTACCCCTTCTTTCCAGGGAGTAGCATCAGCCTTTGGCCTTTTCATTATGTTCTTAGGTGTTTTGTTGCCATTTCTCATTCGGTTTAGTCTCATTAGTTACGAAGGCATTACCAAAGACATTACCAAAATACAAGATGTTGTTCATTAAATGCGCAACAGGGCAAGCAGCAATACAAATATCTGAAGAAGATGTGTTTTCAGACTGCAGATCCTGCTGTATAGTACGATGTTAGAAGTTGCTGAATATGTTTGCAGAGTAGGTCACTCATCCATCTCCCACTGTGTCGTTTTTATTCTTTCATGAAAGATGCAATAGATTTTTCCATTGTAGTTCAGTCACTGGTTTTATTCCTGTGTTTAACATAGAGAAAGAGTTATCATTGGTTTTGTGGACAAAATGAACACAGGTAAGCACACTCATGTGCATGCTACAGAATCTACATATGATGTCATCACTGCAGATCGTGTTAAAGGGTTATGTTGCAGACTGACCAAAGATTGGTGACTGTTTCTATTTCTCATTTTCTCTCTCTTTCCCCCCCTCCTTCTCTCTTTGTTTGTATGTGTTCATGTGTTGTGCTGATCAGAAAGCGGATGACCGAGAGAAGAGGCAGGAAGCTCACCGTTTCCATTTTGATGCCATGTGAAGGAAGCTGCTGCATCATGGGAGAAGATCCTCTCCTCCACTCCTCTGCCCTGCCCCCTCCCCCTCCATGCTTCCCTCACACACACATTTTCACTCACACATATTTCAAGGGCCTATAAATGGATCCTCATTTGCACCAAAACGTTTCTTTTTGATATTTGTCAGTCCTCGAGTCAGATGTGAAATATTTATGTTCCATTTCATTTATTCATTCCAGTGTTAGAAGTACAGGAGCTGCAACAAGGCCGTGGAGACACAGAGAGAAATCCTAATGGAGATCTCTGACAAGTTTAAAGCAGGGATTTCTTTGGACTGGCTGTAGTTGGCAGAGTCATCAAAAGTGATGTTATTAGTGTTTTGACAAAATGACTTAGATTTCTGTTAAAAGCTCCAACCACTTGCTCCAACTGTTTGTTTCTACTGGTTTGCTGGAGTGGATGCAGCATGAAGTGTTGACATTTATAATGTTACTTGAAAGCCATGTGTGTTACTGTCCATTGTCTTTGTGGCGTTTATTCACCTCTCTTTTTAATCTGACTTAGATATTGTAGAAAGCAAAGTACATCAGATTTCATGACGCAGGAAATTGAACTGAACTGAATTCTCTAATATCAATCTCAGCTTTGTGACGGCAGCAGCAGCGACTTCTACAAAGTGAACAGAAATGGCTGCATGATATTCCCTTCGACCAATCTCTCCAAAAATGATGAATGGCCTTTTAGGTTTGCTGAGTGCAGATTCATCTTTTTCACTCTGGATTGTATCACAGTGCATCATGGGAGTGCCAAGTTTTTCTATTAAAGTGTATGTAATGTGTATTACTACTGCATCAAGGCTCAGAGAAGAGTCAAAAGACAGTTCTTCTAGTTGTAGGTTTAATTTTCATTGTCTGTCTGAAGTTAATTGGGTCAAGCACTCTGTTGTGTTCAGATAGTTGTTTCACAGGAATGAGCTAATGCCTTTCTAAATGGTTTGCACTTTTTTAACTACTGATTAACTGTGGGTGTGTGTAATTTATTTTGTTTTGTGGATTTGATTTGCAAATGAATGTTGAAGCTACTCCATGTGTTTACTTACTGAGGCTGAGAATAAAGGTTTCTCCTGTTTGAATCAGCCCTGGCTTGGCTAATTTGTTCTTTATTAGACTTCTCATCTTGTTAATGTTGCATTCTCCTTTAAGCGACTTGTGAAATAAATAGATACACATTAAGTCCCAAACCTGTAATTTACCACTTAGAATAGTTCTTTCTCTGAAACTCCTTTCAAAGAACATTCTTTGTTTATCTTGTAGCAGGGTGGCCAGAGGGAGATTTACACTTTAAATAATCACTTTTATATGCTCTTCATTATCAAAATTTATAGCAAGTGAAGCAGTGCAGAAATTAAACTCCCTTTAATTTTCCACAGGACCCCTGGAGCCCCCTTAAAGCACCCCTCTGGGCCCAGCACCCCATCCCACGAGCCACCCTGCTAAATTATGCATGGGTGTGGTTAACCCTCCCTGCATGGTAAATGAGAATAGGACTGTCTCAGACTCTCTGAGGAGAACAGAGAAGCAATGTATGTATGCCACACTAACACACACCTATTGACAGTTAATGTGTGTGTGTGTGCGCGCGCGTGTGTGCGTGTGTGTGTGTGTGTGTGTGTGTGTGTGTGTTCTGAGAGAAACACAGAGGGACAGAGAAAGAGAGAGAGTGGCACTTAGAGCAAGGAGGGGGTGGTACACTACAGGCTGCTGTTAAGTAACACAGAGAAAGCCAGAGCAGAACAGGAAACAGGCAGGTTCAGGCTTAAAAAATAAAAGCATGTGAGGGGAAAAACGCTACTGATGTTTATAAAGAACTGTATACAGGAAGAACTAAGAGAAATGTATCTGACAGCTTGGTATAATTACATAAATGTATTACACCTCCATTGTGTGACATGTAAATTGATACAACTGTTTTAATAGATTGTTACAGGAGTCACCTTTAATTTACTTTCGTCGAGTTTTACATCATTTTGATCTGCCAGTGGACTTGATACAAAACCAATAAGTCTGACACAGTCTGAGGCCTTACAGTCAACATGACAGTTACTTATTCTGAAGAAGCTCAGAACAAACCTGCTTACTTCATCTATTTACAACTTATTACAATTTATCTATTAAAAGAGGCTTGATTCACTGGCAACCCCCCAATAAATAACAAGTAATTCAAAGTATAAATTTCATTGCTGTTGCTCCTCCATGGATTCCCTAAGTGAACAGATGTACACGTTGGAACAAGTTCGCCAGTAATGTTTTATTTTGAAAGGCGTGACCGGAAAGGGGATTTCCTAACTGTGCCTGCTTTGACGGAACTCATGACGAGCCACTCATTGATGTAAGCAGCGCCCACGGCTTAAATGAGCCTCGTTCAGGAACATTTCTTAGTTCAGACACGGAAGGAGATCAGAGACCAGCTCTCCTCCTCTCCTCCCTCTCTTCTACCTACTCTTCCTCCATCCCCTCTCTCTCTCTCTGTTTCTCTCCATCCATCCAGATGCGTCTTTTGGATACCTAAAGCGCGTCCGCCCGCCTGGACCGGTCCATCCCCACATGTGCACATCTGCATTGTGGTCCCACTGGAGAATGTGTGTACACTAACGATGCCTTGGCAGAGTAGCTCGCGGCAGTGATCGTTGTCCGATCCCCCACACAGCAGAATCGCCGATTTTAGGAGGAGCAGGACGCCGCCGTCTTCTTTTGGGAGCGTGGGCTCTCTGCGTAATGGATTTACCGCTGGCGGAGAAAAGTTGGATTTTGTGAAGGACCCCGACCATGGACAGAACAGGAGGGCGTTTTTAAGAAAGGTGCTTTTGAGTTGGAATCACACCGGGAGAGGAAATGCACAGGGGTGAGTTGGAGCTTGCGCGAGGTGCCCGAGCATCCGTGGCGCGCGTCAAGGTCCGACAGCCTCGGGCAGAGGATGCACAGTTTATGTTAAACCTGGATTAAATGTATTTATCTTTTTTGCACTGTCTCTTCCTCAGCAGAGTGGGCGTTTAAATAGCAGCTGATTTATATTTAAACACACATCACAAAGCAGTGAGAGGGGGCGTGAGATTATAAAATGCGCACTGTGGATCAGCTCCGGTACAAAGTCCTCATTATGTCTCTGAAGCTGAGACACAAGTGACGATCCACAGGTTCAACTGTGTAAACTGACCGCTGTCTTCTGTCCTCAGACCTGTTCATTTGTCTTCAGCGTCACCTTACCCCCTTAGGGCTCCTTACTGAAAATGTCCCTCTTTTATTGCCCACGTTACCACCACATCGCCATTAACCAATGCTCTACGATCCACACGTTCAAGTCCCAGTGGCATCTGCTGGTATGTCTTTTCTTCTCTTAGAATCCAGTCAGTCCCAGGCTGGTTCCTCTTGGTTCAGTTGGATCTGTCTGGTTTGGACCAACTAATGCCCAGTCATTGTGGGGGGAAAAAGACAACTATAACGATAACAATAATAGACTAAAGTCTTGCAGGTTTCATTAATATCCAAAGATGCTGGTAATCACAACATCTAGCGTCATGTAAAAAGGAACAGAGCCAGAGGTTTCCCCGCAAGGAGTGGGTGCTGGGCTCGGTCCGTGCAGCTACGTGAGGGCAGTCTACGCTACTTGTGAATCATGGCTTTAATGGACAGCTAAGGTCAAACACTATTTGAAATCCATACAGGGGCGATAAAGCCGTCAGGGGCCATGAAGTGTTTCCGATACGTTTGTCGTAAACCCATCTGCTCTGTCACAAACACTTTGTCTCAAGAAATGTGGCCCCACGGGAAAAAAAGGAGCACGTTTGGTTTTAAATGACGCCAAACAGTTTCTGTGACTCTCGTGTCACTTCACGCTACTCACAACTAGGGTCCACTAGTGCTCCGTGGGGCGAGAAAGGGACGCCGTACAAGTTGAGCACCGCACACTCGATAGCGAAACACTTCGCGCGTGCTGCTGCTGCTGCTGCTGCTGCTCGAGCGACTCCAGCCCCAGCCACGGTCTCGCGCCATCAGCACCTGAGGCACGCGCCGCAGCAGACAGCTGCAACACCTCTTGATGCGTTCAGGGAAGCGTGTTGTTTGTTGTGGTGGGGGTAGTTCACTGCAGGAGCGGTGTGGGTGAACAGGTAACTGTCGGCCATTAACCACTACAACTGTTCACAGTCGGTGCTATTACCTGTTCATGTGTTCATTATAGTCTCTATTGTTGGTGTGAGTGGCTACAGGTGTAGTCTACCCTCGGGCTTTCACTTGTTTTGTGTCACAGTTTTAATTGCAGCAGACAGGAGACGAAAAGTCATTTCTTTATTAGCGTTGCTTTATTAGCTTTGCCGTAGCCTGGACTCACTTTCCCTCAACAATTGTAGCTTGCTAATTGCTTAGCCCATTGTCCAGTGGCCTAGTTGTGGTTGGTATGACCCCGTTTGTATCATATAGACCTAATTAAGGCCACAGCTCATTGTCTGAAGACTGTGCAACAGAATAGGTTCCTATTAACTCAGTCGTGAGTTGTGGTGGTGTGTTTGACTCCCTCTGCAGTTTTGTCGGTTTCTAGAGAATAGAGCAGATTACAGCTTCAACTTGGCTCGTGAGCCCCAGTGAGAAGTGTAGTAATGTGAAATGACACGAGCAACCCGCGGGAAGATGTCCTGACGTCTTTCTTCAAGAAGAGCAGAGGTCAGATGAAACTTGCTTTAGAGGGATAATACAATAATACTGGCGGATTTGTGGAGACAAATAGCGAGAGCGATGCATTTTGTGACATGTGTTATCTTTTGTAAAGAGTTGTATTTTCACAGGTGGATCGTGTATTTCGTGCACGTTCACAGGGTCTGAGTGCTGCAAGTAAATAGCTGCAACTCTTATTTGTCTCGTGTTTTATTTATAATGCTACAAAAGACGTTACAAATTCCTACATAAATTATGTAAGTTCTGCCTAATAACTTTATTTAAATATTTATATGCTTGATACACATTTCTGCTGCTGCAGCTCAAGGTAACAATTTGCCTCTCCACATGTACAGTACAGATTGATTTGAGTCTGTGTTAATGTTTCTGAACAAAAGGCCTTGATGAGAAGACCAGAGTCACGATTTTTGAAGGTATAGAAGCTTTGTTGTGGGCAGCAGCAGATCACAGTGCGTGCTGATATCTGCACAATGTAGTAAGGCTTGTGATGTGAAAAAGTCATCACCATCCCTGTGTTGCATGTGTTTGGGTGGCCTGTTCTCTTACTGAGCCTGTGGTGCTCCACACCCCCACCTACCATAGTCCCTTGCAAGATAATGGAGATAGAGGTAATGAAGAGCCAGGAGCCTTGGGGGCCATGTGTGTGTATGTGTGCATTTCAAAATAAGTCGGTTCAAACACGAATGCTCACAGGTGCATCTGTGTTCACTGCTTATGTTAACCACGCATTCTTCTTCATTAGACCTCCACCTCTTTCTTTCTCTCTCTCTCCCTCCCCCCTCTCTCCCCATCTCCCTTCAGCCCTCCGTCCTTCGTTCCATTATGCATTGTGCCAGGCTCACACTCGCTCTCTAATTTGATGTGAACAGGCCGACCTATTATGAACTCAGTGGGGATCAGGTCTACAGCAGCTTATCAGAGCAAGGCAGTGTCTGAAGCTGTAACATGCTCACCCCTCCATGCAGATATCATTGTAATACAACATATTTCACCTATTGTCTATAGCCATGCTCTGCCCAGATGCCTGTCTTCTCATCAGTGCTGTAAGCCTCGGAGCCTGTAATCCTGTTTTTTCTACTAATGCTTTATGTTTCTGGTGCCTAGAGGCTGCAGATTAGCGGGTTACAGTCTCATGACTTGGTTGAGAGTTGATGGCTTGAAACAATCTTTAATGAACCACTTCTTACTACTGCTATTACTGTCATCACTGCTACTTTTAAACATCATGACCACTTCACTACACTTTAATGCAACATCCAAGAAGAGCGTGCTTTATCTCCTCAGCAAGTATCCATGAAATCAGTTACACATTATTCATATCTGCCAGTGCAGAGATTAAACAATTGCTTAACTATTTTTTTGAAAACTATGAGCTGCTTGTCTTTGCATTTTGTTAGTGACCTGAATGCTCGTATCAGACAAAAAAATCCTACGTAAAGATATTAATGGAAATGCAGGGACATTTATCACTGCTATGAATAACATGTAGCAGTTTAGATGATCCTTAGTTGCATCCATAGTGCATAACTCGAGCAGAAGAATGCGGAAAAGTTACATTAAAAACAGTAAACCACATCAAAAAGTCTGTCTCCTGTGTGTGGAACACCAGAACATTGACCACAGCCGCTGTCATGCTCGGGCCTCTGTTTCAGTTCCTTTCACCTCCCTTTCATGAGTGATTGTATTGACATGTATGATGATGTCCTGAACATCTCCCAGTATTACAAAGACATGCACTGATACATCCCTCTGGATTACTTCTGTCTTCCAGCTCCACTCCCCTTTCCTCAGCAACACTTTTTTTCTTTTAAATTTACCAATTCAGTCAGAGATTTACTTAAAAATATATTGATCCATATTGTGCCCACAATTCATCAAGGGCGGGGGAAATCAATACTGCAGCTGGTCACACATACTTATTCTGTGTCTCTTCAGTGATTCCCATTTTTTCAGTGGTGAACGTTAAGATATAAATTCAGTGTTGTGTCGCCTGTGACTAATGTGTAATCTCTCTGCTTCACAGCGTGGATACTCTTCTTCATAATAGAAGAGGGTTTCGCTCTGGCACAGAGAAGTAAAGGTAAGCCAGAGCTCAAATACCTTGGTCTTCCGTTGATGTTTCACCCACGATGAACTGGTCTCATAGAAGGAGGAGTTATCTTGTATCATCAGACCAGATGGTTCCTTTCTTGATTCTTTCCCCCCCTTTTTATCCCCTGTCTGTTTTCGCTTTTCTTGCTCCAATCATCCTTTCGCTCTTCCTGCTTTCCAATCATCCCTGCATTGATCCCACCACTCAATAACCCATCTATCTGCCTGCTCTCTGCCTTTTCTCCTATCAGATTCCCCGAGTGAACATGGTGGCCAGAGCCCCAACCAGAATGACTGTGGCAAGTGGGTCCGTAACATCAACGGTGGGGTGTTCACATCGCCAAACTACCCCAACACCTACCCACCCAACAAGGAGTGCGTTTACATCCTTGAAGGTAATGAACACTTCATCTTTTCCGTCTGGAAGCTGGTGTTACGAGAACAGCTGACATGGTTTCCTTGGCCTCTCAGCGTATTGCCTCCTTCAGTGAACGCCATTAGTCTGACTGACGTTGTTTTATGTAAGCTTCTGATTTTGCATTCTTTTTCACTGGCAGGCAATCACTTTGACATTTTCTTCCTGAATTTGTTTCACCACGCAGTTAAAGCCTTTTGAAAATGATGGGAAGTGGCTCACTGTGGGAAGCCCTGACCTCTGGCCTAATCAGAGTTGTGCTGCGCTCACCAATATTGGCAGGATGGACCAGACTATTGAATGAAACAGAGATAAACATCTGCTCCACATCTGAGAAATGGTGTTTAAGCGAAATTCCAAGCATCCTTGTCAACATTATATTGTTTACTATAAACCATCACACCTATCAGTAATTTAGTGGGATGTTCCATATGAGACGTAATGGAGAGCATCATTTGCAGCTATAGGAGGCGTGCTCTGATTTGCTTTCAAACTAAAGTGATGAGTTGTACAAGCACAGGCTTTCATACAGATGAGATGTGAGTTGGTACTTTTCTTGCCGTGGTGGGTTACAGATTTCTCACATGGCTCAAGGGCTCCCCCTGTGGACAAAGTAAGCCCACACCTATTGTTGGTGAATAAGCCATGACTCCATCACAGGGAGGTGCAGCAGTACATCAGTGCTGGTCTGGGAGGTGACAGATGGAACCTGTCATTTACTATTATTTGGTCTTGAATAGCTTTAGTCATATTCATGTCCAGGCTCCAGAGTTGAACTCTTTTATCCCGCCTCTCAGAGAGATGCTCACATTTGGCATAAGCGCTAATCGGATAGCTTTGTAATCATAATTTGTGGTTAGTGAGGCTCATTGATTGTGTCATGTCCCCCAGTTCATCAGCTCAGTAGATCGAGCGATTATACTTATTGCTCTTCCTGTATCAAGCTGTGTTGTGTGTGAGAGGGAGACAGAGAGAGAGAGAGAGATGGAAAGTTATAGAGAATGAGACTCAACTCACCAGGGAAGGGAGTGCAGGCATACAAGCTGCTCGTTCGAGCAGCAAGGAAACACTTGAGCTTCAATTCAAAGACAAGAACATTCACACAGAAAACAGAGGTTGTTGTATTTTTGTTACACACTCGACTATACACATACATCACCCATGACCACGCAGACATGTTTGACTTGGCCATGCTTGAGATGATTCAGAACCCCCTCCTCATCACCAGCATCTTTATTCAGTATGAGTCATCTCCTAAGGCAGGCATGACTTGTCCGTCCTCTGTGTGGGAGGCAGGCTGATGTCATTAATGAACTCTGACCACTCGCTCCATAGACATATTCTGGATTTGCATGAGTGATGTGCACTTTGCTTCATGCTGTGACTGCAGTGTTCTGGACTCACTGACTCTGAGACAGCAGCGCTGACATGTCAGGCTGTGTCTATGCATCTCGCATAAATTTGCATGATGCATGCTTGCAATATGCGAATATGCACTTTTGTATTTAAGTTGAAAAGACAGTTTTAGCGAGTGTTTAGCTTGTTCTGTTTGTTTCTCTGCTTTTGCTTAGGTTGGAAGTGCAGAATTTTGTCTATAATGCTGTTTGCCATGATTAGAAAGCACAAACCAAAGCAAAAGCAAAGTCTGGGGAAAGTAATTATGTTAAGCACCCACTTCAATAATAATCATTTCGTCTGGGAGAACATCTGGACAGCATCTTGCTTTGAAGTTGAGGAAGAGCAAGTATCTCATTGGGATCTCATTTACCTTTCAATGTTAAGATGAATTTGAGCACCAGAGTCAGAAAATGCAACAATACATTTATGTCTGAAGGAAAAAACAACCTCCTCATCTGATCCAGTCATCCCTCGCTCATGTTGGTCACAGAGTACATTTTAAAATTTGTCAGTGTTACCCATTAGAGGACAGAAAACAATTTCCCTTGATATAAAAATTTCTTCACTCAGTGATGCATTTCCCACAGCAAGCTAGGAAGAACACTTACAATAAAAGTCAGATATTATCTGAATGACAAAAAGCCACGATACCATATTATCCGTGCCTGACAAGGAACAGCACCCTCCACCTAGGTCTGAGCCAACTTCTAAAAAGTTTGCTCTCCACACAAGCAGTTGAACATCAGATGAACTTGTGTTTGACTCTCCTTTTAATTCATGCTTTAGAACCCATCCAGATGTTGCTTTGTCCTATATCAGCATCTTCTCATAGATTTTTTCCCTTTGTTTCCTTTCTCTCTGTTGTACACCAAAGCTCTCCCCAGACAAAGGATTCAGCTGGCTTTTGATAAGAATTACTACATCGAGCCCTCGTTCGAGTGCCGCTTCGATCACATCGAGATCCGCGATGGGCCGTTTGGGTTCTCACCGCTCATTGATCGCTTCTGCGGGGGAAAGAACCCGGGACTGGTCACGTCGACGGGACGCTTCATGTGGATCAAGTTCACCAGTGATGAGGAGCTAGAGGGCCTTGGCTTCCGTATCCAGTATACCTTCATTGCAGGTATTGGGCAGTAGTCCAGGGAAGCCTATACCTCCTCTCACATCAAAGGCATTAAACAGAAACGAGAATCCGATCTCATGTGACAGAGAAGACAGCACTCTTCCCTAAAACATCATTTTCTGCACTGGCCATGTTGGTTGTGTCCATTATCAGTAAAAAGTGACTGAACATGAGCACAGGTCACCCAGTGCGTTTCTAGTTTTACTAACAATACAGGCTTCTTCCCTTTGCTTTACCCGCTCTTCAGCAGGCACGTGTTCAACATCAGAGGCTGACTCTGAACCCAATATGCCTAGAAATCAGCATCTCCCATCAAGTGACAGATATTAGCTTCAAAAAGACCCTTTTCTGCTCTATCTGGTCTGCCTTAATGGGATCTTATCTTCTGTTCTCTGCTTACCTTTTTCTGCCATGTGGATTGAGAGTCATGCGCCTCCCAAAATCTTATCATTTCAGACCCTGATTTCCATCTGCACGTGGGCGGACTGCTAAACCCCATCCCAGGTAAGCTTGGCAGCATTTTGTGGGTTTGTGTTCGATCCCTTTTGAAGTGCTCGAAAGCTTACCGGAGGCTATCACTGCCTCTGACGTGAACGCTGAACACGCAAATGTACCCTGACAGGGACACAATTGTACATGAAGTAAAAGGGTGTACATGCACACACATGCAGCAGTATAAATGAACGAACACACGCTTGTTTTATCCTGCTCTTCCCTTCCTGTCTTCATGCCTTTGTTCCTCTGTCTTCTTATTGTCCTTTGTCCTAATCCACTTCAATTCCACCATAAATCCTTTAGTTTTTAAAATAAAATCCCTCATCTGTCCCTCTGTCTGTCACACTCCTCTTCTCATCCTACACTTTTGTTCTTTCTTCTCTCCCTCTGTTCTCTCCTTTTTCCTTTTTTTTTTTTTGCTTCCTCCATGTATCACTTACGACCCCTTTCTCACCTTCCCTATCTTTCATCCCTCTCCGTCGCTCTCCCTCTCAATCCTTTTCTCTTTCTTCTTACCACTCCTACACATTTCCTCTGTCTCTACAGACTGTCAGTTTGAAATCGGTGGATGGGATGGGATCATTCGCTCCAGTCAGGTGGAAGAGGAAGAACGAGTGAAGCCTGGTGATGCTCTGGACTGTATCTGGACCATCAGGGCTCCTCCTCAGTCTAAGGTCAGTAGAAACGACCATGAAAAGGTTAGGGTAAGGGTTAAATCTCCATTTTATAATAGATACAGTCTGAGTCTAGATCAGGCTTTTATTTGAATGAGTCATGTTCAAAGCCATTTGAAAGTATGTGACAAACGTATACCTTCACTTCATTAATGTAGTTATGATATTAATTCTCTAATCATCCTGAGATCTCACTGCATAAGCACTCAACGACTTTAATTCATCACTGACACTGGCTCAGACGCAGTAAAGTGGCATGAATTTTAAAAATTTTACATCCAAACCATCAGTAATGTCCCTCCCACTCATGTTCTTGCATTTCATTTCCCTGGAAGACACCGAAGACTTTGGTGCATGTCCCCCGCAGTGCTCTGAAGGTTTATTTTTAAGTCAAAACGTTAGCATTTTTGTAATGACTGTAGTCAGTGTAATTGGGAGACAACTGCGTAGAGTTAGTGCATTTTTGAGTCTGAACTCAACCACCCAATAATTCATATGCATTCCAGATGAATGGACATCATCTAAAAGAAAAGAAATCAGATGAGCTATTTCTCATTGAGCGTTACTGTGTGAGCAGAGTTTAAGTTTGGTGTATGGTCTGAATTTAAACAAGAGCAGGAGCAGGTCAGAATGTCTGAGTAGTTGTGGAGTCAACTCCAAACTCACTCTGTACTCATCACTCTGTTCCAGCTGTCTGTCACCAGAGCTGTTTCAGCACATCACCTCGACATCGGTGTTATTTCTACATTTGAATACTCTGTAGCCTGCTCTTACCCTAATAGAAAATGTGGAATCGGTGCATGTTTCAGTAGTAAAATCAAGTCGATGAAAATATCTCCCATCATCTGACCTCAGATCATTGGGAAATAACTTTGTATCATCAGCGCTCATAAATAACTATGAATCACTTTTAATGTGCACAGCAGCAGTTGTTGCAGAAATAACTTTTGACTTGCTCTGCTCAAAAGAATTCAACAAGCAGATGTATATCTATTAAAGCCTGCAGTGGTTTTCCTGATGTGAATATTTTTGTGTGAATGCGTCTACCAGCATTGTAGGCTCGACAGCAAATGTGAATGGTCATGTCTACTTTATGATTGTAATTTAATACATAATGGATATGAGCAGAGCACATACACAGAGGTGGGGAAAAGTAATGCAGGCAAATAGGTATTATTTATAAGGTGCAGCTCTAGACATTCATAAGTTCATTTTCATTCCAGGAGTGAAAGTTGATGTGATGCGTTCTCATACATTTTGATATTTATGAGTAGATATCCAAATTTCCATTGAATTTACAAACATAACCTGGCCAGCCTTGATTCACTGCTGCTCTGTTTCATCCCTCGTGACTAAATGAGTCATCAGCAACACTGCCATGTAATTCACTGGCCACACACTTATGCACACACACACATATATACACCCACATATATACTCATACAAATTAATGCACATCTGATTATGTATGAAATGGCAGATGCACATGTACTTTCACAAAGTGCATACTATTCTGTCACATATAGTTCTGTAAGCAATTACCCACACACGTGTATACACAGTAATATTTCATATATACACATGTAAACACTCAAGCATGATGCTCACACACGCTCCATAACTTCTCTGACACAGACACAGATTTGTCCCCCGCAGTCACTTCACTGGTCCTGCATGTGCAGCAGTGAAGAGGATCTGAATTTAGCAGCAGCAGCTCTGAGCTGCCCAGTCAGACATTAGCGCGACGAAGCAGAAGAAACAGAGCAGTACATTCAGCAGCAACAGAAGAGCAGCTACTCTAAACCACTGCTGCATGGTCCAGATATGCCATCTCTGTCACCCTAAGTCGTCCCCCCGTGGTTAAGACTTGATCACACAGTTGAAAGACATTTATTTTGTGATTACTTCACAAGAGAAAGCCGAGCACTACTACATGAACATGTGTAGGTTAACTAATGAGCAAATAAGAAACTGCTGTGCTGCCACGTCACTGGTCACAGTGACATGTCATGCACAGAGGCAACAGATGCACTGAGTTCCTCTAATGCAGAAACATTAACCCTCCTGTAATAGGCTTTTGTGTACGTTTGGATGTTACAGCACAAAACACAGGTGTGCCTAATACATGGCATCAGCTACAGCCATCATCACAATGATGGCTACATTCCTGTAGCTGCTCAGGTCTCAGGCTCTTGGTATTGTGCACTGGCTCATTGTTACACAGCCACGTCTTACTGAAACACCTGAACTGAACACAGCCATTATTAGTGTTATTAGTAACACCTGTGCTTGTCCCACTGCGGTTCATTCAAATGCCATCTGTAAAAAAAATTTTAAAAAAAGGCCACAAGCTCAAACACAAACGGTGTCTATCACTGATCATGCCATATAATAAGAAAAAGCACATGTTGTGGTGTAGGTTGACTTACAACTCTCCAATACTTCTGAAAAATTACATCATACCAGAATGAAGCCCATTGTTTCTCTTGGTATTTATACATTCAAACTAAGACACCAAAAGCAGTGTGCAAAGGGTCCGACATTCGAATGATGTTGATGTTTTTAAAAGATACATTAAGTGTATTACACACACATAACAGACAATGGTTCTTTAACTAAGTTCAAGATGTAAGTAAATATTTAAAGGGTAGATGATATTGAATTATTGATATCACCACATTCCATTAAGTAATACTATTTAGCAGCCATTTGTTAGTCATAGCTTTGGAGTCTGGAGAGTTTGATTCCACTTCCTCCATCCTCTGAATACAGAAAGCAGGGCACAAAAAGTTCTGTTTGCTACACTGGCTCTGGCTCATGGCTGTAGAGTTCCTTGACCATGATTTGCAGTTCTTGCTAACACTGATAATGTTTGTTTCAGCATTGGTGGTATTACATATTATCACATTTTTTAAAATGTCATTATACCAGGTGTAACAAGATTAAAATCTCAATCTTAAAGTACCAAACAACATAACACATTTATGCTTTACACCCGTTTCACTATACTGCAAGATGTTTGCTGTGAAAAATGTCTTTTCAGAGGTTGAAAGGCCACCAGCTAATCCTTATTTTCTTTAGGGTAGTATATGAATTATCCCATGAGTAATTTATATTGAGAAAGTGGTTGTGTTTGTGTTGTCATCATCACAATTAAGAATAAGCAAACTGCTCACATAGTTAACTTCAGCATCACACAAATTTCCCTCTGGGATTCACTGCTGTGTTCACTGTATGACCACCGCTTCTTGGTGGAATCGTTTCTCGCTCACTTCTCACAATTGAGATGCAGAGAAACGAGGAGGGTGAGGGAGACAGGGCAGGCAGTACCATAACAGATACTTTCGATTAATGAAGAGAAGAGAATGAGAGAATGAAGACAGCTATCAGTATATAAATAATACACAGTTGCACCGCAACTTAGATTAGATATACTTTGGGGATTCGATTCTCTGTCTGTGCATTTTCTATCCATCTTCTAAACTCTTCATTCTGTTGCTGTCACAGCTGTAATCTGTATGCATCGCTGTATATAGAAATTTAGGGATGTATTTGCTTTAACAAATAATTTCATGTATTTGTATTCATAAAACGTACCGTCGCTCATTATGTTTAGACAGCTGTGAGGTTAAACTCTACTGTTCGTGTGCCTCCACACTGATTTCCATCTCCGGCCTGTAGATCTACCTGCGCTTCATGGAGTACCAGATGGAGCACTCTAATGAGTGTAAGAAGAACTTTGTGGCAGTGTACGATGGTAGCAGCGCCATCGAGAACCTCAAGGCCAAGTTCTGCAGCACCGTGGCCAATGACGTGATGTTGGACAACGGAGTGGGAGTCGTGCGGATGTGGGCTGACGAGAAGAGCCGACTCAGCCGCTTCCGCATGCTCTTCACTTCCTTTGTTGACCGTGAGTACTTGCCGTTTTAAAAAAATAGTGAGAAATTTAGAAAAGATTTGAGTTTGCTTTATTATTTATCCAAATCCCTTACATGTCCATGATTGATGAGATTCTACATCTTTGTTATGTGTTTAGAAGACTGAGACTGTGTAACACTCAGCTGTGGACTTCATGAAAACACTACATGTTGATATTTTAATGTAACACCCAAAACCTACCAGCCACTACATTACCCAAGGGAACATACACACTGTGTCTGCATCAGCAGCCACTAACAGAAACCTCAGTGTCATTTCAGTGAGCTAATTACACTGTGCTGTGTTTATGGCACAGATATGCCAAAACCAATTATTTACTCCAACATTTTCAAATAAAGCATCAAAAGATTTATTGATATGCATGCACAACATGATACTGCACTTATTATAGATCACTTACAACAGGGAAATAGGAATTAATTTCTCTATTTTGGTGGAAAAAAAGAAGCTGAGGCGTGTTAATAGATCTTGTGGGAGTAATCATATATTAAGCCTCATCATTTTTGAGGGACAAAGAAGGGACAAATGCTGTTTAAGGGTCCACATAAAGTAACAGAAATTGCCATGCAGGAAACTGTTTTTCTGCACGCCATAATTTTTTCATTAAATGCCTGAATAGACTGAGATATTAATTGCCACATTCTCCTGCACACTTGCAAAACCCTGGGGTGAATGCTAATGTTGTTTTCATCAGCAAACCCATAACCATTGCAGTCAGAACTTAATGGCCTTTTAAATTCAGCAAGAGTGTTTTTTTTTTTTTCAGTCTGAGAATCCTTAAGACCATTTGGATCCTCATTAATTCTGATCACATAGTTCATCTTAGAGAAGTTTGAAGTCTCTTGAATGACTCCTAAACTTTATTTGGTCAGAGTCAGCCAGAGACTGAAAGTTTACGTAGAGGTCAGGGCAAATCGTTAATCTTTGTCACTCAGAGGACGAGATGAGCTCATGCCTTTTGCACTCCATCATCCTTTAATGTGCTCTAA
Organism: Caranx ignobilis; assembly: GCA_021432705.1. Taxonomy (NCBI): domain Eukaryota; kingdom Metazoa; phylum Chordata; class Actinopteri; order Carangiformes; family Carangidae; genus Caranx; species Caranx ignobilis. The sequence goes on from MU270012.1 coordinate 35,825,149, forward strand.
TCTTCCAACAGAGGCCTCTCGGACATGTAAACCAGACATGTTAAGACTTTCCTAAGCCCACACACACACACAGAGCATACATTTAGTGAGGAATGTGTTTGTGTGTATGGAGGGAGTGTATCTTTGTGTGGGGGTTGGGATGTTGCAGCATTGTTGACACCCACTGAGAAACTGCATTTTGAAGGCGGGAGATGCATAATCAGTTTGGAAGTGATCACAGTGTCAGGGGAGCAACCCTGTCTGCAGCCTCACAGGGAGATAGATGGGAAAGACACTTCCAACACATACACACACACACACGTGTACACGTCCCCTTGTCAAAGTTATTTAACCCTGTGGCAGAGGAAGCATGCAGGGAGAGGGAAGTGGAGGCTCAAAGCCCTCATCACAGTGAACCTCAGAGCAGGGGTGAAGCTGGTGGAGCAAACCACAATCTGTTTCAGTTGTGATAAAGACTCAAAGAGCGTGTCTGCAGCTGCTAAAGTCTGCATGACTGAAAAAAAAAGAATGAGAGGAAGAAAGGTCTTGTCAGATGCTGAGGAAGGAAGGTATGGAGACATGAACAAGCCATAGGAGGCAGAGGTTGAATATTAAATGAATATTGTACCAAAGGCTTTGCATAAAGCCTCACTGTGGGAGGGGGTTTTATCTTTGTGAACGTCATCTGCAAGTAACTGTGCTGCGATGCCCTTTGTTGACATTGAAAAGGCAAAAATACATTTAAGAATAATGGGTTTTACTTGATTGTCATGGTAAAGAGGATGTTTATGTGCAGGGCCTGGAAAATACATTCCCATCATCTATGCTATATTATAGACAGGATTAAGGGTTTTTTGTGGGGGAGTATTATTCAGATTGTGGGTAAATGTGTGACTTGTGATTTTTAGCCATATAAATGCAGCTCTCTTGACTTATTTTGATAGATGAGCGGAAACATCTCATGCAAATGCAGTTAACACAATTACATCCAATGAAACTCTTTTAAATAATGGACAACCGCCTGCTCTTCCTTTAAAGCAACACTATGTAGTTTCCTAACACAGATAGCCTAAATATCAGAGCGGTGCTGTAGAATTTTACAACTCCCCTGGTCAGAGTTACAGGGGGAGTCGGATTTTATTCAACATCAAGCTCAAGCCCAGTCTCCCTGCTCTTCTCACCCGCACACAAGCGCCCTGTGCAGGGACGCTTGCCCGGCCAGCATCCCCTCCAGAGCTCCGGCGATACACGAAACTCTGTCTAGGCTCGTTTTTGATCATTTTCTCACTTTTTTTTTTTTGCCTCCTCCGACAAAACCGTCTTTGCTTTCCTTCGACACTGGCTCCGTCAACAGATTTACATACTGTGCTTCCCAGGGATGCTCGTGAAGTTGGTCACATGCTTCACCTTCACAGCAGATTGGGGGGGGGGTTGTGTTCCCACCTGCACAAGAAAGTTACCGGGTGCAGTTGCAGGCAGCATGACCCCACTAAGGCTGCAGCAGAAGCATGATTCATCCTATTAACCGTTTTTCTACCACCTGAATGAGTTTAGAAACATTATCGAGAAAACTACATAGTGTTGCTTTGACCAGAAACCAAAATGTCAAGAAGCTTTGTTTTTGTGTTGAACAAAGGCTGGAGACAGACATCAAAGACCCAATCAGTTGCACAAACATGTGTTGGAATGTCATTTCTTGGACTAATTTAAGATGAATTGAAAATAAACTAATTATTCCAATAAACCTGATTTACTGCCAATAGATGATGGTTAAACTCATTTTCACATTCTTTCGGGGGTCTGTGTGTGAGTGTCGTCCTTCCACTACTTGAAGGTGGAGAAAATAAGAACTGCCAACAGTGGTAAATTCTTGGTGGTGAATGGCCTTGGTTTGATTCCCTGTGACCTGATGAAAACAGGAAAAAGCATTCGAGGACACATAAGAAATACATCATGCCGCCGCTCTCCATTCATTTCCAGCCGTACATCAAGACCCTGATTTCCCAAAGCTTTTACTGTAGCCCCACATGGTCTACACCAAGATCCAGACATCTACATCTTCCTCCTCCTCTTTCTCCTTCTGACTGGCAGTGTATGGATCTCCTGAGCCAGGCAGCCAGCATCAATTACCAGTCATCTCTGTCTCTGCCACCTAAGCCTTCATACTCTAACAGTCATTGTAATGTGTGGTGTCTCAGAGCACCTGCTTGACCATCTGCACACCATGATGGCACAAAGCCATTTCTACACATACACTCCCCCCGACCCACCTGCCTTTCATTTTTTTTTAAATCTTTTCCATATTCTTCCTCTCCTCCTGCTCTTATTTTTCGAACTGTCTGTGCAACCAACTACCCCTCCCTCCCATCTTCCCCTCTCTCCCCTCTCTCCCCCCTCTCATACTCCCTTGACATGAAGGTTGCAGCTCAGTGAAGCTGACATCTCCTCCCTTCATCACCCCCTGATGTTGCTTGTAGTGTCTGCAGGAAATGATGACGTATGGCCGTGTGTGATCTGTCTCCATTAGAAGCTCAAGGGTGTGGAGAAACAACAGAACGTTTCATGTTTTATTACACGCTTTTACTGATTTCTACAGCCAAATTATTGCCTTTTTATTGCTGTTATTGTTTTACTATCAACAAAACAGCTTCTGGTCTTTTCACAGTGTAGTCATCTTTTACTCAGCTCTGTTTGCTGTTTTTTCTCTTGTTTTTGATTAATTCCATTTTCTCTGTATATTGTCTTTTGCCTGCAGCCCCCTGCTCAGCCAATACATTCTTCTGTCACAGCAACATGTGCATTAACAACTCCCTGGTGTGCAATGGCGTTCAGAACTGTGTTTACCCATGGGATGAAAACCACTGCAAAGGTGACTGTCCTCTTCCTGACAACTGCACCCAAATTGAATTATGAGCATTATTTAGGATTCATTGAGTCAATATTCTGTATCGTTTTTTAATGTTCTGTCACTTTTTCTATTTTCTAATTCTGTCTCTCCCTCCTCAACGCTTCCCCTCACAGAGAAGCGATCAAAGGGACTTTTTCATCAGATCACTAAGACCCATGGAACTGTCATTGGGGTGTCATCAGGCATAGTCCTGGTTCTTCTCATCATCTCTATATTGGTTCAAATGAAACAGCCAAGGAAAAAGGTAACTCATCCTCTGGGTCGACTTTTTGTACATCAGGAAAAGTGTGAGATCCCAGAGTCACATGTAGTCCTGGAAAGTTTGCTTAAAACAATCCTTGGGTGTATCGATCAGCTGTGCTCAGTGTCAGATGTTGTTTGGCGACATAAGCAGCATCCTACCATCAGACTCTAGTTCAGACTTTGTTAAATCCTGCTTATTTAATCCCAGCACGAACAGCAGAGGCAAAGAGAGAATACAGAAATGTGTCACAAGCAAAACTCTTCCTCATTTTAAGAGGTTGGGGAAATAGGAACCATAAAGCAGCACATTTTTGTGTTTTCTGACAGTTTTAAGATTTATTGTGTTACTCTATATGTTTGTCAGTGTGAAAAATAGTGGCTTCCTGATCCCAAAATTTCATTATGTTTCATTACTTTTTCTTTTCAAGGTCGTAGCCCGCCGGCCCGGTGTTTTCAACAAGGCCGGATTCCAAGAGGTCTTCGACCCACCCCACTACGAGCTTTTCTCCCTGCGAGACAAGGAGATCTCCTCAGACCTGGCTGACCTATCTGAGGACCTAGACAGCTTTCACAAGCTGCGGCGCTCCTCCACCATGTCCCGCTGCGTCCATGAGCACCACTGCGGCTCGCAAGCCTCAGTGGCCACCGGCGGGGGCAGCATGAAGCACAGCCGCACCACCCTGAGCTCTATGGAGCTGTCCTACCACAACGACTTCTCCAAGCCTCCACCCATGAAGACTTTCAACTCCACAGCCAGCTACAAGAAGAGCTGTTACGGCTACAAGCAGCACTCACAGACTCATGACTGCGACCAGCAGGTCATTGAGGACCGTGTCACAGAGGAGATTCCATGTGAGATCTATAGCCGTGGCGGAGGAGCGATGGGGGGAGGAGCCACAGGTGGAGGCGCAGTAGGAGGACCATCAGGGATAGCAGGAGGAGGTATTGGAGGGGCAGTGGGGATAACGGGAGGGGTGGCGATGCCTGGAGGAATGAGTATGGCCGGAGGAGTTCCCATGGCGGGACCTAGTGGCATTGCTGGAGGTATCGGTGGCGGGATGGCAGGAGCCTGCGGAACCCTAAGTGTCCGTGGCAACAGCGCTCGTAACAGCACCACCATAGTTGATCCACAACAGCGCTCCATGTCGATGGACTTCTAGGTCAAGACTAAGAAGGAGCAGGCATGCAGACATTGGACTTCACTCATCCAGAAAAGAGAAGGAAGAAGAGATGACAGGAGAGTCACAATAATCCTAGATTGATCTCTCCTGTTTCTTGTTCTACCATTGGTCTCCAAGCAGTGTTTATAGTATTGTGGGTAGCACTTAAGGATCTTTTCCGCTTATAGTCTCATGTGGAGGTTTGGGCAGAATGGAAGACAAAAAATGAGGGACCAGAAGAAGAGAGAAACTTAAGACAGCAGTGGTTCTATTCTTCACCAAGGATTTCAAATGAAGGAAACATGGAGACATATCTTCCCCAGTCTTCTTCATTTAATCTCTCCCTCCATCAGAGACTTACAGGAGAATGTTTTCGCATGCAGATCCACACTGCTCTCCGTTTGGTCACCTAACAGACAAGGAAACCACTGAGATATCAGGAGAGAGGACGGTGGAGAGACTGAGTTTTTACATTTATTCACCTGACATGCACAGATATATGATATATAGTGCGTCTTCTAATAATTTATTTGAGTCTTTATTTTTGTCAGTGTACTGTACTGTTAAATCCAGTATATATCCAGCCTCATGATGATGCTTGGCTTTTAACTCTTTAATCTTTTTCAAAATGTTGCTCAGATGATTTTACGAATGACTTATCCATGATGTGGTGTTGATGATAATGAGGTTTATGATGAAGTTGCTGTTGTTGATGATGATGATCAGAGAAACTGATGATGATGATGACAATGATAATAATGTAATATTACGATAACATGTATTTTTCATGGTTACCTCACACGTACACAGAGGGAACGCTCCATTCAGTCTCTCCTCAGGAAGAGCACATGAAGAGACTGTCTTATTTTGTTAAGAAATAGAGAAGAAAAGACTGTTTCTGCTCTGTGAGCTTTATAGCAAATGGGCATTCAGGCAATAAGTAATCGTTTATGGAGTATGAAATGTTTTGGTGGTGAGGCCTGGACTGAAACGAAAAAAAAAATAGCAACCATCCCGCTCCCCAAACCCCCACCTTTACCAGGAGAAAATGTACTTTTTCAATTTATCCATGAACTGAGTGTTTAAAACAAGCACAACCTGTTTCCCTAAAGAGACAGACATGTAGCTTATATGGGACTCATTTATTATTTTAACCAATGGTTGTATAATTTCATTCTGTTGAATTAAATGAGAGCTTACTCACCTCTCTGTGTGAGCTTTTCTGTTCATTGTAACTAAAGCCAGAGCTGGAGCTGCAGATGCTGCGTTGAGGTAAGACATACAAGATCATCTATACAAGGCGTTTGGCTTTGCTGTGAGAGATGTACATATGTGAAGCAGTTTAGGTATGAGTTACTGTATGTTCTAGATCCTCCAGATGTAGTTTATGGATCAATATTCAGAATTTCATACTGATTTGTTTCAATACATTTACTTTGAACTTAACTCTAGATCCTCTTTTCTTCAAACCAAAAAATAGTGAATCTTTATAGCATTTTTTTTCAGTGTGTCACTCACTCAAACACACAAATTCTACTCACACTGTCATGGTGTATTTGTCCTGTCCAGCAGTTATGGAATTGTTTTGAACTATGTTACCTTCAGGTACACTGTGACATAGGCTCATGTAGTGTGGGAGGCCTGCAAGATGGCCTAAATGAATGATAATATTATGAGGGAGAAAGAGGCAGACAATGTTGAGCAGTCAAACTAACTTACTGCATGTTGTTTGTGTGATTGTGAATGGGGTGAACAGCACATGATTTGCTCACCTTGATTTCAATAAAGTTGTCTGAATCTGAAGATCTTACTTATCACTCATCTTACTTACTCACTTATCTCTGACATCACTTGAAACAACTGTTAGCCAGTCCAGGAAGATGGTTGTTCACCTCCAGTGTGGTTCTGCTCAGAGTGCCAAGTCACAGTGGGAACTGAAATCGGCCTCTGTACATCCCTCTTTCTCAGTGACTGTGGTGCTTCCTGTTGCTTTCAGTTCAGTCCTGAACGTTGTATCGTTATCATTAAGATTTATGAGATTTTCAAGTAGGCCCTGAGTTGGAAAAGTTTCTTTTATTACAATATGAAAGTCACCAAATGCTGACACATTCAAACCTGTACTTAAGTTATCTGAAATTCAAAAATAATCAAACCTTATATTGACTGAATAACTTAATTTTCCTGACAACCTAGGGTAGGCACTGACTGCATGTCATTGGTTATTGTTGACAGCTCAGTACAGTACAGCAGAACTGTAATAACTTACAGTGAGTTATCTGTAGTGATGTTTACCCCCTTGCCTAGGTAAGGCTGCATCAGGTTCATCACTACAGTCTCACCAAGCTCTGAGTTGGTGGCTCTGCATGATGTTCATCCTTCCCCAGATATGGATAGCCATTGACCATATACTTGGTCTCTACATCGGTGGCAAGCCAGAACTTACTGCCTGGTTTCCTGGCATGTACTGGATGAACTGACAACGTGCTTTCGTGGGGAACAGCTGCTTGTCCACGGTCATGGCTGCCCCTGGCTTGTAGCAGGCAATGCTATTCTGTACCAGTCTGTTCCACACTTCAGACACCATTGCAAACTTGTCACTGAACAGACGGATGTGCCTGGTTTCTCTTCTGTCAAATCTGAGGTTGTGCATTATCTCTCGGAACCGATTCCGTGACATTGTTGTAGTAAAGAATGGCATTCCCCATTCTTTGGCCCAGAATTGCTCCACATCCATATTCCTCCCATTGTGCACCCCCCTGCATATGATCAGTGCTATGAAAGCCTTTAGCTCAGAGACACTCAAGTCCCAGTTATCCTCTCTCTCATGGCATGCCTCTGTCACGGTGCAATCACAGATGTGCTATGCAACATTACTCAGGCTAAAAGCAGTCAAAGGGTCCTCTATACTTCGGTGTGCATGTGCAGTTGGGCCAGCTGGTTCTGTTATTATTTTTTGATATTGCATTCTCCCAGTACTTCCACCCAGTTGGATAGCTCTACAAACAGTCCCATCCCATTCCTTCCCAGTCTCCTGCCTTGCAACAACTTGCAGTGGTTGAATTCTGAAGAGCATGAATAATTGTATTAGTTTAGTTGAAAATCTGTGGTAGCAACAATAATTGAAAAAAGAGCGAGAGATAAATTTGCATTGCCTATACCTGGCAAATCTCCAGAACATGCTTCCAAAGGCCAGAGTAGAGACGTGGACAGAGGCTGAGTAGAGATGGTGCTTGCTCTGTTCATACTGATTAGAATAGAATAACTAAATTAGAGCTTGACTTTGTCGGCTGTTTTGGCAAATTTACAGGTGGTTACAGAGTTACAGATATAGTATTTAGACTTGAAATGATAGTTGGTTTCATGGCATTATGAGGCAAATATATAATGTAAGAAGTTTTGGTGACCTACCTGACATCAGAGGCATGATGGATGACATATTTGGCACAACGGCAGTTTGCACAGCTGGGTTGATCCGTTTACTGGATGGCTCATGGTTAGATCCAGATTCTGAATCAGAGTCAGATTCAACAGACATCACTGAGCTCTGATATTACTTCTCCATCCAACTCACCACCATCTGTGTGTAATGGGGTCACCAGGCAGCACTACTCTCTTACCTTATTTAGGTAGATCAGTAGGGCACTTGCCCTCTCTGTCTTCCTTCTAACACCAGTACACTGACACAGAAACACAACACATGGAGACGCCAAACTTCAGGGCACTATAGCCCTGGAACATAAACTAGGCTAGGGAAGAAGATCAAGCGGGGTGTGGAGTCAGAGACACTCATAGGTTTGGGGTTTTGCTCTCTTCACTACACCAAATGAATATTTTCTTCCACAAACTGTGGTGTACTGGGCCCTGAATAATCTTGATCTGTAGTCTGGGTCTCCCTGCCTATATTGCAACAATATCATGTCTTAGAATTATTGTTAATACATTTTGTAACTGATTTGTAGCCATCTGTCTCTCATTCCGTTTATTCTGGACACTTGCATGTGAGTGTGGTGAACAGGGTGGTTGAGACCCAGTTAGGTCAGCACCTCTGCCATTCCTCCATAATATGTCCTGCAGCATTGCCAAAGCCTGACTGACAGTCATAGAGTGTTCCCTCTGATCCATTTTCAACTAACTAACTGACGACTGAGTTACGTGAACATTCTTTAGCCTAGAATTGTCGTCAGAACGACTGGGAATTCAATTTAGAATGTACACACTCACTATTCGAAAAATAACAATAACCGTTGCTAGGCAACAAAGAGCTCTGAATCTTGGTTGCCTAGCAATGCCTATTGTTATTTTATGGAAAGCGTGTAAGAATGGGGGAATGTGAGCAGTGTAAAGAGTTTTGAGCTGTGTCTGACTGGCTATAAAATGTCGCCTATTTGGCTATATGAATGCAGTCTATTTACCATTTTTGCATTAGGAGTAATAGAGGTCACAATGACCTCATGGTGGTCCTAGGTAAAACCCATAGACTATGGCAAAACCTAAACAGTAAAATAAAATAAAATATAAATACCTGGCAGTTCTCAACTTCCACATTCATCAACTAAAACATCGTTTAAGACATCTAAAAAAGGACAATATAACTTTAATTGAAAGGAATTAAATAAATCTTGAATTATTATTATCCAGGAAAAAAATAAATTGAGTTAATCGGAAGAAAGAACTACAGGATATCTGTCATACACATCCAGAGTACCTATGAAATGTTTTGTATAGTTTAAGCAGTACATCTCAACTCTCTCCTGTGTGCAAAACAGGCGGAAAAAAGGTTGTTTGTTTTTTTGTTGTTTTTTTTAAAGTAAATACCATACGCTTCCGCAGCTTCTCCTCTTCTGCTTTTTGCTTAAATGTTTATTGCCTTTATGCTGAAATTCATACTGTTTGAAAAAAAAGCTATGTAGTACTTGCCACACACAGACACCTGGAGGCAGCAGAGGGCACACAGAGCATCTAACTTTCCGGAAACTAAGACACGAGGCGAGCAAAACATTTTCCACCGGCTCTTTCTCTTTGTCCATCCACCTCCCTGCTGAAGCAACATCCACAGCAACACCATGGCCAATGTTGTAGATACAAAGCTATATGACATACTCGGAGTCTCTCCATCCGCATCCGAGAATGAGCTGAAAAAGGTAAGTACACAAGAAGGGCCGAACAAACAGTGTAATTATATTTTATGTCTGTTTATTATGTCTGTTAAAATCAGTCACTGTCAGGAAATGCGTTGCTATGCGCTGCAAGCTAACGTTAGCCGTGAACCGGGTTAGCCTGCTAAACCAGTAAGCTAAGTGGCCTGGATGTTCTTATGACGTTGCGGCTTGTTTAACGATAATGGGTTCGGTGAAACCAGGTTATTTCCATATGTGTCGCTACGGGAAGCTGGGTATTTTACTGTTGTAGACATTACAGCTAACGTGGGCCACGTTAACTGAATGAGACGTTAGAGTAACGATTGACCTCACGTTAGCGTTAGCTAAGGTGTTTGTCATGGAGCTAGCGAAACCCATAGAAGGTTGTAGAAAATTGTAGTTTATGTGTCCCAGCAGTTGGAAACTAGTAGCTAGCTGAATGGGGTATAATTGTGTTGGGAGTGTAATCATTTAATGATGGACACGAATATAGCTTGGATTTTAACATTTGGATCAGAGATACGAGGATAACTGAAAATCAGCCTAGTCGTACACCAAGTTAAGATTAAGTTCATGTCCCCATTTGACATCACATAGGGTCATCTCTTATCAGCTTAATTTCAATCGAGCCTAAATATTTTCCCACTTCCAAATCTGCCGAGTGATCTTATGACGAACGGGGAGCGTTAGTAGGAAATGAAATTGTTACCATCAATCATCCTCCACTAGCATCAGCTAGCTAGCTACACGCAGGCATCATTACAACAATCGAATTGTGAACACTTGGTCACAATAACGAAGTTCAACGAGGTTCAACGTTCATGTTGTCTGGTATTTAACGATGTCAGGCCCTTTGCTGCCTTTATTTGACCAGTCAGACGACATGTTTAGGTAACTAGTGTTATTTGAACGTCATGTCCCTGTTAGCTGGAGATGCTAATCAGTATACACACGCTAACTTAAACGTTAGCGATTACATTGTCAGACATTTTGAACTGCCGTTTTTGTGAACGGGGTAATTTCGGGTGTGATATGTATGAGAAACCGTCGTCACTTTGGAGAACCGATAAACAATTAACAGGAAAAAACCCAAGACAAACTTAACGTTATGTAAAAGCTTAAATGCAGGGCCGGACGGTATTTTGCCGGCGAAACACCAGGTTTCGTCATTGGCATGTGATTTCGTAAACGTTAGATACGGTTGCCTCATGTGCCTTCTACTAATGTTAGTGTATTTATCTGGTAAACAATGTTTTTTCTACAACGAACATACTGATTAACAAGGCGTCGTCTTTTTTCTTCAGGCGTACCGGAAACTGGCAAAAGAATACCACCCTGACAAGAACCCAAACGCTGGTGACAAGGTAAGATAAAAGTGAAAATCCCCTCCGGGTAAAACTGAGCTGAAATTAAGCCTCATAGGGGTGTTAGATAAGTCGTAGATAGGTGGTGTTTTTTCTGTCTGAATGAAAGTGGGGACAGAAATTACTTCAAAAATGACATATGATGTTTGATTGCTTGGCATGTTGCCTCACCTTAAATGATTTTGAGTTAGGGCTCAAACATCCTGTAGACAACTTGATCCATTATGGTTTCTGACCAAAGCACACTATGACATGAAGATAAATGAATAAAACAAAATCTATATGCTGAGAGGGTGGTTGGGTAGTAATTTCCCAAACCAATTTTGTTGCTGTAGTTGGACGATTTAGGCAGATTTGCCAGGTGCTTTGTTTTTTAGAGAGTATGGTCAATTGTTATTTCTTCCTGATATGATCCTGAAATAGAAACTTTATTACTCATAAACCTTTTCACTCCTTTTATCGAGGCAGATCAAGCTGTACAGAGGTTGTTCAGACTTGTAACATCTGTTTTCTTTGCACTAATATCCTGTTTACTTGTGTCTTAGTTCTACTACTCTAACACATTTTTGTTCATTATTGCTTTTTATTTTCCCAAAAACACAGTTCAAAGAGATCAGCTTTGCTTATGAGGTGCTGACCAACCCTGAAAAGAAGGACCTTTATGATCGCTATGGAGAGCAGGGCTTGCGGGAAGGAGGTGGGGGTGGCCCGGGGATGGATGACATCTTCTCCCACATCTTTGGTGGTGGGCTTTTTGGCTTCATGGGCGGCCAGGGGAGTCGCTCCAGGAATGGTGGTCGGCGGAGAGGAGAGGACATGGTCCACCCACTGAAGTAAGAGGAATCTTGCACAGAAATGCACAAACTACTTAAGTAATAAACCAACACTGTGCTGAAGCTGAAGCTGCCATGTATAACTCCAGTTTGTAGTAAATGTTAAACTTTTTTTACAGGGTGTCCCTGGAGGATCTTTACAATGGGAAAACAACTAAACTACAACTTAGCAAGAATGTACTGTGTAGCACCTGTAATGGGTAAGTTGTGTAATCATTGTGATGCTGTAGTCTTCATTCTTCTTCATGTATATTTGATAATTTAGTTGATTGCATGGTTAATGTTTTTTTAAACTCTCTTTTGGTGTGTATCTATCCAGACAAGGAGGCAAGACGGGTGCTGTCCAAAAATGTACAACATGTAGGGGGCGTGGTATGCGCATCATGATCAGACAACTGGCCCCAGGAATGGTCCAACAGATGCAGTCTGTGTGTACTGACTGTAATGGGGAGGGTAAGGGGAACACTGACCTAGACAATATTCAAGCATTTCTTCTGTGTATCACAAGGTCCACTTCAATTTGTTTTCTCCATCCTATTCTAGGTGAAGTTATCAGTGAGAAAGACCGCTGTAAAAAATGTGAGGGCAAGAAGGTGGTGAAGGAGGTGAAGATTCTGGAGGTACATGTGGATAAAGGCATGAAGCACAGCCAGAAAATTACCTTCGGAGGGGAGGCTGACCAGGCACCTGGCATTGAGCCAGGGGATATAGTTCTTGTCCTCCAGGAAAAGGAGCATGAGGTATGTGGGCCAACCTACAAATGTTATAGCCATATTCATCTCGCCCCGGCCTCTCTTCCTGGTGCACTCTGTCAAGGGAGGATTTTTATGCCCCCATGGTAGGTGCTTCCAGAGTTGGAGGCTTATTGTTTGGGGTTTTTCATCCACATGCACCTACAATTGTCAATCTGTCCTATTCTCGTGACCTATAACATGGCTTCAGCCTGTGTACGCAGTACCTCAGAAAACACCTTTTATCCATTACTCAAAATTTAACACAGAAATTATGACAAATGTTAGCAAACTGGTTAACATTTCACATGATGCTAGATAATCAGGAATGTCACCTGAAACTAAAATGACTGACATAGTCCAAAACCACTACATGGTAATTCTAGCTCTTATTATTTAGGACGGTTTTTCTTACATGCTTTTGTTTCTTTGCTCAATGCATCCATTTGTGCCCGCCTCATCATTCGCAGGAATGTGGCTGCAGAAATGGCTGAATGTACATATACCGGGCTATAAGCTGTATAGGGGCTGATCTTACTCACCCACCTCACCCTACACCAATGGAATGGAGTGTGTTATGTCTTTCTTCTCAGTTCTTTGTTAGTCTCGCATTAAAATCTACCCTAAAAGAGAAGAATTTAAACCAATTTAAACTTTTAGGAGGCATAGAATTGCCAAGTTAGTGTGAGTATTAATGAGCTGCCTTGTGCAAAACTAATTAAACTGAAAAGCAGCAAGATGTCAAGTGTAGATTAGTAGACTTCAGATGGCACTGTAGTCTCTGTTGTTCACTGTTTTTGCTTGTTGTGCTGTGTCCCATGCCTCATAGAGTTTGTGCACTAAATCTTTTTCCCCAGACGGTTTTGGGTGAGGGAAAAAAAACCTATTTAGTGGAACCTCCTGTCTTGTAACTACCGCTGAACGCAATGAAACAGCTTTGGAAGTGTTTGGTGTTAGAGAGGTTTTTTCTGCTGTGGCCCAGGGTTAGTGTGTAGAGCAATGCTGGATACCCTGATGTCGTATGTTAAAAAGGATTTATTGAAATAAACTCAATCAAGGAGAACAGAGTAATCATCAATGTCATGCCATGGTCATGTGTTAAATATAATGAATGTTCAAACAGTTTCATCACAAATCAGATGTTCCTGGCTAGAAAATGAGTGCTATTATTACTCTCAACATACATGAGTAGTTTTTTCTTTCTAAGTAAAGGTGTGCATCTGTGCTAAATTTTCAGTTTATATGGTGGTTGGATGTTTTAGGATCTCTTCACTTGTAACATATCTGTTTGTTGAAGTGAAGCATTTCAGCTTGCACAAATTACTCACTTTGTGTTCAAAAGTAATGGATGGTAGTTGACCGTATGAGTTACTATGTGACTGTCGCAGTCTTGCATCCAATGAAGCAGTAACATACAAGAGGGATGGACAGAAGAAAGCCTGCACACTGCTTGAACTCAGCTCATGTTTACTGAAGGGAGATGATCTTTGGCTACAAGATATTTTGGATTCCACTTAATTCAGTCTGCTGCAGTCTAACCAGCTTACAGCTGCCATCAGCCACCTGATGCCCCATCAACACTGTGACAGTGCAGATGAATTAGTGACTGGAATTATATTCCTATCCTGCCTTTGCTTTAAGGGATAAGTAAAGTGCATATTTGTATTTAATTTAAGACTCTCCACTCAGTGTTTCCGCGATGTACATTGAGTAGCGGCGGCCAGCCACTTCTTAATTATTGCCGCAGCTTCAGAATCCACTGCTTAAAAAAATCAGGTACAGCAGGAAACACTGCTGCACCTGACAGTTAATGCATATCTATAGGTTTAATTCTTAAAATATGCAAACTGATGAGGCCCTTGTAGGTCGTACTTCTTTTAAACAATTATTGGTAAACTGTTTTGCATACACAGGCCCTAATAAATATATGTTATTCCTTTTGCCAAAGAAAATTAATCACTCTTAGCATAGCCACATAGCCCGTGTCTACTTGACAATTTATATGCAGCACCATGTCAGTGTTTATTCATTAAATGCAGAAGAATTTAATATCTCAGGATAGATTCTTACGGCACTTTACACAATCCTGGTTTATATCAGATGTAACAGAATAATCAAGACTTAAACTCTATAGAATTATATTGAGATGAATCAATTCTCGACAGACAGACAGACAGACAGCAGTGTGTAAACAATGGGACAGATATTTCTGGGCATTATTGCAATATTGACATAGTTTGCATCCATTATCTCGCAGCTGAATCTTTATTGTCACAGGTAGCTGCCCCTGCCTTTCTTAATTGGATTTCCTCAGCAGGGGACACTAGCTTGTACAAGTCAGGCTGCCTCTGACAATGCAAAACATTTTTAGCTGAACTGGAACAGCAGGCTGAGCTGAAGTGTTGCCCCTGGCTCCTTCCTCTAGGAGACTGTTATCACTGAAGCCAGAACATGTCAGACAATGGTGGAAGCAAAGCAGGTTACTACAGCTGCCAACAGTAAATACAAATAGCATTAACTTGAAATGATCAGCACTGTGGATGGTGATGTGCCCCTGCTATGATGAAGACATGAGAATAAGACAGAGGCTTCAGCTATGTATTAGATCAGGGGTGGGCAACTCATTCCACGAAGGGCCACTATGGCTGCAGGTTTTTGTTCCAACCAAGCAGCAGGGCACCAGACCTGACTCATATACTCAACTGATCTCAGTCTTCAGACAGCTGATCGGTCAAACTGTGTGCTCTGGATTGGTTGGAACAAAAACCTGTCCTGCAGCCGCAGTGGCCCTTTGTGGAATGAATTGCCCATCCCTGTATTAGATCATATCCCATAAAAAGTTAGTTGTCTCGCCAAGTGGATTTGCCTCTGTGCTTTCACAAACCAAAGATGAGGTGACATCAAAAATGAAATTCAGATATCAATTATCTGCACAAATGATGATTAATATCAGTGTCACAGTTTTTTAGAACTGCTTTACCATCTGCAGATGTTGTGTTCACTGACGGTTAGAAATGTGTGCTACCGAAATTACTTCCTGTAACTTACAAACTGTGTGAGGAATATTTTTAGGCAATCACAAAGATAACATGTTCAATGTTTGGTATCATCTCCAAAGTCATTCAAAGTCAATCAGTCTGTCAGACAAGATTTCTGATCATCGTTTTCTTGGAATTTTCAGACATTCAAGCGAGACGGCAATGATCTGTTCATGACCCATAAGATTGGGCTGGTGGAGGCGCTGTGCGGCTTCCAGTTCATGCTGAAACACTTAGACGGCAGACAGATTGTTGTGAAGTACCCTGCTGGAAAAGTCATTGAACCAGGTAAGACTCTTATTGCTCTTGTATGAACAGGAAAAAAGGAAACTCGTTATTGCAAACGTATATATATATTCCTCACGTGATGAGACTGTTTCTGCATTAAACCATCTAAATTATTTGTGTGAAAACGAGTGTTTCCAGGTCAGAGCTCTATTGTGCATAAACCCCATGTGATGGTTTAATTTTAATGTTTGTTTTAAACACTCTCTTCCAGGCTCAGTCAGGGTGGTGCGAGGAGAGGGCATGCCACAGTACCGAAACCCTTTCGAGAAGGGAGATCTCTACGTCAAGTTTGATGTCCAGTTCCCTGACAACAACTGGATCAGCCCTGAGAAACTTGCGGTATGACACATTACTCATCACTGGTCTGTTAGTTGGGGGAAAAAAATTCTGTGGATTTAACAGTACTGAAAGTAGTCAAGCCATTTGATTTTGTCCTGGATAATGTATTTTTTAGTCCCACTAACATGTGATTTAAAAGGTCACAGTGTTTTAAAATATGTATTTTTTATTTCAAATAATTATGTGTGATTGTGCTACAGTGTAGATCAGCTGAAGCAAGGAACTTCACTTGTTCCTCACAATGTTTTTAATGAGAAAGCTTGAGGCCACCACAGGGCAGACTGTGCAGCTAAATTTATACTAGTAATTCCATTCAGGGATTAGAGCGGTTCGGCCCAGTAATGGGTTACTTATTGAGCACTTGCATCTACGCAGTAATACTCTTTATTTGCCCTGAAGCTGATGCACTCTCAGTCCTGCAGCCATTTGATGCTTCTACATGATTGTGCAACATGATGAGACTGTCTGTTAAAACAATGATGAATGTTCCTCATGTGTAGGAGCTGGAGGACATGCTGCCCTCGCGGTCAGAGCCACCCATCATCACTGCAGACACAGAGGAGGTCGACCTGCAGGAATATGACGTCAGCCAGAGCTCATCGTCAGGCAACCGCAGAGAGGCCTACAACGACAGCTCAGACGAAGAGGGCGGACACCACGGGCCAGGAGTCCAGTGTGCCCACCAGTAATCTCATGCTCTCCCTCACACACACATATGATCCATGTACTACTTTGGATGAAAATGTATGAGTTGCAGAGTAAACAAGGAGGTAGGTAAGGCTGAAAAGGCGCGGTCGTTCCTCAGACACAGATCAGATACAGTGAGTTAAAGCACCTGGTTGTGTTTGTTGATTGTTGTTGGCTGTCTGCTTGGATTATTTTGATCTATGTCTGAGGAACTTGCACTGGGGCAGCCCGAAGCTTATTATTACACTGCACCTGAAACAGACTTTAAACAATATCTTCAGGTAAAAGTTAGATTAAGTATTTAAGATTTATCAAGAAAAAGAAAAAAAAAAGTTGCCCCAGTGAACACCATGCCCTGATGGACCATGATCTGGTGTTCAAGGTGAACCCCCACCCTTTCATTCCTCTATCACCCCTGTGTAAGTTCATTCCTGTCTACTAATGCGAACTCCAGATCGAAGGAAGGAATGTTTCTTGTTTGCTGAGTGTGTGACTTACATTTTGTTTTCATAGTATTTACAATAATTAATTTAAAAACTAACTAATGTGCATAAACATAAAGCAGCTGAGTAATGTGACGTGCAAATCCTTGGACTTGTGTATTCATGGACTCATCCACTCAGCATCAGTTATAGGATTTGTTTCAGATTTTTACAGCTTTATTTTCTTTGTAGGTTTTTACTTGTGTTATTCCTCTTTATATTTTAATTCAATCAGAAAATTGGTTGTGTGTATATCATTGACCTGATTGTTGGTAAGCTTCATCAGCTGCTGTATTCAAGCTGTGTGATTTTTAAAAAAGGAAAAAAAAAGACAAGTCAAAATGAGGAAAAAACCTATAGCCTGTATCTGTGCTGAGACCATGTGCATGTAAAAAGCTTTGGTTTGGCACTTATCAAACATCAGTCAAATAAAGCAGCACACTTCTTAAGAAAATGTCTATGAAGTTGTTGAATAAATTGTTGAAATATCATATTCTTGGTTTCTTGTTTTTCTTCACTGTCATGATTGGTCATACAAAATACTAGGTGGTTGTTTCTAACTGAGCAGGTTGGTTTTAATGTTTAGTTTTTGTTTCTGACAGCCTCAGAGCCTGACAACACTACAGTGGAAACAAAAACAGTTCAACAGTTCCTAATCCACAAATACCGTCAGCATTGATTGCCAACTGTTCTCAGTAACTGTTGACAGCAAATACCACCTGCCCAAAATGCCATGATGCCCATTTTAGATCTACCCTCTAATCTAAAAACTTTCCATCATCAGTCAGTAAACTCAAACTATGACTCAATAGACTCAATGCAAGCTCAGTAAATGGGGAAAAATAGAAAGCTGTCCAGACAAACTACACTGCTGGAGGCTGGTATAAGAGAGACATCAAAGCATCTTTGTCGATATTGTTATTTCTTTAGAACTTACATGTCAATTTTTCCACTTAAAATATTCATCGATTAAAAAGTACTTTCTCACTTACCTGTATGGGAGTCTTTCTGGTTGTTTTCATTGACCAGGTCAGTTGTTGGCTTTTATGTTCCCCTCAGTTTTCAGACAGGACTATGTTCATGGGTTGAGGATAAGGTTTGTAAAATTACTCATTTTCATCGTTAAAAAATGAGAAAATCAAAACATATACTCAAGAAGAAATTGAAGATAAAACCAATCAGGTGCTTGAAACCTTGGCGTCACATTTATGACGTGCCCAAACGGTGCTTTAAGTTTGAAGGACCTGTCAACATGTAGGATGATGGAAAGTAGCTAGGTTGAACTAGATTAAATTTAATTCCACTAAATACATTGATTGAACATTTGTAATATTGCATTAATCAAAAATAACTTCTTTTTTCCAAATCACTGACCTAATTAAGCGGAGACTACAAGGCAACGCAAACCTCTTAAATTATGACTTGTATGCAAGCGATAGCAATGGGCCGCCATGTCATTTAGAAATGAACAGAGATAACTACGGTGTTGTTGGGCTTTTTTCTTTATTTCGAAAATTCCACGTTAACAACAAGGGGAATTCGTATAATAGCTCCATAGATAATTAGCTCAATGCAGCGCACATAATGGTAAAATTGCATAAACTTTGACAAGAAATATGTAACACAAAAATCTATAATAATATTAATTAGTGAGAAAAATAACAAAAAAAATACAATAAAACACTATTGTGTTTGTTGACAATGACGTCAACAAGATGTTTGAATGGTACTTTTGTGACTGTTCTTAAAGACTTTTTTCCTCCCCTTTCCCAACTGGCGCCGTGGCTTAGTTGGTTAAAGCGCCTGTCTAGTAAACAGGAGATCCTGGGTTCGAATCCCAGCGGTGCCTTTTCTTTTTCCCTTGACTTCTTCAACCGGCATATTAATCGGTTGGTGAACAAACCATGTTTAAATCTATCTTTGAAGTTATTGTGGAAGTTAAACAGTCATTTTAATTATCCCTCTAGGATCAGGCTCCCCGACTTCAATGCAGACGCAGGAAATGTAATGTAAATCTACTGTGTCTTTACTGTCAGATGTATTTGCAGTTCATCCATTAGACCACACGATGGCAGCAGCGTGACACTTAGTAGGACTACAATGGAGGCACTGGGTGAAGAAAAACCTGAGGTTGCGTCTCTGTGATGAACCCGACACCTTAGCTGCAGCGATAATGGCATCAGTCTCAATTCTACATCAACGTGTCCGGTTTCCACCCGGCTATCTGTTCCGTTCAGTCGAGCTGTGAGGCGAGGAGAAGCGCCAGAGACAAAGAACTGTGAGGACCACTTTGTCCTGTTAGATGCACTATGCCGAACACTGAAAATAACCACAGTGAGAGCGGAAGTTGGATGTTAGATTTTCAAAAGAAAACCTGAACGTGCACTGTTTTATTTATTCTTTACCCTCCTCTTGTCATCAGGTCCAATTCATCCCTTTTCAATGTTTTTATATCAGAAATATGGTTTTCATTCACGTGACAAAGATGGCTCCTCACCATGCGTTTTGCAAAGGTAGTTAAGTAACTGTATTCTGTCTGTCTTTTCATTTTCTGAGTTTTGTTCAAATTTATAGCACATGGTCTTCACTTTATTACTCACTTAAAGAAATGGTTTGAAAACATTATCATGGCTAAATTTTGAAAAAAAAAAAAATATATATATACATATATAAACATATATATATATATATATATATATATATATATATATATACACACACACACACACACACATATATTTAGGAGGACAGGGGTTTCATGGTTGATAGGCAGACGATGCAAATGTTTAATGCACACCAGTGATGTTTTATGACACATCACATCATGAATAACTCAGATGTCTAATGTGCTTGACAACCATCAGACTGTGGTGCTTGTTAACCATGTTACCAGTAAGACATAATGCTTGTTTGTTTCATGGTCTCCTGTTTAACTTCTCATCTTTAATTTTGATCCACTTGCATTTTAATTATCTTTCATTCTATTTCTTGTCTTCACTCTTTTTTTCATGTAGGTAGAGTTTTCACTCATCATATAAAGATTAGTGACACATCTGTCCAGATGTGCAAGACTGGTAGAGATTTCCACAATCATGTGTTTTGAGATTTAGCAAATTTAAAAAGAGCCATTACATTATTTATATTTCGTCCAACTATAGACTACTAGAAGTTCATTAGGTAACACCTGAATTACGGTATACAACGACAATGTCCCCAGTGCACTGTTTATTTGTAATGGATCGTATTGCTTAAAATGACTTAATGTGGCTTTTACTTAGAAGACTGTAACCGGAAGTCGTGTAGTTCGCTTCAGCTGCCTTGACTCTGGTGTCTTGGCTGTCGCTGCAAAGGACACAAGGCTTTCCTCCACCGTGGGGACTGCTCGGTGTGCACGGTGAGTCTAAGCTGTTGTCCAGATGCTGGAGTTTACCTGGAGGACACACATGTCGAGCAAACAGTGGACACTGTACCCGAGATAATAGCAGAAGTCCCCGTCGGACCATGGGACTGAGGGAGCTGCTGCTCGGACTGCTGTGGTTCCGCTCCGCTCTGCTCTGTGCAGGTGAGCTTCAAAACAATGCATCCACACTGCTGTGATGTGAACATGGATCTCTGTGCACATCAGTGTCACACATCTTCCTAATGTAAACAGTGCAGTGTTGTAAGCGAAGCCATTTTCCCAGGAAGGCAGGTGTGTGTGTTGGTGGGGTTTATTATTATTATTTATTTTTATTTGCCTCCTAACACTGAGCATCACAGCAGAGCACTCCCAGTAACAACCTCACGTTCACACCCCGAACAGTAGTGGATGTTGTTGTACCCGCTGCTTCCTCCTGTGTCACTTTGATAAAGTGATACGGTGGATGAAGACTGAATGTTTTCATTGTTGTGATCGGATGCAGTGAGAAGAAGAGCCTCAGTGCACAGGAACCTGCGGCGGGTATTGATCTGCGGTGGGTAAACGATCGGGGGGGTTAGTGTGGAAACATGGATGCTCTTTCACAAATGTGATGCTGCTATCAGCATTACATCACTGCTCCTCTGCAGGCAGCCACCCTCCACCCCCACCACCTCCACCACCACCCATCCTCCTCCTCCTCCTCCTCCTCCTCCCCATTATCATATTCCTCTCTCTAGTGGTATGAAAATAAAGGAGAAGGCTGTCACACCAATAGACAGATCTGTGTGTGTGTGTGTGTGTGTGTGTGAGGAAGGAGCTTCTGCACAAACAATCATAACACACACACTGTCTCAAAGGCATGTCAGTACTTGTGTGACCTTGCACCTCTGCACACAAAGTACTTGGAAGAACAAAGTTTCTCTCTATCACTCCTCTCTCTCACACACACCATTCTCATGAGCTTCAGTTTATTTAAGCTGAGGTAGTAAAAAAATACACAATAGTGAGGCCAGTATCTCTTAATATCTTTTCATCATGTTTGTCGTTTTTGTTTGTTTTTTCGCTGACATACTTTCAGAGCTCCATTTAGTTTTGATTTTTGAGGACAACAAGAGATTAACTGAAAATGAAATCTAAAACCAAGCCCTTAGTGCACTTCTTGTCTCAGGTACTCTGTACAGCATCTGTGGTGGTGGTTCTTGTACTTTACACCACAGCTCCTCCACATTTCAGAAGGAAATATATTGTTTTAATCCACAATGTTTATTTAAAAGCTCACAAGTAAAAAAAAAAAAAAAAGCATACTAAGCATAAACACTCTTTAAAAATCACTTTATTCAGACTGTTTCTGTGAACTTAGCTTGCGGTTGAATTCACTGTAGTTTCAGGTTTCACAAATTAGAAAGACAAAAAAAAGTAAAAGAAAAGCAAAGATTGGAGTTAACACTAGAGTTGCACTTTGTCTTCCAAACACAACATGTGTTGTAGCTGCAGTGCATTCTGGGCTATTGAGGCTGTTACAAATGGTCTTCCTAATAATATGTGGCAGATCAGTGAAGTCAAAGTTAAACATAAACAGCATCACCAAAACACACTGACTGAGGGAAGATGAGACTGGATGTGTCCAACGTGCCTCCATCACATTGTTCTCACACTTTCTGACTTTGAGCCTGGAGGAGGAATCTGCACCAGGTGTCCTGTTGCCTCATGAATTTATTGATGATCATAAAAGGTGTGAATTAGAGCATCTAGTCCAGCTTCATGTGTGTGAGCGTGCTAGCTGTGTCTGGGCAGTCGATAACCATCACTGAGCTCTGGCTTCCTCCTCCCGCCCCCCTACTTCACTCTGCTGACTACACTGATTCATCAAGAAAGCTTGAAACAAACACACTCACTCAGCAGAATGGAGCAGACGTTGCTGCACGTTATCGTCGGACAGTCACTGTCAGACGATGCAGCTAAAGCTCCGTCTCCATGCTTATGGTTAATTAAGAGGCTTGCCAACAGCTTCATCTTCCCTGTTTCTCATTCCTACTGAAGCATTAAGCAGTAATGAGATGCTTAAACACTGAACACATTGCTCTATATTCTTGTTCTCAGCACAGGAAAAGTGAATAAAATCCCCATCACAGGACTCATTGCATTGCCTGCGCTGTGTCCTATTCCTGGTGTTCCTCCTGGCCACCTCACACTGTGTTATTCCCCAGAGCCATGGTGTGATGGCAGCAGGTGATGCTGTTGCCTTGGCTGCCAGTTTGACTGCTGTTGCCGTTGCTACTTGGCCCTGATTTGGCCCCCATGTGATCAGCAGAAAGCTCCCCTGAAAGGCAATGAGGTCATTTGTCTTGCAGGGGGATGTTTAAAGTCCTGATGAGAAACAAAACAGGTGAGACCTGTATAAAGCTGGATATAGGCTATATAGACGTTTGAAGTATGAAGAGGCAATGTGGTCACAGTCTTAATGCACTGCTGTTCCTGGCACTGGTTAGGGCCATAAGAAAGTCTGCACTGGCTGTATGTTTGAAAGAAGTATTAAGAGTGAGTGGTTGTGTGTGTGTGTGTGTGTGTGTGTGTGTAGTGTCCTGGCAGTAGCAGTATGGATCCTGCTGATCATGCATAACTCTTAGTCCATCATGAATAAAGGAACAGATGACATCTCTGGTGTAAAGGAGTCTAGTTTCCCTCCTTAGCATTCAAGATGACAAGGATTCCTCATGATTACATAAAACGTTGTGTGGAGAAAAGTCACAGATTTACAAACTTATGGTCTTTGTATAGTCTCTGTTTCTGTCAATGTCAACACATCCTTTTGAAAAGACCAAAACAAACAAAGGATGTTTTCTTATTCCTCCACTAGTTCACCTGCAGCGGAAAGTAGTTCCCATCATTACAATTTACCCTTGTTTTGGCAGCAAAAACACTGCAGCTTAAAAAAGTTTAAATCAATATATTTGTGACTAGCTTGAGTCAGGCGAACAGTAAAAGACCTGGGCCTGAGAATCAGAAAGCATCGAGTCATGGGCTTTGTTGGCTTCAGCCTTTTCATGTTGACAATAACAAAAATACTGGATATGGCCAGTCCTAGCTTTTAATCAGCACTTTCCCTTTCATTTTAATTCCTGCTGAATAAGAGCACCAAGAAATTTGAAATCAAGGGCAAGTTGCTACCTGGCCAACTGGCTAGAAAAGCAAACTCTGTGCAGCAGATGTATTCATTTCATCTCCTGCCATCTGTTTATTCACAAAGGGAAGATGAAGGATGTTCATGATAAATAAAATTATGATTTTTCCTGCAGGATAGTGTTTTGTTGGAAACACATCATCACGTACAAAAGACATTTCAGACTTCAGTCATCTCCCCAAGTCTGTCTATCTGTCTCTTGGTTACCCAGCAGGCTGCAGTGAGCGGGTGGAGGTCCATACGGAGCGGAGGGGTGTGATCTATAGCCCCTCCTGGCCTTTAAACTACCCCCCTGGAGTCAACTGCAGCTGGCATATCCAGGGAGGTCAGGGGGAGGTCATTACCATCAGGTAGACTCATGCACACAGACACTACACACACAGATACATTACACACACACATGCACACACACACACCTGATGTATGTTTTTGAGAAAGCAGCTGAAACAATCAATGCTCTACTCCAGTTTCCGCAACTTTGACTTGGCCGAGTCGGGGAATTGTTTGGGGGACTGGCTCCTCCTGACCCCTACATGGAATGGGGAATCCAGGCTGTGTGGCTCCATGCTGCCTCCACCTGTCATCTCCACCAGGGGGCATGTTTGGCTCTACTTCCACTCTCGTGGCAACAGCTCTGGGCAGGCCCAGGGCTTCCGCCTCTCTTACATCAGAGGTAAGCTGGACACGGGAGTTTGAGTTTTTACACTTTTATGATGCAAAATATGAAAGTGACGTCAAGTTTAAATAATAAAACAGTCAGTGAAGTTGAAGCAACCCTGCCCTAAAAAACTTTGAGCTTTGAGTCATGCAGTAATTTGCTAATAAATTATTACTAAATTACTAAATAATACCCTGTCAGTCCCTTTGCAGTATTTTTTGCCCCTGTTGTGGTGCAAATTTGTTATATTCTCAATAATAACAATAAGGACCCAGGCCACAGGGGCAAAGGATGCTCTGTTGTATTATTATTAGGGATGCAACAATACATCGATCTACATTGAAATCTCAGTTCAGTGATCAATAGCATAGATCCATGACGTTAACATCAATCAGACATTGACAGATATTGTCATTTGTGAGAGCTGCATTTTTTTTTAAATTCCCTTGGCACATCTGAGTGATGAGTATCACTGCTGCAAATTCATATTCATATTCAGTACTAAAAATATTTAGTTTGAGGCACAAAAGTTTGCTTTAATGTAAACAAATATTTGTCTGCCTGTATGTTTTCAAGAATTTTATAGTGCCTTTCAGAGTGGCTCAAATAGCCACAGTTGAGGGTTGGGACACTGGGTCAGAATTTATAGTAATTCAGACGGAGTGTATTAAAATTTACAAGTGTAGTTTAGTTGCCAGACTGAACTGCAGACCAGTAAATACAGCCATTAGGCAGCATTTGTTCTGACAGTTTATTCAAATTATTATCTTTGGAGTGGTTTCCTCTTTAATGTGCCTGCATGTACATTTACAACCGCAGTGACATGCTGATGAGTTTATTTGTGCCAAGAAAACACATATGTTTTGGCAAAGTGTATGTGTATATATACATTTGAGTGTGTAGTTAGTAGTACTGGGTGTGATGCTACCCTGTCAGTGTGTGTCAGCTCTTTCTCTCCTGTGGCCCCAGTCTGATTATTCCTCTCCTCTGAAGGTCATCTGGGTCAGAGCAGCTGTCAGTCAGATGAATTCCTGTGTGGGAATGGGAAGTGTCTTCCCCGCTCGTGGAAGTGCAACGGTCAGGATGAATGTGGGGATGCCACAGATGAACGCAACTGCTCCCCCCCTCCCACCGAGGCCCAGCCCGGCCTCTGTCCCTTTGGTTCCCTGCCGTGCACTGAAGTCCAGTCCACCCGCTGCTTACCTGCTTCCCTGCGCTGCAATGGAGCCCGGGACTGCCCGGATGGGAGCGATGAGCTGGGCTGCCCTGACACCACCTGTGGCAAACGTCTGGGGAACTTCTATGGTTCCTTTGCTTCCCCAGATTTCTTCCGGGCCAATCGAAGCGCTATGAAGGAGCTGAGGTGTTCCTGGCTGCTGGACACCCAGGACCCCAAACCTATCGTGCTGCAGCTGGATCTGCAGCTTGGGCCGGGAGATTCACTGCATGTGTATGATGGTCTGCTGCAGCAGGCGGAGCATCTCTTACAGGTGTTGTCGTATCATAACAACAGGCGGCTGGCGCTGCTGGAGTCGAGCCGAGGGCAAATGAGCGTACTGTACATGGCCCAGCCTCACAGCCCTGGACATGGCTTCAACGCCACATACCAGGTAGTTTAATCTGGGATTATTGCATTTTGTTCAGAGAAATATATTAAAGCTTCTCTTCTTCTCATCTGCAAACGCTTGTTTTCTAAATGGTCTGGTTGATAGAGAAAGAAACTTTGTGTTGCATAACAGAGAACATAATAATTCAAGTGGCATAAATTCTATTCATGGTGATGTATTTTTTTTCTCCCCCCTCTCAGGTCAAAGGATACTGTTTTCCTGGCGAGCACCCCTGTGGCAGCGATCAGGGCTGCTACTCTGAACGACAGCGCTGTGACGGATACTGGCACTGCCCATCGGGCCGTGACGAGGAGGCCTGCCCCACGTGCCCGAGTGGGGAGTTTCCCTGCGAGGGTGGTACTGGAGTGTGCTACCCAGCGTCAGAGCGCTGCAACAACCAAAAGAGGTGCCCAGATGGGTCGGATGAGAAAAACTGCTTCGACTGCCAACCTGGAAACTTCCACTGTGGGACTAATCTGTGCATCTTTGAGACGTGGCGCTGTGACGGCCAGGAGGACTGCTTGGATGGGAGTGATGAGAGGGACTGCATGGCTGCAGTGCCCAGGAAAGTCATAACTGCAGCCCTGATTGGTAGTCTGGTCTGTAGTCTGCTGCTAGTCATCGCCCTCGGCTGTGCCCTTAAACTCCACTCACTCAGGAGCAGAGAGTACAGGTGAGGACACAAGTCCTCTGGCTGTGTGTATTCAGCACTTTTTACAAAACTGCAAACTTACTATTGTAAAGCACTTCAAATATTTCATCTTCCAGGCCAAGTAAAGCCCAAAGACACTTTACACTGTCCCTGACTCTGTTATTTCTGTTGATGCTGCAGTGATTAAATAACTCGCAGTGTTTGTCACACTAAGATGTTTTCCCTCTATCACTAACTTGTCTCTTTCTCCACACTTTATCTCTTGCCTCTGACCTGCTGTTTGTCTGCTCTGTGCCCCCATCCGCCGCAGAGCCTTTGAGACTCAGATGACTCGCATGGAGGCAGAATTTGTTCAGAGGGAGGCTCCGCCCTCCTATGGTCAGCTGATTGCCCAGGGTCTCATCCCTCCAGTGGAGGATTTCCCAGTGTACAGCCCCACCCAGGTAGTGCATTCACACGTAATTATACACACAGGGACATGTTATGTGCAACCTGAAAATGGCTTTGAGCATACAGGTGTGACACACTGTTTTTGCAGTGTAAGTTTTTACTGTGTAAGTATCATTAACTTTTGTTTATCGCAGGGGTTATTTTTTGAAATAATTCAAAGGCCAGTGTAAAAACCTCATTGGCTTTTTGTCAAAGGAACTGGAGCGATGCCAACACCTGGACTGGCCTGAATGAATACACTTCCTTTTGTGCTATAATGCTGCTTCTGTGTGACATGTGATTATATTTGAGTAGAAAAATGGATCCTTGTTGTTGTGTACACAGCAGAAAAATAATTTGGTTATTCAGAGGATTTTTTTTTTCAGTTTAAAGCTTTGACCTTAAAAACAAAATGTATGGACATGGCTGCCTTGACTGAATCAACTCCACATTAATCCACCAAGCCTGCAGCCTTGTCTGGAACCAGGAGAGCAGGAGGACAAAAATAGATGTGAATTGAATTGAATTTTCGCTACTGTTAGCCTTGCAGCCACACAAGAATAAGACTGTGAGTGGCCACTTGATCTGGTAAAACTGTGCTCGACAGTTAGATGGAAAACAGAGTTATAGCCTTTTTGTGTCTCCCCCTGCCCTCCCCCCTCCTGCAGGCCTCCATGCTACAGAACCTGCGGCTGGCGATGCGCAGACAGATCAGACGTCACTCAACACGGCGCTCCACCTCCTCCTCCTCTCGACGGCGGCTTGGCCATCTGTGGAGTCGCTTGTTCCACAGTGGAGGAAGAGCAAGGGGCCACGTACCGTTGCTGGATCCCCCGGGACACACGCAGATCACACTGGGACTCCATAGCTACCGAACAGTGGGGGAGCAGGGGCCTCAAGCCCAAGACAGGGAGCACCTTGGGGATGAGGTCAATGTAGCGAGTGGAGGCTCCTGCTGCTCAGAGGCTTTGGATCTGCAGCCCTTCACACCAGAGAGCCCCGCCTCACCACTCTCCTTGCAGTCAGTGGACAGTCCAGAGGATGAGGAGCTGTCACCTATCAGCAGGGAAGGTACCAGGGCTCCACAATTTGAGCCTCCCACTGCTGGTCAGAGTGACCCTTTAGCACAGAATGGACTTTCTCCCGTCTCACAGGAAGCCACTGTGCCCCCTTTCCACCCCCGAACATCTAGGAAACTAGTTCTGGAGCTTGCAGTTAACCTAAAAGGTGTTTCCTTGAGACGTTACTCTCCTTTAGGGCCTTTGTCCCCTGTCTCACCCTCTGTGTTTCCCAGCAACTCCCAAACAACAACAACAACAACAGCCCAGACCCACCCACAGGTTCCAGAGGTGACTTCACCCACTGAGCCCCTGTCTTCTTCTGTGAAAGCAGAGGAGCATGACTGCCACTTTACTGTGGAAGTGCCAAGTAGGGAAAGAGGAAGCAGGGATGAGAGGAGGAGGGAGGACAAAAGCAGGCTTTGCAGGTTCATGACCTTTAGTGATGAGGGAGGAGATTCAGAGAGGGAGACAACACCATCCTGAAAAATTTAGGAAGATTATTCCATCGTCTCAAACCTGCTGTTGACAATGTCTGCTCTGCTAAAGTGTCCTTGAAATGTGCCCCCACCAGATCCAGAGGTCAGACCTGTACCTTAGCTCGCCATATGGAGGAGGTACAGTATCAAACCCAATACAATATAATTAATTTAACTTAGCCCATTCAACACCTGCTTAAAAATCTGCATATGCATAAAATTATGCACATGCAGCCTTTTCCTAAGATGAATGAAACCAGCATCAGTCATGCTTAAGGTGTGTGTTGCAAATTTCTTGATTCACGTAGAGTCCCAGGATTAAAAGCAAACAGACTTCCCTATTTAACCAGTTTGGACATGAACTTTTCATGAGCCTCACATTAAATTCTGGCCACCAGTACCAACACAATATTGGCAACATGGTCACCAAAGCAGCCTTTGTGTTGTTACCCAGAGCCATTACACACCGCTATATACTGTGAACCGTGAAAGCCTATTTAGAGATCATATATGAATTTATCAAATTAATGATCCTCTGTTTTTTCTTGGCCCCACTTTATTCTGTGAGGCTTTGTTGTGATTATAGTAGTGCGACATATCTGGACGGTCATGGTTTGCTGTCAGAATAGAGGATAAAGCTGGCAATGTTTTATATTTTTGTTATTGTCAAGAAATTGCATGAAAAGGCCTAAACCAGAGATGCATTTTTCCATCTATCAATCATTTTCAACTCCACCTGCGTACGTATGCACCTGCACCTCTCTTAAAGTGGTAAATAATTTTCTAAAATGACAGGCCTGAGGAATAAATTAAGCATTTGTCGGCAAAGGAATAAGAGTTTATTTATAGCTAGCACATTTACAGTGCTTAACTAGGCATGGAAATGAAAGTCATAAAATCAGTTTGGGCACTTCTACTTACCATTTCCAAAGAAGTGCATCTATTTTGAAGAGGCTGGGGACTATTTTCACCAGTGGATAAATATGGTTTTGGTCATTACATTAGGATTTTTTTCACAATAATGAAAATATAAAACATCACCAGACTTATCCACTGAACACATCACTGAATCAGTCAAGAGTTTGACATTTTTGGAAGTACAATTTGCTTTTTAGCAGACATTTAGAGGCAAAGACTGAAGCCACCATCACACTGTATGTATCCATTAAGTACATGGCTAAGCTTAGGTTAGCATAGCACAAAGACTAAAAAACAGGGATAGCTTGTGAACAGTAAAGTCACAGGTAGGCAGATGTTGTTGCTTGTAGGAGATGTAGCTGCATTTCTAGTCTTAATGCTAAGCTAAGCTAACTGGCTACTGGCTCTAGTCATTGAATTTATGATATGAGATGAGAGCTTTTAGTCAAAGAGCAAATAAGCATAGTTTCCAAAAAATGTCAAACTATTCCTTTAACACAACTGCAGCAGTTGAGTCATGTCAAACCTTTGTCAGTATTTAGTCTGCTTGTATGTTTCCACTGGTGATCGTCTTCAGTGACACGTTGACCCCTTTTACCAAACGTGAAAATGTTTTTTATTTTGTTTATTTCTTTATCATGATATAGCATTCATTTTCACTGATGAACACTGATTGAAACTGAGACTATGAGTTGTATAGTGAAGTTTGTTAGTCTGTCCAGCTCCTAACCTAACCTGTCCTCTTCAGTCCGTCCTTTCACCGCTCTGATTTGTAATCAGTGCAACAAATTCACGCACATATCCAGGAAATATTTGAAAAAGAAGCCTCGCAGACTGATTGTTTGTCAAGTCTTCTTTTTCTTTTTCTTCAGTGGTACTTCTGCAATACTGCTGACTGCACACTGGCCACTGCAGACATCTAGACTGCTGGTTTTATTTCAGTGGAAAAATCACATCTGTGCTGTGGGCGTTAAAGCAAAGATGTCTGTTTTTCAGTCCCCTGTGGAGATCGACTCTAGTTCTTTTTCATGTTTCTCTTTCTGCCTTGACAAACACTGAACTTGATGAAACCAGGTCACCTTGAGTGCTTGTCCCTCCAAGGTATGACACTGGTAACCTTTTGCTAATCACTGTTGGACTTCAAGAATGTACCTGTTTCATATTTGTTGAAATCAGTGAATTTATCTCTTTTACTGCAGGATATTGATATATTGAAGTCAAATAACCACTGTCGGAGGGGGAGAGTATGAGTGACGTCTAGAAGCCACATTCTGGTTGAATTTTGGCATTAGGTGTCGGTACTAAACACACCATCTTTCCTGCTGTTTTCCTTTGAATGAACTGAACGTGCCATTCTACCCTCATGTGCTTCCTTCTTATAGAAGTTTTGCCGTAAAACAGCTGCTACATGTTATGTGCCATTACAGGTGTCTCCATTATCCTTTCCTGTGCAGGTCTTTGACATTCATAGAAATACAAATCACTCACCCGTGTTTGAGTTGAAATCAAGTAGTTAGCTGTAGTTTTAAAGTACGGTATGTCCAAACTTGCTTTGTGATGTACAGAGATGTTATAAATGCCTTAAAGGTTTGACATTGCCATTGTAATGATCATGGATGTTTTCATGAATCACAGCTGTGGTTTACATGTTTGAAGAGATTAGATTTAAGAGATTTATGATATGACATGGAACAGCCAACTGCTATGGACTTACAGTGCACTACTGCATCAGGAATCTTGTCTCTGGGATTATTATATCAGGGGATTTAGGGAATAGGAAATGTTTTCCAGTGACCTTAATTGAGTGTATCTACATGTTTAAAGTGATATTCTGCACAATTTCTGTCTATATTTATGACAGTCTTTGGCACATGTGGACCACAACCACGATATTATAGGAGATGGTTTAGTACAGGGGTGTCAAACTCATTCCACAAAGGGCCGTGTGGCTGCAGGTTTTTGTTCCAACCAATCAAGAGCACACAGTTTGACCAATCAACTCTCTGAAGACTGAGATCAGTTGATTAACTGAGTCAAGTCTGGTGTGCTGCTGCTTGGTTGGAACAAAAACCTGCAGCCACACGGCCCTTGTGGAATGAGTTTGACACCCCTGGTTTAGTATCACCTCTAAATTTGAATTTGTATGCAATAAGTACAAGTGTGGTTATGCTGTGTTTTATGTACACACTGACATGGGTAAATACACAGGATTAAGGCCACTGGACAGTGTAATTCAACTGAACCAGGTTGTCTGATTGATCTGAGATTCCTTCTCCTTGCTGTTTGATTTTGAAGCTTCTCCCCTGTCAAAGGCTGAGGTCGTCATACACTGTGTTTGTATAAAGGCATTTTCACATTTTGAGATCTATATTTGTATATTTTGATGCTGAAATAGAAATACCACCGTGGCATCATGGGGTTTACTGAAACCCTGCATGATAGCCCACATAACAGCTTTCTGTTTATTAGTCTATGTTTTCCTGTGCCTGCAGTTAATAAACTTCAAGCTGGTTATCGTTTGAAATTTTTTAATGGACAAAATACATAAAGTGATATCATTTTTATCTGCAATATTACATCACTAACTAACTGTAATTGTCGCGACCGGTCACTTTGTTGAATTTGTGAAATGCAGATGTAAGCATGCTAACTTCCTTAAAGTAACAGTGCTAAGATGCTGATCTCTTGTAGTCACCACCTTAATAAGCAATGACATTGTTCTTCTTGTGCAACTTTAAACTGCGGTTGTTTACAAAATACAGCGGCACACCAAGCAGCTGTTTAGAAGGCCAGTGTAGTTGTCTGTAATGAATGTGTGTGGTGAAAAGAGAGTCAGCTTCTTGTTCATGGTTTGATCATATTCAAAGGAAGAATAAAGAACAGGAGAAAATCAGGTGAATAATACAGCAAAAGAAGAGCCTTCTTTAACTTTTTACTCCATTTCAGTCACGATAATAACTGTATACTATTAGTCATAGAGGATGTAGGGACTGTATGTAACCACAAGATGGAGCTATGTCCTCTAAAATACAAATACTCTGAAGCTGTTATAGCAATACTGGACACAAAGTCAGCCATCTCTCTGCTAGACCTGTATAAGGTGATGATTGCACTACTGTTATGTTAATGTTAATGGAAAAGTCAAGTGGATGAAATGAAATGGTGCAGCTGGAGAGACCTGCGCATGTGTGATGAATGTGTGGCTAACTGGAAAACATGACTCATTCAAAACTACAAATAGTGTTTAAAAAGAATCAAAGCTATCTCACTGACTCATAACATACATGAATTGTTTAGTTTCATTATTTATTTATTTTTAGGGGAAACAGACAACGTGGGGAAACCCCAGGTAGCTGTGTAGTTGCTGAAAGCAGCTGCACGTCATTCTGAAAGTACTTGCAGTGCAAAAGCAGAATGAACCATGGGACATTTTGTTAAGACCCATGATTAGATATACAGAAGTACAGCAGCATCAGTTTTGCTGAAGCCCAGGATACCTTAGCTGCTATTCCTTTTCTGACTCTGGACAGAAAAGATGTCATTCTTGCTTTGAAAAAAAAAACTGCTGCTGTTTTTTGAGCCTTGGTCAAAAAAGCTGTAAAACTTCCTCTGGTCCATTGGAGATGAGCTCTGCTTCTTCTTCATCTGCTGCTTTTGTTCCACCAAACAATCTGCCACAGGTTCATTGTGTTTCTGCCTCAAGTGAATTGGT
Source organism: Caranx ignobilis (assembly GCA_021432705.1). NCBI lineage: Eukaryota > Metazoa > Chordata > Actinopteri > Carangiformes > Carangidae > Caranx > Caranx ignobilis. The sequence goes on from MU270012.1 coordinate 35,858,433, forward strand.
ATTTGCTCAGAATGTCTCAGAGCAGCAGAGAAGTATGGACGTACCTACTGGGACTGGTTGAGGGACAGGCTTCATCCTCTCACATCTTTGAATCACAGCAGTTCTGCAAATACTGTCTGTTGAATTCCATTACTCAAGCAGTCCATGCCTGTGGATTGGTGGCCAGCATCCAAATACAGCAACCTGAGATGTCTTGAGGTGTGTCTGTGCTGGTGGTGGTACACGCTCATCTACAGATGATTCATGAAGCTCAGTCTTGGATCAGTGCTGAGTGAAATGGGACTATTAAAACCAGAAGCAGAGCTGATGAGGCAACCAGCAGCTGTGCTGACCCAACATAAAGACTAGCATGTTGGTGAGTTGAGGAAATGAAGATGAGTAGATTCAACTTCTTTCCAGATAACTTCATTGAGAGTCAGATTTTGATTCTTGATTTCTGTTTATCTATACTAGCTTCTAACCTTTTGCTATGACAGCTGGACTGGAAAGTGAATTTCTCTCTTACTGCAGCTTCTTGATACTGAAAAGTCAAATAACCTGCATAAGCAAGAAACCTATGAATCCTGTGCTATTTCCTGTTTTATTTTGAAATGACCATGTAGGGACTTGTCTGCTGTCCCACAGTGTCTCCCACCCCTGTGATTACCTGATCAGCCCTAATATGCTGCACCTGTGTCTTGTGGCTTCCTCAGTTTGTCCGTTCCGTTCGCCATGTTTTCTCACACTCCTCTTTTGCTCTCCCAGTGATTTTTCCATGTTCTTGTATATTGACCTGGGTTGATGCTACCTTTTTACCTTCCCTACCCTTTCAGCACTCTGTTTGGTCTCCCCTGCCCAAAAATGGACTTGTTGGTGTTTGTTTTGCATTGCCATATTTTGGAGCTCCTGTTTTCACCCCTGTTGGCTGCACCACTGGGTAAGTGTCTGGTGCTTCTCCTCGTCCTAGGGATATACTCTTATTGACTTAGTATTTGGCAAACCTCATCTGAAGACCTTTGTGATGAAAAGCTTTTCTCCATGTCAGTGGCTGTGGTGACTATGGCACTGACCATTTTGAAAATTCAAACAGCTTTCACTCCCACATACTTCATCCAGACTACTCTAACATTTCTTGACATGATAAGAGCCCCACCCTGAACACCTCCATGTGCTGATATTCAGTCTCATTCATAGCGCCCCCTTGTGGAATTTGGCAAACTAATTACAAACTAGAGAGGATATTGGAGATTTTGAACTTTTTTTTTCTTGATTCCTTGTTTTTTTGTATTGTGAAGTTGTGCTGCTTTTGATAAGAATAGTTTTATGTTTTTTAAAGAACAGTTTAATCTCAACAAGACTGCCTAATTAAAAAAAAAAAAAAAAAAAAAAAATCAAAAGGCTTGTCACCCCCACCAAAAAATGTCATGCTTTCAGAATTTGCTATATTTAATAAGCAATTACATTGTTATTCTTTACAGTCTTTTACAAAACACAGAAGTACACCCATCAATTTTACAGTGTCACAACATGTCTGGGGAATGATCTTAGGAGTCCGTGGCGCATTTGTAACAGTTTTTTTTTTCCTTTACACAGTATTTACAGATCTCAACTGAACTACCAACGCCTTGGCATTGCAAATAGACATGTGTGTTGTAAGTGTGCAGCTGTGGATTTGATGCATGGGGGGAATTCCCAGCACCTGCCGAACTAGAAACATTATGCTGGTTTACACCATGTTAAAAAGGTCAACCCTTCATATTGTTCTGTTCTATGCACAACATAAACAGCTCATAGCTCAGTTGCTATAAAAGATTACCCAAATGCATATCAACACCAATTATATCACAGTAAAAGGCATACTGTGTTATGGTAGTGGTATTATAAATTCATTATGAAGATCCAAAACAATTTGGAGGCAACTTGGTAATTCAATTGGGCCATAACAAGTACATATATAGTCAACAGGACAACAGAGAGTTGTCATGCAGGTCAATGAGACTATGATTAATTCAACACATAATAATAGTGTCACAATATTTCAGTTGATCGATAAAATGCCACTGGACGAGGTGTCATTGCAGTGTTGATGTGTCTTTGGGGAAGTAGGAGCAGGCCCATGCGGAAGTAAACATGCACTACCATCCATCCAACTATCTGTCAGTATGATTTCTGCTATTGTTACCACAACACATTTATGGTAAGTAGCCCACTGTATCACAACAGTAGGACAGATAGGGGGAAATGTAATAACTGTCTTGGCAGCTCAAGTACCTTTTCAGCATGGGAGTTCACAGTGGCATTCCCAGATGGCTTGCATGTTCAACTCTGAGACCAGAGAGACATTAAAAACCTGGAAGAACTACCTTTCATCATGTGTTATTTATGATGCAGCTTATTCATTTCTGAAAGAACCAGCCATTCTTCAAGCAGAAGTCTGAAAAGGTGACCCTCCTGTCTCTGCTGTCTTGTAAATATTGCTGGAAAGGATGAGTGTCATTGTGGAAGACACCTCCTAATAAAATCACAAAGGCACCTGCAGGGTCTCTCGGGAGAAAGTAATGATATACAGAGAGAACATGGGTTGTAAAGTAAAAGGAATGGCCAGGTACTGTAGCTAGACAGAGATACAGAGGAATACTCATCCACAGTTGACGAACAGTAAACATCGAGTGAGCAATTAGTTAAACAGAGATGAAGATAGCAGCAGTAGTAGAGTATTGCCAAGTGCTGAAACTGCTTGCATACTTACCTCATAAGTTATTATGCACTCAAAATACCCGCACAAACCAATACTATTTACCAACACATACACTTCATAAGGCACATTAGCACAAAGATTTAAGGTAATAAAACTAAAAGATCTTGAAAATGAAGCAGAAAATGATGGATGGAAGTTCCTTGAGTGATTAGAAGGGCAAAGATGAGATGAAAATCTGTGTGGGGGAGAAAACTTGGCAAACTGGTGAGGAGAATGGATACACAATACAAACAAACCAACAAATAAAAAACACATGCCCCAGCTTTAGGGCTTAACATGCTAATGCCCTAAACACAACCATCTGCTTCTTTTTTACTGGGACTCCGTTGCTGCCCAATTTGGGCTGCACCTACGCAAGAAAACAGGTGAAACCATCTCTTCACCATTCACAACCTGACCAAACAATATGAGAGACTGCAATGCAAAAACTGGAAGTACAGTTGTTGATGTCAAAGGGGGGATTCCTGGTTGACTGCACTGCTCAGTCAATGGCTTTGGAAGCAGTGAGTGGTTCAGTCTCTGAAGGGTCTTCCTGAGGAAACACCACGTAGCACAACTTCTGGCCCATGTACGTGATTCTCTCTGCAAAACAAAAGGCCTCTCAATTTCAGCAACTAACAACAACAAAAATCAAAATATTCTTAAAATATCACATCATTTCATATCTTCACAGTGGAGCAACTCACCAACTAGCCTGTAGATCCATTTGGGTTTGTCCTTCCACCGAACACCCACAAAGTATACTGGGACCCCAGTCAGCATGATGACCATACCCAGGCCGCATACCACTGGTTCAGAGTACAGGCTAAAGCACAGCAGCACAGCCCAGAAAATCATGTAGGTGATGGGGACCAACATGTTCACCTGCACACAATAAAAACAGACAAAACTGTGTATTTAATAGCTATTTTGAAAATAGGAGAATGAAAATGTTGGATTTGTTTTGCCCATCATATCACACACTAAACAACTGTGCAAACTGTACAATGACCTTAAATATGAATAGGTTGGGTTAAAATGAAGTCAACACACAGTGAGGCCTTGTGTCCTGTTTAGATGTCACAAACACACTTCAGCCAAGACAGAGCCTCCGTGAGATGGGAGATAGAGGCGAGAAGCCAAGACTGGCTTTGTTTATCATTATTATTATTATTGTACAAGAAATGATCAGTAGCCTTGGGCCCTATACACTTGTATGAATTGAGTTTTCCCATTTACATTTGTGGCTTTTTGTATGTTCTGGTGTTATTCCGCTTCCTTTGGACTTATGTCAACAACACATATTTTATCATTCCCTGATTACAGATGAAAAGGGGCTGTGGCCATGTCTGAGCCCAGGAACAGAAGGGGAGGAAACCAAAGGCAGGATAACGTGGTGAAGATGCTTTGATTACAAAAAAAGAGAGAGAGGATCCAAGGTAAGTGGTGGAAAATCACGAATGTCAGGAAATTCACAGGGACAATAAGTTATATTCATAAGATAAGTTATTTCAAAATAAAGCAGGAACTTAAAGACAGGCAGGAAGTGACTTAGAGGGCTGGTATGTGAGCAGCATGGAAAAGACTGTAAGGGATAAACAATATTATATCATGTCTTCAACAAAGTCATGGAAAAAATATGCCCCAGGGGAAATTTTGTTCCTGCCATGGATCTGTGGTCGTGTACCTTGATGGGTCTGGTGAGGTTGGGTCTCTGCTTGCGGAGGTATAGCAGCCCAGCGATGGTTACCCCATATGACAGGTAGTTGATAAAGGACACATAGTTGATCAGATTGTGCATTTCTCCAATGCACAGGATGACTATTGTGGCAGTGCACTGTGGGACATGAACACAGGCACAAAGGTCAGTTATATGTTAACTAGAAGTTTAAAACCATGCAAATGTTTACCATATTAATAGGTACCTCCCAGTAAAGTATTGCTTCTGTATATACTAGGCAAGGCAAGGCAGCTTTATTTATATAGCGAATTTCATTCCCTTGGGGCAACTCAATGAGCTTTAAAAATTAAAACAAAACCCAGAATAGTAAAAATTGGAACAATCATACAATTAAAACCAAGAAAAAAGAATAAAAGAAAGTACAGGATGTACAACAAAATAAAAACCAGACCAAAATAGAGCATAAAATATAGGTTTTGAGCACGAAAACTACATACTACAGCACATTGTCATTGTGAACACTGACTGGGTAAAACAGGCAGTGCAGTACTTACACAGACCAGCAAGGCTGGGATTGGAGTACAGTTCTTTAGGTGGATCATAGCCAGCAGGTAGGGCAGGTGACCCTCTCGGGCCCCTGAGAAACACAATCTACAAATAGACAGGAACATACTTACTATATATGTTAAGAGTGGCTCCTGACACTTCTGTTCATTCTAAGGACACAATAGTATGTCAAAAAATTACAGTAAAATAAAGGTTTAGCATTAAGTGACTGTATTCTACCTGGAGGAGGTGAACAGATATCCGTTGATTCCTCCAAAGGTGGACAGTGCTACAGAGATTGGCATCACCCATGAAAACATCCCCAGCAGCTTTTGCCCAAATGTCTGGAACAACACAATGACAACCCTTCATGAAAGATTGGGCTGCAACTTACATGGTTCAAATGTGTAAATGAGAAAGTATTTCCACTCTGCCAGAGAAAGTCACAAACTTATGTAAGTAAAGTAAATATGATTGTTTACACATATAACCTTTTTCTTATTGACTGACTGATGAAATGGGTGATTGACATACTGTTATACTGTAGAAATGTCTCTCTTGTTGAGTTATACCTAATGCACAGGGAAGTTGAGTGCTACTTACCACTGCTACAGCATTGGAGGCTAATAGCTCCTCAGGGGTCATGGAGGAGAAGTAGGCAATGTTGGTCATAGTATAGACCAGAGTCACCAGTGGGATGGAAATGTAGATGGCACGAGGCAGGTTCCTGATGAGATTAATAACAATAACATGAGTGGGGATAATTCAAATGTTGTTTTATTTTCACACAGTAGTTGCTGTGGGATTTTCAGTGCAGTAAAGACATTATGTAAATGGAAATGAAAACTAATAATGTAATAAAACTAAACTAGGCAAGTGTAGGTGTGGGTGTAATCAAATGGACCAGAAACCTGAACTACACTGTGTATTTTTGTCTGTGTCATACTTGCGAGGCTCCACGACCTCCTCTGTGACATAGTTAAGGAAATTCCAGCCACTGTAGGCAAAAGAGGCCTGGAGGAAGGCCAGAGCTATCTGCCCCACTGAGGGTTCCTGGCGAAACTCAAAGGCCACACTGGGCTGCAGGGCATCATAGTGACCTGGAGGCAGGAGAGAGAAAATCATGGGTAGATAAAACAGTAAAAAGATTCTGCATTTTAATAGCATCTTATATGGAGAATTTACGTCAGAGTATCGAGACTTAACAGTTTCAAACAGGTTAAAGAACCACAAGTGGCACTAATGGTTGTCCTGCTCCATCTTCACTAGAATTCAAAATAAAGTTTGCTAAAAAAATTAAAATTAAAACTGTCCTGCCTTCATGATCAAATTGTAAAACCAGAGCCGAGTCACTGAGAGTTATAACTTAAAGTTACTTTTCCCATTGGCTCTAGAATTTATACCAGAACTAACTGAACTAACTTCTTTGTGTGATATCTACTCATGTGCACCAGGGGTCACCAGCATCAATACAGTGTTGCTGTGTACACCAGTTTACAGTATTTGTCATTTACCTCAGAGGTTCACAGACTTTTTTTTTTTACCCTTTTGGCTATAATTTTCACAGTTAAACACATTTTATTTTGAACCTTTTAGAGCAAAACTATGTCATAGTTCTGTTGCTGAAACTGAAGGCTTTCTTTTAAATCAATTCTATACATTTTTATTTGTATGATCAATCAGTATTGTTATCATCAGTGTTTCTTCTTAGTCACACGACATTTGTGTGTGTGTGTTTACCTCTGCAGATTTGGACGATTCCGACCACAATGATGAGAGCCAGAGCAAGGAGTTTTCCTACAGTGAAAACATCCTGTATCCTCGTTGCCCAGCGCACGCTGGAGCAGTTCACCCAGGTCAGGAATACTGCACACCCACACACAAAGAGAAAAAAGAAGTACACCTTCAACCTCAAGGGAACAGCAACAGGCTTATTCACTAATCAGATCAATAACCTGATGCAAACCATTGTCAAGTGGTGTAACCACTATATTTTCATAAAAACCTGACTTTACAGGAAAGTAAATCTGGACTCAAATGTGGAATAAATGTAACTCCCTTTTGCAAAGCAACACTATGTTTCTTGACAAATTGAACATAATTTGTCACATTATTTAGAAAAAAAAGCTGTGTTTATATGTCCTGCTCAGTGCTGCCAAAATGCATTAAAATATAAATAGAGAAACACAGCAGAAAATTTATTTCAATTTAATGTTTTCAGAGGAAGGTATATTTTCTATAAGCACAGTTAAATCCAGTGTAGGTGGATATATTTATCATTGCTCTGTGGTTACACCATTTGACATTTTCAGAGGCATTCAGTCTTACCTTTGTAAACAAAAAATGGTTCAAATGTCCTTTGAAATGACATAAAACCAACACGAATACAAAATGTACATTTTAACAAATCTGATGCATGTTTTTAAGACATTTTTTCCCCTAATATTTCTGAATTGTTCATCTTGCCAACCCTCATTTGTCACTGACCAAACTGGAAGTTTGGTCTCCAGTCAAACTTCCTACTACTGTAACTACTTCCTACTACTGGGGGTTACAGTAGGTTACAGTGAGTTGGAAGTTTGATATTCTCCAGCTGAGCAGTAACTTAAATGACTGCGGCTCTGTGATGACATCATTAACTGCTCTGAGAACTGAATCACGTTCTTTGTGACCCCTCATACCAAGGCGCCTAATTGAGTCCTGACTCTTCCACATGTCTTCCATTTTAAAATTGTGGCTTGTTTTTTTTGTTTTTTGCTCTGATATTCATAGGGTGTTAGGGTTATCATTTATTTTTAGCAGTGAGACCTCCTGTAGACAGACATGTGTGTGCCTTTTTAAATCATCCAATCAACTGATGAATAGGTTACCTCTAATCAAGGTGTGGAAACAACTCGAAGGTCATAAAGAGGCCCAGAGGTAAATTTCAGGTGTCATAGCAGAGGGTTTGAATAGTTTTGTCAATCTGATATTTTAGTTTTTCCTGGTGATAAGTTTGTAAAATATTCAAAATTGCATGTACTGTATAGGCCAGAAAGAAAACATTTAACTGAGGCTGATTAGATTTGATCCATATTAATTACTATGATAGTGAGATAGTTAGTTTAACCACCTAATAGTTTCAGCGCAGAGGACACTTAAACCATTTGAAACACTAAGTCTTGAGTAGTAGCTAAATTTGCAGCCTCAAAATACACTGGATTGGTTTCAGAGCTAATATTGATCTTTCTGATCTTATTGAAATGATCAGCCGGCATGATATGGTCAATATCACTGCTACGACTTTGTCCTGTTCTGCACCCAGAGGATGCAGAGGAGGAATAAACTGATGAGACGAGAGCTGGGTCAGAGACTGATGGAGAAGACTGTATCTTCCTCTGTCAACATGGGTATCCTGTGCTCACTGGACAGTAAGACTAAGTTTCACTTAGGTCACATACACTACACATCAACTATCTATCTATCTCATGTTTCTAAGGAGATACTATCATCAAATGTATATAACCTTACAAACATTGCCAGTTCTCCTCTGGGTACTAGACAGTATCAGCAGAACAGATTTTGTGTTTGTTATTTAAAAGTTCATAAACTCTTTGACTGAGATGTTGACCTCCTTCTCTCTCTGACCCAAGGCGGCACTCTCACACAACTGGCAGCATGATGTCACACACGCATACACACCCTGTGCACTCAAAATTTCTGCGAGGAAATTTCGTAGTTATGGTAATTATTCCTATTTTTAATAAATAATTGATTATTCTGCACTGAGAAAGAAACAACTGAAGCAGACCTTTGACACTGTTTATGGTCGACTTGCACACCCGGGCCTCTGACTGTTCACACATTCCTCTTTTGTCAGCACGAACGTAAAAGAGAGAACATCACTGCTTCCTACCTCCTGTTTCCTACTTTCAAAGTGTGTGTATGTGCTCTGCTCCACACACTGCTCTCTAAGCCATTGTCCCTCACGCTGGCCCTCAGTTTTTGCGTGTTTGCAAGTGCAACCAATAACAAGGGCTGGCCAAATTCCAACTGAGCCAAATGGAGCAAGTGCAAGTGGCTCTCTAGTTGCCCTCAAACTAAAGTGGCAGCTCACAAGTGAGAGCTAAACCCAACAGGAATTGTAAGTTGGCTCGCACAGAGAAGGAACATTTTGAAAACTGTGTTAGTGTACAGTGTATTCTCCTGTACACATTACACCACACACAACACACACTGAAACTTGACACCATAAACAGAAGTATGCAGTTAACTTGTATAATAAGTGCCTGTCACATATGCATCTTCATACATTTCTGTTAAAGTTCTTGCCCAGATCTCTCAAGACATTCACAACGTGGCTGACACAGTAGTCATTAGTCACAGTGAGATATACAGTGAAAATATTAAATGTGTTGTGCCAAAGAAGTCTTGAATAGATCTGTCAGTTAACCATCATATTTCATGCACAAAGGAAAAAATCTTAAACAACATAATACTGTGAATGAACCAATAGGTTCTAGTGGACGTTTCTCCTCTCTCAGTTTATCACACTTGCTGTGGTATGCTGCGCAAGACAAACAAATCTAAACCAAACAAAGAAACTGGATTTCACATGAAATCCAAATATTTCTGCCCCGTTGTAGCCTGAGGAAGGTTGAAGCACTTCTCAACCACAAAGACCTTAAAAACACTAACCCTGATTTTCAAAGTTCTGGTGTCTGTTTGTCTGTTTAGACTTAGCTCAGTGTAACGGCTACAGACCATCTTGTGATGGGTCACACCAGATGTGACACCTGTCAACATGTTGACATTACACTGTCTATTGTGCTGCCATGTCTGCCCACAGAAGCAGTTCCTGCTGCAGTAACTATCTTCAGGACCACATTCACCATGATGACGTGCACAAAACTGGCATTAATGTTGCAGTCAATGTGTATAAATACACACCTGTGTTGCACTAACACAATTAACTTGCTTGCCACTAAGCGGTCAGGACAGGGCATATCCATGAAAAGTGACATCCATGCCACTAGATTCTCAGTGCCAGTGCAATTATTGAGTTTCACCTGAGAGCAGAAATGCCTTAAAGGAGGTGGAATTTGTGTAATACATATAAAACCCTGCTCTGGCCTTTATCCATCCACTGAGCTTCACAGGCACTCAGATTAGAAAGTGGTTTAGAATGAGGGTTGTGTATGACTCTCTTCTTTACCCAGTCTCAATTTTCTGCATCTTGTCTTTTGTCTTGTGTCCCTCTCTTTATCTTATATAATCTCTATATTTCTAAACTTTGTCTCCTTATCTCTCACTCTGCCTTAGTTCTTACACAAAAACACTCTCCTTCAGGATCGGGACAGCAGTGTGTGTGTGTGTGTGTGTGTGTGAGCGAGAGAGAGAGAGAGAGAGAGAGAGAGAGAGAGAGAGAGAGAGAGAGAGAGAGAGAGAGGGAGAGAGAGAGACAGCATCTATGGGCAGAGGTGTTATCAACAATGCCATCCATCACCAGGATCCCCTCCCACCACAGAAATCTTAACAAACTGCTTCCGCTGGCATGGGCACACTCACATACACACGTGTGTGAATTTTTGGCAGGCGCTTTCGGTGGCACCGGGCAGAGCTTTCTCTCCCCCTACAACGCCACTGTGTTTTATAGTCCATTACCCGAGGAGTGTTACATGCATTTCCGTTTCTGTGTTCCTGTGGAACCCAACCCCCCCCGCCACCTCCCCCAGCTTCCCTCTGTGTTGAGTCTGACAGGAAGGAGGTGCCAGTGAGCTTTGAATGTGACAGCGCAGGTAAATCTGTGTCCTGCCTCATGATTTCTATTGAGGGCCGCCTCAGCACTAGAATACTAAACTTATTGCTGCTTTAGCTTTTAATGGATGCTGATCCCAACTCTGCACAGATTTATCAGGGGGCTTTGACCTCAGGAACGCCTCCTGGGCCAGGATCTGATCGCTGGAATCACTGAACTGGCAGTAACCCCCATCAAAAACTGTTAAATGAATAAATAAATCACTTGGCTTTGCATTTTTACCCAGATTTAACTGCACTTAAAGCCCCTACAAAGAACTTTCATTTTGTGTTAATTTTGGCGACCCCTGTGGACAACAGCGATAGGCATGTCTTTGCGGATCCCGGGTTAGGTGAAATTGAGCTTGTTTTTTACTTGCTAGCATAGCAACAACTCTTAAAGCCCCTAAATGACAATATCATGAAGACACAAAATATTTAAATTTGGTTGGACTATCAGTCTTACTTTTGACTTATGAGACCACTTGATTTTTCTACAGCTTTCCTCTGGTGCATGAACCAAACCAACATCCACTTTTTGCAATGAAAGATAATTACTACCTTAATTCCCAAATGACACAAACAGATTCTCACAGAGCTGTGTACAGACATGTTTTGACTAATGACCTCACGCTCCATGATTGACATTCCTTTTTGTTTTTGATGTAAGCCATGCTACTATGGTACATATACAACAGACAAGACTTGATGGTATTATCTTAAAATCCTATGTGATGCATCAGGCAAAGGATTCTCAGAACAGCATACAAGGTACAGGTAGTATATGTGCTGAATGGTTTCAAAGTGTCCACGAGTTGTCCTCACTCCTTTTTCCACTTTCTGTTCTTTCTCCTTTTTTCATTCTGTTCCCTGTCTCTTTTCCATGTGCGGACCAATAGCAGCTTTTAGTCTGGTGACAGATCATGATCCTTCAATCAAATGGTAAATGAGTTTTGTGCAGCTCTCCATATAACCAGTGCAGCACGGTCACAGGAATCTGCCAACATTAAATTTAAATTAATTTGCACATGATGTCTGTATGTGGCCTGCATACTGCACACTGTTTCCTTTGTGTCTCTGCTGTATGTTTAGAGATTGTCTTTTTCTTTGTAAATCATTCATAACAAGCAGAACAAAGGCACAACTTGTAGAACAAAAGAATGATATTGTACAGTGTGTGTTTCAAACAAACTCAGGACTCATGGACAGTCATGGAAAGTTTGTGTAAATGGAAAGTTTGTTTTCAGGAAAAAAAAAGTTAAAAGTGCATGAATCCAAATACTTTAAAACAGGTTTTTCCAATGTAGGGTGACTTGCAGTCCCAGGGGTTAAAGCATCAGCCATAAACCACAACCTCTCGTATGACTGAAATGTATGACTTTTTACCGCTGCTGTACCACCAGTGATGTGGGACATATTTGTGGTGACAGAAATCGACACCCTGCCGTGCTGGAATGAACGACAGATGCTGATATTGTTCCTCTGAGTTAGTGACACCTCAGTCCTCTGGAGGTTGTTGTTGGTCTGATGTGACATTTGTGATGCTCAGGTCATTGAAACCAGCCTCAGTCTTATATAAATAATAAAATCATTCTGTTATTGATTTTTAGTTGATAACCTTTTACAGAATAGAGTTTTCTGTCTAGTAAAAGTGATCAATACAAACAGGTTTACTCTGTAGATCTACTGAAATGGGTGTTGTGGAGATGTTACTTTGGGCTGTTACTTGCTCCTATTCTTAGATGAACACATCCAGCCCAGAACTGGACCTGTCTAGTTTTCACACACACACACACACACACACACACCCACCCACCCACCCCTAGGTCACTTGTGACTCTCATGCAGTACTCTGCAGGGGAGGAAGGAGAGGGCACACATATCTAGACTGACTCACATTCATAAACCCTTCACTGAGAGAAGTTCAGTTGACATAACAAGCCTCAGTAAGAGTCAGCAGTGCAGAATGACATTTAATCCACTTAATCTCCCTGAGTGTTTCAGAAAAACATTGTCCAAAGTGCTGAAAGGAGTTTAGATTTCATCTTTGATGGTCAAGACACTTAACTTGCCTAAAGTAAAGTAACACTGATCTCCAGTTTTGCTGATTCTTCATGGACAAGTTATGAACTTTACTTGGTGTTGCCCTCAGTTTGTGTTGCATTGTGGTCATGAGTTTGTTCAGGAGCCTTTATGGTGAGCACAACACAACACAGTGACTCGTTGCGTTCAGTGCTGTGTAAACCTAAGGCTGAAGGAACGTGCGACCTCTGACTGAAAATAGCAATCCATCCTCTGCTCTCAGAAAAGACTGTTGGTGATTACGACAGTCATCCCCACATGTGCAGTGGCAGCATAGCAAGTTCACAAAAAGTTAACTCAACTTAAACCACAAATTTATTAGAGAAATGGCTTCTGCTTATGGTGTTTGGTCGCAATGGAGCTACAGAGAAAATACTTATCAAACTTTTTACCATGAGCTTATCTCACTCATTTTTCTTTTGGGACTCGGAGGAATATCTTCTCCATCAGTATCAGAGCTCTATGAGGCTGCTATCTGATAAAGTTTCAGATATAAAGACTGGAGCTGACATAACTGTTGGTCTCACATAGGTGACCACAAAGTCCCTGTCACTGTAGGTCTGAAGTGTGATGCTGTGGACCAGGGAGAAGGATGGGGGGTGGGTGGTACCAAACAGCCAATAGCAAACATCAACCAGCCAACCAGAATGCCATCTGGCCAATTGGATCCCCCATCATTGATGTGCAAGGTGTCCTGCCCATTTCCTGTTTCCATGGCGCTCAGTGACAGGAGCGTCACGGTAACCACTGCAAAACAATGCACAATGGCGTAGACACACCCTCTCATTAGCGGCGTCCTCAGAGGCTGGCACCATTATGTAGTCTGACACTGATACTGACACACATACACACAAAAACTCGTACCACACTCAAGAGAACACAGTCACTCACTGGGCGGCAATTGTAACATTCTGTTTCCAAAAATAGTGGAGGTGTGCTCTGAAAATGCTAACCCCCCCCCCCCAATGACACATGCACGCACAGACAGCCCAGCCTGTTCTGTCTTTCCCTTTCTCCAACCAGTTCAGACAAGACCAAACTGGCTGGCCTGTCATCCAGAGTCTGTGTAGCCACTGGCTATTTAAATACATATTGCTTTACTCCAGCATTTCAAGGGAAGGCACAGATCAGAGGCTGGAAATAGAGCACAGTGTTTCATAAGGAATTATCAAATGACAGTGGCAGCCATCAGAACACTGTGGACTACCACAGTATCATAACATCTTCAAACCACCAGATTAAATTAGCTGGATCTAGATTGAAGAGTTTGATTTACCCTTTGTAGTTTTGTGGTGTTTTCTTTACTCTTGCTCATAGACGCAGGTGGGAACAGGTAGGACTTAGTCACCTGGATAAATCTCTTGAGACGGGGACCTTTGTCTCATACATAGCCTGAACAAATCCTCATCATCTAACATCATTCAAAATTCAGCCAGGTTGCACTGACCTTTTACCCTAGACCCTTTGGTAGGATCAGTTGCTTGTATTGCTGCTCTAGGAAAGTATCACTAAAAGTCACTTGGGTCACACAGTCAGGTGACTCAAATGTCGTAAGCAACATAAAGTGTGATGTGTGAGACTGTGAACCAAGTTGTGAGATGACAGAGACCAGAGTGGCAACAAGATGTCCATGAGAAACCTAACCTGGGCAGTCAGAGTATCAGTATACCCGTGTGATCCTCCCCTGCAGAGAGACCACCAACAAATACATTAACAGGTCATCGCCTGTGATGCAAACGTTGTTTAGTCAATCAGGAGAGTCGATCTGTCAAACAGTATGAAGCAATCCACCAGTTTGTCAGGTTGGACATGTTGAGCAAAGCCTCATATCATCAACATAACATCTGCTATTTAATGCTTTACATTACCACCAACCTGTCAGAGGCGTTGCTGTGCTGTGATATGAATATTTGTTTAAAAGAATACTTCAACCTTTTATGCTTTCTTACTAAGAGTTAGATGGGATGAATGACATCACTCTCATACAATACCTGCCCTTTGAATATTAAACAGCTCCTGGACATGGTTTGCTGAGCTTTGTATAAAGACGGACAACTCATGAACAGTTTGATCGGCTCTGTCCAATGTCGGGGTGGTGACATGGCCAAAAGATCAGATTACAAAAACATGACAATCTCTTTAAGTAGAATCATAATCGACGATATGAGTCACGAGTGTCCTCACAGATTTAACGTCACATGAATAGTTGTGGATATGATTACCTTGACTCAAAGGCACTCTCAAACTCTCTCTCTGCATTCTGTTTCAACTCTGATTTTATTTTGAAAATCCTGACCGGACTTTATGATTATG
Organism: Caranx ignobilis; assembly: GCA_021432705.1. Lineage (NCBI taxonomy): Eukaryota > Metazoa > Chordata > Actinopteri > Carangiformes > Carangidae > Caranx > Caranx ignobilis. The sequence goes on from MU270012.1 coordinate 35,873,546, forward strand.
ATGTATCTTTGATGCTTCTTTCAGATGTTTGTCTGCTTGCAGCCACGTGAAGTACCGCCCTCTGTTTACACACTTTGTCACAATCAATCACAGTCTTTGGTCTAATGGAGATCATTGTTAGTTACCTCTGATTCATCCGTCTCTTAACTGCAAATCCGTCTTAGATTGCAGCAGTGGTTCATGGTGCTACATCAAGTTGGTTTGCTAATTAGCTGTTTTAGTTTAGACTTAATCTGAGATTTTACTGTTCTTTGTTTAGACAGCGAGTTGAAATTATTCCTCACATTTTTAGCTGTGGCCCTCCCCATCACAAATGTAGCACAACAGTGATTGTATCTACACCTTAATGCTGCATTCCTCGTGCTGTCAGGCTGAATTACATACACTGATGAGTGTCAGCTCTCCTCATCTCACAAATTTCATGCAAGGCCAAACGTGACGTTGCATAGAATTTACAGTGAGTATTTAAGTGCTGATGTGGTTCAAAAATCAACGAGTGCGTCTCAAAGGGAAGGATGCCCTTTAAATTCAATGAAAAGAAGCATCCAGTGTGTCCTTGTCTTTGCCTTGGAAAAAATCCTCTGCTGCACAGCAGTTGATGTGTTTTACATTTCAGTTTGTGTAGGATTGAACTGAATGGCTGAATTATCTGTGCAAAACTCGAGCTTCATCAGTAAAAAATCAGAGGAGAGAGGCCTGTGAGGCTGTGATAAAAGCTTCATACTTCATAGACAAAAAAACAACAACAAAAAAACAAAACAACTTGAGACTAAAAATAAAATTTTGGGCTGTTTGTGACTCACAGATACAGATGGTGGCAAGGAGTCTGGTGGCGATGTATGGAGGCAGGCAATCCAGGAAGGCTGGCTGCAAGACGTAATTGGAGAAGGTGAGTGCGATGACAGCCAGTGTTGTTGGGTACATGATGAGTACGGCACTCCACAACAACAGGAAGCTACAGAGCAAAGAGACAAAGAAAAGACATGTGGTTTCTAACATGAGAATAAACAGTCGTTCACAGATAAATGATCTTTAGAAATAGAAAGTTATTTGAAGAAGCTGCCATTACACTTTGACAGTTCCTGCTAATTTCCTGTTGCACTCTTATAAGCTCTGGCCTGTAACAACCACAGTGTCCTGCTGTTAATTTCAGCTTGAGGGCATCTTTGCCTGAGTTAAAAGAGACCTGACAGGAGGAGACAGTATAGAGTGGGTGGACCCTCCTCTAGCAACCAAACAACAACAAACCAGATGATGTCACCTAAGGAGAAAATCAAAGGTTAAGGTAATTTAACACTTGTCATACACACTTTAACCCTACTCAGTACTCACAGAGCTGAAACCTATCTAATCAACAATACCATCATACTATACTTCAAAACCATGTCGCTCAATCAATCAATCTTTATTCTACTAAAGAAGTCTGCTGCTTTATCTGAGGCTCCTCAATTCCTCAAATAATGTACCTATATATTGATTTATGTGGTTTGACAAAGAAAAAAAAACAAAATTAGCCAAGAAATCCCAGGAGGCTTGTTAAAACTTCATACCCACTTAAATGACATCTCTATGGATTCACTGCAGCTGACTCACAGCCAACAAGCTTTTTGTTTATAATAATGTATACATTCACAACCCATACAAAAATACTCATATGTTCAACTTATTTTGGTGTCTAATTGAATGGATTTTTAAACGTCAGTGTTAAAGACATTGATTAGTGTTGGACAGGCTGTTGTTTTAAGTGCTGCCTAATGCTTTATGGTGAGAAAAAGTGAGCTACATGACATTATGATGTGGACCAGAGGGATGCACCACCACAAAGAAGGAAGGAAGGTGTAATTAAATAGGGAAAATAGGGAAAATGAGGTATGTCCCCAGTGAGAGCTCTGTCCCCAGTGTTGCAGTGGACAGAGGTTTTACACATATGTGTTGCACGTATTGCCTATAACATCTCTATTATTGTCAGCAGATGGAAACTCCTCAGGAAGTCAAACAAACTAAAAGCAAACAGGTTTCTAGGACTGAGTCTAAAATTCAAAGTTTCTTTGCTCACGATAACTTCCTAATTCAATGCACTGCTGTGACAGTGGGGTTAACTCTATGCTTCAGCTTTGCTTTCATAAGAAAAAAAGAAGAATTTGTTGTTTGTTTCATTCATTTTCTTGTTTTTTTCTGGTTCTATTAATGTCACACATTTAATATGGCCCATTTTACATGTGCAAACAACTGGGCTAAACAAAGCCACAAAAGTTAGTGCTCCCACAGGCATGCACCGAGCAGGGCATGTGTGACCTTCCTAGATTTACAGTGACACTCTGATCGGCTGACATGTCACATGACTACATGAAAGTCACAAGACCTTCAGAGCTTCAGAGCAGTCCTTGTGCATGGATCCAGGACTGTTGCAATGTAACTCATACCAAGTTAGTTCTTGTGCTGAGAGGCTGGATATCGTTATGTTAAACAACATGGACTGGACAAAAACAGTGCTTACCCCACCAGCCCTCCAAAGATTTCTGTCACGTATGAATAGTCCCCCCCAGACTTTGGGATTGTGACACCCAGTTCTGCATAACACAAGGACCCAAGGGCACAGATCCCCCCTCCACAGATCCAGACGATGAGTGACAGTCCCACTGAGCCTGCATGCTCCAACACTCCTTTAGGAGAGATGAATATCCCAGAGCCGATGATGTTACCTAAGGAGAAAAACAAAGATTAAGGTAATTTAACACTTGTCATACATAATTTAACCCTTCTCAATACTCACAGAGCTCAAGCCTCACTAATCAAATCAACCTACTGTTAAAATTTAAACCACCATACTATACTTTAAAATCATGTCACTCAATCAATCAAATATTATTCTACTAAAGACATCTATTGTTTTATCTGAGGCTCCTCAATTCCACAAATACAGTATTTATGTGGTGAAAACACACACACACAAAACAAAATTAGCCAAGAAATCCCAAGAGGCTTGTTAAAACATCATACCCACTTAAATTACATCTCTGTGGATTCACTGCAGCTGACTTTTGTTTCATTTAATAAATAGTACAATTTAAAAAAAAAAAAAAAAAAAACACTGTTTAATTAGCATAGCTTGTAAAATCTTGTAACACACTAGTAAAAAAGTTAAGGGTCAGGGGTCAAAACACCCAAACAGTATATTACAACTTTTTTCCACTGAACTCTGGATACTTAAGTTTAATATCAGGGAGGCAGAAGATTGTACAAGTGGAAAGAACAACAATTGTAAGACCAAAGTTTCAACACATGAAGAAAAAAAAAAAGATGTCCTATCCTTTCTTTGAGTTGGAAAACAACCAGTTTTGGCATTCAGGTCTGGCATTTGGTAATGAGATGCAGTTGAACACACCTCGTCTCTGTCGCCTGAAGCTGTGTTCTCTCTCCTCAGTGTTGTTTCCGTGGAGGAAAAAACTACAGTGCTTTTATTTGACTTATTTCCTTTCAACCTTCAATCTGCCAACAACAGAGCCAACAATTACTCCTGTGCCGGTGCATAGAAACATTCAATCGAATGTTTTATACTTATCAAGTCACTCCATGGCAATCAATGGATAATACACATATACAATATATACTGAAATATGTCAGTGAGAGCTTAGCATAATAAATTGAACAAATAAAAAATTGCCTTTCTGCAATCAAGATAAGAAATATGAGGGAGCATCAACAGAAATGAAAATCAGTCAATTGTTTTTATTTCTTCTGTTTATTTGATCTTATATATGTAGGACAGGAGTTAAAAAGGAGTCATCTGTAAAACATTACATTAAAGGTTACAAGTCTCCACCTACATGAACAGGCCCAAGCTTTTATAAATATCTTATCACAAAACTATAAGTGGGTAGTTATCTAAATAGGAAGTATTTGTTGCTGAAAAACAGATCAAATTCTGTGACGCCATCCGTTTAATTAAAAAAGAAACCCAGGACCCCTAATTAGCTCCCTATTGACCAGACAGTTAGCAAAGTGACCTACGACGTAAATACAGTTGTTGTTGTTGCAGAAAAATGTGTTTACCTTGTTATGCTGCTTGTATAATTTAAGTCACAGTTAATGCCACAGCAAGCAAGAGAAGAAGTAGAAGCAACATTTGTCCCAGGTATATGTACTGTAATGACACACAGACAGTTGTATTTCAAATGGAAGTGGACAGATACATGGCTGGTTGGGGTCCTGTCTCAGCTGTCCCCCTAAACAGGGATAAACAGAGGTTCCCTGGTGGCTCAGCTGGCTAAGGCACATACTAAAAAGCCACCATGTCATGAGTTCAAATCTATCCTGGCACTCATACGTCACCGCTGCTACGAGAAGAAAAGAGAAAACAAAAACTAACAGCAGCTGTCCAAGCAAAATTTGTTTTTGCACTGTCCTGCGTGTTTTCATCCTTTTGGCCAACTCTGGGACAAAGTTTGACTCTGTCCACGGTAATAGCTGTAGAAAAAACTCAGTGAGGCACACCATCGCAGCATCCGCGTTAGACCGGCTCTGAATGCCCCCTAATGATGCACAGCAAAGGAGGAGGTCCGGACGGAGCATTTATCACTGTCAGATTTGATTGTGGAGGCCGTGGTGAGATGCGGAGCGGTTATATAATGCCTATGTTGTGTTTGTTATGTCATAAAGTTTGGCATCACAGCTGAAAGCGTGAATCAGAGTCCTACTGACCCCCTCAGCCTCCCTGCACTGACTAAGACTAATCACTATTTTTTTCAATTCATGGAAGAGTGTAGAGAAATCTCTCCATCAGCCTCCCGTATGAAAATGAGACAAAAGCAGTCTCATTTCACTTCATTTCACTTTAAGAAACTCTGTGTGGTAAAATGTTATGGTGGTAGATACAGCACTTTTCTGTCTATCTGTGCACTCATCCTACAAGTGTAACAAGCCTGAGGCAGAGAATGATGGAAGTGGTTGTTGGAGTTGAGTTTGAGTGGAGATGGAGCTGGGATAATATAGGAATTTACTCACCCCCCCTCGCCCATATCGTTAACTCTCCTGTCATTGGAGATCTTGCCCCCCCCCCGGCTTTCCCACTCTTCAGGGTGTAGTCGTGTGACTACTCCCGCCGAACCACCTAATCTGTTCCCAGCCAGGCTAATCAGCACCAGGTATTTGTAGTGATGTTTCCACTCGCTCTCTGTCAGATTATCTGCTTGGATTTTCATCCTGTAGCACTCCGGCCACGCTTTTCTGCTTTCCCTACCTGTTCCTTTGTCCCAGTTATCTGGCTGAACAGGTCCAGCACCCTGACTTTGCCCATTCCTTGTCACTGTTTGCTTTGGCCTGGCGAACCGTAGCAAAGGTGAACAGTTTTGCACTTTTATCTGGGCCTCTGAGTCATATTGGCAAATCCTCTTAAACCAGTTAGCTATTACACTAAGAGTGATACGTTTAGTTTATATTGCTACGATTGTCATTTGATATATTTGGTTTAGAGCTGAGTCTTAACGGTAAGCAGCAGCAGCAGTGGTAGTAGCAGTAGTAGTAGTAGACAGAGTTGCATGCAGTGCAGCAGCAGCCATGTGCACTGTCAGCTTCAATAGTGGGGTGAGCAGGGTGTTGGATATGTGAGTAGGCTGTATCTGGTGGGCTGTAGCATGACTCAAGTTGTTTGTGTGTATTCACTGCACAGGCTTTACTCCATCTGTGCTCCACAGAAAAGACCTGGCAAGTGGTCATAATTAAGCTGAGTGATTTCAGCATTCACTTCACACCAGCAAAAACAAACCAAATAGTTAACACTTGAAGCTGTCTGATGGACTGCAGAGGCTTATCAGAACAGTAAGTTTACTCTCAGTTTAGCAATGGATGTTGATCAGCTCATGTTTGTCAAACAAACACAATTATAAGTTAAATTGGCACTGGAAGGAAGGACTATTACCTGTGATGGTAGAAGTTCCTACCACAGCACAAAAGACTTGACCTTGGCTATAGAGATAAGCATAAAATAAGAAGGAAGCTTTCTTTTGTTTGAATGTCAGATTGTTTCCTATTCCACCTTTTGCTGAGATCTCACTCAAAAAACCTAAAAATAGAAAATAATGTAGGTTTCAATCTTTTTTTTTTACCCCAGTGAGTTATTTTTCTCCACTCATTTATTTATTTATTTTTTTTACATTCACCATAAATCTGGCATGGAAACTTTAGGCTGTGTGAGCTGCAGGAACCGCCAGCTCTATACAGTAGACCACAACGACTAACATCTGGCTTCGATTTCCAGATTGCAGGGGTCCGCCTACTTGTGGTTTATAACCTTATCATTTCGTGATCCGTCGGCAGAGGCACAGCAGAGAGACCTATGGAAATACTTGTATGTTTTCAGTGGCACATTCCTGATGCCCCATGACATCTAGCTTTGGACTAACAATGTCTGTCTTGTGACTCTGCTGTTGTGTGACCACACAGCCATACAAGCTGATGAATTATTGCTTAAAAGTCTGAAACATGTGCTGTTGAAGACAATCTCAGGCTGTAACTTCAGAGATGAGTTCATTTGTGTGGCATGTCAGGGTGCTGTATGTGCTCTCATCAGAACATATGTGAATGTAATAGCAGAGCTGTTGTACTGTTAAAAGGTGCAGCTTGTCAGTGTTGAAAGTAAATGTAATGAATGAATAAACTCCATGAAGAGACCGTAACACACAAAAATAACCTGGTGACATCATGATGACAACATTCATGTAATGGCATTAGTTCAATTTAATGCCCCTGTACCATACCAACACAGAGGCCAGATGCTGGATGTATCAGGTCACAGGGGCCACTTATCAGCTGGCAGCTGCAGCTTTGGGGAATCCTCTGCATCAGGGTCAGATTATAACAGCTCATAAAGCGCATCCTGGTGAGTTGTCAGTGACGTTATTTCCGTCTGTGAATACTGTAGCATCTCATATTCATAGTTTTACAGGAAACTGTGAGCAACCACGCAACTTCCTGCAGCATTTACTCTCTGCATTTGATAGCTGTATTAAAGTGTCCTGCAGCACGCGACCATTCTCACTAAGGGGGGGTTATAATAGGATGAGTGAGAAGGAGGGAAGAGCATCAATGCCTTGCTTTACTCGGAGTGCTACTTGACAAATTGAACCATGAACCCCGGCAGTGTTAGAGCGTTACCGCTTAACTGTCCTGCAGAGACCACATGGAGGCTGCGCTTTGTGTCTTTTCAAGTTGAACATAAGAGGATCCAGCCACGTAGGCATGTCCATATTCAGACCATCACAGACTGATGCAACAGTTTCCACACATTACCTAGGACCCAACAGTCCGAACTGGGCTCAGACATCAGAGGTAGAGCATCCGTGCGTAAAACGGACCATCCGTGCGTTTTTGGCGGTCTTAATGGCAGATATCGACTTATCACTCATAAAGTGCGAGGACCGTGCGGGGATTCCTCCCGGCGTCCCCCTCATTCAGTCAGACCAGGACCCGAACTAAAACTCACTCCTGCTATGACACTCTTACAGTGTGCCGTGATACTGTAACTTACACAAAGCCACAAAAGAAACTGCACATCTGCCACGCGACAGCAGTTATTCCGCCAGCTGGCTGCTCAGCACGTTTCCACTTGTAACTGTATTCACCGCATTGACCGGTACTTCATAAACACACAGTTCACATCAAAAGCTGTCACACACTCACCGATGATAATAGCACAGGCGCTTAAGAGTCCAATTTCTTTCTTCAGGGTGACTCTGTCGCTCTTGGGCGAGTTTTTATCCTTCTTCTTTTTCTCTTTGTCCTCCATCTCCCTCTCCTTACAAATGAGCTTCCAGCCGCCTCGGTCCGGTCCAGATACTGTACACTAAACCAAGCTCCGCTCTCCGACCTGCCCTTATTATATCGTACTGATGTACGGAGAACACCGTGCGCATGCGCAGAATCCCAGCACGGAGTACACCACCTTGACTCAGGTAGGCAGATGTAAAAGTGCGACAAGAAGACCTAGAGCTAAGGCTTGAGGCTAAAAGTAAACAGAAAACAGACTTATTCAGCTTTCTCATACTCGTGATAAACTCAGTACTAAGTGAACACTGTAATGTAATAAAGCCTTTATATCATCCCCAGAAAAGACACTGTACCCCCATAATCAACATCAGGTCGATATTGCTACTAATGTATTTTAAACAAGTATCATGTTGTAGCATCAAGATGAAGGGACATGTTTCAAATATCATAAAGGACTGTAGCTCTTTCAGTGTAATAGATGCATCCATCATTCAGCCTGTTTCTGTAGATTTTGTACTTTAAGACAGTTTGACCCAAATACAAACTTATTGCATACAGAACAGGTTGAGCGTTGTAATTGACTTAACTGTTTAAAATGTGGACAGACAGGATTCAGGTGAGTCTGTTTTCATCTGCCCTGTGGTAATTTGAGCCCCTGTTGATACCTCCCACCCACCCATCACTTCCACTTCAGAAGAAGAAGCTGACAGTCAGACTGTCATGTAGTCGACGAATTGTCATTTGGTGTTAAATGTAAGTTGTACATGTTATAAATATGTCCATGCTCATTATCTTTTTGGAAAAGCTCAACTTGTAAACAAATATTGTGACACTGAGTTAAACAATGACAAACCGGGGGAGGGGGATGGGAGGAATCCCAGAATACGCAGGTGTGTGCACCAGTTAATGTTACAGTTCCTACACCATCTTCCTTGTTAAACTAAACATGCCAATAAATAAAGTAGTAAAGACTTCCCTCTGAAATGAATGGAACAAATGATAATAATCAGATTATCACTGTTGTATCTATATTTATGTCAAAATGTATTTTCTCATCTCACTTTCAAGGTGTTTCAGCAGAAAACACAGAGCACATAAAGCAGGTACAGTCACAGTAACAGACGTAACATACATGTCTGTTGAAGTGGTTTGCTCCCAAAAGTTTAGAACCTGACGTACTCAAAGTACTCAAAAAAAAAACATCCCAAGGCACACTGTAGGGTTGGTGAAAAAAATTATTATTATTTTAATTTTTATTTATTTATTTATTTTTGAGGACTTGCACTTTTGACATACATATCCTTCCATCTTTATACATATCCAGCAATTATTATAGTTACATTAGAACATTGTTGTTTAATACAATATGACGCAATCTGATGAGCATGGTGAAGTTATAGTATAGTATTGTGATTAAATTCAACCCTACAGCATAGTGTAACATAATGACACACAATATAATATAATATAATTATAAAAATATTATTTATATTATACAATATCATACTACATAGATGTAGCATAATAAACACGCAATAGTTACCTTTCACTGTATAGTAATACAATAGACCTAAACCATTAAAGTAGTTGAGGGGATGCTAGAACAAGAGCTAGGAATGGGAATGAGAGGAAAAATGCTGGCTGAATCATAATAATAGATTAGTTTACTAACCCGTAACTGAAGGCTGCAGTTGGAAACTAAACCATTCCATAAAACTAATTCAAAACTGTAAACCATTTCTTACCAGTGGCTCTTCTTTGTAGAGGATCTTTATGTTAACGTACAGTGCATAAAAAGCAATAAAAGGCAGTACTGTTCAGTATTGCATGAAAAATCTTCACAAATCTTCACAAATCATGGTCAGAAGTCAAATTAGCTCAGGACGGACAGAGAACAGACAGCAAGTAGCTATAGCCACCATGGAGCTAGCCAACTGTGACAATGTCCTCCTGTCACTCAGTGGCCACTCCCTCAATTATGCAGAACTTGAAAGCTTTTTATAAAAAGTTAAAGTTGTTAATTAAATTCATACTCACTCTCGTCATGAATGGGAAACTTATTCTATGGTGTAAATCACATCATGATTTACACTGTGGGGATTGACTTGCTTTTAGACTGCAGCTCTGTGTCTGATGGCACGTTTCATTTCCACTGGAAGTCAAACTTGGAATGACGTCACCTCCTGCGGTGCTTGCTCACGCCAACTCACCTAAACACCACAACTCATCAATTTTTCACCTCCAAAAGCTGCTGCAAACTGTACCCCATATTTTCCCTCCACTCGTCAATTCACCAAATCATTCGGTCAACTAGCTCATCATAGCTGTTTATTGTCACTTCCTTTAACTTACCTGAACCAAGCTGATTCTTTGTCTGCCCAAGCCTCAGCTTCATCACCTCACTTTAACTTTATTTAGAAAAAAAAATTGGCTTGGTTTGTTTATTTGATTTCATTTCTGGGAATGTTTTTCTGCATGTGATTTTCCATTGCTGACAGTCAGAGATCTGTTCCTGTGCAAACATAAAATGTGCTCTGCTACACACCAGTTTATGCAGGCAAAGACTGGTTTGGGGGAAAACAGAGACAGCGGGGGTATTTGAACAGTAAGTTTGACATAGTGATTGACAACAGGTGTGGACAGTGAAGTCCCCCACACACACAAAGGCATGCAGTTATGACAGGGGGAGAAGAAGACACAGGGAAGTCACGGCAGAGCTATGACTCGTTCTCAAATTCCCTGCTTTTGTCTACATCTAAAGAGGGAATACCTTGCATTTTGTAGTTTTGTGTCTGCTGCTTGTGATCACCCTCTGCAGCTGAGAAGTTCTTCATCATGGTTTGAGCATAACATCTGTCACAGTACGTTAAGTAAAAAATATGCTCTATAAAATGTTGTGAAGTAAGTAGCCAGTAAAAAGTGACCTTAATTACTGTTATAGATATAGCTGATGCTATATAAGTTGAACTATGGGTTTATTTTAACAGGCATTTAATCAAACCGCCTGAATGATGTAGGAAGAGATAGATGTGAGACAGAAACTCAAATGTAGCAGTGGAGACAGAAGCGTGAAAGTCAGGTGACAGAGAGACATGTAAGTTGAGTTGAAAAATGGTTTAAAGTCAATTTACTGATTAAAAGTTATCAAATTAACTTTGTCACAGAATATATCATTTCAGCCATAGGTAAATTATCCCCAATTTTTTGCAGTAATTTAAAATTAGAGACTGTACGATTTTCCTAAAAAACAAAATACAGACATATACAAAAGAAATCCAGCCAGCACTTTACTCGCTACACTGTATTTCCTTTTCTTCGCTGGTAACTGTGTATCCACCATTTCTCACAGCTTGACGGTGTCCAGTCACTACCTTGATAGTAGTAACAAATATTCAAACGAGAACTTTGCAGACTAAAGTGGAGAAGGGTTGCAAGTGTGTGGTCCTACTGTAGCAATGAATGGCAATACCCCGCTTTTTCATATTTCCTTCAAAAAGCTAACCAGTGTCATTTAGCAAGGTTTAACACTGCAACCATGACCACAGCCTTTTTCACATCTTTGACATTTTGCTCAGAGGATACTCTGGTGTAGCTGCTAATGAATTACCTCACTTGTTGGAGTTACATCACTTTTTAATTGTAATGACTTGACATATCCACTGTTTTTGTTTGGGACAAAATACCTGCAAAAATAAGGACTAAGATTTCAGATCTAAAGATCTGTTGTTTGTGTTAAGAGGCAATTAATAATGCTGACCATTTAATAGCCCCTCTGTGCCTAACTGCAGCCTCACAGAGTTAGGTTAGTTTGTGAGGCTGTTTGTCTTAACTTAGTAGTGGGCAAAACGTAATGGGGGATTTTAATAAACAATATTATTTATGTTGCATAGTGTCTCACACACACACACACACACACACACACACACCACTTCATCTACAGTTCAAGGAGTTAAGTCAGTAAGTGGCGGCAGGCGAATGCTAACGAATGCACAATTAACATGGAGGCCGGCCTCCCTCTCTAAAAGGAGGCACCAACAAAGAGAGGAGATGCTTTGTTGGCGGCAGGAAGGCAAGCTGAAACAGTGGCTTCACTGTGATGGAAGAAGTGGACGAGGAAGAGGAGGAGATGAAGGGGGAGCAACCAAAATACTGTGGTGACATATGGGGAGGAGTTGTGCTGTAAACAAATACATCACACCATGCCAGAACGGCGGCGGAAGGAGAGGATGAGGAGTGGAGAAGAAGGTGAAATGAAACAGAGGGCCAGGAGGAGAGGGAGAAGAGGAGGGAGAACAGTGGAGGAGGAAAAGGAGCAAGGAGAAGATGCAGGTGTTTGGAGGCAGCAGTGGACAATGACCTGAAGGATTTGTGAGTTGATAAGAAGTGAACCGTGTATTGATTTTCTTTGACCTTGGACCGTTGACCTCACTGGAGGAAAACTCACACACACACACACAACCTGTGTCTCAGCTCAGAGCCTTGATGCTGCAACTCTCACTACTTGATAATGAGAAGTTAACTGTATCTTTTGTCTAAATGTCAGGACACATCTTGCATTTCATCTAGTGTTTACTATAAACTCAGTTATCAGTTAGCTTTGGTGGATGTACCACTGTTTACATCAGTAAAGGAAAACAACAGCTATTGTAGAGAGCTAATGGCTCACAGGTCAGCATCAGGAGACAGAGGTTCTAAAGGATGAAGTAAGTGATAAAATGTTGATTGTCAGGATTTAAGGATGCCATTTCTCTCCTTTCTTTCTTCTTCTTTCTTTTTTCTTTTTAAATCCAATATTGGCTTTATTTGTTTAAACAAACAGAAATTTAAAATTTGTTTCTAGAGTTAAGCTCATTTCCCACTGAACAGTTCCAAAGACAAATTGAATAAACACAGAGCTTCAACCTTTCATCGGTGACAATGACACACCAGCAATTTCTGCTGGGTTTTAGCTGGAATAACAGACTGAGGAACGCCAAAGGTTAAGGAGAAACTATGCAGGATTTTTACCTTAAAGGTACCTGAAAGTTCTACAAAGAACTTTCATTTTGTGTTGATTTTGGCGACCCCTGTGGAAAGAAGCGGTAGTGTTTTGCCAGAATGAAGACTGCGTTTCCCATGAGCTCTAGCGCGTTTTGTCGTAAAGACGCTTATCTGGCTCGCGAGTGCCGTCTCTGGTCCGAGTGCCATAAATTGTTTCGTCCGGTGGACCGACCCTACCACTGCCTTCCGAAGATACAATTTAGAAATAGCTTATCTTCCCACTGATAGCCTCACTTGTTGTTGTAGGTCACACAGAGACATCAGCAGAAACAAGAGACTTTTGCAGTTAAAGGTTCTTTGTAGGGGCTTTAACTATGCTACGTTTTTACCTTAATTAAACAGCTTTGGGGTAATTGTGATGGTTAAAAAAATGACCTAGCTTGTTACAGGGAGAATGGAGGCTCTCTGCCCTCCACCTAACGTCTCTTGGCTGAAAACCAACCTTGTAAGATCAGAACCTTCCACCTGGTGTCCCAGCTCTCGTCCTGCCAGCACTGTGACACAAACGCGTAACTTGGAATCTCTTGTCTATGACAGATAAGACTACACAAATATACACATCGTAACGTGTATATGATAAATAACATTACCCACGGCTCCATGCATTTATTTCTGGCCGGCTTCGTTGAAAACAAATGCACATGGGCAGAATTAGTATTAGTTAGTAAAACAGCGGGAGAGTGACCAGACTTACATAGTTCCCCTTTAACATCTCTGATTTTATTCTTTTTTGACTTTTCCTCTTATACCACCAAGTAAACTTTTTCAGTTGTCATGTAAAATATCTTAATATCTTCAGGACTGACTACAATGACCTCCATCCTCACACACAGGTTTGTTTGATGATCCCTCTCCTTCTGCTACGTCGCCAAGATGGTGACTGTTAAGGAGAGGAAGTGTTGATTGTTTTCTGTTCATGTTCTTGACTGTTTTCACAGAGCAGCAGAGGGTGAAATTTGTCACTGTGAACACTCCAAATAGTGACTAAGGAAAATCGACTGGTAGAAGTAAAAGAGGACAGATGAGGGAAATGAAGACCAGGTGTGTATGTGGGCCTGAAAGCATGGTGGGGGCAGATGGGCAGGTTAATACGGAAGAAGGTCCGGGGGCATCTAGTGGAGGGATGGAGTATTACAGATGACTTCTGGAGGTAAAACAGAACAAATATCTAATATTTAATTTAATAATTGGTTCAATTAATTCTCATGTTGTTCTATAGATATCCACAAATATTAGAAAGTATTCATCCATTCCACATTTTGGGTCTCTATTCAAGTACTGTGACCACAGTAAATCCTCCACCATGTCACAGCATGTAATAATTAAAAACTGTGTTAAACTGTTCCAACTTCTGTTGTTGGTTTTTTGTGTTTTTCCAGTATATTTTTTGAGCTTTTTTACTTTAATTGAAAGGATTGTTAAGAGAGACAGGAAATAGGGAGGCTGAGCGAGGGGGAATGTCACGCAGCACAGGGCCACCTGATTAGGGATTTCGAACCAGGGCCGGCTGCAGCGAGGACTGTAGCCTCTGCATATGGGGCTCCTGGTCAACCCACTGAGCTCTACAGCGCCCAGGTTGTTCGGGATATTAATCATCTGACTTGAGTGAGAGAGTAACTACTCAACCACATCCTTTGCCTCAAGTCTTAAATTACTGTTGAATTCATATTAACCTGTTTCAATTTACATTTGATCAGCTTGATACAACTATTGAAAAGTTTTGCAATGATCAGGAAAGTGATAAAAAAAAAAAAAAAATCCAGAATCCACCCTTTAACTACACCAGTACCAAAATCTAACATGTTTTGCTCTGGCCTGTGCGTTGCCCCTTGACCAAGTTTGGCGCAAATGGGTTTGGTGTTTTTTCGTGTAATCCTGTTGACAAACAAAGAAACATGGGTGAAAACATAATGTCCTTAGCTGAAGCAGCAATAATGGATGGTGAAATAAGAGGTCAGAAAGGGAAAGAGGGGTGAATGAGAAGAGAGAGGCGCAAATGACAAAGCAAGAAGAAAGTTGTTGGAAACACAGGAGAAAAGAAAAGGGGGGACAGACACAGGTAGAGGGATACCAAGAGGTGAAATTTGAACAAAGGTACCCAAAGAGAAAGGATGGAGAAGAGGCCATGAACCTAACACCACTTTGCAGCCAAGGACAAACTATCACGCTCTCTCATTCTCTGTTTCATCCCGCCCTTGATCTATTCTGACTGTAGAGCTTCTGGAGTGGCTGCTCAAACAGTTTGCCATACTGCCCTCACCACACATCATTTGTTAACAGGGAACCCAGAGTTCTTGCAGATGGGGAGCAGAGCTGCATAGCAACCCCTCAGCACTTCCTGTTGCAGCCGGGAGTTGAACGCCGGTGCCTGTTGTTCACTGCCGTGCCCCCTCTGCCTTTAGAAAAGCAGCCGGGAAGCAGTTCACTTACAAACGGCTTTGTGCTTCATTGTGAGGAGAAGAGAAATGAGCGGAAAGGCAAAACACTCTCAGTTCACTGCACTCTCCAACAGGCACTGACTTGTATATGGCCAACATTAAGATTTTTGGAGTGATAGTTGCTGGGTATTGTTATCAGATTTTCTACTGTTCAGAATTTTGTTGTTTGTATGACATTTTCAATATGATGACATGTCGTCTATGTTCTGTTGTAAAAGTACCTGTTTTTCACCATCCTGTAGTGTTCAGGGATTATCATCAAAACATTTAAAGTGGATTTACAGCCATAATGACCAGGGCCTGCTGGGTTAACTTAAACAAGGAGCTTATGTCGCTCAGACTTTAACCTTTACATGCCTGTCCACTTTGCCTTTGACTGTATTAACTCACATATTTGGAGTTCCATTAATTTTCTGACCACACACCTTTAGTGGAAGTGTTTCAGTGTGTTTCAGTGTGCATGTTTCTGAGCACTGGTTTAATATATATTGGCTCCATCCCATGGCTTTTTGGGACAATTGCAAGTGCCCTGTGGAGATTTTGTATTCAAATAAAAGTAGTTTTTCTTTCCTCATAAAACATAGGCCTAATCAATTTGTTTGGCGTTATGTAACCTTCTCTGCAGCCTGTCAATCAGTGGAATAGAGTAAAATTAGTCACTCACTTAGCATGATTTCACTGTGTGTTGTAGTAACATACAGTACATCAGCATGTAGTGTGTACATGTTGAGAATGAGTTGTAAACTCAAAATAAAGACAAACTCCTGGTTACGACTCATACGGTCAACGAATGATGAAAAACACATCAAACACAGACGAGTCATTCTGCCATGAGAAGGGCTAACTGGTCACAAAGGGAAGTGACTCATAGCAGAAATGTTATCCAGTGCAGGTGTATTAATAATGACTACATTCCCTGGAATGGCAGTTCCAGGGCGTGGGCATTGTTCATGAGGACTCAATGGCGTAAAAGGAGCTGGGCCATCTGTGTTGATATCTGTTACACCTGTGTTTTCCTGTTTTGGCTACATCAAGCAGTGTTTTATCAAGTAAAGCAGATCTCTGGCAAAGTCACCATGAAGGCCTGTAAATAATGCAGTCACGTATTCAAAAAGAGGAGAAGAAGACAAGTTATTATTTTAAACTACAAATCTGTGGAATATTGACTGATCAGAGATTTTTCTTTAAAAAAATTAAATATGTTAATTACAGTGCAGCTGAATTATGTTGAAGTATTTGAAGAAAAAGCTGAGGCGACTAAAGGGTTAGACTAGCTAATCTACTGATTCTGAGAGCAAACCAAGAAAGGGTTAAGGCGGAAACATGAGTCTCTATCATGAGTCTCTATCACCATCTAGTGGCTGATATTCTACACTGCAACAATCATTCTATATTTCTTTGAAATTCTTTGAAGTTTCTTTGAAATTTAATGATTAATCACTTACCATAATGCAAACAATAAATCCATTAATGGATGGTGGAACAACTTCACAGCATCATTAAAATAACCCACCTGCTCAGCTTTGTTCATCATATTAAACACACCAGGTGTAAACACAGAGGGCCAGGACAAGTGGAACAGACTGCACGAGTCGTTTCAGACTTTATCCTTTCTAATGATTGCACCTTCCTTCCCTGATGCTTTGACTATCAATTATGTGCTGTTTTCCCTTGTGTCTGCTCAATGTGGTTTCATTTCTGACATTGTTTTATTGATTCACTATTGCCAATTTCATGATTATATTGTGTCATCTGTTTATAATTGTGTTTTTTAAATCTTGTAACCAGGGTGTCAATGAAAAAGAATAAATAAAGGTTTGAAATGAAATCAAATGAAATAATTAGCAACTATAAGTTGCCTCATCCAATACATTTAAGCTGTGATAAGATACATCTGTTGTTGTTGTTTTCTTAAATGATCATGAACAACAATGCTTTTCTTGAGGAAATATAATTAATTCAAATTCCCTCTTATTGGTCGTTCTTTAAAGAAAACTGTTGGCTGAAACCGAAGGAAAAGAAACAAATGTTGTAAACAGCCTTAAAGCATTAATGACAAATGTCTATGATCCAGTTTGACTGGTTTGTACTGGGGTGTGGCATCTACTGTGACAATGTGTGAGAGTGAATGGTCAGTTACAACCTTCTCTTGTCCAGTAATAAGCTCTCCTCTCACACTGTGGGTTTATCCTCCACAAAACATCTGTATGCTATGTTTAATTCCTTCTGACATTCATGAGTGAAATGAAAATCAAATCATTCAACCACACAGATGTTTAAATGAGATTAGAAATGTTTCTGTATAAAATCCTTAGTTTGGCTTTCAGTTGCAGACAAACAGTCCCAGACAAATACAGCTTTGGCCTAGTTTACAGCCACAGCACCACGCTCACACACTGGCCTCACCTCTGTCTAGATGTTGTCAATAATCCTCCTCTGACATTAATAACCACCTCCTTCACAAACAGGAGTTTAACCTGCCTCCTAACTGGCAGAACCAGCCATACACAACCAGACGGTTCCCTTTTGTTTCACAAAACCTACCTGTATGAACCAAACAGACAACACTACAATGGCAGTAGAGTGCCTCACCCAAGGTCAAAAATCTGATATGTCTGTAAAGATTTCTGCACCAAATTATAGCTCTCAACTCACAAAAGGATGTCTGTTTGTTTTTTTTTTAGATCAAGATGCAAACACTGAGAAATTTTCCTGAGAAGTAAATGATAAAAATGAAATCCTGCCTCTATCCTCTGAACGTAGTGGCACCAAGCTGTATGGGTCTTTCTCATCCCTCTACCAGATGCAGTGCAAATTGATTTGATAGACTTAGTGTGATCCTGCTAACAAATAAACAAACAAACAGGTGAAAACATAATCTCCTCAGAGGACGCAGCAGTGGAAGACAACAGGTAGCCTGCTGCTCATGTATCTTTAAACAAGTAACTAAGAGCATTAAAAATTAGGTCAGGGCTATATAGTTCAATTCATCCTCTGACCCTCCCACAGCAGAGTTAATCAGAAATCAGCGCAGTCAGAAAAAAGCCACAGCAGCTGCCGTTACTCGGCAACTGAACAAATTTGCAGGTTAATTACCAGATGCTGTACATTTTTATTACTTTTTATAGTGTTTGCATCGATCTGTCTGTCTGTCTGCATCTATCAGACCATCTGTCATCTGTGATGAGATACAAAGGAAAAATACCACAGGCTGAATACCACTGTTAAAATAGTGAATGAATTGAAAGTGATTTTAGAGCTAATTGAAATGTTTTTTTTTGTTTTTTTTAACTTTACCATAACACAAACTTTTGCAGAACACAACTACAAGTATTATAATAGGTCAACTGACAGATATGATTGAGTATTAAGTGACATCCAAATGTATGCTCTTCAGCAAATTGAATGCTATACTAGCAAACTTAGAATATCAAATGGTTTTAGTGCAGGCATCAGGTGCAGGCACATTCTGACCACTGATGGTGACACACTGGATGTAATAAGCAGCAGAAGTTTGTTGACTCCAAACCCAACAGCCTCTTAGTGCAAGTATAACTCGTTGACTTATGGTATATACAGAATGCCCCTTTGTCTGATGTCACAGTTCAGGAAACCCTCACCGTTTTTGTTTTAACGAGAAGCAGCCATTTTGCATAGTTTTGCATCTTTGACACCAGAACATGTGTTAGAAAATGCAAACTGAACACTGTTAATCTATGGTGGTCAACAGTGACTTCCTTTGGTGAGACGGGTGCTGGACATTTTGGTGACTCTTATTTTGACAGCTCCAGATAGTTACTATTCTGTAGCGAAGTCTATGTATGTATGTAGGTATGGACCAGGCCTTCTGTTCCACTTGTGTTTTTTTTTTCTGTAACTGAATTGACTGATCAATCACCACAAAGGTGATGATATAAATGAATATACAGCTTAATTAGCCCCACAAAACTACTTTATCATCAAAGTGATCAGGGCGGGCACGGGAACCAGCTGATGTAACTGCTTACTCCTGAGAGTGAGTTTTCATTTGTACGCGTCAACAGGTATTAAGTTGTTAGTCATCATGTGTTTACGACTTCCGCACTGTGGTGTCTGTTTTATCTGAATGATACAGGTGACGCTCGCGGGAGTTTCCGTCCGTGAACGCATCACCAGTGTGTTTTTTTTTTTCTCCCCCTCCCCTTTTGTCCGTGTGGGCGGGGCCTCTGGTTTGTGCAGGAAAAGTGAGCGGCTGGGTGACGTGAAGTCAGAGCAAATACATTGTTGGAGGAGGACGGATACTCACCTGTTGAACAGCAGCGCTTTGGTGTAAATTAACCTTGAATTCACCCGTGTTTCTCCTGTCGAGAGTGTGTGAGCCTTCAGGATGACGGACACACTTTTACCAAACGGCATCAAAAACAGCGGAGGGGAGAGTACTTATTTCAGAAAGGTGAGTTGTGTTTATCCCTCTTCACTCCGCGACAGGCTACGAAACAGGGCTCCATCTCTGAGCTGTATCGTCTGTTACAGTTTACAGTGACAGGGAGGTGTTTCTTCCAGCTATGAAAAGCAAAATAAGTTGTTTTTTCCCAGTAAGTTTAAAATGTTGTATTAAGAAACCACCTCAATTCATTGCGATTTTCTCATCACGTGTGTGTGTGTCTCCTTGTCAGAATAATGATAGACTACCATAATTTAAACTAGGATGAAACTGAGTCCCAGTTTCACGCTGCATCATTAAAGTTGAGAAACTGAAAGAAACAACAAGACGAAGGAAAGACAAGCCTATTTCTTTAGGTCGCTTCACATACAATGTAGTTTAAAGTGATTTGTCAAAGTGACACTGAAGTATGGTAAGACATTTAATTTAAGTGTTCAAGATTATACACAACTGAATAAATTTGAATACATTTCAATAAAATAACAATTAAGAAGAAGAAATGAAGAAAGACTTTCATTATGTAGGTGTACGGTTCAATTGTGCTTATAAAACACAATATGTTTTTTAAAATGTGCATTCAATTTTAAAAAAGAGTGTCAGTGGGGATCCTTAAGTGTCACCAACAGGAGCGGAAACCACAGCGCTGTCAGCTTCAGTGTGTGTGTTTCTCCAAGAATAGCTGTATATCCTGTGGTTACTGATAGTGGGAGATACAGAAAGGGCAGTGACCAGACATCCCATAATTAACCTATTCAGTTCCCTGCTGGCTGACAGAGGTGTGAGTGTGATTGACAGGTAACAGGAAGAGTTAAGGAGGAGGAATTCCTCAGAGACTTTATTGACACCCCTGGAAACGCCCAACAAAATTAAACTACTGCCTAAATGGTTGAGTATTTCCTCACAGCAATTATTTTACTGCTGTCTCTCGCCTATTACTTAATAACATAATCACCACTGTGGTTAAAGGAACACTGTAAGACCACTAATGCTCTGACCTTTGACCTTTTTTAAATTACTGTCTGTATCTCAAGAGTTGCATTCATGATGCTCAGGATAACAGCATCATCTAAACGACCTAAGTGGAAGTCTTGATGGTGGGTTATCTGAATTAGGATAAGGAGTCTTTTCCCTGTGTGTAAATGAATAGCTGTGTTTCATTGTGTCATTTGTGACAGTCACGTATAATGTAGGTAATAAGGATCTGTTGCAGAGAAACCTCTCTAACCAGTTTTATCTACCTGCGACTGTAACATTTCCAGAGCTCTGAGTTTGCCTAGTTTGTGGCTATGAGAAAGGCTCTTGGCAGTGGTTTGGTGATTATCTAATGTGTTTTTATTGAGTTCTCTGTCTGCCATGCTGTGGTCCATGTCTCATTCCTCCACATTTGTAACGGTGTCCTCAGCTGGAGAGTTTTCATAGACAAGCTTGTTTAGATGGGTATCTGAACAGGGCCTTTGTGTAGTTCAATCCCCCCGAATCCCCTTCTGAACGCTGTCTGGATTTAGGCTCTGTGCTGCACTTCCTGTGTCTATAAAAAGGCCACTAGGATCTAGGGTCTGGGATGGCCCCAGGACATGGTGGGATGTTACAGGGCCATTACCTCAATAACAATGTGATTCCTCTAGTAATGTATCATACATTTTTGAGCTGAGCACATCGATTTTTGTCTCAGTCTCTACATTTCCTTTACCCTTCATATTTACTAGGAACTGCTTTCGTTGCAGAGGCCCCTCTCTGTATAAAAAGACTTGCTCATTCACTAAACCCACAGAGTAATGAGTTCTGCTTCTCATTGTGTCATGTTAAAGAGATTTGCAATTTGGAAACTTTTTGGTCAAATTTTAACCAAGTGGAGCCAAGATGATATTTACTTCCATTTTTTTGTGCCCTGCTTTCTCTTGGGTGAAAATGAGTTTAATGATTTACAAGGCCTCGCCGGGTCCGATTGATGCTCCAGGGTGCTGTTGTGGTTTAGGGCCTCCTTCCCAGCCGTCCACTGTTTCACCTCCAGCTGGCTGAGATCCGACTGGAGGAACTGCAGGATGGAAACATGGCAGAACAAAAAGCCGAATCGGCATGTTTTTTTCTCCTTATCCTCCTCGGCCAGTGAGAGCATTGACGTAGCATCTGGCCTGAGGCCTCCTTCAGCCAGACAACAGCCGCAAATTGACAACATGTGTCCTGGTTCACAAACCAGACAAGCTCCCTCGACTTGGAGACACACTCTGATTCCCTCAGCGGCTATTGTATTGGAAAAAGGCAAATAAGAGATGGAGATGTGATCAAGTAAACGTCTGCTGCTTGGTAACTGAAGCCAGACATGTCTGTCTTTGACACAGTCAAAGACAGACATGGGGGCATACATGATATCACCTTGTCATCATAAAAAGGTGTAGATATAGAAATACTGACTACTGTTGTGCTTTGAGTGAGAACAAGCAACTGTGAGTCCACCATGTTGAAATCAACCGGGCCGTGGCTGAAGCCTCTTCCTGGCTGGTTGCCAGTCTTAATCACCACTTGTATGAATAAGCTGCCCAAAGAGCCACTGCCCCACATGTTCTTTACGAAGCCCAAGTTATACAACAGCAAAATTATTTGCTGTCCAATAGATATGGTAATGGACAGGACAGTCTTTGTGTGTCACTCTAATGAAGTGTTTTAGAGAAAGGGTGCACTGTTTGTGAGTAGGACTGGTTCAATTCCCCAAATGGTCCAGCAAGGCATTAGCATGGCTAGAAGCCAGATTTGTGGGTTCAGTTGCCTGTGTAGGTCTATATGTGACGTCAAATAGTCCATGCAGAAATGTTGCTCTAATTTGTCTTTCCTGTCTTGAATTAAACCACATCTATAATTCTACAACGATTGATTTTTTTTTTTTCAAAATTAGAGCAAAAAGCTGCAGAAGGAACGGACACAATAGGCAACAATATCTAACACATGGCAAACTCAAGAGTCACGTTTGATTCTCGAGTCAGAATCCTAAATCAAAGTGTGATATCAGGTTTGTGAATGATGATGAGTCACTAATAATAGTCATTTATTACATTCATGTCGCTGCACAGCATCATTACATGTTAGAATCAGCTGTCCTACTTATTAAAATGGCAACATACATGCGTACCATCTGTCATTTGCCACTCCCTTGGTCTTTACACACACGCGGGCACCTACACACCCATCTCAATTTGATGTAAGTGAGTGATGTGATGATGTACAGTAATAAGTCCACGCCCTCTTCTAGTGCGCACTTATGTCTTATGCTGTCATTCCAACGACCTACGACCTACAGCCATCTCTGTTACGTCTCTGTTGTGTAATTAACAAGCCTTTGGTTTGTATAAATGGATGATCATTACATTATCAGATCTGAAGTGTTTGTGAGGAAACACCCAAAATTAAGATAGCACAGTGATTATGAAATACATAAAACTGTCACAAAAAAATGTTTGTTATACGCGTCTATCTATATGTACCTGTACATGACTGCTGTTATTGGCTAGCATGAGACAAAATTTAAAACATGTCTTCTCTGAAAGACTTACAGGGTTTGTGTTATTAACACAATGGTGCGTTTGTGTGTGTGGGAAGCCAGTGAGGGATTATGTCTTTGCCACAGCAGAAGTGAGGTGGGGATCAGTGGAGGGACCTTAATTCCTGATGAAGCCAGGTGACACCGTGTGTAAGGGAGGTGGCCAGGTGGCTGTTCATGGCCTCCCCACATTGACTGGTGGAGTTAGAATGAGCTTGGCCTCAGTGCAGTAGAGAGAGAGAGAGTATGAAAAATACAAAAAACTAAGTCTGTGAAATGTGGGGAATTAGATCTTTTAAACACAACTGTTGTTTTGGATGCTTCGCATTGTGCCAAAGCTCATGTTCGATAGCGTAGAAGCATCTTAACTCTGAAACTGAGTGACGTTGATCTGATGTGATCTGCTGAGCATGAATCACAGAGTCAGAAAGAAAATAAAGAAATGAACATATGACTACAGTGATATGTTTGCTTTTGTGTCATGGTGACTATGACCTCTGAGTTCACACTGATGTTGCTGAGCAGGAACCAAAGCCCATAGTCAGACAAATAACAGCAATGTAAAAGTTTTCCACTCTGAAGACGGCAATCTAACCTGTTTTACTGAGCCGACAGGTCTCTGCATCATGTTGTTGTGTTGCCATTCAGAGTGCAGTGCAGCGCAGACCACGCCTCTGCTCCGCTGTGAGTGACTACAGCCACTTTATCTGTGCTGCTATGTGCGACACCCTGTTGACTTAGGAAGGCTGGGGCTGGTTATGATAGGGACAAGGACACACAGTCCAGTCACACACAGGCCATTATGTGTAAGCACACAGGGTGAGAACGTGTTTCAGCTGAATACTGTATGGCAAGGTGCAACTCTTCTCACACCCAACCCTGATTCATTTTGAGTGTTATGGCACAAAATAAAGGCAAAGTAAAATCCTATAAATGAATTTAAAAGTCTTATCTGTCACTTGCTTCCAGGAACAATCGCTCATGGAAAAGAATTACTTGGAACTAACCTGTCCTGGTATAAATAAACAGGATTTGAATAACAGCATGTAAATGTGAAAGCCAAACTTCCAATAAGGAAATCATCCTATTGCTTTTTTTATACAGTGCAGATTATCTCTACATGCCCACTGTTTGTTTCACTCATTTACATCCTAATTAAGTATTTATTTCTGTGTCTCCTTGTCTCAGGGTTGTAACCCATTTGCCCAGACTGGGCGAAGCAAACTTCAGAACAAGAGAGCCAGTCTGAACCAGCAGATCATCAAAGAGATGAGGATGAGGGCCGGAGCTGAGAACCTGCTGAAGTAAGAACAGAACTCACACACATACAATACACACTGTACTGTATACTCTGTGACGGTTTTTGTTTCTTTTAGTCAATCATTCTAAGAGATACAAAGGACAAAGACCTCATACAAAAATACACTCAGCCGCAGAAATGCTTCTGCACTTGTTACATAAGGGAAAACCAGGCATCCATGTGTCATGTTTTCTGTATTGTTTGTAAGCTATGTCACTGCAGTGAGTGTTACCTTGAGTAAACTCAGGCTGCTTTGTTTGGCTTCACCTCCCTCATGGTTGTGTTATGAATATCTGAGATGATTTTACGTAATAAAAATATTCAAGAGGAGGATTTCATGTAGTCTAAGAGTCACTGTGTTATGTGGCTGACATCAACATTGTGCTGGTCCTTTTCTGTTTTGAGTACAAGCTACAAAAATGTGACGCTCCCAGTCCAGACTTCTCCCTCAGTGACTTAGACCAGTTTCCACTGTGTTATCATGTAACTGTGGAGGTAAAGGTGAAGTTACTGTGGAGGAAGATGTGGATGGTGTGTGAGATTTTAAAACTAAATGGAGAAATATCTTCTTCTGGCTGACATATCTTAACTCGACTGTCCCTTTATAAACTTTGCAACCTAATGCCTCTTTATCTAGTCTGGTTCAGGCCTTCTCCTTACAAACAGCTATTTGTCTACACACTGCTACATTTCTGCACTTACACAACATCCTGATGACTAATGACCACATGTATTACAGCTCTTTAATAGTCAAATACAAAACACGGGCCTTTGTTATTCAGTTATTCTTTTCAGGAATATATCATGATATACAGAGTGACCTGTAGGGTTAATGTAGGGTTAGGTTGAGTTTTTGTTCTACAGTCTAAAGAACAGACAGAAGACATGAAGGTAGATCATCTAGAGATGAAAATGTTATGAAAATGTATTTTGTTTTTCACTTTAGTGTCACAACAGTAATGACAGGCTGAGGCTGAAGAGGCATAGATGTCTGCACAGTCCCACATTACAAGTGACAACAATGTCATGTCTGCAGATATTTAACTCTTTGTTTTTTCTTTTGTTCCTTTCTGTCCCATAGCCTTCAGGACAAAAGCCTTGTCTCTGATTGACTATAGATAAGAATTGGACTTCACAAGTGTCTGCCTTATCATTAATCATGTGTGTCCACTAAAGCTCTGTGGTGGCCTTTGTTGTCAACTGTGGGCAGTGTTTTGGATTTTGTAATGGAATCTGATATGAAACATTATCATATTTAAGCAGTGAATTTCTGCA
The DNA here is from genome assembly GCA_021432705.1 of Caranx ignobilis. Classification (NCBI taxonomy): domain Eukaryota; kingdom Metazoa; phylum Chordata; class Actinopteri; order Carangiformes; family Carangidae; genus Caranx; species Caranx ignobilis. The sequence goes on from MU270012.1 coordinate 35,899,318, forward strand.
GGTCAAGAAACTAAAGATGTGGTAAATATCGAATGATTTAGGAGTGAAATCTTTTAAGAACTTGCCACAAAAAAAAAACAAGTCAGTCAACTCTGAGCATCCTGCTAAGATAAAAATAGCATGAAGGAAATGAATTTTTGCTTTATTATACGGTTATTATAAGGTCTCTCTGTAGTAGGTCACGCTCTGCAAAGGTCACGCTCATATGTCTCTTTAAAGGCTGCTTTGAGGCAGTGTGTTTATCCACAGAGACCATGCTCTCTGTCCGTGTAATATTTGCTGTGTTCAAGACATTTCTGGGCTGAAACCTTTAGGAAATGGGTGTTTCTCCCACAGCCAATAACAGCACATGTCCCTTGAGGGTGGGATGCTGTAAAGACGACTGACCAGATTCTCAGTCTAAGTACCAGTGTTCTCCTCTCTCTCTAATGTTGAGCTGTTGAGGTGCGGCCAACTTTGAATGGTGTGTTTCGAAACAGAAACTTTGAAACAATAGTTCATTGTTTATCTCTAGTAGCCTCGAGCTGTTTAGCTGCATCTACTTGCTGCACATCAGCTGTGGCTATAGCAACCATGGAATCCTTAGAGGATAAGATGGTATGGAATAAAAGGTGGAGGAGTAAACATGTTCTTAGTGCGATTGAAGTATTCAACATGAGTTCTGAGAAATAAATGGTGATGTTTGGGGTCAAGTCCCCAATAAAACCTTTACAGTTTTATGTAGGTCATATGATTCAATGAATCAATTCTATTTGTCTTCAAATACATCCTGCCTGCAGCGGCTTTCACATTTTACTGGTTTACTTGTTAACATTTGTACTTGAACTACTCCTTGCTGATCTTCTTGATGCATCATGCTTCAGTAAGCTGGCAAATGAAAGTTCAGTGAGAGGGGAGTGTCGGCACACAGATTTCCTAACTGTATCACCCTGGATCTGTAGCTCAGGATGTACTGTATGTGCTGTACAAACCTCCCTGTGCAAAAGGAGGAAAAAAAGAAAGTCAAGTGAGGAGTTAAATGTTAATGTCAGTGGCTGGCCAGTCCATTTGAAAGGAATAGACTGTATAGTCTGTATTATAACACCTTCAGCATGGCCAAAGGGTTAGTTGTTTCCAGGGAAACCTTCACAGTCAAATTCACAGTGAAGACCTCAATTGGATGTACTGAGGTGGCTGCAAAATGCTTATCTCAGTGTAATCAAGCCCAGTGGTGAGTGTGTGTCTGTCAGGAAAAGAGAGGTGTTTTTGTGCCTCAGAAACCAAGGCACACTCAAGACAAAACACTGATCTTTAAAGTCTCTAGTTGGCAGCACTGACATATTAGTGTAATAGGAGAAAAGGAAAAAAAGGAAGAATGCAAATTGTGTGTTGCTGCTGCATTGTTTATTGGTATTTAATGCTTCGTGAATCCTGCATATATACATATATATATATATATATATATATATAAAGGTAAAGTACAGCCTTAGAAAAGATCTGATCAGATCAGATCAAAGGCTGCTCTCACATGAAGTGATGATGGAATATTATAAGCTTTAAGAGAGTAGTGTTTTTTGCACGGGTACTGTATTAGATTGCGTAGCTCCACCTGCGGCTGTTTCTGCCTCCTGTTCTGTGTGGCCTTTGGCAGAGACTCTGTCTTTCACATCTGTCAGGAATGTGTTAAGTTTAGTGAATTGTCAAAAGAGGATCCTGTGGTATCTTTGTCACTGTTTGTCACTCCTGTGTGTAGAAACAAAAGGTTCAATAGTACATTGTCTCTCTGACAGAGCTGATTCAACTTCTCCCACTGGGATTCCTGGATCATCAGATTAGTCTGCTTAGACTGTGTGTGTGTGTGTGTGTGTGTGTGTGTGTGCGCACTGTCTAAGCCTACAGCTTCAGGAGCCTCCACATTCCTTCAGTACTTCACACAGAATGCCCAACCAAGTCCGTGAGCAAGTTGTGTTGACTTTGTGTGTGTGTGTGTGTGTGTGTGTGTGTGTGTGTGTGTGTTTTCATCACCCCAGCTGCAGTCCAGACAATGGCTTGGATGAATATCTGAGCTTCAAATATGCCCCCCTAGATATGAAGTCCAACTGTAGTTCTACCTGTGGTCTCCTGTGTGTGTGTGTGTGTGTGTGTATGTCAGTGTCCACTGGGATGGACAAAACAACAAAAAAGGGTTGTCATAGCTACCCCACCTTTGACATCCACCTGGATTGCCATAATCACGTCAAAAGCAGAGTGTCAAATCAAACTAATAACACTTAAAGAGCCAATTAAACAAGTGTGTGTGTGTGTGTGTACGTGTGTGTTGTCTTCTACCTCTCCTTTGCCTCTCCTCTCTTGTTCTGCATTCCTCTCTCTATCAGCAACAGGTGGAGTCAGTCTGGTCAGACCTGTTCTCTCCTCTCATGATTTTTTCAATCTTTAGAAATCTCCTCCAGAGACACAGAAGACAACAACACACAACTGTTTGTCTCAGACTGAGTGATTCTGCTTACTGTCTGACGAATAAGCATAAAATGAGAATAAGAATAAAAGGAACCCCAGTCACTACTTGATGTTTCTTTAAAGATCACTTTTTGGTTTACAGTCTGATTCTCACGGCCTGTTGAGATATTAAACAGGATATTAATAATAACCACTGGTCTAGCAAGCTGGCACAGACTCTGCCCAAACCACAACACCTCTGCCTCCTCCACCCTGATGGTTTCCCCAGACCAGACCTCCTAAGAAACCTGTCAGCAAGCCAAAGGGAAGTGATGGTGTGATGCGTATGTTAAGAAGGGACTGAGATTAAACAGAGAGAAAAACTACAGCCTGTGAGCTGGTAACATACTGTGGGCAGTTCTCAGCAGGAAACGATACAGTATTACTCATGTTCTTACATGATTTGAAAAAAGCTTTACAACATATTCCATCAAATGCAATGTAGATCAAATCATTAGTTTTTTTTAAATGTTTGAGATGACTTATTGACTTTACTCCCTTTATTTTTGATCTGTGTAATAAAACTTGACATTAATGGAGTTTTTTAAATGTTCAAAAGGAAGAAAATGACAAAAACATAACTCCCAAGTTAAAATCTACATCACTATTATGACTTGAATTTAGTTTATATGATTTTTGTTCATTAACCTTCACCTGAACTTTTTTTTTTTGTTTTTTACCCCTGGCTCACAGTGCCTCTTTCTTTACACCTCACCTTTTGTGTCAGGAGCCACATCCTCTGTGATTACAGGCTAATGACAGGGTAGAGAGCAGTGAGGTGACAGAAAGACTCTCTGTGATTGATGACAGTGGATCATCTCCAGACTGACAGGTTTTGAGCAGGGTCGTGTACGTGTGGGTATGTCCAATTAGTTAGAGATGACAGAGAGTTTATTTGGACTGACTGCAGGACACAGATAAGGACACACTGAGAGTACTAAGGTGTGTGTGTGTGTGTGTGCCTTGTGTCTCCATGGACACCATGACAGGGTATCATAAATTTTGCTCTACAGAGGATCCAGCTAATTTGTCGATGTGTACTAACAGTGACACAGCCCTCTGTGGTGTCATTATAACCTTATCTCTGCTGTGCAGTGAATCCTAATCCTTTATCACCTTCTCCATATCCTCGCCCTGAGCTTCCACACCAACATGTATATTAGGGACATATTAAATGTTCAGATATGCAGTGACATATTCAGACTGATACCAAATAGGTGTTATTGTTTTTTTTGTTTTTTTTTTAGATTTTTAGATTTTTATTACATTCAGCGTGATTTGACTTGAGCAACAGGGAGGTCTGAGGTTTAAAGAAACTATTCCTCTGCCCAGATTCAAGCACACACGCCATGCTAACTTGTCCATGAACAATACATACATGCAGCGACATGCAGCAGGGCTGCGGTTGTGTATGTGACTTCTGATCTCTACTGTCACGTACAGAGTGAGATCATGTCAAAACTGTCATGCAATGGTGGATTTTTTAAAACTGCTATTTTACCATGGGAAAGAGCTGTTTAGCTACGCAGGGACTGCAGCTGTGATTCATAACTCTTGGTTGTGTGCTGGAGAGTAAATCAAGTGCACAGCACGACAGAGTGACGCAGGTCTGTGGTCTAGAATACCAGGGGAGGCACGCTTGTTTTAATAATCAGCTGCAGGAAAGTTTGGCTCTTTCAGACTGGATAATAACAAGGCTGATATTTCTTTTCTTTTCTTCCACCCTCTCTTTTTTCTTTTTTTTTGTTGTTGTTGTTTCTCTGCATCTTTCCTGTGGACAGGGCCACATCTAACAACAAGGTTAAGGACATGGTTCTGTTGGAGTTGAGTTATGTCAATGCCAACCTGCAGCTCCTGATGGGACAGCTGGAGGGACTCAACAGCTCAGTGGAGGTCTATCAGAACACACAGTGAGTACAAATACCATCGTTTCTCCTTTGACTGCTACTCATTCTAGTATTTTTAATACATTTTGTCAATGCTACATGTTGGCTATTGCAATATCATAGTTAATGGTGCCATATTTTAAACAAGTGTTGAGGTATAAGAAGATATATTACAGACTGTCTGCATTGGACTGAGGTTTTGATACTTAAACACTATTCAGATAGGACCTAAACCTGCTGTGTAATCAAGGAAGACACAGAAATCTCTCTTTATATAATATGGGAACTAAGATGAAATAAAAATGAGACATTGTGAAACTGCATTTTTGTGTGTGTGTTCGGTTTTAGCTGCACAGCTGACATTTTGCACTGTTGGTGTACAGTTGATTTCATGGATGGAGAAGACTGCAATTTTGGTGTCTGAAGCTATGCATCTGCAGGCAATTGAATATAATTGCCTATAATTTTCAGATTAATTAAAGGTGTGCTTTAAAGCTAACCACCTGTGATTAGGAAGATGTAACTAAAATGCAGAGCTTTCTGCTGTAGACACAAGTTATTGCGGCACCAGTGTGTGACTCACCACTGACCCAGACTTGCCCCAAAAACTGTACAAAGTGAAACTCTAATCTTGAACTGAATCTGACCCTTATTTGATTTCCCAAAACCTGCACACAGAAGGACTGGTAACAAGAACAATCGAGAACAAAAGGAACACAAACACAGTGTTAATTGGCAGTCAAGAAGAGACTGATGGCTCTGACACTGTGATTACGTTATCATGCACTCTGTCACATGAAAGATACTTGATGACAGAGGAGAGGAGAGAAGAGGTGCACAGAAAATGTGCAAACGCACGAACCTAAAGTGCAAGAGTTTGTTGTCAAACTGGAGCAGCTGGTTTTTTGCACACAATGGACAGAGTAACAAGGAAACAATAAGCTGAATTCGTATATGATAAACATCACAGATCTGTCTGTTGACAGGATGTGTGACACTTAAAGGCTCAGGTGTTTTCTTCCTTTGGAGACGAGCCAGGTTCATAGGGTGCAGCTGAAAGTGGAGTATTTATGTCATGAGGATGTGTTGAAATATGAAATGCAGGAAACTTGTTGACTGTGATATTGAATTACAGAGGTTTATAAAGTGGTGGCCGATATGCTTTGGGAACAGTTCGCTGTCAGTAACTTCAAACACATTTCCTCATGATGAAGCATCACACAATGACAAAATAACAAATTAACTAAAATAATCATATTCTTTGTGAAGCATATCATTTGGTGAGGTAACTCTTCAGAAACTGTCTCCTCAGTTAATAAGAGATAATTAATTAATGAACACAGTTTAAGTTTTTCATTGAGATGATATAACATATTTACAGTTTTCAGATGATATATCAGCTTTCCTATGTTAATGCAAATCACAACAAGCTGATAGACTGAAGCATGTCAGCCTCCAGGTGGCTCCTCTTATTAGGAACACTTGAGACCTTTATCAGCCATCTGCTCAGACCCACAGAAACACAGACACTATACATATGCTAAACCGTAAACCTGAGGCAATAACACTTTTGCCACATATACTCAAACAAAGATGCCACGTTACCCATGACAACATGTCACAACAGAGCAATAAAATGATGAGGAGTATAGAGGAGGAGTCGAGGTTTGTTGGGGATGGGGATGTTGTGTGGTGGTAACTATGGCAATGGTCCTGAGGGTCATTGAGAGAAATCTTGCACGGTTCACAGATTGTCAAGCAGCTACTCCTAGATGCCTTCCTTGTAAAAACACAAGTGGCTATTTCGTATTGAGCCACAGAGCAAGCAAGTTTTGTTTTTAATTCTGACCTCGATAAAACCCAAAATGCCTTTAGTTGGCTCGACAAAGAGGCCAGATTAGTTTGTTTCACTTACAAAGTCTCTGGAGCAGAAAGTGCCTGGAGGATTTAACCTGGTTTGAATAAATCAGGTTGTCTGTCTGCAGGGCTGTAGGCAGACTGGACTCAGCCTGAATTTTAACTTCCAGGAATCCAGCAAAGCAAATATACCCCGTAATGTATTTTGTGTTTCACTCGGTCAACAAACAATATGACAGCAGCTTCCTCAAAAGTAAACAGCTTCTTCTGAGGCGCAAGTGTCCTGTCACATGGTATCAAAAAGACTCAAGTGTGGGAACACTCCTCCTCCCATCAGCCCTGCTGCCAAGCTCACCTGCTCTCTGCTTCATGCAAAGACAACAGACAGGCTGAGAAACCACCATTACCTCCTTTGCATTGTGTCTCTTAAAAAGAACATTAAACACGTGCAAATTCCAAAGGTTTCACATCATCATATTCACACTACCAGACGTACAAAAGGCCATGCGTGCGTGTGTACAGGTAACATGCACACAGGAATACCAGATATGTTGAGAAAGTCCCCCCCCCGTCACTTCTGAGCAGGTGTCTCAGTGGGATGATGCTGTACAGCAACAATGGAGAGTTAGCCTCCTCCTCTCAGCCTGAAATACAACCTCACTCACAGGTACACAAACAAAAAACCTCTCCTCACTTTTCTAGGCTTTTCCCACCAGTCCACCGTCCTCTGAATAGCGTCTTTCTCAGGTTATTTCTCACTCAGACCAGATCTAGCTGGTTTTGGCATGACGCAATGCATAACAGAGAGCACATATACAGTAAGCAACTGGTGTGGTGCACATGCTGCACATGAAGCCAGCGACCCTCTTTAACCACAATGAAAATAAAAGATAATCACAGTTTTCTTGCCAAGTTCACAGAGTACGTTGAACATAATGTTTATTATAAATGTGTCTGTGTGTGATATTCCCTCTGTGCCTCTCACGGTGCCACAGTACCACTTGTTCTGTGATTTGTTTGTTCAGCTCCCTGCTGTAATGTTCTTTATCTGCACTACAAACAGACACAGAATCAGCTCAGCTTCACTGATGACAAATGAGAACAGTGAGATAAAGACATCAGTGCCATGAGCAGCTTCATTAACTTTATTAACAGTAGAAAGAGTGGAAAGAATAGCAGAGATTACTTTAGACATCACGTCTGACAAATTCATGTTGAAGACGAATGTGTTCACACTGTGAGTAAACACTTTGAGCTGCAATGGGTTTTCACCAGTGAACCAGAGCTTAGACTAGACTGCCAAGGTGATGGTCTGTTCCATGTCTCACACACTGGCACTTCAACTTGTGTGTGTGTGTGTAGGAGGTGGGGGGACTGAGCTTCTGGGAGGCTTTTAACATTTCGGATTCCCTGCAGAACAGATACCCTCACTCCCCAAGCCAAGCCAAGCAGAGAAAAGACCAGAGTGATCTCATCTGCTAGTACTAATGGATCACACTGCAGCCTCTATCGTGCTCTGTCAGTTGTTACTGATGAATGAGTTTTACTGTGATTCACAGAGCCAGTATGCCAGAGGAATGCTGCCTTATCATCTAGTGATGAATGAGTGTGAGGAGTTGTTTTCTGAGCCCTCTGGTTTTGATGTCTTCTGCAGAGATAAGTTTGTTCTTCATCTCTGATCCCTTTGATGAGAACAGGATGGTTTATAATAGCTGTGGGATAAGAGCATTTATGAATACTTGTATGTGTTGGTTTTATTTAAGCTGGGGTTTGTGCCACTGTTGCACCCATTGGAGGTGTTTAATAACTAGAATGCGAGGCAAATCCAGAAGCAACCCGTTTATTCAGTAACGCCTCATTATTCTTCAGTCAGCAGGGTTTTGTTTTTATAGCATCTTTCCGGTTGTGTTTCCTCTGTTCCAGTAACAAGCTAAACCTGCTTTCTACCTGTCAGCAGCAAGGACCTGCAGGTCATCCAACCAGAGAAACTCCAAACGAAAATACAAGGTTAACCCTGTGTTTTATGGGACTCTGCTAAAGCAAGGTTTCAGCTCCACAATGATTAATCAACAGAGAGACATGTAGCTTTACAACAAGGAAACATTAGGGCCCCATTCACCTTTAAATCCCAACTCCTGCAGTGTGTGTGCTGTGCTTTGCTCTGACAGCACCATCTGTCTAATCCAGACTTACCCTCTGTGAAGCTACACTCTTGGTTAAACTGAAATGTAAACTTCCTAATGGAACAAAGTTGGCGCTATTATGGTTCAGCTGTACATGTTAATATTCACTTATCTGACCATGCTGTCAACATGGCAACTCTAACAAGGCTTGGTCTGTCGTCAAAGGGAGTTAGTTGATATCTTTTTTTCCACACCTCAGAGATTACTTTTTCATTGCCGTGAACCCACTGACGTATCTGGAGACTACTGGTGGATGTTTCTGAGCTTGCGCTGCTCTAATTAAGTGTTTGTGAATCAGTTAGCCAGCAAACGCTCTCTTATTCACAACACGTAATAATGGCAACAAACTGATGGTTCTGTTTTGTGTTGCAGAGAAACAGCCAACATCCCCCTCATTGCTCTGGGCCTGAAGGAGACAAAAGAAATCAACTTCTCTGCTCCATTCAAGGTACAGCTTCTTTCACCACTCGCTCTTCTTATGGGAAAATGTGCGTGAACAGGTTTTATGTACACAAGGTGTTTTGCTATGAGGACTTCAAAATTAAAGTTTCCTCTCAAGAAGGATTTGGGTCACATTGTCTGCCCTACCACGCCATGTTCTCTGTTTATTCAGGAGCATGATCTGCCTATAAAAAGATTTCCAAAACTGGGTCAATGGCTATTGAGACTTGTGAAGTCATGGTGTAGTAATTAGTCGCTGCAAAGAAACATTCTCGCAAATATCAGTTTTATAGCTTTTGTTGCATCCTGTGTTGGTTTATTGGCACGCACTGTAGGTTGTCACTTAACAGTTTCTGAACAGGATAATTCAGCTCTTTTTATCCACTGTAATCAAACTTCAGTCTTAACGACCAGGTGTCTCCTGCCTCTGTCTGCCTCCTGTCTACTTGGCACTGCACAGTTGGATTTAAATGTTCAGTTCAGATGTGATGTGATAAATGGATGAGTTGTGCAAGAGGGCATTCTGTGACTTGAAGGTCACAGGTTTGAAACCCAGGGCGCTCTAAAACACCTTGCCAGAAATGTATAATGTAGAGACGTTGAGATGTGCCTGTTGTTGACAGGACTTTATCTTGGAGCACTACGGCGAAGATGGAAACAGTTTTGAAGATGAGATTGCTGACCTGATGGATCTGCGACAGGTAACGTACACATACACTCTGATCTGATGTATATGTAAATCTCTTCTGATATGCTGCCATTGCATTGATGGTTCTCCATTTGTTCAATCATAAAAGTTAATACCACACAAAGGGCCTTTTCACCCCAGTTACAGTAATATATTAGTAACAGTGCAGATAGTTGTGGTTTCATTTTCTGTAGAATTGAGATAATGATCTCTGGTATTTACACCACCACCCAAATATAATGAAGATGATTTTTTTTCCACAAAACATTGGAAATGACATCAGACAAAAAAAGGCATTTTGCAGACATTTCTCCACAGACTGTGTTGTCAGATTTGTGAGACATTCCTCAAAACATTTATCAAATTTACTTTTTTGAAGTTGCGAACATAACAAACAAAAAACAAAACAGTAAAACCTGTTTCTGTGGTATTTTTATCTGAAAACTTCCGTCCATAAAAGGAAACGTGTCCAGATAACTAGGGCAGATTAGAAGAAATATGTTTTTTGTTATTGGGCTGGACTGATCATTGAAGTTGATCTCTGTTTAACATGTGGTCCACTACTAGTTGTCCACCAGTGAGCACTGTATCATATCTTTCATATCTTTCATGTCCTAGGCTTGCCGAACACCAAGTCGAAGCGAGGCTGGAATAGAGCTGTTTGCTAAATACTATGGACATCTTCCTCTGTTGGAGAGCAGATTCTTTGCCCCAAATCGCCAGACTGGCATCTTCTTCACCTGGTAATCACCAGTCATTACTATTATTAGTTATAAGTAGAATTAATAAATTCATTAAATAATAAAGTGTAAAGTTGTTTGTTGTGGCAAACGGGCTTTTACCTGCTTATTTCCTGCTAAATGTTTGTTAACTCCATTTTGTAATTGCTGTGATGCGTGAGTGACAGCTTCTTCCTCCTTCCCTCAGGTATGACTCCTTCACAGGTGTGCCAGTTTGCCAACAGAACTTGTCACTGGAGAAGGCCAGTATCCTCTTCAACATGGCTGCACTGTACTCTCAGATTGGTACCCGCAGTGACCGACAGACAATAGCAGGCCTGGAGGAGGCCATATCATCCTTTCAGAAAGCTGCAGGTAGGAAGAGTTGGGAGTGGAAAAAACTGTGCTAACCCCTGGAGGCTTGTAGAGTGGTGTCAAAGATGTCAAATTAGAAACATTATTTTCTGTGTTTCTTAAAATCAGATTTATCTGTGACCACATCTGATATTTTGTTCCTTTAATACAAACCAAATAATAATGGTAGGACTTAAAATTTTGCTCTGCTGACACTGACAGGGACTGACACTGTAATACTGTGGCCCAATAATCACTTATATTTGCAATAACCTTGACATTTAAAGGTGCATGCTCTACAGTAGAAGTGAGCCAGTGTGAAGGCAGCCCTATTTTCTAAATACATGCCAGCCTCCGCCCTCTGACTTCTGCTCCATGACGGAGAACGAATGCAGTTAATGTCTCTCTGGCCTCCTGTCATGTGGCTGAGCTCCAGAGAGTACCAATCATAAGAACTGGTTCCCCAACCCTGCGAGGTCTCAGGAAGCTCAGACAAGTCTTGATAGAATTATGACTTGGCAGTACGAGGAGTATTGCAGTATAATTACAGCTCTGAACAGGCCAGGGGTTTGGTTCTATTGCTTTGATGGCTACAATTTAGGCTTGAACTAAGCAAAACAATTATGTTGTTAGGAGGAACATTGACACTAGTATGATGAGCCAGTAGTAAACTAAGCAGAGAGGTGATAGGCATGGATGCTAGCTATTGAGGGGCTGCTGCAGTTCCCTTTAGCCGGGGACACAGAGGTTTAGGGGACTGGAGGGGCCAGCCAGCTATCACAGAGTCTTAGATGAAGACTTGTGGGCCAGTGCTCTGTTATTAAGTTGTCTACAAGTCTCTGCTGCCAGGTTTTTAATCTATAAAATAAGAGGGAGGCACTCTCATTTGGAATGCAGATGGTCTTATTGCTTCCATTGAACATGGAAACACTAATTTAAGAAGCTTTGTGTCTTGGCTAAATATTAAAGAAACACTCAGAGATTGATCTCGTTGCTCACGGGGAGCTTTTCCCCTTCACTGAGCTCTGTAGTAACAGTAGCGACGAGATGATCGGACATACTGAACCACTTAACTTCTGTGTGGACTCTTTAAAACCTCTGTGTGAAACAGTGATGGGTAGCGTAAATGTACCAACATGCTCAAGAGCCCAATCAGTCATTTAGAGAACAGACAAACTATCTTCCTTACAACCTCATTCAACTCCCATCCACACACAGACCAAAACCCAAACTCGATTTGTTCTGTTAAAAGTGACCTTTACCACAGTGGATATTAGTGACAGATCTTTTCTTGGATTATTGGATTATTATCTATGTAGCTGACCCTAACTTCATAGTGGAGATTAAAAAAAAGAGACAAGAGATTTAAGTCACTGCTGATCTCAAAATAGACTCACACATAATACTTTGTTATGTTAAAATGCAATAAACATTAATCAAATGATTTCTGTTTTTCTATAGCTAAATGGGATGCAGATAATCCAGGCCTAACCTGATGAAATGTCCTAAAGTTAAGAAAGTCTATGTAGAAGATTCCTTGTTTCCCTGTTTTTGCGCTGTGCTGATGAATTATTCTCACCCAGGTGTCCTGAACCACCTGAAGGAGACCTTCACCCACACTCCCAGCTACGACATGAGCCCAGCTATGCTCAGCATGTTGATCCGGATGATGCTTGCTCAGGCTCAGGAGTGCTTGTTTGAGAAGATTGCGTTGCCTGGGATTCCAAACCAGTTTTACTCCCTGATGAAAATGGCTCAGGAGGCTGCAAAGGTAAAGAGCAACACAGGCGCAGACACAGTCTTCATGTCTTATAGGCTCTGCTCTTTCTTACTGACTGGACATAAAGTTAATGTAAAATTTTTACTGTTATCAGTGATTTTATCCACATCAGTTCTTTCAATCTCCTCTCAGTAACTCTGCCTTCCTTTTCCCACTAGGTCTCGGAAACCTATGACCAAGTCCATCAGTCTATGATCCAGACGCCAGTCAAAGACAATGTGCCATTGTTCTGGTCCACCATGTCACAAGTCAAAACCAACCACTATCGCTCCATGGCGCACTACTTTGTTGCCTCGGCCCTGCTTGACCACCAGCGTAAGGAAAAACATTTATTGAGAAGTTAATAATTTTCCCACAGATTCAGGATCAGATCACACAAGAGTTTTTAAAAGATGAATCAGAGGGTCCGGGAAAATGAAAAGATCAGCAAACTGAATAAATAACTGAAAGACAATAGAAACTGTGAATTAAATAGTGGACTGAACATAATGTCACCATAGAGCTATTACTGTACAGTATTTGCTACTAATCTGCTGTCATGTCAAGCTACATTAGAGTCAGAGGAGGACAGTATGATTTGCATATGTGCACTGCATCACCTATATGTTGAATAGAGACAAGAATGTTGTTTATGCAAAAACTACAACACAAAGTAGTTTAATAATATTCCAACTGGTATATTACAGCAGGGTCGACACAAACAACACAGTCAAATATAGTCCTTCTTCTCTTTGAACACCTACACAGTAACATTAACAGCATACAGTAGCTTTGAATATTGTGTTCAACCTCCATGCTTACTCCATCTGAACATCCACTGTGAAGTCCGTGTTCTGTGACATTCGCCTGGCTGTCAGCTGTTAAGGTGTAAAAAATCACATCTGGCCTTAGGTGTCTCATTTTGAATGCCATGGAAAACCTGATCCTCCTCTTAAGGAGCTGTGTAGGCCACTGGGTTGGTCATGTCAGATGGCTGGTCTGAACCACAGCCAGCCACAACGCTATTGCATAACAGCTATTTAGAGACACACTACCCACGATAAAGAGAGGCTGTGTTTCCAGGAACTCTGGTCAGGGAACGACAGAAAGAGAGTTTAAGGGAAAAAGAGAGACAGTTGGAGTTAGTGGAGTGGAAGTACTGCTGAAGGATTACAGTTTGTAGCATCTAAATGCTGTCTACGTGATCAAATGACAGAGAGAGCAAGTGAAAGAGCCAATATGGAGGAGGGCGAGAGAGAAGGGGGAGATGTTTTATGAGTGAACAAAAACCCTCAAATCACTGGCAGTAGCTGTGGTTGCTAATTTATATCATATTTCTTAATATCTTGCAATTATTTTAGATATCTTGTAGAGTTCACAACCAGCCATACTGCATACATACATTCTTATTTCCAGCATTTAACCCACCCATAAATCACAAGTACCTTCCACTATGCATCAATGTTCTGCACTGTTGTTGAGCTCAGATTATATGGAGTTTTACAGTGGATGATCACACTTTAGCAAGTGCTATGAATGGGACAGGACTGAATAGGGGGACAACAGAGCGAAGCAGCTCTTGAGTTTGGCAGCTCATTAACAGATTCCTGTGTGAATGAGAAGAACAGAACAATTACCGCAGGACTGTAGAGAGAGAACTCAGCCCAGAAACTGGACAGAATGAAGACTGCTGTAGTAAACAGGACAAACAGTGTTAAATAAGCGTTTCATACTGTCTTTGGGAAGCAATGTAGTCATTGCCTAGAAAACTTTGGTGCTTTAGATTTTCCTGTTGAAACTATTGAGCCAGTATGTAGAGGAGAAAGATTAGATTGTGGTGATCCATGTTACCTGGTGCCCTGGAGTTATCACATACTGTTACGGTGTATATTGTACAGGAAATTGGACTGTTTAGTCTGCTGACCTTGTAAATATGTTTCATCCATTTTGAGTTGCAGCCAAATATTACATGAGCTTTTAAGTTGTTTGTGTTCAGGAAGTAACAGTGATATTCAGAATCTTTAGGTCAGCCTGTGTTCAGGCTATTCTGGAAATACCTGTTGTTATTTTCAGCCATACCTATGGCTATTTTCACGTGTAAAAGGAAGGAGGACAGCTTTTACTTTAAATAGAAAATGTTTGTTGAGTTTAAACCAGGTCAGTGTATTCTGACCAATCTGTGCATCACTGCTGTGCACTGACTCATTTGTGGATGGTCTTCTGGTCCTTTCATAGCTTGCAGTATGTGATGTACATCTCTGTTATTAACCCTTTGTGTTGTGTATGTGTGCAGTGAGTCCCAGTGATGATGAGGACAAACAGGAGAAGACACTGTCACAAGTCTACGACCGCCTTCCAGAGGGAAGGTCTCCTCTGGACATCCTGAAGAAGAAAGAAGAGCGAGAACGCATTGGTGAGTGTGAACCCAGACAGAAACAGGAGAAGACAGCCAGTGACACCAGACCTGACTCTTTTTCTACTTCTCCTCTTCCCTCTCTCATGCTTCTGATCCATTTAATGGTGAATTTCCTCCTCTCTTGCAGGAAAAGCACACATTCGACGGGCAATCCTGGGTTATGAGGAGGCTCTGAGGATTTACGGTTTGTGCCACCACTTGAACAAGCTGGAGATCCTTGAGGACATCTTAAAAGCCAGTCACCAGCGCTTGCTTAAGAAGCTCAGTGAAAATGAAGACGAAGAAGTTACAGACTACACAGAGGCACCTGACATCATCTGTGAGTGCTTTTACAAGGGGGGCAGCAGCACCACAATCAATGATAACATCCTTACATTGACGTTAAGTAAACACTCAAATGGGATTAGAGTGATTGTTGAGTTTATTTGTGTCTCCATTAAGCGTCACTGAGGTGACAGCCATTGTGTCTGTGGTTGACATAGAAACTCAACAGTAACCGTAGAGTCACCACAACAAACACTTCACCAATGATGTTGTCCCAGTAATGTCAAACAGGACAAACTGTGTTGATTTATAAGGTTTGTTTCTCTAGGGAGAGGGTTTATAAAAAAAAAAAAAAAAACCTGCTGTGTTGTGTACCACACCTGCTGCAATCAGACCTGATAAGTGACATTTATTTCCAGGTGCAGATGATGTAATGTTTACACTGCAGACTCCCTGCCTGCGTATGGACTGGGCAACAGTTAGAATGTGGTTGTGACGGTAAACATTGTAAATGACACCTGTGTTTTCCCTCCTCTTTCTTTTCACAGCAAAAACAGAGCACAAAGCAGAGATGGAGGTTCCTGCGACCACAAAGGTGAAAGTCACCGACTTTTTCCAGAGGCTGGTATGTGGGTTACTAATCTCCTTCCACTCACATTTCTTTTTTTTCATATTTGGTTGGTTTATTCAGTTAACGATGAAATAGCCCCCAGAATGTTTTTTTTTTTGTTATTTCTGAGTACAACCAACCTAAGATGAGTGTCTCTGAAGCCTCCAAAGCCTCCTGGACTTTCATCCAAAGCAACAAATCCAAACTAACACTAACAATGGCAACAGGTGTTCTGATCCTGGCTTGAACTCCACTTGGTTCATGTAAATGGCAAGAGGAGAAATTTGCTATTACAGTTAAGCACTGCTGTTGTGGGAAAAAAAACTCTACTCAAGTCAGTGTTTAATATTTTAATTTACCTTAAGATTTCATTCTGGAAATCTCTCTTGACACACGTGTCCCTCACGTTTCTAACTAACTAAAATCTGAAATCTGATCCCCTTTGGGATTGCTCATGCTAAAGTGTATGAGGTCATGTTATTTGTTTTTACACTGTTAACATTATCAGGGTGGTGGTGACTGGGTGGGGCACTGGCATCTTCTGTCATAGTAACTGTGAACTTATGTTTACATCCTCTGAAAGAGACATTCAGGAGCATAGCATGTTCCCTAACAACAAGTGTAGGGAATTTCTGGTTCCTGCTGTAAAATCCCAATTTAATAAAATGTCTCTGCAACAAGGCTGTGATGTGATGTAAAAGATCAACCAAGCACTATCTCTCCATAAATCTCCATAGTGATAATTAAATTAAAGATAAAGAGCAGGATCTCATCTTGCCTTACATAGGACTGATTGTAAGGATTTTCTGCGAGAGATGTTTTTCCAGCAGATAAGTCTATCAATGTATGATAACAGAAGAGGTCTAAAAGGGAAAGAAGGACGATTGTGATCAGTTCTGTCTGACGCAAAAGTTACTGGTCAAGATTATTAGTTATAAAATAGATTGTTTACTCAGTTTATCCTGTTTTACATGTACAAATACCAAGCATCTATTCTTAAATATGCTGTCGAATGAGTTTAAAATAAAATGCTTTCCCTGTAAGTTTGACTGAGGCCAGACAAAAAACAAAAGAAAACAAAACAACAAAAACACTTCAAGACATCTCTTCAGGCTTTTTATACACTGTTCAACCATTTTGTCATTTTGTATCTAAAGCACCAATTGATGAATAGAAAAACAATGGGTGGATTAATGTCACAAAAACAAAATTGTTTTTGTGTTGTACAAAACTAACTGCATGGTGTGTAACTACGGCCCAACATAGTGACACATACAGTATGCTGAGCGTTTCAAAGAGTCACTTTTGATACAGTACATAAAGGCCTATGGTCCTTTCAAGTGGAAATGTGTGTAAAACAAAACAAACTCACACTAATTACAGAAACTTATTTCCTCTGAAGTTTCAGGAGTGTGATAGAGTGGTCATTTAAATATGGTCCTTTCATGTAACTCCTGAAAATTAGACCTGAAATACAATCGAGTCGTTTCTTATGAGGTGTCGTAAAGTATATTCTCTTCTAGTAGAAGGTCACATCTGTGGCCTTAAATTATATTTAACAAGCCTGTGGCACATGAGGGGAGTATTATAATGGATTTCATTCTTTCCCCAAGCATTCACTAAAATCTTTGAACTCTACAGGATATTATCCTCTTGTAGCCTTATTAATAACCACTGTGCCACCTCACTGTTTCCACTCAGGGCCCACTGTCAGTCTTCTCAGCCAAGCAGCGGTGGACACCACCACGGACAGTACGACTCCGCCCAGAAGACAGAGACCTTGGTTTCACCCTGAAAGGAGAATCACCAGTCCAGGTGGTTTCGTTGGACCCCCTCTGCCCAGCTGCTGTGAGTTTATCTATATTCCATGCTTTTGACCGAACAGAAGATTTATTTTCTATAATGCAGCCAGCCTTTGGTTTCAGTTATTGTCAGCATGGTTGAACTTAAAATGATAGACAAATGGAATAAAGGCCAACTGTAGGGTCCTATTTATTTATTTTTTTAAAGTTGTCTTTTTGTCCTTTTTAAGAGGTAGAATGGTAAACCTCAAAAAAGTTAACAAACTATGTTAGTTTATAGCACAGAAAATATTCCAGGAACCCTGTTCAGTATTTTCTTCTGTCAAAGTTTAACAAAAGCCAGATGCACAGGTTGCTCAATATAAACTCCAGTGTAGGCAGCAGTGTTAGCTATCAGTTGAGTGGCTTTCTCTGTAGTGGGAAAATTAACAGCTTGAAATTTCAGACATGCTTGTCCGATTGAATATCAAGTCGGTGCAACTGATCTTACAGAGAATCTTTAATTAAATATAATCATCCTTAGAAACCTAAACAGGATTCAGCCCCACTGAACGTTTTCAGGCTCAACCCCCTCCCCCTCCTCATCCACTCTGGCTACTAATTTAATTAAGAATCAGCTTGACAGCTCATTAAGAGGTGCTGACAAAGAGCAGATTCTTGTTGGGCCCTGTAGGCTATGCAGAGAGACAGATTAGTAGTATTGCATAAGCTTAACTAGGCCAGACTCCTTATAACTTTTAATACTGCATTGAGCAGGATTTATTTTAGACCTGAATGATCTGCCTCTGGTAAGCACAGATCCAGCAATAGCTGAGCTCCCATAGACAAGACAGATTTTCTAGAGCTATAAAATAATGTGCACATGCTCTCGACCAAGTGTTTGGGAGTAAAGCTTAGTGTTTTCTCTGCTGATCCCCGCTACCTGCAGGGTGTTTATGGAAAGTAGGTAAGCCTGACTTGTCTTTTAAACAAACCCTCCACTGTAAATGTTTACTCTGCCTGCTGCAGAAACCAGCCTTCCACTCTCTATATAATCACTGCTCTTCCTTGTGTCTTTCTCAGGCTGATGGGCTCAAAGAAGGTGACTACATTGTTGCAGTGGGTGACACTGACTGCAAGTGGTTGGGTGTGAGCGACGTGATGAGACTGCTAAAGGATGTGAACGAAGAGGGAATCGACATCCAGGTGGTCAGCATGATGGAGAGCACCCTTCCCATGGTATGCCATGACCTCTTTTCCTCTTACTGCCATAGAAAAATGTAGTAATCTCTCTGGTTTGTTTGATTGATAAACATTGACACTGCCTTTGAATCACATAACTGAGTGGAGTTTTAGATTTCTTTCTTGCCTGGGTTAATAATCTGTACAGTTTCTCACGAGAAATAGAATATAATAGAATGCAGCTCTGTGACTGAACTCAATTTATCAGTTCTGTCACAATGAAAAAAAAAATAACTCAAGACCATCACTTTCCACTAAATGCCGCTGTCGATCTCTCTCTGTCCAGCCTACCAAGAGCGCCACCTTTTGTGGAAACCTACCGAAGACTTACTCCATGATCTGTCTGGCCTATAATGATGACGACAAGAACCCCAAGTCCCGTAAAGTTACCAAGAAGTCATCCTTCCTCAGTTGGGGTCTGAAGAACAAGCTGAAAAGTGCCAGCACACTCAGCCTTCCCACAGCAGACAACACCAACACCCAGCCCTGGAATAAACCATATCCCATCTTCCCCAGCTCCAGCTCCTACAACAAAGGACAGTGTCCTTCACTGAACTAGCTGCAGGCTCTAGCTACAGGGTTTTTACTTTCTGCTAGCACTGTGCAGTATGCATATTGAGCCTATTGGCTGTATACAGTCCTGTGCTGTACCCATACTGGACCTATTATAGTACAGTATCAATGCCCTTTGGTGTTTCCAGGGGAGTACTGAGCAGTGGTGTTTGTAGCACTCTGGTCACCAATGTGGTATCACTGCCAGCTACCTTGGAAAGTAGCTGAACTAAAAACTGTATGTGGGTGCCCATGTTAGTACGTGGGTGCCCTCCCTGCACAGTTCAGTATCTGAAGTGATCTCAACTCTCATACTAAACATAATGGAAAAAAAATTTCCACCATGCCAGTATGTGTACAGCACAGTACAACTGCACTGTGGGAAAAACATGCCAGTTATCATTCCAGTCTATATATACACACAGCACTGAGACAGGTTTTTAAGTTAAACTGTCATCTCAGTATGTTTTCTTGAAGAAATGCTCCAGACCAGTTGAAGGACGAAAACAAAGTTGTACAAACACACCCAGTGTCGGTTTCTGCTTGACTGCAAGGGGGGTGATTTTACTGTGGCTTAAGCAGTCTCTCGTCAGCTCCATTGTGTACTGATGTAGCTGCACACTATTGAGTTGCAGTTATATTTTCCGTGCATCCTCCTCACATGTTTATGTCATACTGTATACGTGAAAGATTTGGTCATTGCCATGATATTTGTTGAAATAGGTGGACACTGATCAGTTTTGGGGTTGGAAATACATATATTTTCTATATAGATATGTAGATGTGACCTTTTCAAGTGTGTTTAACTGAGTGACTGAGGGGAAAACAAATTGTGCTCTGCAGTTGTTGTTTTGTTTTGTTTTGTTTTGTTTGTCTGGGGAGAGTTGATGAATGCAATATTCTATAAGCTGCTAAAAACATACATATATACATTGGTTGTGTATTGTTGTCACTTTTGTATTTGTGAGACAGCCTTTAATGATTATTATTTCTGTTGACTGCCATACCTGGGACACAATGTAAATGGAAATATTGGTATTTTAGGTTTGCTTAATGTACCAGTTATGTCACAGACCAAAATGCCTCCATGTCTCTGGCATGTCAGTATGTACCATTTACCATCCTGACTCATCTTACCCATCCCTCTTTTATCAATGCTGCTGCAGTCTTGCAGTTAGTCCATTTGTAATAAAAGTACGAGCTGTGTGTGTCTCTAGTAATGTGAATCTTGATGTGGTTAGAGGTTACTTTATCTTCAGAAGGGAAGAATGTGGGCACGCTGATGACATTCCTGCATTGAACCTAAATATGCGGTCACCCAACAGTGGCCTCCACCGATGCCCACAGTCATGTTGCTACTATTTGTTTCTACTTGTCTTAATCCCAGTCACATCCCTGATTCAACTGACACTTGCAGTGTTGGACTATCTCTTTATCTACAAAGTAGATTCTTATACACATTTGATAATCAAATTATTTATGTAATGAAAAATACACAAAAATATATATATTTGTCTGTAAGATGTAGGTGTCAGAACTAGTTTGCGAGTGATAAGTTGTGAATTTTTGCACGTTGGATTTCTTGATTTTGATTTCTTGGAGGAATGTATTTTTACTAGACTTGCTAAATCATTTGGTGAACTTATATACTGGTACATTTTGTTCATGTAAATATATTTTAAAGTGTTTTTAAACAGTAACACTGAGAAGTTGTAACACTCTTTACTGTCTCTGTTTACCTAATATGGTGTCTTAAGTGTCATTTATACAAAATCATGAAGTGTCACAGTAAATGTAAAGCAAAGAATGTGCAGTAATTATTAGTGCCAACTAACTGTGCTAACAGAGGCAGTACCTACATAGGTATCATGCTTTAAACAATCTTTGTATGCATTTGACAGTGCATAGTGATTCTGAATGCCTTACTGTAAAGCAGGTCCCAAAGGTCTAAAAGTGGTTTCAGACTTTTGGACCACACTGTGTATGCAGAGGGTGATAGTACCTGTTCTCCTAGGATTCAGGTTGCCTTTTCCTCTTTATCTGTACTCTGTGCTACTTAGCAACTGTGGTGTAAATGCTTTGTTAGTAAATCTTTGTGTCACTGTAAATGCAAATCTCAATAAAACTGGGACAAAACAAATTTCCTGATTTTTTTAGTACATCGTGGTTTTGTGTATCTTGATGGTTGAAACTCCCGAGTAGGTTTGGGAATGAGTGGAATGAAGTTTGACCACACCCCTCAGTCAGCCAACACACAAAGTCAACATGCATGGGTTTTCTGAACTCTTTAAAATCTGGCTCTCACATGGTATCCTAATCCACCATCACAGAAACAGAAACACCATGTGATTAGGTTACCCATCAGGCCTTCCTTCAGCTGTGCAGCATCACAAAGTCTTGTTATGTTATATGAGGCCTGAAAGAGCAGACTACAGATTCTCAGACACACACACACACGCACACCCTGCACTCTGCAGTAATGAGATTTATTTTCACAGGACAAGAGAATATTGCAGAAATCAAATCTATTGACTTATGGGAGATTTATATTTTGATCATTTTTATGGGCAAAGGGTAGCACCAGATACAGCTCACACTGAATTTTTCAGATAATAAAAGCAAGAGGGGGAAATTATATGTTTGTTTTGTAGATATATAGAATTACAGAGTGGTGTATTATAACAATCAATCTGCTGTGGACTATGTGATGGGCATGTTTGTAAAAGCTAAACCACGTCAATCGGTTGTGATAAATATGGAGAAACCTCAAATTTTGCAATATCCCACGGAGGGTACATATTTGAAAGAGTTAATGTCTGTATGAAGTGTACACTGTGAAAACATAGGTCTATTAAAGTTTTTTAGGGGATGTAGTGGAGCTGAAAAACAAATGGAACCACATCGCCCTCCTGTGTCCAAGCCGTTGGTTGTTAAGGTCCTCGTTGCCAGGTGAATTGTAACAGTCGCTGATTGGCCTCTCGCTTCAATTTTAACCAATCAACGCTACGTTTGTTGCAACGTTCGTTCCTTTGCTAAAGCGTCTAGATACGAGGGAGCCACAGGCAGCCAGCCTGTTGAATATAGCTAGATTACGCGGATTGTGTTTAATCGCTTTCAATGAAAAGGAAAAGAAGGCACACCGTTAGGAAAATGACGACGAGAAGTAAATTCTTGTAATGCTGTTAAACTTAAAGAATACGCGGCAAACGAGTCATGTTGTTCGCCTAAACTGGAACACTAACTTAGCTAGTCAAGGAAGGATCTAACACCTATTTCCACTATGTTAAAATTCAGCTTCAGGAGAGAGAAAGACAAGGAGTTCGTAAGTTTTGAACATTTTATGCTTTTCCTGTCTTTAGCCAACCGAACCGGGTTTCCTCGTGTAAATAAGCCACAGAAACCATGCTAACATCGGTCACTTAACGGTAACAAAAATTATAAAGTCAGAAATATTTGAACTAATACCGTACTTGGTATCGTCCATTACACTAGCATATGTCTTGTGGGACACCGTATTAACTTCTTTTTTTTTGACCCAAATGGAAACTAAGTAAACAGACCCCCCCCCCCCCCCCCTCCATTTACTCCCCTGCTGTTCTGTGGAAAGGCAGTTAACATGTATTTGAATACTGGATCCCCAGTGTCAAAAATATACAGTGTGTTTCCAGTATCCCCACAGGCAGTTGTGTCCTTAGTATCACGTTAATCAAAAGGTCATTGTGATTCTGTAATCATCCTTTCTACTCCTCCCCATCCCTCTATGTAACCACTGTTATATCTCCCAGGTTGGGTGTTAACTACTTTATGTACTAATCCTCCTCAATCTTTGTCACGAAACCTACACTGTGTGTCCATGTGTGTTTTTGCTTACCCGCTCCCTAACTTCCCCACGTTGTTGTGCAGAAACACATAGCCCCTGGTTTGATCCCTGCTGCGTCCATTGCTCCAAAGCCTGCTGTGCCTCGTACCCCACCCCCTCGCAGCCCAGACCCCTCACCTGAGAGACCCAGGTACCTAACACTTTTCATCATCTTTAACCTCCCACATCCTTTCATGTTGTTGCCTTTCATCTAACACCACTATTTTGTAGTGTTTTGCCTGTATCTTTGTGTGAGGATCAATTGAAATGATGTTGAAAAACACTGTTGGTGCACAGCAGCTGAATGAATTCTGAGGAAATTATAGCTTTTTCTCTCTGTATCATTTACAATGTGGTGCCTCTTAAGTTACCTCAATAACATGCTGTTGCTAGCTTGTAATAGATTGTTCCATTTGTTCAAGTTGATGTCTCTGCATACATGCATGTTTGTGTATTACAAGGGCAAGTTGAAGGCCGGTTTCTACCTGTAAGAGCTTTCACTGTTACTGCAATACAAAATACAGATGATTGATTTACAAATTACTCATCACTAATCCTCATCATACACTTCCCCTTCTTTACCATAGACTTGAAATGATCATCTTTGCCAAACATACAGTATCTGGTTCAAAGAGTTATTTTTATACTTTAAAAACAAAGAGGTAGTTGAGGAGAGCCATACTAGTCCACATGTTTAATGTAAAACAATACCACCAAACTCATTTAAGGATTTTGATAATGGAGCATAACAATGTGTCACATCAATATGTAATATGTAAATATTAGAAATAAAACATTATGACTTGAAATTTTGACTTGATAAGTATAGCTTGCATTTCCTGTTCCTTTCTCTTACACACAGTGTCTTTCCCCCTCAAATGAACTGTGGTTTTCCATCTACAGATCAGCCTTAGCAGCTGCCATCTTGTCTTCCTCACTCACTGGACAGACATGGGCCCTCCCTCCTGCCAGGCCAAGGTCTTTCTCTGAGAGTGAACGATCAGAGTCCTTCATATCTGAACCAAATATCAGCACAGCACTTTACAATAGGTAAACCTCTGGAAAATACTGGGCCTGTATATTAAATGCATTGGGGACTAAAATTGGTCCCAAATGGTTTCGAGGATTGATAGGAATAGCAGGAAAAATATATTTAAAAAAAGATATTCTATGATCTCCAAAAGGCGTTTTAAACAAAAATCAGCTATTTGTAAAACACTGGATGTAACCTTGAATAATATTTAGTTTTAAGTTGTAAAATAGACCCTGGGTTCCTCAATGATGACACAGAGACGATCTTATTTATTTACTATTTTTTTCTTGTAGTGAGGCCTAAATAAGTCATTTTTTTTCTTTTTGAGGCCTGAATGAAGACATTTGACATGGTGCAGCTGGAAAAGCAGGGTAGAATTAATAAAACTTAAAATGCCCAACATTCATTTAGCTGCTTCAGTTTCATGGTCCTGATAGTTTGTGTGCTAATTCATTCTTCTCCTACTGTGATGCTTGAATATGTTTGAGCCATTGTTAATGTTATTATTTTTCTAGAAAGTCAAAATACTTAGAGTGGAAAGTGAATAGGTTGTTTTACTTTGACTCTCTAAAAAATTAAATTAAATTTACATTACTTTTCATCTACAGTTTTTAAAGATAATAATTTCTTACCTTTTTCAGAGACAGATGGTCGGAAGATTTGGAAAGCCGACCACGCTTGTCCTCACCGGACCACTCAGAGGAAGAGCTAGAAGATAGGGAAGAGGCCTTAGAGAATGAAGAGGCCAGGGAGGACCACACCTACCAAACACTGGACAGAGGGGATAATTGTTCAGTCACAGAACCTGTTTATGCTCAGCCTCTAAAAGCCAAGGTAGGCAACTACAAAAAGATCTTGTTAATGTGTGAAATGTCCTTTCCATCATTAATAACTCATTTCAAAAAGCCTTTTAATAAACTAGTTAACCTCCACCTTGAGCTGCAAAAATGTAATATATAATGTATATGTTCCTATTCTAGAGTGATGTTGCTATATATGTCAAATATGTTACTATCACATATATACATCATCTGGATATATGAAGATTGTAATGTATACAAAAAATCAAATCAAAATCAAAATCTATCATCAACACATACTGAAAAAATCTTTACTATTATTTTCCATAAGCTATAAGATGTTGCGACCACATATGTTAATGTAACAATATATTAAATCAAATATGTATTTAATGTATGAATGCAAACATATCATAACATTTTTTTCACACTGATATACTGTATATATTTCTTATTAATTTCCTCATTACTCTGGGGGTTTGGGTTCACATTAAGGGAAACTGGTTCCATGTATAATTTTTACACGTGCTTTTAATTTATATACACATATGCTGAATATCGAAATGTAATATACAAACCTATATTACATTTGTTTGTGGGAATTGGCCAACAATAGAAGATTGCACTGTTCAGTTGCCAGCAAAATCTGTTCCATAACAGATTCCACATGCTACGGCAGGAACAGCACAGGTGTAATTAATAAAATCTACCATGACAAACATGCATTACATGTAGTTGAGCCAGTTCCAGGTCCCTGTGTGCACACTGGTGCGCAGAGACATCCTTATCATGTTATCAGTTACACCTGTGCTTTTGATGTTGGGACAAGTCATGAGTCTGAGGCTGAGTGTGTGAGAATTACTATCCTTCAAATATTTGGTCAACTGTGGGTATTGTGATACCTGTGAGACCCACTGGGAGGCACAGCTCTACATCTAATAAAGGTGACTTATATCTGTGGAATCTTGTACAGTAGAATAGTGATTTGCTTGCATATCACACGATTTGTTTATCCAAGTAGTCATCACAACCTCTGCCAAGGAGGTTATGTTTTCACCCACGGGTGCATTTTTCAGCAGGCTTACACAAAAAATGCTGAACTGATTTGTGCTGAAGCTGGTGGAGCGATAGGGCATGAGCCAGGGAGGAACTCATTGAATTTGTATGTTTTTTTTGTCACATTATCTGTGCCCCATTTAATCAGTGTTGGTGGAAATTTACTTTTAGCTGGTGCAGCCTTTTTCTGTGCCTTTGCAACTTAGTTGCTGCAGTAACTGACTTCATTGTATGAGTAGTGGATACTATCCCCCAGTCACGACTCTAAAATGTATATTTCCCAGTTCCTGACAGGGCTTACTTTACTGGCTCACTGTATTTTTCTATGCTGTGTATAAAATTTCTTCTTGTGTGGCAGTACCTCAGTGATTATATCCCTATGTTTCTGTTCTTTCTCACAGACCCATGGGATATTGTTCTATTCATACTCTTGTTCTGTATATTGCTACTCTCGCTTGCTGTCCTATGCAGGTCCCAATGGACTCCATTCTCTCGTCAGTTGTCTTTCCAGGCCATCATAGTGTCTAGCTGCTTGCCGTTTTATTTTCAACACTACTCAGTTAAAATTAGTTGAGAATATTTTAGCAACACAGAACAAGATGATGGTATTCTGTGTAGCAAAATGTAGGCTGAGGACACACTGTAGTAGTCCATTAGTTATTTAGAGGTTATCAGAACAATGAACCACCATACAAATAAAATCCCCATGAAACATCAGGCTCTATCTACAAGACTGTATAGAGATGGCTCACTCATCAGCTGCTGTCTAGTATGCAGGATGAGGGTAATGAGGTGAGGTGAGGGGGTGCGCACAGGTTACTGTACTGCATGTGAATACATCTATATATGACTATGGCATCTTCTGTAATCATGTGGTGGTTCTGCCTTATAAATGGGGCATGAAATAGAACAGTCTTACTCAGTCATGTCTTTCATTCTTTGTTTCTTTTTTGTTCTGGTTTCTCATCTGTAACTGTTCTTTACACTGAACTCAACACTGTGACTCAATAATCTGTTTTTTTTAAGATTCACAACAATAAGCACTCTTCTGTTTTTTTTGTCATTTTAACAATACAGTACTTGTAAATGCAGTAGTCTCTGACATTGCCTTGCACAAAAGGGATCCAGGCAGCAGGGCTGAAATCAGTTTGATAAGACTGTCTCACGGTCTCTGTATTTTTTATATGTCTGTCTTCCAGACCAGGACACCCACACCAACACAGATGTCTGGCATAAGGGTCCCCATTCCAGGTACTGACAGTATGACTATTGAATTTTATAGTATTTTTGGTGATACTGTGACCTAGTTTTTATGTTTATGTTTGTTTTGAATGCTAATTCAAAGAGTTCAGCTACCATACATCTGATATAGTATAAAACCTGAAACAGACAAAACGTGTCACCCTTTGTATATTTATCACCATATTTATCTGTATAGGATACTCACTAACAAACATACTGCGTGTGGTTTCTGTGAATTGGATGCCAGGTTCCAAGTTTTCATTATATTCACATTAAAAGTATTGAACATGATGTTCTCACTGGTCGTAACCACAGAAACGTGAAGGGCAGGTCAACTGTGCTGGATGAAGACATTTCATGTGTCAATCAAATATTAATACCTTAATTACTAAGGTGTGTATGCTTTATACAGAGTGCCTGTAATGCATTCAAGTCATGGGAAAAGTGACAATTATTTTCAGATATTTTTTTTTCTTTTTTTTCTTTTACTAAGCCACAGAAAATCATACATGCAGTAAATTGTTGTGCCAGTTCATTTTCATAATAGAAATGGATTGATGGAAATAGATTAGATTAGATCAAGTGAAAATGGACAAAAATAAATATGTGGAATAATAAATAAGGGAATGAAGAGTAGAAGCACAATTCAGAGTTACCGTATTTCCTCAAATAGTAGCTGGGGCCTTTATTTAGCCTTTATTTACACAACTGACCATGATACCTGGCCTTTATTGGAGGCAGGCTTTGAGGGAGGCCTTTATTTCTAAATCCCTCCATTAATTTTTACACATTAGCAACCAAGCTCATCGTTCAGTAGCTCATCTTCATCTTCCTCACATGCTGTTCTCCTTGCTGCGCTGTCGGAGCTGGATCTCCATCTCCATTGCGCGCACCGTAGCACTTCCTTTCAAGTGTTTCCACAGCGTGCGCTGCGGCCCATCTCCGGTCCTAACCGGGCTCTGGACACAGAGCAGAGACCTGCCGTCCGGCAGTGCAAGGCTGTCCCTCTCTGAAGCAGATGATGAGGTCAGCTTCATTCCCGTCAGTCTTCACAGATGGTCCACAAACTTTGAAAGACTTTTCTGATCATATCCTTGTCCCAGGCGGTGGAATTTTTTATTTTTTTTATTGACCCAGCCTGTATTTGTGGCCAGCCTTTATTTGTTCATGTAAGCAATGCCCCAGCATTGAATACCGGCTATTAATTGAGGAAATACAGTGGTCCAGGAGTAGTCATTTTCTCATGTGTCCCTCAAGGTCAAGGTAATCTTTATTATTCCTGCAGAGCAATTTGCTGTACAACATTTAGATTCAACAGACTATAAACAATTTCCAATCTGCTATTGTTCCCTTCCCTCACTCATTTATTCTTTAATTCCGAATTAACAGTGTGTAGACCATGGGCTGGAACCTCATGTCTTCTATGTGCAAGATATACAATAAGGGGCTGTCTGAGCCTGCCTTGTAAGATGTGTCTTGACTGGTTCAATCACATAGCCACCTGTTACATGTGGCAACTGTTGCTTGCATCCAGTGACATAAGTAGGAGATTTTTGTTGTATGTAAGAGTGGAACTGTCGCTGGGCTTAACAGGAAAGTTGCTTTTGTATACAAATATGCTCTTCATGGTAAATGGGGTTATAGCATGTGGTTTATCCCACAGTAGCCCAGAGTATTTTCTCTGTACCTCGACTGATTTATCAATGGCATGTTTTTATGTTGTCATCCTGCAGGTTTCACTGAGGCAACCAGTGTCCAGTCTCTTGAGGCTACCTGTGATTCCTCTAAGAAGAAAGCCTCTGTTAGGAAGAGCTCTGGCAATCAGAGAGATGGTGTACCACGTAAGTTGTTCTGGTTTCTTGTAATTTCAACATCTGTTTTTTCTATTACTTGGGACTTTTACGCCTTTAATTGACAGGAGGGGGGAATGACATGCAGCAAAGGGGCTCCGGGGGAATCGAATGCTACAGTGAGGACTGTAGCCTCTGTAAATGGGGCTTGCTTTGAGTGGGAAAAATAATTGAGCCATTATCTATGATTAGTTTCCACCTGTCTCGTACCACTGTTGACTTGTTGCTCTACTATCTACCACATGACTGTACTACAGCCCTCTCTCTTTATCTTTTATGTGCTCAGGATGTCATGACAGATCAGTATTTTCTGATGGGAATTACAGATTTCAATTACTTTGTATCTGGTGTACATTACCTTTTGGACATGAATCTTTATACCACACTAAATTATGCATAAGCAGCATGTAGTAAGCAAGTAAGGCTTACGACATTCTGTTGTAGTATAAAGCATTATGTGGTATGTCCATTTGAAGGTGTCTACATAACATGCTGTTTTTATATTTAAATCCCCAAATGATAAGTACTCCAGTAGCATTTAAAGTGGAATGTAATGCTTCTCAGTTCCTCTGAGCATACATGCTTTCTGCAATTTACGAAAACTGCACCCATCTGCACTGCACTGATCGCTCTTCTTTTCCTTATACCTCTTTTCTGTTTTTGGTAATGATGGTGTTTTCCTTCTCACTGTGATAAAAGGCAGTATTTACTATGCAGCTATGTATGCTGTTACAGTCACAGTCCAAGAGATTGCCAAATTATTATGCTCTATGTCAGATACAGCATATCAAGCAGTGTATCTCGAATTAACACAAACATTCCTTTCATTGATGTAACTGACGTGTGAGATACCTGCTAGATCTTTCTCCTACAAGTGATACTCTGTCTGTGTGATGTTATTTGGTAAATTTCCACTTTTCCCCCTATTCTTTCAAACAAATGTTAACCGTTCATGTTTCAGCTGTGCCACCCATCCTAACCACTGATGCCCCCAGCCATGCCAGAAACACAAAACACCCCACCCTGCCATCTCCAGCACCCAGGAAGGTGTACAGTGAGGTGCAGAGGAAGGCGGCTCGGGCTGTGCCAAAGAAAGCAAGAATGGCAGGGGAGCAAACGCTGCTTGAGGAGAGACTTAAGCGCCTGGAACAGGAAATCAGTCACAGCCAAGTATCCTCAAACCTGAGGTCATCCACAGGTAGAATGCTGGAGCCACAGTAGATATACAGATGGAAAGAGAACCAGAGTGAAGAAAGGAGTGAATGGGGGAAAAGGGATGAAGCAAAATGAGAATAAGCAGAGAGATGCATGTGCAAGGGTGAAAGGAAGGAGGTTGGGATGGCACTGCAAGGTTAGAGATATGACTGTGATTTTCCCACTGCACCTACTCAGCATGATGAGAAAAAGAGGGGAAATGGGACAATGAAAAGAAAGTGACAAAAATCAAAAGAATTAAATAGACTAAATGGGTAGCAAGCTTGCTTGGTGTTTAGTGACTCTGACCTCCTGGTGGAGTTCTCCTCCAGTCTCTGCTAGTGACACATTGATTATGTACTCTTTATTATATCCCAAGGGGGAAATTCTGTTTTCCTTCCTCAGGCTGACGTTCAGTGTCAGCCAGCAGACCATTCATACTGACTCACTAAGCAACCCTGCCAAATACCGTGAATTGTATTTTTCCTGTTGTCCCTGTTTTTTCATCTAAAATGTATAATAATACGGTAAGTATGGCATATTGTAAGGACGTCCTTTGTTTTTAAGTATCATGGTACCCTGACTAATATAGTATAATGAAATAGTCTCTAGAAAATATTTATAACCTAATGCACTGTGCTTCCAGGGAGTGAGGCAGAACTACAGAATTTGAGGCAACACGCTCAGGAGCTGGTGGATGAAAATGATGCCCTCAAATTGACAGTTCATCGTCTGAATGTTGAGCTGAACCACTACCAAAGCCACGTCAGACCACCATCCAAACAGGAGGTATGACAAGACACAAGATGATACCTCTGCTTCTTATTTTAGCCATGAAGCGAAGTTTTATGTTTGATTCTGTCCTGTGTTTTTGATTCACAATATAACCCACATGTTATGGCAACTCAATCAAATATACAAAGTGACAATTCATGAATGTGACCACCTTAAACCTGGCTGTAGCTCAAATGGCACTGTTAAAGATTTCCTTCTGAATAAGTGGAGTTTGAGTTCCTGGCTTGAAAGCTTATCTGCAGAAACCCCCTGCTGTCAGGGAATGGTCCTGAGAACCTTTCCACTTATCAATCAGCTCAAGTTGCCAGGAAAAAAATTAGAGCAGGTGTGTGAATTCTACTGTACTCACCTCATCTTCTCTGTTTATCGCCTTGAGGAAACTGAGTCTATTTCATTCTTTAATATAATCATTTTTATCACTTTTTATCTTGATTTAATTATAGGTAGTTTTTATACAGAATCTATAACCAGCATGCCACAGCTCTAGCATTAAAACATGTTTCATTCCGGCCAAACTGTTAAGATAGATAAAACATAAAAATCTGCCTTTGAACCAGAACCCTGCAGAGCGTTTGGTTTGCTTTTTGAAATAAAGGAGTTGCCTGCTCCTCTCTGTCCATTCTGGGCTGTTGTGTGATAATCATAGCCTCCAAATGCTGTGTCTTCACACCGGGAGATCTTCTGCTCTCATCGTTACCAGCTCCCCCTGTAGCTGCATGTCTCTGCTAGCCCTCATTATGGGCAAGTGAAGTGTGGTGGGTGAAGGGATAAAATAAAGGAAAAAGATTAGTGAGTGGTTTTACAGTAGAATAATACAGTATTAAGAGAAAGCTGTTAAATTTTCTTCTTCAGTCGGTGGCATTAAACATTGTTAATAATTTTGATCATTTTGTTTTGTTGTTATAAAACTGTAATGTTATGTGCTATAAAGAGTTTCAGAATGGCTTCCCTGTGAAACAGCAGATTGCAAACGTTTTTCTTTTTGACCTTAATTCGATCTAGTTTAGCCGTATGAACTTAAACCCTTTGGCTCTATAAAGATTTGTTATATCATCACTTTGGTTGTGTGAAGGACAATATTTACATACAGTGATAATCAGACAGTATTAATCACTGACTTTTTCAGTGTCTCCTCCTTCCTGGCTGCTCAGTTTCTATATCCTGTGTGGCCTTATTACTTTATTATAGCAGGACAGTAATGCAGCAAAAGTACATGAGTGTAAAGGTAGAAAGAGAGTAAAACATTTAAACAACTTAATAAGAATGCCAGGTTGTTCACTTAACATTCACAATGACTGGAAACCTGCTGAACATATCTAAGGAAAAAAGAGCTGATTTGCATTTGGTACTGTTCAGATTCAGAACAACTACTGTAACTACTGAGGTGAAAAGTGATCCCTGTGTGAGATAGATAATATCCTGCATCTTTTCTTTTTTGTAGCATGACACAAAGTATTTATCTCCCCTACTGCTGGCTTACGAAGAAAGGATAAAAGAGAAAGATGCATTTCTGCAAACCACCGAGGTAAAGTTTGTATGACTCTTTGGATTTGTGCGAATTTGTTCCATCACTTCAACTACCTGTGAACTAAATATTAATGATAATGTAACATGTTCTGTGCATGTAATGTACTCCCTTAGTTATACGATACACCTGGTAGTGGAAAAGACTGAAAGTTGATGTTTAAGACAGTCAATGTCTGGGAGGCAGGGCATATGTGACCAAACCAACCAAAAGAATAGATGTTTTGTTTTTCAGAGAAACAGTGGCTGCTGTTATTGTATTTGTTGTAAGACTGCCAGTTCATGTGGCTGAGTTTTTCTCTATTTAGAAGCACAAACTTGACCTTGACTAGAGAATCATTACATATACAAACATCATATTACAAAAGAAAGTGGAGATAAGAACGTGTTGGTTAATGAATAAATTAGTGATTCATGTGAAAATATGGCCTTGCCTTCTTTACAGCAGTAGATATCAGACAAATAAGACTCAAAAAGCATTCAGTCTTTGATAAGAAACCCCATGATGATGAGATTCTTTCTCAGCAGGTTTATGTACATGGAGGAAACAGTGACAGTACCAGCAAGAGTTCCAAGCTGTTGTCACAGTCAGGACTGATATCCTGTTATGGGATCCTTATCCTTAAGACTTTGGTTTTGTTTTTTAGTCACCAGTTTAAAAACTCTAAACTTGTATCCTTTAAATCAGAGGTCTTTATGTGTCTTTGTCTGCTTGTAACAGGAAGAGGTGAAGAGGTTGCGTGCTCATGTAGAGGAAGTGATCCAAGAAAATCAGAGACTCCGTGATGAAATTGCAAAGGTTGGAGAGGTCAGCCAGAAGGACTGGTGAGAAGAAATCTATTCTCTGTATGTGTGGTGGTTCAGCAGTGTCAGCACTGTCAGCACTTGGTTGACTGTCACCACTCATTCTCCTGATATAGTAGAAACACCTTCTCTTCTCTCCTCTGCACCACTGTTTGCCTGTCTTTGGGTCTGTTGCTAAAGTTTCCAGTACGCTGTGTGAAATAATGAAATTTAAGTATTGTAAAATCTTTTCATTATCCTATAAGCTGCTGTATATTCCCCTTCATCACTCTTTCTCTCATGATTAGCTTAATATAATGCTGACACTTACAGTAACTTCACATTATAAGCAGCCCTGGTGAGCTGGATCATTTTTACCAATCTCACTTTTAGTTCCAAGTTCTCTGACAGTAATGATGAAGTGTCACTTCTCACATTTGCACACATCTACATTTTATACATTGGGCAACAAAGCCTATCCTATCTTACTGAGCAGATCAATGAATACTAAACAGTTGCTTACTATCCAGTGTTCATGATTAAGACACCACCACCTCAAATGAAGCCAGACATTAAATGCCAAACTGTCACCCCATTTACTGATGATCAAAGGGCAGGAAGCTGTACATACATCAAAGCCTTTTGTTATTGTAGAATATAATGCATCTTATTGTGCTGCTCTAATACTTAAGCTGGAGTGTTGAGCTATTTACTTAACATCATTAAAATGACTAGCAAAGTAATAATTTAAGTCACTATACTTTCACCATGTCTGTGTTGATCTCTGTGAGCTCTTGCCTTTTGCTTTGTGCCATGCTGCTGCTTTCCCTCGGGGACCAGTAATATATTTAAAAGGATGAGGAAATTATTACTTTACATTTCATTCTTTGAGATGATTATGCATCGAACTGTGAATATGTAGAGTTAGTTTCCAAAAACTGTCCAGTTAATGTCCAAAAATGCCACACTGTGGTTGTTATGACAATGAGCAATTCATAGCATACATATCATGTGACTACCTAGAATGCTACTAAACAAAAAGTTACATTTACCTGATTAAAATAAACTTTTTGGAAGTATTATTAGAAAATGTATGTAAGATCTTTTCCCTGAAAGAAGTCAATATCACTAAACCTCGGATCAAGGTAATCCAACACTACTCAGTCACTGATTACCTTTTGTAATTACAAATGCAGTCATGATACTGAATACGTGTTATCAAAAGTTATTAATATCCATTGTTTTATCTAGACTAGTGTAACCTTTTCACTACAAATTAAAACGGCAATATGTGTTTTCGTCTTTATTACTTGGCTAACTAAGTGTACATCATCTCTCTATTTCTTTCTCTCTACAGTCATCAACTACAACAGCAGGCCATTCTGGTTTTGAAGGAGAACCAGGTTTTGATTGATCAACTTGAGGCTCAGCACACGAAGGCAAAGGCTAACCACAGTAAACACCACTCTGAAGGTACTGAGTACAGAAACTTAAATTTGAAAATCAAATAAATTACTGTAGGTGACTGCAGATGTAGATTTCTTTTTGTCATCTTCCCACCCCTCTGTCTTTACCCTGTGTAGTGTCGAAGGTGTCTAAGCAACTGCTGTTGTTGGAGGCAGAAAAGCAGCATTTGCAGGAGGATCTGGAAGAGAGCAGGAGGCAGGTGCAGAAAAATATGAGAGAGGTCCAAGTCCTGCAGGCCCGCCTGAAGGATGCTGTCACCTGGGATGAACACTGCAACATTACTGAGAAACTCAGAAGGTGTCATGATAATGCCTTTTATTTTATTAAATACTTTTAAAATAAGAATCAGTATGAACAGCCATTCTTCTGCTGAGAGGGCACAGTTCTTTTCTCTAGTGTTGAATCAGACAGTTAAACAGATTAGATTAGTGATACACATGTCTCAATCCATATGTGAGCCCCCATACTCTCCTCTAGAAATGCCACATGTAAGAGCTTTTCACTGCTAAGAGTTCACCTCAGCTTGGTTGTAGTTCAGCTTGTTAATTCAATGTACAACTTATTTGCTGCTCATAAAACAGGCAACAAGTAGCAGCTGAAGATTTATGGTTTTCATTGAGAGGCATTAGGATCTGAAGAATAGTAATAACAGTTCAATGATGTAAGTTAACATTAGGTTTTACATTTACAGGTTTTACATGTTTATACTCTGATACTTCTTTTCATAAAAACAGAATGTTTGTTTGTAGATTGTTTTAATTTTAACTCAGTGTGCTGGTCTCTACTATGTTTTGTTGCCATGTCCAGTCATGTTTCTCTCTGCTGCTTTTATTTCACTGTGTTTGTTAGCTTGTCCCCCACACACACAGTGGAGCACAGCACTGACATTAAGTGTAATAAAAGCTCTCCAACAATTATTGTAAACACCCATACGATGGACAGAGTCTGTGCAAAATATCAGTGTATTTCAAACAAACACACAAAATCTGGCAATGGTTGTCAGAATGCTAAATGCTGCAGTTTCACAGCTGCTGTCCAAGGACCACATTTCTTGGATTTCTCTCTCTCTCTCACAACCAAAGTACTACTTTCTGACTCAGTGGTTGTCAGTGTCACAAGTATTGTGACCTGTGGAACCTGCTGCCTCCAGGCTTGCCCCCCTCACTCTCTCCCACCCACACCTGTTCACCCAAAGTTGCCAGCCGAGAGGAAACACTGATCAAGTAGCAGATGTTGTGTCATAATATGCTGAAAAGTCTGCTCTTGGCTCCCAGGCAGCTGGAGCAGCAGGAAAAAAGGAACAGGAGTGAGACGGACCAGCTGCTTCTTAGAGTGTCCCGTCTGGAGAAGGAGAATCGGAGTCTGGCTCTGGACAAAGCCAATCTGACTGCTGATGCGAAGAGAATGGAGGCGGAGCTGGAGCTCACCAGACAAGCCAACAGGTACTTAACATTCACCGGTCTATGCCAGCTTTATACCATACATGAACACTGGTGCATGCTAGACATGTCCCTGATGGATTTACTTCTAAGACATGTGTTTGGTCATCAAAAGGTCAAATTATATTTGAATTTACACTCTAACTGTATTATGGACACTAGAGGCAAACTAAGTGTGGTTATAGTGTAAATCCAATAATGATGAAGGAGATGAAACGTCACTGTGAATCTGAGCAGCTAGCAATTAGGACAAACAGATGGAGCAGCTTGCTCAGCACCTGTGGTTAAAAGACTGGACTATACCTGCTCTTGTGCTCTTGTCCAAATCTGTGTGTTGTATGCTGTGTTTGACCCTTCACTGTCAGGATACACTTTTTGTGGAAAAGAGACTGAAAAAATCACTGGTTTGATCTCTGGACTCATGGGATAAGTGTGGGCAGGGGAAGGTAAAGGTTTTTAACCTCTACCTGCTCCAGTGGAACTGCTCTGCTGGCTGCAGATCAGCCTGCGATTGTATTGGGGAGATCACAGATGTGAGAGTATACAACACTGTGATCAGGACTTACCAGAAAAAGGCAACTAGGCTCTCAGTGAACTCTGCTCACTGCATAATAATGAAGAATGTTACCTGTTTAACTTGTTATTGTTTTACTCATTGTCCACTCACACATGCGTTTGCTCTTTGCTGTTTAAGGTTCTTGTAAGGACAGTTCAAGTGTTAATTAGAAATTTCCCTGATTCTGTTTTGCTTTACTTGATGTTTTTTTCAAAACTGTTTGGCTTATAATTGAACGGCACCCTAAGTTAACCTGATGTGAGATTTGAAAATCTGCTCTGGTCTCTGAGACCTTCTCTGCTCCCTGTAGGCAAAAGCTGAGTTTATCTTGACTTTCTCATTTTGAAGTGTGAAGATTGTCAGGAGGTGTTTGATTAACCAACAGCGTTTGCACCCTGCCTGCACTGAGCTGACAGGGACTCAAGATAATATCCAATTATGTCTTTGGTTCTATTTTCTGGTCTTCTCTTTTGCTTATGTCTGCCATGTTCTTTCTTGTTAACTCCTGTTAACCTCTGTCTGTTATTTCTCCCCATCCTTTTTCTTAATCATTCACTTTAGTCTTCATTTACCCATTCTGTCCTCCTCTTCGTCATCCAGGAAGGCAGAGAGGAGGATGAGTGTGCTGAAGCAGCAGAAGGAGGAGTTTGTGCTGAAGGAGGAAAAGATTCGGCATTACCTGGGAGCTGTCATTTCTGTGGCGGAGCACATTTCCCAGGAGAGAGACCAACTGTTACACATGGTACTATTAATGCCACTGATAATGCAAAATTATTTTGTATTAATCCTAGTGCACATTACACATGATACTGTTCACACTGAGCTTAGTGAGACCAGATTCCACCTCCACACATATGGCTCATCCAGTGTGTCCTTGACCTTAGACAATGTCATGAAATTGAAATTCCCACCATCATAATTTTACCAATTTCCCATCATACTTCAAAGTCAGCACGACAAAAAAAAACAATTGTATTCAGAACCACAGAGTTTGTTTAACCTTAGACTGTTAGAATATTCAGCAGTTCAAGTAGCAACTGAAAGACAGAAGCCCAAATTCAGTGGGTTTATTTTGAAAGCAGTGGTTATTTGTGAGGCACTAGTGTGCAGGCAGGTAGGATTATAAAAAAAAAGCTGGCCTAGAGCACAGGCTGACATGTTATAGCAACACAGCCTGGTAACCATAAAGCTGCCCTCTACATTACTGAGAATCTAACAGATCTATAGATACGGGATCAGCTTTGGCGCCTGGTAAATTTGTTTATCAAATAGGTGCAGTTTCCCTACAATCCAAGGCTCAATCTTCATGTCAGCTGTAAGATGCGGGGCTGATTGTGTAAATATGATGTATGACTGTCTCTATGCATTTGACAAAATTCACTGCAGTGCCTGCGATACACATCATATCAGGAAAAAAAACTTTTTGCTGAGCTAGTTTCATTATTTTGATATGTATGCTGGCTGGCTGACTATCATTGCTTACTAGGACATTTACTAGGACACTTGAACATTCAAATTTGCTTTTCTGCACATCTGAATAGCAAATACAGAGTGAGTTTAATTGAGTAAGTGACCCAAGATGTCAGATGAATACAATATTTGACACAGAGGATGGACAAATGTATTTGAACTTGAGACTCTGAATACATAAAATCACAGCAGCTAGCATCAGCTCTGGATTGACAAGATACCTACAGTGA
Source organism: Caranx ignobilis (assembly GCA_021432705.1). Classification (NCBI taxonomy): domain Eukaryota; kingdom Metazoa; phylum Chordata; class Actinopteri; order Carangiformes; family Carangidae; genus Caranx; species Caranx ignobilis. The sequence goes on from MU270012.1 coordinate 35,937,843, forward strand.
TTTCAGTAAGACATCACTCATGTATTAGGGATAAATGGGAAGAAAAAAGCTGTATAGGTGAATGGTTATTTAAGAATCCATATGTAACTACTAATATAAAGTAATTCAGCTGAAAGATTATATTATAATTCTGTGATAGATGATTCTGTAATAGATGTTACTATTATTAGAGGTATGGCTGTACTGTGGGAGTCAGCCTGAGTGACAGTTCCTGTCAGAATTGGTAATATGGGAAAATCTCAGCAATGAACAATGTCTATATTGAGCTCTCATACGCTTGCAGAATATACCTGGCAGATAGTAATGAGCTGCTGCTGTACACATGGACCAGGAGTGTGCATTAAATGAAGGTATTCATGTTGGTAAATCTGGCCCTGACGAGTGGATGTGTTGTGTGCCAACTCCAGGCCATGTACTCCTGAGAGGGCAGTGCAGTCATTCAGTGAATTAATATCCTCAAATGCCTGTTAGTTCACTTAGCTTGATTCTTGTGCAGGCTGCTGACATATTCAGAATAAAACTTAAACTTGACGAAGGCTTCAATTTGGTCAAGGCTTACAATCAATGTTGAGTTGCACTTCATTTGTTAGTCTATAGTTCAGAGAGAAAAGAATGAACACAGCAAATCTCATAAGTATTCTGTTGCTTTTACATTTTTTATGTGATTCAATCCTATATCAGCAAGAAAAAAACACACAAGCATGAAACCATAGAAATTTAATGCACATTGAAAATGTGATGTTGCTGCTGTGGAGTGTTGTATTGATAACCAGAAGATTGTTACTATTTCATGAAAAGCACCTCTTTTCACCTCTTGAGGCCTAAAATCTGTCTGAAATCATAACATTGCTTATAGTAGTGCATTGTTAGGTTTGACACTTGACTGATGTTCTTGTGATTCATACAACGTCTCAGTCATTGCAGGCTTGATCTTACTGTAAAATTCCCTTTTTTATACCAACATATATTTTCACCATTTTGTATTTGGAGGTTTGGAGGCTGCAGTGTTATACATACCAGTCATTGCCACATTATACAGCTTATAAAATCAAACACTAAAGCTCATCTGAAACAAACAAATGTAAGCAGCAAAGTACTGCACTGCATGCTCTGCTCAGTCAGCGTCATGTCTGGCAGAGGAATGAAGAAAGTTTTCCTGGTAAATGTTAATGGATGCGGGGACTTTGCCATCTCTGTTTAGCGCATACACAAGAGCTTGTAGAAGGTCAGACTGACACTACATTAGAGGCAGCAGGTCTAAAGCTAACAAAAAACTATTTTGTCTGGATGAAGGCAAGGTGACCACAACTGTGTGTGTGTGGGTCTGCATTGGTCTTTAAGATATTATTGTTGATTATTTGCTGTGTTGTGGCTAGAGCACATTAGCAGAGCAGCAGAGCTGTTTCCATAAAAAAGGACTAACACATAAAGTTTTAGTGACTTTGACGCCTAGGTTAACAGTATTTATGTTAATAACAGTTTACTGAGGTTCAGGCTCAGAAGCCACTTTGATCTGCCCTTCTCATTTCTGCAGTTAGTAAATTTACATTTTCTGAGGACACAATCTCTGAGAAGAATTGTAGCTACTATTTACCGGCAGAGGAGTCTGGTTTGTAAATTCAACATAATACACATAGCCATGCGTCAGGAATCAGGAGCTTGCATTTTGTTTTTGTGATGTGGGTGTGCACCAGTTGTGTTTTCTGCTGATCGATACTGTTCTGTTTAATAATTTCATTTTCAGTGGCCATAAATAATTGCTTTTGTGGTTTCCCTTTCTGAGTTGTGAACTCAGAACTGAACTCACTTAAAATTAGAGACCTAAATTAAAAATGTTTGTGGCAGTGTTTGACAGGGCTACTGCAAATTTCAACACTCTTTTTTTCTTTTCATTTACCCATCTCTCCCATAATCCATTATTCCAATTTCTGTCATCCACTTGTGCACTCCACTCCCCTGTGTTCCACTCTTAGATCAGTAACCTCCCATCTTCCCTCTCTACCTGTCCAGGCTTCAGTTCTTCAACAAGAAAAGCAGGGATTCATCAGCAGGATACTGAATGGCACTGTGCGATTTGGAAAACTACAGGAAGAGGTCAAAGTAAGTTCCTTTATTAATTCCTTTATTCTAAATGTTACATTCTCACCACAATGAACCCCTACGAAAAGCCCATTTTATCATGACAGGTATGTGTCAGCATTTTTTCAAAGACAAAATATTTGAGAAGTTCCTTATACTGTAGTTCTGTGAAACTGATCCATTACATAGCATGCATGTTATTTCAACCGTAATTGCTGTTGCCAGGCCAGTTTAGGAGGGTACAACTTTGGCTCAGTTGTTACATACATATGGACTTCATTTTGCCCAGGATGGTCCTCCACTCTACTTCTTATTGATCAGGCCACTCCAGTGCACTTGATAAACCATCTGTTATCACATCAGGTCTCACCACAGTTGTGCCTCACAGATTGACATCCTTTGAACTGAGTGTATTAGCTCTCTAAGGACTTAAATCTTTAATAGAGACAGGTATAACACCACACAACCAGCAGCATAAACCTACAGTATAATGATCAGCAATAATGATCTTTTTCACTCTGATCCACTACTCTCAGAATCAATTGAGACTGCTGCTGTTAGTTTTATGAAGTTTTCTCTAACCTGTGGCAATTCACAGGGCTTCACAGGCAGTCACACATTCTTTGTTTGCATCTTCCTTATTTCTCTTGCTCATTACTTTCTGTTGCTATAAACTGTTTCATCTTAAGTGACACTGGTGCTATAACTGCCACACATGCACATGCAACTATTTTACCGGCTGGAAACGTTCCTATATACTATTAGTTTATGGACTATAGATGACATGAGAATACAGAACTGAAATCTCACACTGCTGGTGTACATTATTGTCAGCATGTGCTTTTTCAAGGTAGATGCTGTAGATTGTAGAGATGGTCTTGACTGTAGACATGAAGACATCATTTTTCATCTATTCTGTGAAAAAAAACAACAAAAAAAAAGTACTATTTTATCTCCATAGACTGCTTATTCTAGGGAGTCACCATGGTAACCTTTTCTGCCGTCAGTGTCATGTTGGTTTGAAACTTATCACTATGGATAACAGTTGTGCTGCTACACTATAATGGGTACAGCCTCAGTTAGTTTGTTTATTATGCTTAGCACAAACATGGTATTAGTCCTGCTGCAGTAGTGCCTTGCTCCAGGGCCAGTGCTCTCTGTGTGTGCCAGCTGTCAAAGGCTCTTGTCACTTGAGCCACGGTAGGGCAAACATTTTAGTGACAATTCTATTTGCGTCTCTATAGCAACAGTCCAGAGAGAAAGGGGTGTGTGTTTTTGTTTGTGAATGTCATTTCTTTCTGCTGGTGGTGATCAGAGGATTGAAAGAGGAGAGCTGTAGATATATAGAAGGGTATTATTCCCTTCCTCCTTTTACACTAGTGTTCCCCTCATCCCCCCCCCAAAAATGAAAGATTGAGACAACACTTACTGTAAAGGAGGAACTATACCAGAGGCTACTCTGAAGCTGTGCATGATGTAGAGATGTCTCAGGTTGTTTTTTGGTTGAAACCATTGCCTGTGATAAACCTGATACAACACAGTATGCGAGTCATGCATCATCACGTAGTGATAAGCCTATGGTTCATCTCAGACAGACTATTCAAATGACAATAAAAGTCTAACAAGCTGTTGGGCACGTTCCTGAGATTTCCATTTTAAATCTCAATGGTTGTATTCTCTGAAAGTCATCAAAATTGAATTTCAAATGTTATATGTTTTCTGCCTCTGTGTTTTATCTGCCTCAGTCAGATTTCTACACCACAGTCCCTTTTGTATTCCACTGCATCTCCCAGCAGTTAGCAGGTGACTCACTCTGAGATGGCAATTCATTTTTTTTTTTTTTTTAATCTGTTTCTCTCACAGCTCATGCACATGAAATTCACTACTACCAAATTCCTGCAGTTGTTTTTTATTCTAACTCTAGCTTTCACACAATTGTTATAATAAACCTATAGTGTTTGAAATGAATTTTGCTGCTTATCAATAGGACAGGAGGTTTGTGTTAAGTGAATGCTATAAAGAGAGGACAGATTGTAACTACATTATTCATGTGTAATTAAAATTAATGCCCCATATTTTTAAACACCTGAAAATGTTGAATATTTTATAGAGTGCTTGTATAAATATAGCTAGTTCACACATTTGCATGACCCATGCTGCTTGACGTCAGCGTGATATGACTTACAGGCAGCGGGCCGGATCAAAGAGTCTCTACTCTCAGGACAAATCCTTGATAAATGAATAAGTGACACCTAACTACACTACATCACTTACTGTTGACTGTGTTAATTAGTATGGTTTTTATGGCAAAACAGTCGAATGACAGTGAGATCTGTGGATCATCCTATGAGCTACTATAGTATGGTCTGAATTGTTTTACATTTACACAAATATGGTAATTCCCCTTTCAGAAGTTAAGAGAGGATATATTTTTATCTTTGTACAACATGCCGCTCGCTGCCACAGAGAGATGAAAGGAGGGGTCTTATAGATGTCAGACCATCACCCTACAACCAGCAGGACAAACGCTCCACTGAAAAGCTCTCTAACAGCTCTGCCAGTCAGGCAGAAAATAAAACCTCTCTCTACTGTCTGACCTGCTGCCAGTGTCTGCCATCTCTCATTACTATGTTTCAGGTTCAGGCGTTTTTTTGCCGTTATTTGATAGACATCACTATTGACTGTGAAAGAAATTGTACTTTTGTTTGCTCTCTGTCACATGACAGTGGTCTTGTGCAGTCAGACCGCTGTCATCAAGCCTGGGAAGGTAAGAAGAAACTTCACCTCTGCAGAAGGTCCTGCAGATTCCACTGTACAAACAAACTTTCACCTTTTGATTGTATTAGTTTGATTTATAACAGCACCTAGTCTCTATGTGCTTGATGACGTAAACTAGATTACACAGTGAAGACAGAGATGGCATTGCACAGACACTCAAAAGGTGAACCTAATGAGCAAGCAGTAGCTGTAAAAATAAACAAGCACATAAGCAACATGTAGAAAATAAGTCTCCATTTATTTCATTGTCTACTAGCATCTTTAATCTTAAGTGTGACACTAAGACAAGAGCTGAGGGGATCATGGACAGAAACACAGGAAAACATAGGGGTGGGTAGAGACAGTGACAGGAAGATGTTGACAAAAGAAAGAATGAAAAAGAATCACAGAATTAACTGCACCTACACAGGAACCATTCAGCACAAAATGATTTTCTCCCAAAAGCTACATTTCAGTTTTTATGAAAAAGATAATTACCTGAAGTTTATAATGAATAATCAGTTGAGGGCCCTCAGTTATCAGAGTTGTTCAAACACCAGGAAAAAGTAAATGGCCATGCTTTGATTGCCAGTTCCAGTCACGTTAAGAAAAGAATTCATAAAAGCAACTCATAGTCTAAAGTTTCTTTTAAATGCAGCAGTAAATGTAACTCAGTGCTGGTTAGAAATCCAGCAATTCAAGATGTCACACAATTAGATTTAGCTAAAGGAAGCCTACCTTAAATACCACATAAATACAACCATGAGGGGCCACACAATAACAAATCCACATGACTGAGTTACATACAATGGGTCTCATTTATGAAATGTGAGCAGAACAAATTTGTGTGTAAACTGTTCACAGAGGGACGTTTACTGTGCATTTCCACATTCATCAATATTTTAGTAGCTCCAATCTTTTAGTTGTTACCAACAAAATCTAGACTGGTCCCATTGCTTGTGTAAATTTACAGTAGGAATGCTGTATTGCCTAAATATTGCCTGTCACCATTGGAAATCACAATTTTAATTCGTATTGCGCTCTGTTATGTACACAATACACAGCTGCCTTTGAAACACATAATTTAAACATGACAAAAGATTAGAACTATTTTGAGAGAGAGAGGTCCAGGTAATGGACGGATATGTTGCTGAGAGTGATGAATGGTTGATGAATCATTTGTTTTCTGACTAGTGAGACCAATTCTGTTGTATTGAAGCAACATTTTGAAACCTATAAGGCCAACAAAAAGGAGCCATGCAAAGAAGCCCCACACCATGGTGCTCTCCAAGCTTGGGTGTTTGGCCATGGCCATGGAGACTTTCCAGCAGGAGATTGCTGACAGGTCTGGCACATACAGTCCTCCATGAGCCGCATCCTACCTGCTGTACCCACCGGCATAATTTAATAGTCTACATTCGTTTTCCTTGTGGCGTACAACAGCATGTGGACATGAAGCATCAAGGCTTCATCTAATGATGCGTTTGCATAACCAGAAAAACCTTTGTTCCATGAATGCGCAGCTATATATGCGATGGGGAGCGCGCTGTCAGTTTACGATGGATTGGCATTCATGATCAGACACATGTGCTTACAATCAAATCTGAGTTTTCCGCAGCGTTCACAAACCTGGATTAGGCTTTTGGTAGTGTGGACTTTCATATGTAAATCTAAATCTACACACTAACTTTTCATGAATGAGACCCAATATGTGTACAATATCAGTGTGGAGGTTAAGAGACGACTGTCATAGTCAGGAACTGACTTTTTGGATTTTGTCTAGAGTCAACCAATTTCAGCCCTTTTTGTGTTGCCCCTCCTCTGGCCCTTGGCCTTGTCCCTCGTGGGTGATATGATCACAAGAGGACAGCTCTCAGTGTGAACACACCCAAGAGGACATGTCTCTCTCTGTCTCTTGACAACAGAACCCTCTGTCATAGTTGGATTGGATAAAAACAACAATGTATACATGTTGATTTCTGTATTGAAAGCGTTAGTGAGAGTTGATCTCAAGTGGTCACACGAGCTAAACTTTAATGCCAGGTGTGAACTGATGTGCTCAGAGCTGTCCAATCGTCCTCACATCACTAAAGACATGTTAATATCAGGTGGAACAGAGCCATTGTTATGGCTGAAACCCCTGTAAAGCTGATCTCATCGGCACGTTTTTCAGTTTTTTTTTCATCAGCAAATGGTGCAAGATAACTGAGCAGTGACCGTGCAAGGTTTTCAGAGAACCGGGGTTACCCCTGGTAACCTAACATTATTCATGTCAACGGCTAAGCTGTCAGCATAGAGAGGGAAACTTTGTTGCTAGTTTGCTATTTTTTTTTACGCAGAACTGAAAAGCCAGTCACTGTGGTGAGGAAGGCGCTACAGTAAGTTGTCTGCTTCTTCACACCAAATCATTTGCAAAGACCAACAACTATGTGGAATTTCAGTGCACGGCTTGCCGACCAACCAGTGATGTAACTTCATGACTCCATCTCGTTGCATTCAGCTGACAGATGGTGTAACTTGTACCACTTAGTCATTTGCCTTGTTCAATCCAACAATGAACTAAAGATTGTTACTAAACACTGAAAGAGTATCAAAAAACCTGAGATATGAGACTGGTTTTTATGTGACAAGTACCAGATAGATTCAAGATTTGAGGCAAAGAGAGGGAGGAGATGGGTTCTGTTAACAACAACTGAATTTTCTTCCTGATATGAAAGATCTGGAATTTTAGCAGTGAAAATCCACAGCAATATCCATACACCTATGTAGTATATGGTATTTCATTTGTAATGCTCCCTTCCTCAGAAGGCGCTGTGTTAATTCATGGTTTAGAGATTAATCTAGATGTACAGGCATCCTAAAATAAAGTTACATATAAATAAAACTGATCATTCGCTTGAGTGATTGTAGGATTTTTGTTGGTATACAGTGCTGATAAATGAGGGCCTAGGACTTAGTGCTGTTATTATGTATGTTAAAGTTTGAGAGTCTGCTCTCAAATCTTATGTTAGACTAGGGCATACACACAACACAGAAAAAGACAGCTCACAAAAATACATTACAGAAATGTAGGCAAGGTATTGTACCTACTAACTGAACTTGTTGGTGGCTGTGGACAAACTAGTTTCTGAGTTTCAACCTAAAGCACAGGCCATCTATGAAGATGGTCTTCTTAGGTGTTTTGACTGGCCCTTCAATTGCATGAAAGTAACTGACTAGTATTCAGTCAGTCTTCTGCTAAAGAAACAACATCACGTTCACATTCACATTCACAAATCAAGTACCCGTTTTCTGCAGGTGCTTTTCCCATCCAGGTACAACTAGTTTAGTAGCATCGTATCAGCCCCTGGAGGAGCAGTCACACATACCCTGACACAGACACTGGCAGAATCCATAGACCAGACAAACTGTCAAACTTGATGGTACCAAGCTAACACATACAATACCCAGAGTCACTCTCTGGATCACCAACAAGTAGATTCCTAGAGGCAGGGAGCCAAAGTATAAGAAACCCAGCAGCCAGACCAGGATGCGTGGGACATGATTGCAGAACTTGGACAGGGTGTCCTGGTCAGTTGGCCCATTGGAGCCCATTGATACCGAGTCCAGGCTCTGCTCAGTGTAAATGTCTGAGCGGCTTGGGGAGTGCTGTGAGTTTCTCTGCACTTCCATTATAGTGATTACCAGGCAGTTAGAGGAGTCATGAGACGGGCTAGAGGAGGAGAAACTCTTTGGAGTCAGGACCACCTCCTTGTTGTGGTCAGAATTCCAGGACTTGTCCCGCATTGCCAAGTGGGACATGATGTTAGCATCATCAGGCAGCGCTGAAATCTCAAACTCTGTGATCTCAGTTTGGTGGCGACAAAAAGGGCAGGAGATGCAGCCTGCACCATCAGCAATGTCCAAGATCTTAATGAGACAGCGGGCACAGACCCGATGTAAGCAGTCCAGGATCTTGGGCTTACGGTTGTGGGCATTGTAGCGCTGGTAACAGATCTTGCACTCTAATTCCTCTGGTGGAGGACAGTCCATCTCCTCCAACTCAGGCTGTGGGCAGCTCATCTTCAGGTCATGTTCTGGGGAAAGATATAGAGGCAGAGACAGATTCATAAAGAGGGTGTTAGAGGGATAATGACTTTTCACTAGTTCAGCATTACACATGACTTTTAATATGATGTTAGACATGGCACTGACACAAGCAGGTCTGTCACTACAGTATGGGGTGTGTCTTTGCCCAACAGGAAAAGGTCAGGACTGTGCCCTCTGCTTTCACAGCTCCTGCTCTGTGGACCTGCTGCTGATGAAAGATTTATGGTTTGGGAATCGGATCGGGGTGTCAGCAGAGAGCCAGTTGTGGCAAAGCAAGAGCCTGTAATGCTATTGATCTTTGGGGATAGGTGACAAGCTTAGCAACTTCTTCTTCAACAGTTTCTGTTGATTCATTGTTCTTGCGCAGAATACACATTTCTTTTTTTTCTGTTTAGTTTGTAATCAAGTGACCCCCGAATTGAATCATTTTCACTTATTTTTAGTCCTTTTCTTTAATTGTTGTTCCTGTGACACACTATTTAGTTTTTATGTGGGTTGTTAGGATAATAACTATAGAGCAAAGTTATTTCTTTGTTCAAAGCTTCTCACTTCTGTGTTGTTTATACTGACTAAAGTCACTGGGAGAAATTAGTGTTTTGTTCGGCATTGATCTGTGACAGTTGGATTAATTCAAGATCAAAAAGCAATTTCAAAACTATCATGCATCTGGCTATTGATTTTTTTTCTCCCAAGATGAGTCACTGTTGTCTACCATGCCTACAGGAGCTTTATCCCAACCAATTAAATGTATTCTGCGTTTGAAGATATTTGCAAAGACACTCACAGCAGATAAAGAGAAGAAAGGTTGAATTAAAACATAGGTATTGTCACTCATCAGACATCCCAAATGCATTATCACTGCTCATGAGGTACATGCTTCAAACACAGCAACTCACTTGTGTCCATCAGACAAATCCATGGTGTAATCTGGAAACAAGAAGTAGGCAAGTGTGTATACAAGTTGCCAATACTTTTGTTTCTGATGTCCCTGTATCAGTTCAGTCTCACTGGTATGGTACATAATGTCAGACATCTACTAAGGTCCTAAAGGGCAGATGCAAGAAAACTCTAGTGATGTGTCTGCTCCATTGAGAAACAGCAAGATACTGTCAGTCACCATTAATAAGGTCAAATAGCTGTGAGCGTGTATCCATCAGTCACCAAGCATGAATAGGAATGAGTTGATTTTTTTTTTTGTTATAGGTTTGGCCATATTTTGAAGGTTCCTGTGAGGAATCTAAATTCCTTCTATAGTATTTCTGATTTTTAAAAAAGCACTGCGGAAATTCTACAGAGCCATGTTTTTTAATTTCCATGTGTCATTACAGATTTTTTGAAATTAACATTTTTTTTTTTTTTTTTTAGATACCTTCTACTTTCTTGAAGTATCCTGCAACAAAAAATGAAATATGACACAGTTGCAGGATCTGTATCTGGACTCATGGTGGTGTGACTAATAACTCTTGTAGATGCTGCTCTTAGTATGCTTAAAGCTACAGAGGCTCATGCAGATGTAGCCTTTGAAACTGTCCTCTTCGTTTCTGATATAGGCGGAGGAACTGAGCATTTTTCTCTGCATACAAGTTTACAGTTTTGGCTTTTCCCAGGTATGATTGGTGAGGGAGAAACATCCATCCTTTTCCTAAGGGGCAATCGCCTCGTCTGAGTCACTAAACAATCATCCTCATACAATATTTATCATTAGATCCTGCTTGGTATGTGACCTTTCACAAAGCAGTGATGAAGTGTCTTAATGGCATGACAACTCCATGCCCCAGATTGATTCTAGACATTGCTTGAATGGTATTGTAAGATTGTCACATTTCTGGATCTCATTCACAACTCTCTCAGGTCTCAGGCTGAAATTTACATACATGTAGTTCTGAGCAACCAGGCGTTGGTCAACATGGCTGAACAAGAGGAGCTGAGCAGATGAGGTCTTGATCTCTAGTCAAGGTGACAACTGTTAACTGACAGTATTGTTTGAAGCCATATGATGCTTATTTGCAGCTGTTTATTGTGTGTGGATTGTATTATCAGCCACTAGAACATGCTGATGTGGACATCCTGTACAAAGACTATAATCAGTGTTCCTCAGGGTTGATATCTGTTACAGTGAGATGTATACATTCATATGCATTTCGCTGCGGCAGAGAAGCTGGCTTTGCAGTCATTGGTCACATCCTAGTTAATGTTTGATTTCTTGTAATTCAGTGTCATCAAAAGGTTTAGAAACAGCCTAATTAAACCTAGGTGTTTCAGTGACCTGTTCTTCATTCTTATTTCTTCTTGCTTTACATCTATATTTGGTCATTAACAAGTCTCCATCGTGACAGGAGGATGCTATATAAAGAAAAGCCAGTCATTCATTCATTCATGACCATGAAATATAGATTGAATAGGTCGATGTTGCGTTGGCAATTGCCCACCAGGCCTCTCTGTGACTTGCTGACTCTTAAATATTTCAGCTGCCAGTCTGTTGCATTTAAAAAGCCTTCTGAGGCACGTCAGAAAGATGTCAGAAAGAACCAGCTCCTACTACATCAATCCCAGGAGCAGAATCAACCAGTTTCCCCATGAAGTCAAGGACAAAATAAAAGGGCCAGCTCTGGGGCTGTGCAGTTCTTTCAGCTCCTTAATATGCAGCTTAAGGTTATTCTGTGGAGTTTACTTTGTAACCAAACATTCAGCTTTACTAGAAAGAATTACCTCCTCAAGGCCTAAGAATATTCTTATCTCATAAACCATTAAGAAAACTCTTATAAAAGGTTTTGAATCATCATCAATATTGCTTGCCAGTTTCTTTCATATTTTTCTCTTCTTTTTACCTTTAATGCCACATTACTGCTTCCAGCTATCACTATTCATTATTATTCTCCAAATACCAGAGGTGTACATCCTGTTGGGTGTTTTCAGTGGATCCACACATGCAACAAACCTCCATTTGCCCATTTCAAACCCCTAGTTCTGTACAAAACCAACCAAATTATTACAACACCTGTTCCCCGAAGGAGAGGAGCGAAGTACAACACATAAATTATGGAATGTCATCATGTCTGGCACAGTGTGATTGAATCCATCTGTATTCATGCCTGAAGGCAGATGACCTGAGACAGTGTCTGTAATGCCCTATCCGTGCATACTGTATATACATCAATCAACACTGTCATTCTTTTAGGTCAACAGCCACTCGTCAATGATTGCCCCATCAGTTGAACAGATGGGGAAACCAGCTGTCTGTTCCTCCTCTCCAGGGAAGTTATAGTCACAATTTGTTCCCTTTAGTTGATTCACCTAATACAACACAAAGTACAGTGAATGTAGTCATAGGGCAGTCACCAAACCGGGATCAGACCTCCTGCGCTCAAGTGCATCATAGACCTCGCAGAAAGGATACCGTGAGCCACCAAATGGGCTGGCACATCCAAATGATAAAGCTGAATAAACAGTTGGGGCTATAGGTCAGATATTCTTAAGAAATATGTCTCTGGTCGAGTGCAGGTAAACACTGTGAGGTGACGGGTAGTGTCTGCTGTTGCAGGCCAGAGGGACAGCCTCTACAGTCCAATCAGAAAGTCACTGTTTAGACAGAGTGCTGCTCCTGGCTGGGTTGGCAAAAGAGATAAACAACTGATTACATAAAAGGACACCCCAAGTGTGGTCTAGGTAGGCATGAGGTGTACACACAGGAGTGCAACAGGGTATGCAGCCTCCTCTGCCCCTTGAATGTAAAAAAACCCTCAAGAGCTCAAAAGTTATAGAAGTACAGTAACAAGAAACAAAATTGTGAACCCCTCGTATTTACCTGTATTCCTGCATCAAATGCTCATAAAATATTATTGACCTATGTCTAACTCACAATAGACACAATGTTCGTAAGCAAACAATTATGATCTCTAGTGACAGTTACAGCGCTGGTAAAATAAATAAATAATAGTAATTGGACCATTAGATTTAATAACAGGTCAGTCTTTTTTTGGCGCCAATAATCTGGTAATAATCAGGTGAAAACATCACGTCTTTGGCTGAGTTAGAAAAAGAAGACTCGTGCAGGGGAATGTTAAAGCGCAGCTTTTTTTTGTTGCATAATATACAATATGTGTATTCTCAGTGACCAGCTGTTGAGTTGTTGATTGAATTCTGTGCTGAGTGACAGACCAGTTAACCGACTAGTTGATTGATTTATTGACAGGCTGTCTGGTTTCCAAAGTGCCTATGATAAATTTTGTAACACTGATAAGAAACAATTATTTACCTTCTCTGTTGGTGACAAATAACTCAAGGGAGGATTAAGGCGGTATCTGATGTTGACATTTAGGAATTGGAAGATATAGGGGAGAGTTGAGGCTGGAAAGAAATTGTGTTGCTTTCCAGAGTAATGTAGAAAGTACGATCTTACTATGGCTCATGCACAGCAGGTACTTACAGAAGAGTCACCCTTATTATATTGGAATTTTCAGTAACTTTAAATTCTGTACACTATGAGCTGGACTGTGTTATGAATATGGAAAGTAGGCTACTCTATACTTATATATGGGAGTATGGTTTGAAGTGTCCTTGAGCAAGTTACATTAGTCCAGATCTATGCATTTAGAAATATATTATTTATCAGTTTATTTATTAATTATTCATCTTACAAAGTCTTGATCAAGGGACTGTCTTTTTTTCCAGCCATTCACCAATGAGCTATTTAGTTTCTGTTACTAATTTGAAACAGATGTGTTATTTTTCCTAAAAACATGTCAAACTCAGAAGGCTTTAAAGGGATATTCCAGCATAAATTTAACCCATGGTCAATTGCACTGTGAGACCAAGTAGAACACCCCCTACAGAGATCAGTTATGCTGACCGCAAACTTCTCCAGTTGTAGCGACTTCAAGACCGCATGATAGCAAAATACTGCTGTCTATGGAGCCACGAGCTAACCACGATCAAAAAAGCCACTCATAGCCACAGGTAATGCTTAGAACAGCACCATACTTCATCAACAGTACAAATAGGGTTCCAGCACATAAAAGGAGGCATCAAACACCTGCTAGCTCTGCCTGGTTTCTATTTAAAAGAGACGAAAACAGAAGACTCTCACTCTCCTCCAGCCTAGGATTAGTGTTCTAATCAATCACATAATGGAAAAGACTTTGATCACCAAGCAAAAAACAAAGTCTTAGGTGTTTTATCACATGTACAGAGGTCTGCACAACACTAAGCTCCAGATGCTCTGTTGAATATGGACATTTACAGCCAGGATTACATAGCAATTGTTATTCTGCAAATATAGGGGCAAGATGCATTAGATAAAAAATGTGGTTAGTTTCCTTCTTTTTGTGTCAGATAACAAGTAGAACAGCTGATACATACTCGCCTCCAGAAATGATCACTTTGATCGAAAGTAGTAGCTACTGCTTGGTTTAAAGGTTAGAGTCTGACTTTGTTCAGTTTTGCTGACAATGTTATATTCATTCAGGATAGAAATGTTTTCATTGCATGTCTCAATATTTTGCCATCAGAATGTTGTATCTGCTCTATCTTACTATGTTAAACATCACCTCACTTCACTTTAAACTCAAATATGCCAAGTACATGTGGGATAGAATTTTTAAAAAAAGCATAAACTCTTAAATTTGCTGTGTGATTGGCAGCACTCACAGATGATGTTTCTCTGACAATATTTTGACTGCCAGACTAAACAGGTGTCCTACTACATGTACTTCATAAAAGCCCTAAGGCACTGCATCCCAAACTCTTGACATTTGATGTGATGACGTTTGTATGTATATTTACAGATGATATACTTAGCCTGTTCTCTGTCACCCTGTCCCCTCCACTCAGTGTTGGTTCTCTGATGATAGCTTTGACCCTTTTTGTCTACTGTTGATCCAGTGGATTGTGTTCATGCTGCCACTGGCAGATCTTTCATCTTTGTTATACCTCCAGAGCCAGACATTATGTTTTTGAGTTGTCTGTCCATATCCACCCACTCTAGTGAACACAATATCTCAGTAATGCAGTGAGGAAATTTCTTCAAATTTGGTGCATTAACTTAGACTCAAAATCCAAGGCCTTGGCCTCATGTTGGCTCAAGATAATTAAAAAAAAAAAAACTTCTTACAAATCTAGAGGGAGAGGGTAGAGAGGGTAACAGATATCCAAAGGGCACACTGCATCATGCAGACTTGCTCTTCAAACATGCCTAGGTTGATTTGCTCCCAGTCAGAAGGAAGGTTTGAAGTAGAAAAGAAAAAACACTGTCTCAACGACCCTAATGCATGTTCCCCTGTAACATTTTTCAAGTACAGCCTACTTACTTTTCTTCACTGCAGTGATAAATAGTACTCAGCCTTGTGTGACAGAACAGTGGATGCATTTGCTTCATTGGGTGGATTGGTGCATTTATCTAAACTCACTCTATATAATCAGTTGTGGCATCCCTAGTTGATATTCTGCACACTGACCTGTGCTACTTTTTAGCTTCTGTCATTTCAACTGATATTCAGGCAATTTTCTACGATCTTTGGCTGTGACCAAGACAGATCTGCGGATCTAAAATGACGCATCTGACAATATTCTTTCAGCGCCACATTTGTCAAAGTGTATTTCATCCTAAGTTGTAATTATTATTGGCTGGGGATGTGGCTCGTGCCTGCCATTTAATATAGACACAAGATATAGGCTCAAGAGTGCGAGGCAGTGAGAAAAGAGACTGCTAATGGACCAAGAATCTGCTACAATTTTCAGATAAACCTGCACTAGCAGGATCTGTGAATAGTGATCGAATGGTCCTTAAGGTAATTAACAGTGAAAGCATAGAAATGAAAATATAGCATATACAAGGACTGAACGTGTTGATGCAAAATGATGTGAGAAAAATTCACAAGGTATTAATGGAGCAGTTATTTGTATATTCTGAGTAGTGGGGTCGTCACAGTTTCTGCAGGGATCTAACATAAAGGTGGTTTCTCTTGTCCCACCATAGAAGCCTTACAGGTTTAAAATGTAGCAGTGGGTTTAGTCTGTTAGTTACAGAGGTTCAATATAACACAATAATACAAAATAATCCATATAATAATGATTACCTTGTAATGTGGAGTAACAAGGGAAAGGCTTGTTCTTAAACTGATGCGGTAGTTATATTAAAAAATACAAATGATCTGAGGTTACTACGTTGATCATTTGATTCTCTTTGCTCTCAGTGATCTGCACTGCTACATTGTAAAATGTTGTATGTGTGCATTGAAATTACTACCCTTTTCCCCTAATTGCTTTCAGTTTGAACAATCATATTTCTGCAAAACCCATGTATGTGGGTTTTGTCTCTGCAGTAATAGTCATCCGAGGGGTTATCATTTTGATCAGTTGCCCACAAGTTGATCACTGAGGTTTGTCAGACTGGTATTTATGAGATACTCAAGGCTCTGACTGGTGCAGGAGGGTTGAGTGAGCACTGTTGCTTCACAGCAAGCAAAATTAATCTCTGGGTTTGTGCGGGTTTACTTTGGGAGCACCATCTTCTTCCCATATCAGGCTGGAGAGTGCCCTTTAAGTGCTTTCAGAGTGGTTACTGATGCCGCCCTTGTGTTTTTCAGTTAATGCATTGTGGTGGCCTTGCTGGAATGACACATAGCAGTGGCAAAATAAGTGTGGCTGCTGGTCTCATGAAATGCACCACCATGTCTAATTTCTGTTCAGAATATTCATAATTTCTAATCAAAATGTAGAGCACGTTGATGGAAAAACGTATATCAGCAACTGCATTCTGTCAAAACAATTAGGCTGCAGAAAGTGTATCAAGTCCATTCATCTGATACGTCTGCTGGGTTCTCTAAGTGACTATATACCAGAGAAATGACAAAGAACCAGCAAGTCAAGAAGGTAAACACAGAAAAAGCTTTAGACCGCCTCTAACATGGTTCAAAACATCAGTCCTTATAGATATCAACAAATATTATCTGTTATCTGTCCAAACACTGATAAACATTAATACACAATAAAACAGGATAATCTCTTTCATCACACTACATTATAGATGATGCTGTATAATCATCATTTCAAGCCAACCTCCAACAAACCACCACACAACTGTGGACCCACACTGCAAGCAGTTCATTAAAGCAAATTAGATCCTCTTTGATCCTTCAGTTTTATGCTGCACTTTATTGACTTAGGTGGAGAAATACTGTAATTTCTACCCTTCACTGAAAAGTTAATGGACCTGCACTAAATGCTGTATTTCAACCCTAACCCTTTCATTATTCACACATTCACACACTGAATTTCCTCAGACACCACAGGATCCTGCCCAGTATATTGTTAGTGCTGTGTTGGGCCAATAGAAGCAAACTAGTGTTGTTTTTCTCTTCCTGTGAGCTAAGAATTAAACCATGTTTTCTATCACTTACAAATAATAAGATAATATAATAAGAAGAATTATCCGGTCAATACCCCTATAGGGTATTGTGTCTTGTGTCTTGCTTGTTTCTTGCTTGTTAAATTGTCTTCCTTGTTAAATTTCACTTCCTTTACTGTTTTCTTACATAAGTATCCTCTGCTTCAGTGTATTCACTTGGCTCTTACTAAAAGCTTTCAGATGCGTGAGGAGTAAAGTCTTGAGGACTTAATTTTTGCAATTGCAGGGTTTTCCCTTACTAATAACAAAAGACAGAAAAGGTTAATGTGTTTACACACTCACTGATTTGTTGCTGGAGTAAGGAGTTATTGCTACAGGCAATTAAAGATCATCTGGATTTGTGAATGAGTAAATTATAAAATAGAATGACATTAGTGAGGCTGCAAGGTGTTAATCAGAATAATTGCAGGGTGGAAGATGAAAGAGAGTACAGAGTAGTCTAAACAGAGGCTCAAGAGCTCATGAATTCAGACATGTGGCAGCTGTTGGCTATGGCACAAATCTTATTTCAACAGCGCTCTGGAGGTAGAGCCCAGAGAGGACCAACTTTAACTGTGCACAAATAAGGGAATCAGGTGACCACTCATTTCAGAAAATGAAGCCTGCAAGCAAGTTGAAGCAGACAACTCAAGTGTGTCATTAGTCACTGCTGCATGTATTCAACACTCTCCCACAGTATCCACCTGTAGGATCTAGGTTGCCCAAGGAGATAGTTATTGGCAGTGAGTCAGGATGACAGATACATATTCTAAGTCACATAACATATGTTGGTTGACTGAAATGCCCTTCCAGTCACTTTGGGGGTACAGCATAAGCATAACACATGGAGAGATAAAGCAGTCATGCAAAATACAGCAAGATTTTCATTGTGACTGTTTCGAAACCCTCCTGCATAACAGGAGGCCCTGCTGTCCTCATGTTAAATAGGACAAAATAGTTCAATGTTTTCTTTGATACAGGAGAATAGTGTCTGAGACTGGCAGTACAGTAAATCCCAGTCCCTGCTGAAAAGTTTTTAGTTATCATTTGAAAGTAGTGTTTTTACTGAGAGGTTCTCAGGTGTGAGTATAAAAAGACAGTGTTCATAGTGCTCAGTAAATCTCTGGAGATAAGTGTTAACAAAAAAATGACAAAGCATCTGTAATACAGCCA
Organism: Caranx ignobilis; assembly: GCA_021432705.1. NCBI lineage: Eukaryota > Metazoa > Chordata > Actinopteri > Carangiformes > Carangidae > Caranx > Caranx ignobilis. The sequence continues at coordinate 35,956,324 of MU270012.1, forward strand.
CAAACCTCTCTTGGAGGCAGTATATGAAAAATACTTGTCTGCACTGAATATCTAGTATTTTTGTTGTTATCGGGTAGAGAAGGTCACTCAGCCTCTGGGCTACAGCTCCAAAGGGAGATGTATTGGTTTGGCATTGCTCAGCTCTGCTTGTTGTGAGGGCTAAATGTCACTTGCTTCAGCTGGGCTGATGCTGGCACCCCGCTGCCTCCCTGAGGATTTGATGGAGATTCAAGCATTTTACTTTCCAGATCATAGTTCTTCAAAATATGAGACTGTTTCCATTCATCACTGAGCACTGAGCTGCATGGGAATTAACATGCTGGTCTGGGAGAGAAGTAGAGCCATGTTGAACACTACAGCTTGTAGCTGGCAAAGTAATAAGTTCCTAACATAACTAGATTTACATGCTTTTCAGATGAATATCTATGTTTCTGCTGCTCCTGAGCCCCCACACTTTTCCTGAGTGCGTATTGAATGTGCCTGGCACGTATCCTCAGTGTATTTCACATCATCATCATCATCATCCTTTACTAGCCAACAGCAAACAAAAACTGGAATGAATGAGATAGCATAACTAATTTCATGGACAGTGATGGCAGACCAAAATATGGAGATTTTTTTCCAAATGATTGCATCATCAAGATACACTGGTCAGCATACTACTTGTTTTGGTCATAGGTAGCTTTGTCGGTACAGCTTGAGATATTTGGTTACAGTTTTTGCTCATGAAGTAGAGCAAAGAGTAAATACCTGTTGTTAACGGTGGCAGTTGACACTTAAGAGTCAAACTCTGTTTCTATGTCCTAATATCACAAATCCCACATTTTCCACAAAGGACCTCTAAGTTTGTCGACTACAGCAGGGTGGTGGCTAAAGCCATATTCTGTCATATAATTACCACCTAGATGTCCCCTTGCCGAGGAGGGGTACAACTCTTTCAGTGAGACCTTGGTTAAATTAAAATGCATGTTACATTTATGTACAAATACTGATGTTCTTAATTGTGGCCATACGCTGATTATTTTTCAGCTCTGATTTGATTCTTTGTGCTACGTCAGGTCTGGGTCTGAGCTCTGTGCCCAGATGCATCTGAGTCATTCTTGTCTTTCTCAGCATCTGTCTCTGAAACTCTGCTTGCCATTTTTGCCTCTTTTGCATACAAACATTTTGTGGAAACCCAGCAGCCATCAACCATAGTGTGCAGTTAATGACTATAGTGTGCAGTTAATGAGCCTAACAGCTACACAGAGGTTGGCTGAACAGAAAGTACAATCTCTGAAATATTTACAGGTATTGGTCTGATGATGCACTGAGTGTATTTATTGCTTGAACCTACCAGTGCTCGACAGCTAATAGGAAGACACTTAAAGCTTTCTGTCAGTCAGTAAAGAAAGAGATTTTCTCAGGTGGATGCCAAAATCAAAATGTGATCATGACGTGCCATGTGAAGAAATGCCAAGTACCATTATAACTGAATGTCATCACAGAACTAATTCTAAAAAAATGAAAATCCAGGCTCTGTTCTATAATATATTTTGCCTGCCTATAAGACAAAAAAGACAAATCAATCCATTTTAGGATTTGTGGCATCCTATACATTCAAACACATGAGGTACATCTTAACTGTACTTGCCTGTTAACTGTAACAAATAATTTCATGGAGATGTGTAATGAATGATATGCTCAGGGTAGGGATTGGGTTTTGTAGCTCTATTTCTCAGGTGACCACTCCATATGGCTGGCTGTTCAGAACATATGGTTCTGCTATCAGTATTCAAACATCACTTGTACATTCACATCAGCTTCATTTTGCATTTTCATTTTGCCCACTGCTGAACAAACTTCCATCCAGCCATGTGTCAATGATGACTTGCTCATCATGCATGGGATGATGTGGAAAGAACATATTACAGATAGTTGTGTCAACTATGAAGTAGAAGGTTATTCATGCATTATTAAAATGTGTAATTGATTATGTTGATGCTTTTATATGTTAATGGTTGATGTTTTTATTTTCTTTATTTCTTAACTATTTACGCTTAGCTTCCATTTCTTTCAACTGCTGGTCTCAAAATAAGATTAATTTAGTATAGTGATGGGTATAATATGAACTCACTGCAGCTGTATTATGCCAACACATTGGCATTGTTCTCATTTATTTCATAGTTTGTTTGTTGTGTGATGTGTTTATTGCTCTTTCCTATTTATTTCATAGTTAATTCATGAACTCCTTATTAATGTATCTTTTGGTTCTTGTATTAATTTTTTCTTTGATGACATTGCCTCAGCGCTTTTGCTCACAACCTGTGGAACTTAAAAATGAATTCAACCCCACATCCTTATTCATCAAGTCTTTTTTGGAGCAAAAAATCATGTTGACATTCTCTCAGCTTTCAAGTCTGTTCTTTTCAATTCTTTTCTTTTTTCTACCATCTTTAATGAAGTAACCTGGAAAGGGCAGGCAAGTCTTTCAAAGGGAGGCCTGAACAAATACAAAAAAAAGTGCAAAACTGTCTGTCACATACATGTGTATATATTCAAAACCACAGACGGTAGACAAAGTGAAACATGAATCCTGGTTGGAACCGGTTTTCTCAAAAAAAAAAAAAAAAAAAACATTTCACACCTGTTAGTGTATTTCTATTAAAGCCTCCATAAAGAGATGCCACATGTAGCCACATGCTTCCTGTTGCTTTCTGTACAGTCTGCAGCAGTTGGGGGTAAAATCAAAGTCCTTATAGGCGTCTCTGGGAAAATGTACTTTGCCCAAACCCATCATGTTTGGATAACAACCCAGCAGTACTGTGGTATCAAACCTGCAAGATTTAAAAGAAAGCAGGCAGAGTAGCTTCGGTACAGCTTTATAAATAAATCGGTATCACAGTTGTCACCAGTATTAAGTCATACATCACTTGACTTAACTGTTCCAGTGCACTGTGTCAAATAATCTGTCAGTAGTGTGTGGGGGAAAGAGTCAAAGCAACTTGTTTATTCTTACCCATTACCAAGAAGACAGGGTGATAAACTCCAGTCCACACATACAGATAACTGGCTGACAGAAGGCAGTCACACACAGTTTCTGTCCTTATTCAGATCTTGTTTTTCTCATCTCTACATCTCCAGCTGCAGAGCACAGAGCAGAAACACACTGCATCTACCCTCTGCTTCTTTCTCTGCATCTGTATCCTCCCCTGCCTCTCCTGCCTTTTTTTGTTGTCTTTCATTGATTATCTCTTGACTTTACCTGCCCTCCTTTTGCTTTATTGGCAGTAGTGTTATACAGCATTACCTGGGCTAAACTAGTCCATTTAAAAATGAACATGTATCCCACTTGTATGAGTGTGCGAACTGTGCTAAGAGCAGTCGTTATGGACTGTTATAAAACAGCTGCTCATCTGTTGATACAACAACTTAAATATAAACTATAATTTAGTGGACACACGCACACAAACACAAGTACAAACCCTCCAAACAAATAGGCACAAAATGCAATAGCAGTACAGATGCACTCACACTCTCTCGCCCCTCTACGGAAGATCTGCAGGTTGTGTGTGTGTGTGTGTTTTGTTCCTCACCTTGTCCCACTGTGTGTGACTCCCCCTCCTCCACTCCAGTTGTCTCTGCTGCGCTGTCCCTCATGTAAATCCACCTCTTTCACAGAAACACTCCACATCTCATTCCTGTGTGCGTATGTGTGTGTGTGCGCGCACTATGTGCAGGTGTACCGGAGGCAGGCATCAAGAAGACTGGCAGCGTTGGAAGAGGCAGCGGAGGGGAGGACAGCTTCTCACCAGAGGGAGATCCTTCACCTGCAGAGGCTGCTAAGAGAAAGACAGGAGGCTGAGGAGAGACTGCTGCAGTCCAAACGGTAGGAGGGGAGTGAGGAAGAGGGAGAGGGAGAGGGAGGAGAGAGTGGAGGAGAAATGGTAGAAGGCAGCCAGCCTGAAAAAGGGAGGAAGATAGGGAGAGAATGTGTGAATGAGACGATGAAGACAAAGAGTGAGGCAATGGTGTGTGAAGCTTAAAACGAAGGAGGGAGGCCAGAGGCGGTGAGAGCCAACAGTAAGCTGTATGTGGAGACAGAACAGGACACATCAAATGAATTGCTACTGGTGAAACAGAGAGTGATGTCAAAACAAACTGATCAGTTTCAAGCTTTAAAATAATCCCTCTTTTGTCTTATATTGTTTCCCACAAAAAGAATAATTCACATAACAGCAAGACCACATGACCACACAACAATGAAGCACCAGCATCTGCATGTCTGATTATCATCCGATTTTACCTCATTGTAGATGTACTGTACTGGTTTCACCATTCATTCATGATGGATTAAAATAAGAAGAAAGAGCAGCACAAAAATGCTAAACTTACTTATTATTAAATGTCTTCCCCAATACACTCTCACAGGTTGCCAGTGACCAAATGTAAAGTTGCCATAGTTGTAATCAGTGTTTCTATATAGTGTGTAGGAGGGGTTTGCAAGGATGATCAACACCTGTCTCTACAGTTCCCCTCAGTGCAAGTGAGTTTTTGCTTTTGCAGCCTGCAACTTTATTAATCACTCTCAACCCCCTCATCCAGCTGCAGCTATTTTAAGCGAGAAGCTCTGAAAAAAACACAATATACTACCTGCCTTATCACTACATGATGAACAAAGTGTTTAGCTATTAAAATCCACAATCATTACTTCTATAGAAACTGTAATCCAGTTACAAATATGTTTTATACAGAGTATGTGTTTGAATTTTAGTTGTGTAGAAACATAAATTCTTTGAGACTGTGTGGTTTATATACTGTATGTAGTAGCATTTCAGCTTTACACAACATAGCATACAACACATATAAATACATTTACATTTTATGTGTGTGTTTGCACAGTTTCTGTCTTTATACTGTCCATGTCTGCTCTGTGAGGGCTGAGGAGACAGATGCTGACATCTCAGGAAACCTGTGGACTCAGCAGACCACACAGCTTCATTCTAAAATTCTCTCTCCACACTGAATCAGTTAACCCCCACTGGAGCAGCCCTCTCTACTAATCCTCCAATCCTCAGTTTGTATTCTTGTCCACAGATGCTGTGATGCTGGGGGAGGAACAAACCATTCTCTTTTCAACAGAATTTGTATAGATGGTGCCTGAAACACTGTACTTTAGAATTACAGAGAAAAGCCCCCCCCATAACAAATAACACAAGTTAACAGGCAATTTTTGTTACCAGTGATACGACATGCCCCCACTCTTTTGTGGGTTCTTTGTGTGTGCTGGCAGTCTCTTGGATCCTTGCAGATTAGATGGGTGGAGCTGCTGAGTAGGATGTCATGCACCTGGGCAGGCTGAGCGCAGGTTGCATATATGGCTTCTCTCTCTCTCTCTCTCTCTCTCTCTCTCACCACTTGCTGCCCATTCAGTTTGTGTGGTTATTCTTGATTTTCTTACCCACCACACTTCTCATACACACAACACTGCATTTATCACTGAGAGTACAGAGCACTCACAGAGTACAGATTCTTGTACAATGTTGATTTAATCTTAGCTGCAAATAGATATTGACGTTTAATTTACTGTAAAACTTGCGCAGTCTCCCTGTCTGTCTTGCTCACTGAGCCTGGGCTGTTACATACTTTATATGTGTATTGTATTTTAGATGGCAGTTGAGGCCAGACAAGACAGAAAGAGCAATCTTGTAAGTGAAGGCTGTATAGTGATAACGCCAGACTGTTGCATTACTTGAATGCAATAGGTGAGGGAAGTACTGGATTTGCCCAAATAGTTTAAACCTTGTCCATCATGTAAAGGACATGGCTGTGACACATGGAGAATGATTTTAAGTGGTAATGCTGATGTCCTGGATATTGGAGGAATGAAGTCATGTATACAACAGTTCAAGGGAATGGCTGATTTTCAGAGATGGATTATTCCCAGATATTTTTAGTGCGACAGAATGACACCCTTGAAAAACCCAGACAGGTACTTTGTTGCTCCTGAAACAACCTACCACTTCCCCTTTATTCCCCTGTTAGCATGGCTGTTTTTAGCTCAGTCTCTGGGCCTGCTGCCTGCTGCTATCAAATGAAAGCTAGCTAATCAGATTGTTAGAAGATCCTGTCCTGCTCTGCTCTGAGGGCATCTTAATGACAAATCACACACACGCACACCACTCACACTACTAACCTACTGGCTCTGTCATGCTGTGCTGCCGAACATGCACCCTCCCCTTGGACCATGTAGGTCATTATGATACATGTGGCTGAAGCCCTGACTGACCTCCAGCCTGGCACAACCTAAGTGTGTAGTCAGTTGTTGTGTAGTCAGTGTAGCAGTTGTCGATGAGCTCCTGTGGTGTTGAGAATCCAGATTTCTCCTGTTAAACTTGTGGAGGTGAAGTCAAACTTCTCACCTCCACATAGACGAAAAATCTATGTCTGCCTCATTCTTTTTTCTCTCTGATCTACTGCTTTGTATTCTGCCCATGCACCAGTGGCAGAGATGCTGATAGGTTGTGATTGCCGCCTGCCTGCTGAGTTCCCTGTACCCTCTAGGGAAGCAATGCTGCCTGAGACTTCCAAGAGCTCAGGAGGGGCTTGAGACCTCAGATCACTTTTATCCCCCTCCAGAAGCAGTCCTGACTCCCCCCATAACCAGCCACAAAAACAAAGAGCAATCTTCTATATATGAGCAAACAGTGATTTTCATAACTGAAGGTTTTTTTTAGTGTATCCTCATTTTAAAAAAATGGCTCAGCCTTTGTTTAATTTTGTGCAACAGTCATCTGGCCAAGGATGTGACTATATACTTCATTTGCAGAATATTCAAATTTTTAAAAATGCACGAGACACGTGCACATCCACATTCAGAAGGATTTTGCATAATTTAGAATGGGTGGGGCTGAATGGGTTTAGTATTTGTTGGACATTTTAACTGGTTGAAACGTATGGAAAGGATTAATAACTGGGAGAATTGTTTAAGAAGAGATTTACAATAGGTTAACCTACTGGCTACATAAAACACAAAAGTTTTACAAGATTTTGCAATGGATAGAAAATAAGTGTGGATTTAATTTGTAACTGATAGAAAATATTTGGAAAAAGACTATTATATTCAAGTGTTGTTCCTCAGAATAGTTTCAGCTTGGTGAAACACAGTCTTAATCTCTCCTGTTTTGACATGCTGGAAAATAACCAGTGTAAAACAGCTGACATTACTTAAATGGCAAACACACTTTGAAATTCATGCATAATTAATGCTAAAGCTCATTAAAGCAGATAAACACATTTCAGTAGATCTTAATTATCGCTTGGTTTCCCATCAGATTCAGGTGTAATTCTGAGGCTGCCAGAGCAGAAACAACAGGTTGGGAGAGCTGTGCAATATTCCCCATGAGGGTCATGTTAGAACTTGTACTTCCTTGTACCTGCAGTAGTTTGAGGAACACATAGACTGAAAAACATCACATGAAACCAATAGTGACGGATGGTGTTTACTGTATTTGCTGACCTTTGTAAAAGTAGCTAGTATGTGCTTTGTGCTCATTGCTCTCCAGCCTCTTAAGGTTCAGCTGACATATAATCCATTACCCCTTTGACAGAGCTGGAACTGGCACCAAGATGCCTTTTCTTTACCCCAATGACATGATCAACTGTTTGTTGTTCACAGTGTTACTCTAATTTACCTCGGTTTAGTAACACAGAAGACACATTTAGACATACTCAATGAAGAATAAATCCAGGTGACAATATCTTTATTGCAAAAAAATCTCAGTTGACAAAATTCAATTGTGAGAACTGTGGAACTGTCTCTTAAGATACTGGTAAGATATTTCCCACACGCTTCATGTTGTTCAAACTGTATATTACTATTCCACACAAGTATCTGTCTGGATCTGAAGTGAGTATATGAGGATTTGTACAGAAGTGACCCTCTACTCTTAGGTTATGGAACAAAAGGACAAAAGTGACAATTAAGACTGTCTAATGCTAGCACTAGTGTTGTTGCCTGTGGCTGTCTCACAGACAGAGCTGCCTTATAAACCTCACAGCTCAGAATAACAGCTCAGAGTGGTAGACCAAATCCTGAGGTGGCTGCTTCTTACTGAAGCTATAATTGTAATGGAGATTACTGGGCTGGTGGAGCGTCTGCTGAGCCTTTCTCTATAGGTCAGACTGCAGCTGTGTGGCCCAGTGGTCACCACATCTTTCCCATCAAATCTCAAATACACACTACTCTGCTGCGTTTTCATTCTCTCACAGCTGCAAGGTTTATTTTGTTGCTCAGACTGAATCTTCTTTCTGTCTTCATAAGAAGCAGTGGTGGTGAATGTGGTTGCCATGGGTAACATGTGTGTGCAAGCTGTTTGGATTGAAGACGGTGGCAGACGGTGAAATTTCAATGGTCTTCTTTACTCAGAAAAGGACAAAGTGTTTTGCAGTCCATCACCTAAAGTGTCGTCTTTAATCAAAGATTAGATCACTCTCAAAATAAGTTTGTTGTCTCAGGGTCATTGAAACCCCATCAACAACTATTCTTCACATACAGTAAACAACAAAAAGGGTGTTTTTTTGGTTTTGTTTTGTTTTTTCATTCCGTCAAATCTATACTTTTGGCTACTGAAAATGTTTCCTGATCTCTGGTTTGTGTAAATGTTGGCAACTAAAACTTCTTGGCTAAGACCAATCACTGCGGAGGTTTGGTCCAGAATTTATTGACTCCTTTGGTTTTATTTCCTTGTGTTTTAGGCAGCGCTCAAATTTTGCACCAATTTTATTTTGACCGTATTTCACACCACATTTCCATAGTATCACTTTCAGCACAGCAAAAGTATATATTGAAGTCCAGCTGCACCAGAGCAAGAGTACAGTCAAAGAGACAGAGAGATTGAATGCACATTCTGCACCACATTGTGAGATCACTATCATAAGTGAATTTCCTTAATCATCTTTAATAAATTAAGCAGCACTGAGAATGCCCCTTTTGTGTATTAGGAGTTTTGAGCTCTTCGTATTTAAAATATAAGAACATAATGTAACAAAGTGACCAGGTAGATGAGATGGAAAACAAACAAACAAACAAAAAACAGTAATACTCTGACCAGCATCTATTTTTTTGATACCGTGTTGCTGGATAAAATAATAATTAATGAAAACCTAACTCAGCACTAAGAGAATTAATTAAACAAGAGTTTCCCAATTTACATCTGCTTCATACAATCCTTATACATGTCAAATAAGTACCTAAACATACAGACAGAAGACCCATTAAACATAAGATATTTAGTCATTAACAAAAGTAACAAAGAAATAATCGAAATAATTACAAATTAATCTGAGTGGACATGGACGTCTTTGCCATATTTTATAACAATCCATGCTCACTTTAAACTACTAATGTCAACTGTAAGGTGGGGCTAGAGGAGAATGTAAAGGTAAAAGGTAAATGTCTGTACTAATTTTAATGACTAACATCTTGAAGTGAAAACTGCAACCTGGTACATGGAAAGTACCAGATTTCATTTTTAGGATTCATCCACTGGGAACAATGAAAATGGGCACAAAAATGTAGCCAGCTGACATCAATCCATCACAGCGTTCCATTCTCTATAATGAGCGGCTGACTGCGTCCAGACCAGGCGCTGATTTTTGCAGTGGCTGACATATCAACAGCACATGACTGAGGAGCGTTAATGCGTCAGCCATTACAACAGTAACGACACACACAGATAATTACATGCTGTGTGGATCTGTTATCCCTTTCATAGCATCACCCGTTCCCCTCATCTCTGTGTGAAATGGCAGGTTGTTAGTCCAGCACTGTGCACATACTGCTCACATTTTGTTTTACTTGCACTTGGAAATAGCAGCCAACAACCGTAAATATAATGAGAGGTAGCACATGAGCAGAATTAATTATCAGTTCAGTTCATTATGTAGTGCAGAACCAGAGAGGGAGTAAAGACAAGTAACTCATTAACTGTTGGCTATGGTTTACATCATGGTTAGACAGACTTACAAACATCATTTGTTACAAGTTAAAATAATTATTGCAGTCACATTGTTGTAATTTTTGAAAGGTTACTCACTACAGTCTGACTGCATTTACATTTTGAGACACTGAAACTCAATGTCACCACATCCTCCTACAGTTGACTTCTTATCGCCATAAAAATGTTGCTCTGGCAGAAACTGTTTCATGGAGGGTGCACCTCCCAGTCAAAGGCTTTAACAATCACTCTCCTATGACAGTTATTCCCATATGATCTGAATGCAGTGTAACACCCTGTCTGAGCTCTGTGATTGCTGCTTTATATAGAGACACTCCACTTTTTTTCCCTGCATGGTGCCTGGTGAGTTCATTTTGATAGAGAAGTGCTCTTGTGCTTTAGCTGAACAGCACTTTCTAACATTGAGGTGAATGTTGTTGCCACCAGACACTGATTTTTAAAGAAAAACCTTAGTGTGTGTGTGTGTGTGTGTGTACGTGCGTGTGTATGAGTGTGAGTGTGAGTGTGAGAAAGAGAGAGTGAGAGAGAGATAAATACCGTATTATGAATTTTAATCCAAACCAGGCTTGAACACTGTCAATCAAAGAGTAAATTGCCTCCCTTCTGTGATTGGGAAAGGAGATTACGCATGCAGTTGTATTCTTAGTAGCTTGGTGTATTTGGATAAAGAGGAGTGAGGAGTGGTGGAAGGAGGGCAACCTGAAGGACATTCAGTCTTGTGCATGTGAATGTGTGAGTGAGAAACTGGAGTCACTTTGTTCCACTTTGATGCCTGTGCTCTTTTTGCCGATTAGTTTGAAGCAACATGTCGACAGAATAGGTTTACATGATTTGCCCACCAGTGATGGCTGAGGACTCAGGATTTCCACTGTATGAGAAAGCAGACATCCGTTTTACATCAGTCTGATCACATTATGCAGCCACAGCGATGCATGAATCTGCGTCATGATTGTAGATATGTAGATATGCCATATGTCGAATGTTATAGAACCTACAAAACAGCTTCTCTACTTAATTGTAAGTATTTTTTTAAGTAAGTATTATAAGTATTATTTTCCTTTGAAAGTGGTTTAAGAAAATACCTCATTTTCATTTTAGATAAACAGACTGACTTCATTGTTCTTCATTCTTCATTCTTTTTTCTTTGCTCCTCCAGGGAGGTAGAGGAGGAGTTGGAGGTGGTGTGGCAGGCAGCAACCAGGGAAAACCAGCAAATGAAGGAGACTCTTCTGGACTCAAGGCTCACTTCAGACCTCCACGGCTGGCCCGTTTCTGGCACTGCCTCTCCTGGCTGGCCTTCTCAGGCTCCAGATGAAACCACCTCCTCCACCCAGCATCAGCCTAACAGCTCTGGGCCTCATCTCTTCACCCCTCATCAAAGCCCTGGGCTCCAGAGAAGGTCTGTATTTAAATCTGACTCTGACCACCCAAACAATTCCTCGGATGAAAAGCATAAACATGGGCTGGATTTCTATTGCTGACCCCAGAGAGTTACAACCCTGTAGCTGCGCCCATGCATACATATCGGAAAACACAGGCATGGTAACCTACAGATATGCAGTTCGCCAGCTTCACTTTGCTTCACACATTGATCCATTGTAAACTTGCACCATATTCTTTAAGACGCTCAGAACTACTTCAACTACTAGTAGTTACATATTTCTGATATCTATCTGGTGAAAACAAATACCACACGGTACCATAGAGGCAGTAGTTACTTAAGTAGTTAGTTAAGTCAGTTCACTCAACAGAATAAAACATTTCACACACAATAATACAATAAAGGGAAAACATAAAATGACTCAATTTCACTGGTGTGTTCTGACCAAATGTGTGTAGCCAAATATACAGGATGTCATTCTGGGTTATTACTAAGATGTCATTGTGTCATGAATGGTGTGATCTCCAAAGATTTTTTTTTTATTCTGTCGGCCTTTTTAAAAGAGTCTCAGGGATTTATAGACAATGCCAAGCATAATATATCAACCAGTAAAAGGACAATGGCTTGTAATATTTGGCTTGATAAAGACTAATGAACAAGGCCAATGGTGCCATCTGCAGGACACATGTGGTATTAACATTATTACAGTAGCAATATTGTATTGTAATGGCAAACACAATACAGGTATTTGTGCGTGTGTGTGTGTGTGTGAGAGAGAGAGAGAGACAGAGAGAGAGCAAGATCTAAATCCTGGTGTCAAGTAAGACATGTAACCCATGCACTTTTTTGTACAGGTAAGCAATTAAAATTGATTAAAATGAAATTGGGTGATTAATGAGGAAGAGACCCTATTGAAGACTTAAAAAATGATTTATTTGTTTTGAAAATAATAAACAACAAAAAAGAAAGCATTGTAATAAAGTAAGTAACTCAAATTTTATATAATTAATAATAATAATAATAATAATCATTATTATTATTATTATTATCACTGTTGTTGCTTTGTATTAGTTAAATATTAGTTACAATTTTGAGGTACAGCTGTCATTTACTGTGTTAATAATAAAGCACGTTTTTCTTTGGGTAATGAGGCTCATTTGTTTTTTCTGTTGCTCAAAAATTATTTTTTAGAGCTTGCGTTACAATAATTATTTTTCCACTACAATGAAGAAGTTAAACCAGTGGAGTTTTATTGGGCAGAGGTAAAGGAATTGCTCAGAACTTAGGACGACACAGGTTTCTGTGTGACTCATCTCCTTGATACCACCACATGCCTGCTGGATTAGGCTGAAACCCCAAGGCAGCGTACTATGTGTGTAGAGATATGCCACAAATCCCTGCTGACGAACACAGAGCAGGATGACAGCAGTGCAGTGGCTCAGACGTGTGATAGCTGTTATGGGATGGATGGCCACTCCTAATACTAAGACTAGAATATGCAGCTTGCCTGCAAATCTACACAGTCGACCATCAGGTGGAAAATATGACCAATAACCCACAAGCCAAATTACAGTTATGGAGCTTTTCAGCATCGTCAGCAAAAAAAATGAAGTGCATGCATGTGCTTTCAGAAACTGCAGTAAAACAAATCTCATCATCTGTATGTCGGCCCTCCATACACATACATCTTAAAAATGATAGTGACCGCACTCATACTGAAAAGCTGAATCTTAGGTTTGAATATTTTTTTGTTACCATATAGTTCCTGTGTCCAAGTAGCCTTTCTTTTTTCTGTGTTTCTTTATTTGTCTCCAACACTCACTCTCCAAACCTTTTTTTTTTGACAAATAAATATTCCATATTTGAATGTTATGTATTTTGCCCCAACAAAAACAGAGTTAGACAACAGAGTCACCTCCAAATATTTCAGCAAAAATTCCTATAGCTCATTATTCAGCAGAGATAAGTAGATTTGACCTTCAACCAACAACATGTACAGCATGTTGCGGGAGTCAACATGACCCAGCCTGTTCGTACACTTTCTTCTTAGAACCTGCTGTTGCTAGCACTCGTGTGACAAAATTCGTTAGTTGTTCATAGGATCTTCATCTCATCACAAATCTGTGACTGATTGTGGTGGAGTCAGCTCATTGCTCAAATTTGCACCATATTCCAATTCTCACATTTTGGGGGCCGGAAGCCAAACAGCCAGATATATGTTAAAGAGCCTTCCAAAAGTTATATTTCAATAATATGTCCCCTTGAAAAACTGATGCCTAAGGTCCTGATCAAGCAAGTCAGATCTCCCTTGGTAGGGAACTTGTCCTGCAGGGTCTCAACACCCCAACTGGTTATTTGACTTACTTGCTGACAGCCCCAGTCAACATGAGTTGAAAAAAACACCCTGACACCATCACCTTTGACACAGAGTTTCTGATAGTTGTCCAGTAACTCAACCTACATCACAGTGGTAGGTCTCATCAGCACTGATGATGACTCAGCCTACAGGTTCCAAGTGAACCACCCCAGCGTCTGGTGCAACAACAACAGCAACCTGTCACTACAGGTCAGCAAGATGGGGGAGATCATTGTTGACCTCAGGAAGAGACAGTACACACTTAACATCAACACCACAACATCAGTCAAGAGCACCAAGTTAGTGGGATTGCACAGTACAGATATGACCCTCCTCATCAAGCAGGCCCAGCAGCACCTGCACTGGCTGCCATGGCTGAGGAAAGCAAATGTCTCTACCTTCTGTTTACGACACATTCTGCAGATGCACCACAAAGATCATCCTGACCTGCTGGCTGCATTTGTCTATGTATGACAGCTGCATTGCCTCAGACCAGAGGACCCCTGAGGGAGTGGTGAGGATGGCTCAGAAAATCATCTGACCTCTCTCCCACCAGTTTGTGATTAATATCAGACCCACTGCCAGAGACTCTACCCACTCATCCCACAGACTGTTTAACCTCCTGCCCTCTGGCAAATGCCACTGCAGCATACATGTCATTTCCCTTTAAAGTACAAACAGAAACACACATGCACACACACCACAACACTGTCAGAGCTGTACTGCACACACAAGGACTAACTGAATACACATGTTTAGCTCTCAGTCCTGATGGTGTATCATATCTCTATCTACTGTTTTCTGCTACTATCTAATGTGCACATGTATCAGCAGTAAATCATGCTGCTATTATCTACACATGTAAATACTATACCGCAATATTAATGTTTGAATACGGTGATGTTGTGCAATTAGCTTCTTGTCGTGATTATCTATTGTCCAAAATTTGTTGTAACATTGTGCACAGTATCTCATGTCCTAGTTTGCCTTGTGTGATTCAGTTGCACTTTGATCTTGAAGCAAAACAGCTTCATTCTGCTGTGTCTGTTTGACAGTGAAGTTGTTGGTGCAGCACTTTTACATTTTATTTAAATTTTCAACTATTTTGGTGTCAGCGGTAAATGAACTGTGTTATAAAAGTTAATGTTGGACTGAAATTCCTCTGTTACACATTTCTAAGATTTGTAAGATAAGATAAGATAATAGTGGATGAGATATACCGTACTTCATTGATCCCATGCTGTGAAATATGTGAAGAACTATAAATGAAGGTGAATATTTATCTGTTAAAGGTTATGTAGGTCCTTTTTGCACAGAACTGTAAAGTAAGAAATAAGGTAAATCTCTTGTCTCTAAGCATGACAGAGCTCCCTTTGGGTCACATAAACATCTGTGACAGGTCAGATAGACTGCTGCAAGGACATGTCTGTGGGAGGGGATCAGACCTTGCCCCCTATTTTCCCCTTAAATATATCTATATGGATATACTGCACACAGGTAGAACAATGGTTAGGCCAAGTTGTTGTGCCTGTACTGTATCTGCTTTTGCTCACTTTACTCACAGAGGAGATTGCTTTTCCTTTAAACCTGCTGGCACTCGGTCATGGTTCTGGATTGTCTGACTGCTCCTGTCATCAACGACCAGCAGAGGGCAGATTTTCACTGTTTTCCTAACAGGTAGCCTGTTACCTTCTGTATATTCTAGTTGGTGTTGTATTCTGACAACGTCTCACCTCTCAGGGTTGATGACTTCGTAGGCATAAGGCGTCATTGTTCAGCACACTTACATTTAAAGATGTAACTGCACAAAAACTTGATGAACCTCTGAAGCTAAAGCTTAGTTGTCAAGTTAAATGTCCTTGTGTTTTAGTGAGATGTTTCCTTTCTGTTACATCTCACTGGACGTCATATTGTGAAAACTTCCAAAATTGTCAAAATTCCTGTGTGATTCTCTTACAAAGCTAAATATACAAGTAAGAAAATCTCCATTCTTTCACACTGAGCCCAAATTAGATAGACATACTGGTGTAAAAAGCCATTCTGAAGCTCTTTAAAGTTGTGTTTATCTAAGCTTCAGCACAGTGTTGTCCCGCCTGCTCCAGTGAGAGTAGAGGGAAACCTGCCTCTCAGCAGATTAACCTTTGATCAAATGAGTTAAATGTTGCCTCAGTGTCAGCCTCACAGTTGGCATAAATGAGCTGAAGTGTGTCTTACCGGTCCTCCGCAAAACAGTACTTTGCCATTTCAGTGCGCTGCCTCACAGCAAGAGTTTCAGGTTTGATCAGTGTTCCTTGTCTGATTATTACTGGAGTCTTTATTTTAGGTGTAACTGAGATGAGTGATATTGAGTTATATTATTTTGGTTGTCACTTTATTTAGGATGTAATATCTGCTAGAGTGTAATTTTGCTTATTTTAATGTAAATTATATATACACAAGTAATTTAGCTGTTTTATGTTGAGCTGGTGTTGGGTCTGGTCTACCATAACTGAATGATATAATAATTGCATGGTTGGTATATGTTACTCCATTATAGCTGAGTTTTTTTGTTTGTATTTGCAATAGTTATGTGTTGCAAATATACTTCTGAGACTAGGACTACAGCAAGTTTATTCAGGGTACACAATGTTTTTATGTGATGAGATGTACATTTTTTAAAAGTCTTTTTAAAATGTCTTTCTTTTTAAATCCTCTCAGACTGTGTGTACTTCTGAGTTAGATGGCTTAGATGTTGATGGTCGCATAGTATTATGACTGATCAGTCCATCAGTGGTCATAAAATATTGCTTTTTCACTGCTTCATAAATTTAGTTGTAACAAAGGTTATGCACTCATCTCAGTGCAGGTGATTTAATTCAGCTGCAGGAACTTTGGCACAGTGTGAATGGAGGTGAGAGGTAGGGAGTAGAAAGACTCCTGTAGTTAATTGACTTTTCAGATGTTACTTGATGAGGTAAGACTAGGAGGTATTTCATAGGTGACCATCATAGACGTCTAATTACATCATTAACACATGTTACATAACACTTGAGATGCAGCCTCCAAATATATCTAATGTCTGTATTTTGCAAATGAAGTTGTAGGAAATGTTTCCTCTTGAAATATTTTGTTGTAAAAGTAAAAAAGTAAGAGTGTGTTGTGGTGACCTGAACAGAACAAAATGAAGAGGGACTATTCTCTGGAGCAGAATGGCACTCGCAGAGTCTCTTTTGTAAGTACAGCAGAAACAGCAGCTTCCTGCAAAACATTCCTGACCTCATGCTGATTTCTTCCTGAGATTGTTTCTCCTCTCTCTCTAACTGTTGTTTCTCTGTTCTACTCTGAGCGTCTAATTCTTTGACTCGGTCTCTTGTTGCTTCTGACACTTCAGGCAGTGGACGGTATCAGTTGGCCAACTGGATCTGAGGTTTCCAGTCCAGAACATGCTGATAGGAATGAGGATGAAATACCCCACCCTTCCCCTTTCAGAAAATACCACCAGAGCCTTCAGACCCTCAAACCCATCCGCTGGTCCTCCTCAGAGTCAGTCTCACTGATGATGCACAGCCCTTTTTTTGATGCAATCATAGTTGTGCCTGATACATATTGCAGAGCTTATATCAGGTGATGTTTCATTGTTTAGGTCCCACCCTTTGGACAGAGCAGGTTTCTTGTCCTTTGCTACCTTTACCTGGATGACGCCCATGATGTGGGCTTTGTTCAGGAATAAGCTGGACGTGGACTCCCTCACCCTGTCTCCTATGGATGTTGCTTCTATCAGTGGAGACAGGTATGACACTCCAAATGGGTTCTCTACTGTCATATAGTGCAAGTGATGAATATTATCTTCACAGACAGTATGATTGATGTAACTCATGTACAGAAAATAATTTATGAAAATGTGAGAAAAGTAACAGCTTCATGTTCTCTGACATAGAGGTAATCTAGGAACATGAATGTTAACGACTGTCTTCTGATTGCCTGCAGGCTTCAGAGACTCTGGCAGGACGAAGTGGCGAGGGAAGGCCTGGAGAAAGCCTCGCTGGTTCGTGTGATCCTTCGCTTTCAAAGAACCAGGCTGATTGTGTCTGTCATGGTTGGTGTTCTTCTGATGGTGGCTGCTTTTGTTGGGCCGGTGAGTGCTAAAAAAACAAAAAAAACAAAAAAAAAAAACAACTAACAACTAACAGAAAAGCCAAGTAAAATAAAACTCAGAACTGCTACTGTATATCAGTACAGTACTAAAAACCATATAAACATAGAAAAAATATAGAAATTGTAACAATACGTATATTGACATTTTTGGTCCATACAATGAATATTTATGTGCAAATGCTTATATCATAGACTAATGGCACTAATGAGTGCAAAAGTCTCAGACCACTTTCCCAGAATGGGAAGATAAACATGATACACAATATAGAAGCACATAAAAATGTGTGTGTATGTAAGTTGCTTCAAGTATCTTGTATATATCATATATCCTTGCTTTCCTGTCTCTCTACACTGTCCTATCAAATAAAAGCAAAAAAAAGGAAATTGAGACACATCAAACCAGGCAATATTTTCCCAACTACTGCCTAATTGTGGTGCCTGTGGTAATTGTAGCCTCAGGGTCCTGTTCCTAGCTGACAGGAGAGGCACCCGGTGTTGCACCCTTAACCCGAACTCAGAGAATTGCTGCTCACTGGATATTTCCTCTTTTGCAGACCATTGCATGTAAACCTTAGAGGTGGATGTGTGTGAAAATCCCAGTAGTTTCTGAAGTCCAGAGTCACTTAAATCCTCTTTCTTCCCTTTTCTGATGCTCGGTTTGAACTTCACCCGATTGTCTTGATTATTTCTTCATGCCTGGTTGTAGTGAGTTGTCGCCATGTGATTGGCCTATTAGATATTTGCATTAAAATGAGAAGCAGTTGAAAAGCTGTTTCTCTACTAAACTGGCCACTGAGTGTATGTGATAATACTACATTCCCATGTAAATAGCAGCACATCACATCATTGTCAGGATATATATACCACATATTACATCTCTGTATGGGCTGTATTAATGTTAGTGCTGGATAGGAGAAACTTTTTGCATTTTTTCCCTGCATTCATTATGTGTAATGGTGAATTAGCAGTTTTTGGAGAGCCAACCAGACTTTATGCATGCTGTGACAGAAGCCGTGTCAAAGTAAACCTTTGTAAAGGACACAGCTAAGTGGTTTTACTGTTGCTCATTTTACTGTCAGGAAAAGAATAAAGTGGTGTATGTTCAAACATTCATTTGATGGTAGCAGAAAAGCTAGTTTCCCTGTTTACTCAGGGAAAACTGCCAACTACCACTTACTAGTGTTTATTTAATGTTAATGGAAGTAACTGTGAGTGCGATGATTCCCTGACCATATGTTACTTTTAAACCAATGAGCACAACGAACATACCTGCAAAAACAATAATGTTTATGGTGTTAAGTGCTGGTTGCTGTCCTTAATGCTCATTTGAAGGGTTACAATTGTCTTTGTCTTTTCAGGCTGTTGTAGTCCATGAGATCTTAAACTACATTAGTTACCCAGGGGAATCCACAGTGTCCTATGGGGTCGGTCTGTCCTTTGCTCTGTTCATATCAGAGTTCAGCAAAGCCTTCCTGATGTCCCTGCTGTGGGCCTTGAACCTGCGCACATCTGTCAGACTGAAAGGTGCCTTCTCTTCAATGGCCTTTCAGAAAGTCATCTCACTACGGACACTTGGCAACATTTCAATGGGAGAGGTATAGTCTGTGTGTCACATTGGGTGCAAGAAACATAGGGGGGCGGGCCCAGTGCATTTAGGTTCAAGATTTTATTTACAAAAAGAGGAACAGTAAGGAGGACAACAGTCAGAACGGAGGAAAAACACGAACAAATCCAGAAATTCACAGACAGGAATTTAGAGTCCAATAAACAGACAAAAGGGCAAAATAAACAGGCACCAATGAGACAAGACACATGTAACAACATAACATACCTCTGCTAGGAGCGCCAAGTGTGAACTGGTGTGTGTATTCAACGGTTGTAAGGATGGGCTGGATTAAGCATTATTGTTACTGTTATTACTATTATAATATGTTGTAGTGGTGGTACAAGTATAAGCTGTAGTGAAAGATTTTATTTAATATTTTGATTAGACAAGATATTCAAGTTGAAGTTCAAGCATCTTGCCCTGGTGGTGCAATTATTTTGAATAGTGTCTCTGTCTCTCTCTTCCAGATGATAAATGTTTTGGCCAATGACGGTCACAAATTATTTGAAGCAGTAATATTTGGGAGTTTTCTTCTGTCCTGCCCTGTGCTCCTTGTTGCGTGTGTCATCTACTCCTGCTACATTCTGGGCTTCACTGCACTGACTGGAGTCTTCACCTACTTCATGTTTATCCCTATACAGGTATTTATATATCATTCATTTATGGACACTTTGATAATTACAGGTGTTTGGGCAGTGGAAAATAATTGGCTCTTTTTTAATCAAAATCAGAGCAAAAAAAAAAAAGGCGGGGGGGGGGGGGGGGGGGGGGGGGGGGGTTATACAGTTATCAAAAATTCAATACAATAACAATCATCATGAAACAACACATTTATTTATCATGATATAAGATAAGACTTATATTAAGCTACCCTGGGGCAATACACTTGCAACAGAGGAAAATAAAGTAAAACAGACAAACGCATTTAATAACAAGTACAGTTGAAAAATATTAAATATAGAGTAGAAAAATAACAGATTGGTACCCCAGGTAATTTTTACTGTGTAACACAGTTAAGGTCCAATGTTGCTTCCTGTTGTCCTGACCATTGCTGAAGTATAGGCACACGGTGTACAGTGGTGGAAAAAGGTTTTTGGACACTCCATGCATTTGTGAAATATTGCATTAAGAATCACTCTTAGGTTTTCAAGTGCAATTTCTTTTAGTAGAGTCACAGCCAAAATACTAAACAGATATTAAAAAAGCCATTAAAAACTTAAAATTGTTATTGTTGTTATATGTTGAGTTTGATACTGACAATGTTCAGAACTGACATATTGAAACTGTCAAGAAATTAGTTACGACAGTTTTTCTTGTAAACAATAAACAAAAAAAATATATCATTTGTATTGGTTTGTGTCTGTCTCACGCAGCCACACCTTTTAAAACACAAAAAAGATTTTTCCACAGAGATTGTGTAAAATTTTACTTTTTTCCACCACTGTATAAAGACAGTCACTACATTGCCTAACATAAACCCAGTTATTATATCCTGTAATTAAGAGAAGCAATTCACCTCACTGACAAACCCATATTAATGTGTTGATGTTTTCCTCTGCTGTCAGATTTTGTTGGTCAGACTCATTAACAAATTCAGGTGGAGAGCCATGGTGATAACAGACAGCCGTGTTCGCACTATGAACGAGATTCTTAACAACATCAAACTCATCAAGATGTACGCCTGGGAAGATTCATTTGAGCGGGTGATTGCAGGTATGAACTGTTGGAAAAGAAATTTCCTTTGACTCCATCAGAAGCAACGTTTACACTGACCACTTAAAAGATGTGCTGCTTGTTTCCATTGGAAAGTTCACCTTCATGATATCTGGGGCTTGTGAAATTTGGTAAATAAAGTTATTGAGATCATTTAATTCAAACAAAAAATTTTATGTCAGTTTGTTAAATAAGTTTTTTAAACAACCATGTTCCACTAGAGGTTGGAGATGAGACAGCAACAGTGCTCCATTCAGTTCAAGTCACTGCATTAGAGGCTGCATTAGTCAAGTTTATGGTTGTGTGTGAGACGGCTGATCTCTGCTTCCCTAACAGGTACTTTTATTTAATGACTAATTTTCCCTGGGGACTGTGGCTGTGGGGATGTGGCGCTCATGTGTACACAAAATTTAATTAGTTGACTTTACTTTCTTTACTTAAAAAATTGAGCCACCAACCTTCCAGTTAGTGAACGACCTATCACAGCTGCCAAGAGAAACTTTCTGTTGAGTTTTTCTGGAGGATATGGCCACTCAGGATATGAGTTTGTCATATTCTTCTGTTTCTTCTTCTCCTTCTTCTTCTTCTTCTTCTTCTTCTTCTTCTTCTTCTTCTTTCCATTTTTTTTTGGGGGGGGTGGCAACCATTGATCCATGGTGGCATTCAGCTTTAAAGGCACATTACTGCCATCTTTCTTTGAGGATGGTTAATACTCACTCATACCTTTCAGTAAAGGTTAGTTCAATTACTTTTCTCACCTGAGAGTTGTATTAACTAAGTGTAAGCTAGGAAAGTCAACAAATTAAGCAGACATCAGTTAAGATCATTCTTTATTTTAAGTAAGGATCAAAATTACATTTTACAGTGTATGTTTGAGTCTTTACTGCATACATTTTCTGTTTTGGGTGCTTGCAATCTTTTGGAATAGGATTTCTTGGTTGTTGTATCTTAAATACAATTAATTTTGTGCAACTCGTCAGGAGATGTAACATCCACATCACATCAACATGACGGCGTACACAGTCAAATAGTCATATTCACTTAGACGTACAACAGTTCTTCCTCATACACATAAATAAAGTAGAAGAGAAAACTGTATTTACTAAAAAGGAGTGCATATTGGCTTCAAATGGAAATATTAAACATTAAACATGAGGCAGCCATGTATTTCCACTTATCACAGTGATATTGCATGTGTGGTAAACTTATTGTACGTAGCAGAATCAGTGCACCCTTATTGTATTTTTTAACACTGTTATAATATTATATTATATTGTGTGTTATAATGATGCATTTTGCACTTAGAGTAATTATCTACTGCTTCAGATATTATTAAAAGAGGTCACAGGTCTTAAACTGAATAAACATTTACAGTAAATGCTTTCAAGTGATATTATTACTAATACTTTAAATATTCAGTCCAGTTACGACAGTGAGGGTCTTCAAAGGATTAATGTGTGTGTCTAAGTTGCACCAAGAGCTGTTTGCTAGAACTGCAAATTAATTAAGTGGTAAAGGTTAAAATTTATTACTGATATCTGAATAAATATCTGGTATTGTCTCTCACAGATTTGAGGACACATGAGAAGAAACAAGTGAAGTTTTGCAGTTATACCCAAAATACTAACACCAGCATAACAAACATCATCCCCACCCTCGCCCCCATCCTCACCTTCCTGGTGCACACCTTGCTGGGCTTAAGCCTCGACACATCTGATGTGAGTTCCAGAACAACCTTTTCCTCTCACTTTGGCATTTCAGTGGTTAAGCATCACTTCTTGTGTTGATACCAGGTCTTCTCCATCATCGCCATCTTCAATGCCTTGAGGTTCTGCTTGGCTATGCTGCCCATTTCTATTAAGAATCTGGCTGAGGCTGCTGTGTCAATAAAACGACTGAGGGTAAAATCTATCTCAAAGGACCGTTCATTGGATTGTAATATCTTCATTTTTGGTACCGAAGCAGTCAGAGGCATTGTTCTGTTTGTTAGTTTAGGATTAGTCACTGCAGTTTTTAATGCCACTGCTCACTGTGGTCACTAACAGAAAAAAGCTTTTGAATGCAATGTGTGGCTGTTTCAGAGATTATTGATGATCCAGAATCCAGAGCCGTACCTGATACGGAGTGAAGGCAGCAACTCGGCGATAGTGATGACGAATGCCACACTCGCCTGGACCAGAACGGACAGACCGTCCAGCACCGACAATGAAGTGAAGGGAGACAAGCTGGATGAGGCATCCCAGGAAGAGAAGACTGAGGCTGTGGCAACCCTGAGAAACATCTCCTTCACACTGCCTAAGGTGTGTTTCACCACTGATATGAATAAATGAGGTTAACATGAGCAGACTGAAGGTGGATTGATAATGTATGTGGTATTTTCTTAAAGGGCAACCTGCTCGGTGTCTGTGGGAATGTGGGGAGTGGAAAGTCGTCACTGATTTCCAGCATTTTGGAACAGGTTAGTTATATCTTTGATTCACCTTCTTATCTCTGCTCCTTAACGTGTTTTTTGGTCATTTTTATTTCTTGCAATTTTCTGCCATTTTATTGTCCACCACTCTGTTACTCAAATCTGTGCCCTTAATATGTGTTATATGATGTCTAAATTCAAGTTTAAACATAGTTTCTCATGGTTGATTGTTGATTTGTTTTAGATGCACCTTCTTCAGGGCTCCATCACAGCTGACGGGACATTTGCCTATGTTTGTCAGCAGGCCTGGATATTCCATGGGACTGTTCAAGAAAATATCCTGATGGGGAAACCTTTAGATGAGGCCAAGTAATTAATCACTTAACCCACAAAAATCATTGTCATCGATTATGAGGAGCTGCAGATGAACCTAGATGAATACAGTAACAATGAGGATGTGCTGAGGTGTTTTACTACTATTCCTCATGGTGGCACCTGCACAGTCAATTATCTTCACTTGTTTTAAGTCAGAGAGAATTCCTCTTGTCTTTGAGAGTAAGGCATTAAAACAAGCCCAGAGATCATCTCCATTATCTGTCCTGTCGGAAAGCCACTCCATGCTCCCAGAGATGCAGCAAAAGTGTTGACCTGTGCACAGGATTTAATGAGTCACAGCACTTGGCATTTATGATTTGTGTTTTGTCATTATAGCTGGGCTATAATCAGCACTACACATGAAGTGAATGCAAACTACCCACAGAAGTGCAGCTTTTCTTAGCCTTGTATTTTCTCATTTAGCATGTGCACGAGCAACAGTTCACTTTAGTTAAATATAATTATTAATTAGATGGAATAAAATGACTTGATTATGTCATGAATATGGTGCGGTCAATACACTGAATTAAGCTGTCTTTTGGCTGTGAGACTGTTAACACTCTTGTTTTGATCCTGATCAGATACAACAGAGTTGTGGATGTCTGCAGTCTCAGAGCTGACCTGAAAATCCTCCCATATGGTGATCAAACAGAGGTAAGAGCTCTCCCAACACCCACAACAAGGATCATCCACTTCATAACACCTTGATGGATCAAAGAAGCAGCGGAGGTGGACGGCTCCTCTCTCTTCGTTGCAGGACAGAGAGATACAGACGATCTTTTATACCCACAGCCATCAGACTCTTTAATTCTTCTGCAAATGGTAGATGAGCTAGTAGACAAATGAATTTCCCTTTGGGGATCAATAAAGTATTTTCTATTCTATTCTATTCTATTCTATTCTATTCTATTCTATTCTATTCTATTCTATTCTATTTTCTTATTCAAAAGCTTTAACAGGCTTTTGTCCATGCTGGGGAACAGAAAGTTCTCATATTCTCAATATAGTAGTATATAGTTTTACAGGGTCACAAGCGTAGTCTGTTTACAGCAAAGTGTGGGTCAAGTTAAATATGGCATTATTGGAAGTTAATCACAAGTGCTGCTCATTTACATGAATGAACATGAATATCACTTTATATTGATATTATGCAAATTATTATAGATAGAAGGCATCTTTTATCTGAGTTTAGGTTTCAGAGATTTCTTGTCTTATTTTTAAGTGTGTAGGTTGAGACTACTGAGAAAACTAAATGGGATCATTTTCATAATATGATATAATATAAGCGTATTATTATTATTGTTATTGTTATACATTACATTATACATGAATGTGACATGATTAGAATATTGCAGCAACAAATTAAGCAGGTCATTTTTGGGGCTTCTGGACCTTGAGCTAGTTTGATCTATTTTATATACAGTTTTACAAACAGGGGCACCAATTAAAAAAATTAATTAGGGGTCATGAGATGGTACTTGGAAGATGAATGACTCAGACTACACACCACAGTTTGTATAATGTCAGAGGCCAGAAATGTTGGAAACCACTACTTTTACAATGTGTTGTGTTTTACAGGCTTGTTATATTGGTGATGAGGTGGTGAAGAAAGTACAACATCAAATGCTCTTGTTTATTCAAGGCCACTGATGAGGTGACAGGGAATTTCAGGGGATTGATTATGGGAAATACGTGAAGAGATGGAAATGAAGACAGGATGAATATCAGAGGACATCTAGTGGCCTGATGGAGAATGGCAGCTCCATGACACTATAGGGATAAACAGCTAGGGAGAACTGAACAGGTCTGGAAATCAACATCAATGAGTATCCCAATTACAACAAAAAAAAAAGAGTATGTGAAAATAGAGAGATAAAATGGGATGATCAGGGAGAAGCTATCGTCAAATGACACAAATGCACCATCCAGCTCATTGTGTGTTTGAAGCTGTGAGCACTCCTTTGTCTTCACTGTCAGTTTCTTCCTGTACTTCTTTTACATTGTTGTAATCAATAAGATGTTCAGACTTGTAGCCTTAATAGTGTTTTAATAATTTTGTCTTTGTTGCTGGCAGATTGGGGAGAGGGGGCTTAATCTGTCGGGGGGGCAGAAGCAGAGGATCAGCCTGGCTAGAGCCATCTACTCCAACAAGGACATCTTCCTCCTGGACGACCCGCTATCCGCTGTGGACGCCCATGTGGGGAAACATATCTTTGAAGAATGCATAAAGAAGGAGCTGAAGGGAAAATCCATCATACTGGTTACACACCAGCTCCAGGTAGGGTTAGGGTTAGGGTTAGGGAGGTATGACTGTAGACACTGCTTTATGCTTTAGCAGACAATGAGAGGGACACAACAGAGAGCCACAGGGCAATCTAGTAGATCAGGGTTGTGCCCAATGACCACCAGCTCCTTCTTATACTGACTCCTATGCCTCTGGCAATCTCATCAGCACTCACAGGACAAGGTACCTACAGTTGTCACAGTAATCATGGTCCAATAAACATTAGCTGTTTCTCAGTTGTTGTCCTACAGGAATCTCTCAGGGTGAACTTGTGTTAATCCTCTCATCTTCACCTCAAACAGAAGGTTTAACATATCAGTGTACAATAGGTAATCACTAATTATTCTCTCTGACTTACACAAAATAAGACTTCATCAAAATTTCCACCACAAATCCTAAATAGTAGAAACCCTGTAAGAAACTCAAACTTAAAGTAAGAGCTACACCTCTCTGCTGTGCTAAATCACAAAACAAGAATCAGTGTCTGCTGCTGTGTTTTCTAGTACTTGGAGTTCTGTGATGACATCCTGCTTCTGGAGGACGGGGAGGTCCGGGAGGCTGGAAACCACCAGGCCTTGATGAAAGCCAATGGCCGCTATGCACAACTCATCACAAACTACCAGATGGAGCAGTCCAAAGTGAGACTGCACAAACATCTAATGTTCTGTACTTCAGCAATTCTCATGAGCTGTAAAACTTTTACAAGCTGTAAAACCTTTTCCCCACTTCGTTATTGTTTTACCATCTTCTTTATTATTTTACTGGCTCAGCAACATTTAAACAAATGAAGCAGTTTTTAAAGTTATAATACAGATGATTTTTTCCAGTAGTGCTGCTACACTGTGACTCAGACATGGAGAGATGTCAGGCAGGTTTAGCATTTACCATGGGTTCAGCAGCATTTCTGTTTTTATGCTTATTGCTTACAGACTCAGAAAGAGGAGGGGGACACGTC
This sequence comes from Caranx ignobilis, assembly GCA_021432705.1. Classification (NCBI taxonomy): domain Eukaryota; kingdom Metazoa; phylum Chordata; class Actinopteri; order Carangiformes; family Carangidae; genus Caranx; species Caranx ignobilis. The sequence continues at coordinate 35,983,536 of MU270012.1, forward strand.
ACCTGAAGATGCAGCCCAGCTGAAGGAAGTTGAGCCAAGACCTCGTGCAGACAGTGGGATAGTGAACCCAGGTAGGGAAAAATGTGTGTTAGTGTGATGACCAGAAAGTATATATGTTTGAGATCATTTGTTACGCCTCAAGAGAAAATGACTAAACAAGGCTAAAGTTCATTCTGTAGTAGCAGTAGTAGTAGTAGGAGTGTAACTGTTGGAAATAAATCCATAAAAGCAGCTTCGGAAGCAGAACCAGTCAGATCAGAGTTCTGATATCGTGAGTTAGGTGTAACATAAGGTTACAGTCTTGGCACAGCTGTCAGTGGAGCAAAGTGTCATCACAGACATACATGCACACACACACATATAAATAGCAGGCTTTTAAAAGAGCCAATATTTAACCATACCCAGGCTAAAGGTAGTGCTAGTAGTCCATCTAGGTGAAAAAGAAAAGCCAATGAGGACAAAGGTATGAAAAGCAAAATCAGACAGGGAAACAAACTGACAATCGGTGTCATTATACTGTTATTACACTAGTGATTTATGTTCACAAAATAGACGGATGGCATTTTATTTATATCCAGCGGAATTTCTGGACCAGCACTGGAGACAGGTGGGTCAGATCCTGTGTGGTTCATGACAGCAAAGTGACTGACGTCTGCTTCTTTCCAGCATTTGACATGTCAGATGAAAAAGATGATGGAGCATCACCCAACCAGAACTGTAAGTACACAAAGATCATTATAATCGGGGATCAGGTGTAATGCAATCGCCCTAATATAACCCTAACATGAGTAAAGCCATCAGCGGCTGATACTTCAACAGAAGAGCCTGTTGGATGAATGAGCAGCCTCCCTGTTCCTCCTCCCTCACACCTTTCCAACACTGAAAGTGGAAACTGTGTCCAACAACTTTTTCCCAAAAGGAATGAAGTGTGAATTCACACATTCACACTTTATTCACACTATTTCTGTCACTTTTCATGTTTACAGCAAACATGTGCAACACTATTAATGCCTTCCAGGAGAGAAAATACACACTGCTATCCCCACATTTAAACAATTATCACGTCTCGCCCCTTTTTTAAAGATGGTTGGACTTTTACTGAGCCTTTGAGTGTGACTGCTGAGCACAGCTATAAACACTGCAGCAAATACTGCAGCAGATTTAAAATCCAGACAGATGGCTTGATTTCTCGTCCTAGTGTCTAAATATAACGTAATAATGATCCTTCCGTAGTTATGTGAACTCAAAACACTTTAAATTTCCACTGTTGTGAATGTATTTAGTGTGCAGTAACACATTTATATGTTTATTTTTTCTGTACGAACACCATGCACTTACTCAGGACACATGCATGATGAAATAAAAGTGACTTAAATTGTGATTCTCTGAAATGCTTTGCATTCTTTTCAGCCATTGTCAATGGTGAAAATCAGCTGGTCAGTCAGGAGTCCACCACAGAAGGCGCCGTCTCCTTGAGAATTTACCATCAGTACTTCGAGGCAGCTGGAGGTCCGATACAACACACACACACACACACACACACACACTGGACATATTATACAATAATTAATCTCTCACATGTGTTTAACATGCCTCATGACATTTTGTGTCACTGCGTCCCTCTAGGCTACATCCTCATCTCCCTCACCATCCTGAGCATCTTCCTGATGATTGGTTCCACAGCCTTCAGCAACTGGTGGCTCAGCTACTGGCTGCAACAGGGAGACGGGGTGAGAACCAACACTCTCTCTCTCTCCCTCTCTCCTTCTCTCTCTCACTCTCTCTCTCTCCACACAAGATCAGCTGAACTCCCATGAGTACAGCTGTCAAATAACAGGCTATGCTGTATTGTTATCCAAACTTAACAGTGTGAGTAGTTTTCATTCAACACCCGCCTTTTGTCTTTTTATTTTTGATAATACTGAATTGGTATGGACATTTTTCACTAGGTTAACTGTGCACAGTATTTAGTCTCAAAGGAACTACACATAGACACAGTTATCACATTGCAGACAGTCAGATTCGTCCCACTGTAATCATTGATTCCTTATCAGCACTGAATTTGCCATTACACATGTCCAGTGATTTACTTTGTGAACCAGAGCTGTGTACGGACTTATCACACATGAGCAAATGGAATGTGTATTATTTCCCATCTCTGTGTCCATCATGTATGTGTTCGCACTCCCACAGAAGTCCTTCTTACAGTTAAAATACCTTACTGGGTCTCTTTAACATGTTCACATGTTCTGTCCCAGTCCCAAAACAGCACAACTTCAAACCCGGGTGACATCTTACAAAACCCAGACCTGCACTTTTACCAACTGGTTTATGGTATGATGCTGGTCGTCATGATGGGCTTTGCCGTCATCAAGTGTTTTATCTTCACTCACGTCACCTTGAATGCTTCCTGCAATCTCCACAACAACATGTTAAAGAAGGTAATGTAACATCAAACATTCACACTTTGGGCTCTATGACTGTCACAGTATTTATGCATCATAAGATCATTTAATATGTGATGATTCATATCATCTTCTAATGTGTTTGCTGTTTAAAAACTGTTTCTGGCCTGTGCTCACAGTAACCACCAATGAGTCACTTGTTATGAAGATTTTCCTTTGTTCCTGTGTCTCAGATTATTGACAGTCCCATGAGTTTCTTTGACACAACGCCAGCGGGCCGCATTGTCAACCGCTTCGCTAAAGATCAAGAGGAGGTGGACACTGTACTTCCCCTCAACATGGACCCCTTCCTGCAGTTCAGTCTGTTGGTCGTCTTTACCATTGTCATTATCTCATCCGTCTTCCCCTTCATGCTTATAGCAGTGGTTTTCATTGGAGCCTTATTTACCCTCATCCTCTTGTGAGTTCCTATCATTTTAGTCAAAACAATTCAATGTATACAATTAATTGCATCAGACTCTGCAGAAAAATTATGAAACATTTACAAAATTCCTAAACAGGTTCATTAATCAACAGTGAGAGATGTTTGAAGTCACAATATCAGTTGTGCTTTCTCTGCAGCATCTTCCAGAAGAACATCCGTCAGATGAAGAGGATGGAGAACATCAGTCGCTCTCCGTGCATCTCTCTCACCACTTCTACTCTGCAGGGCCTCAGCACCATTCATGCCTACAACATAAAGGACAGGCACATACAACTGTAAGATACCAGAGCTACTCATTATGACATACTCTCCGACTCTGAGAACCTTCTCCTATGTTTGGATCCTTCCCTGCGTCATATTTATGCAGACACGAGTAATGGGTGATGTGTTAGTTACAGTGTTTTTGTTGCTGTCTTAGTAGTGTGGCTCTGAGAGCTCAACAGACAGAGACAAAACACAAGACAATTCAGAAACACATGTCATCAATTGAACAACACATGCACTGCAAGTAGCACAGACAGCAAAGGAAGTTTCCAGGGGACACTAAAAGTGAGTAACCCGTTCAGCTGAATCCTTTAATGCATATTATTCCTCTTTTCTCTGACCTTGAAATCCCTGTCTCTCTAGGCTGTTGTAAAAAAATGCCACAAAAAGAACAACAGACCTGTGCTCAGTCCCCTTCCCCTGGATGCACTGTTGTTATCTGTGTCACCTGCAGCAGGTTTCTGTTATTTGTGTGTACTCGTATGTGTTTCCTTAAATTGCAGCTTGTCAAGCTTTCAGGGTTACTATAGACTATTAATAGCTGGGTTGAGGTGGTGTTGACAAACCCTGACCTGTCCGTTGTCATGTTTAAGGTTCAAGTCCCTGAACGACATCAACTCCAACCACTTTTTACTCTTTCACTCTGGGACACGTTGGCTCTCCTTCTGCCTGGATTTCATGGCTGCGTGCATGACCTTGTTTGTGTCTCTGTTCGTGGTGCTCAGCAGTAATGACATCATCAGTCCATCCTTGAAAGGCCTGGCGATGTCCTACACCATACAGGTACATTAGTAGAGAGACTTGATTACTCAACCAATGTAAATGCAAGTTGTGTGTTTATAGAATGGTTGTATGTTTTCCAGTTGACAGGCATGCTTCAGTTTGTAGTCAGGCAGTCGACAGAATTGGAGGCGAGGTTCAACTCGGTGGAGAGGATATTAGAATATATCATGGTGAGGCTCCAGGCTTCTTTGCCTCCAAAAATAATTAGAACCATTTAAATGCAACCCCCTTATCTGTTTTGGACCTATTGGAAGTGGAGTTGCTAAAGATTCTTCAAAGTCGTCTATGTTTGTTTTGTGCAGAGTTGCAAGCCTGAGGTGCCAAAACACATACAAACGGCCCAAATCCCAGAAAACTGGCCAAAGAGTGGAGCCATCACCTTCCAGGACTATAAAATGAGGTACAGAGAGAATACACCCATTGTCCTCAACAGACTCAATTTCACCATCCAAGCAGGAGAGAAGCTGGGCATTGTGGGCAGAACAGGATCTGGTAAGACCTTGACACTTGTTTGTCATAACTTTGATTTAAATGGCAAAATTTGGTGTGGAGTAATCCACTCAATGGTTGAAAACTGTGTAGCAGCAGATTGTGAGGGAAACCTCACCTCGCTGAACACAGAGGGTTTATTTCTTAGCTACTGTCTGCTCTTTGTCTGTAGGTAAGTCCTCTTTAGGCGTGGCTCTGTTTAGGTTGGTGGAGCCAGCTGCGGGAAGCATCCTGATAGATGGAGTGGACATTATGGCTATCGGTCTGCAGGATCTGCGAAGCAAGTTGTCCATCATCCCCCAGGATCCTGTCTTATTCATTGGCACTGTCAGGTAACTGTAGCTGATCCTGACATCCACCATGCTGAGAAGTTTTTCTCACTACCCAATTATAATAATGCATATGTTTTCCTACAGATACAACCTAGATCCTTTTAATAACTGCACTGATGAGGAGATCTGGGCATCACTGGAGAAGACCTACATGAAGGACTCGGTATGATAGCACAATGTGAAGCACAGTCTATTTACAGTTTTTTATTGCAGTGTGTGGTCAGAGCTGACCTTTTAACCAATTAGGCTACTCCATGAATGGGCTGTTTGATCACTGTCAGACTGTTTTACTCTTGTAGAAGTTGTATTTGCAGTAGTAAAAGTGATGCTGTGTTGTGTTGTGTCTCAGATCTCCAGGCTGGAGGGGAAGCTACAGGCACAGGTGCAGGAGAATGGAGAGAACTTCTCTGTAGGAGAGAGACAGCTGATGTGTATGGCCAGAGCGCTGCTCCGTAACTCCAAGGTTTGTCCATGGTTGGTTGCACACTACGACTATATTAGTGTCACTGACCAGTACCCTTTATTTACAACAATATCATCACAGCTCTCAATTGTTCTGAAGTGTTGGCAAAGATTTTGAACTGTTATTGTCCAAATCATGGCTTCTGTGACACAAATGATACATATTTAGAAATGAATGATACAAACTACTAGCTCCTGAAAAAATTACTAGCTGAACTCAAATAGACAACTATACAGTACACTTAAATATAAGGAAAAAAAACTTAAATATTGAACAAAAAACAAAATGTGTTCAAATTGTAAGGAACACAGCTCTGAATGATGTAATCTTTCATCAAGCAGGGGTTAAAATGTTTCTATTATTTAGTCCACCAGAGGCTGCTATTTATACAGTCCCTTCATCCACAACTAACTGTTCCTGCTGCTGTCCAACAGATCATTCTGCTGGATGAGGCCACAGCGTCCATCGATGCAGAAACAGATGGTCTCATCCAGAACACCATCAGAGAGGCCTTCCAGGACTGCACTATGCTCACCATCGCCCATCGTATCAACACTGTGTTGCACTCAGATCGTATTCTGGTCATGGACAATGGAGAGGTAAAACAAAAACACAGTACACAAAGATCAACTCATGTAATCATGGACCCACCCTGATAGCATGTGTTGCCCTTGACAGGCAGTAGAGCTAGACCACCCAGATGTGCTTACGCAAAGACCAGACTCCCTGTTCTCCTCACTGCTGGCAGCTGCTAACACTGTGAACAGAGGAAACACAGAGGATCAGTAACACCACAGCACAAACACACAGCAGTCACTGTAATATAACAACATTGGTTTGATATTACTGCATAAAGACAATGTTTTATGTAAATTGTGCTATATTTGTCATCCCTGTCTGAGTGGATCTGTCATGTTTATTTAAAACACATTATTTATTGATTGATTGAAATCTTACACTTCACATGAAGTTTCTACATGCAGCTATAGATTTTTTTTGTTCTTGTTGTTACCAATTTACATTCACTGATTGCTGTTTCTGTTCACACAAGCCAAGGTAATAAGTCATGAAAATTTCAAAGTATCTGTTTTTATTAAACAGTGCAATCAGTAACACATTTTTCCTTGTCATCTTTAATAATTTTATAATTTCCATTTTCATAAGCCTCAGGAAAATGTATTCTTCATATTGCTCATTGCATTGTTTTGAATAATGCTCTCTATTGGTGGATCAGTTCATAAAGAAAGTTTTCTACCAGAGTTGTGCCTCTTTTAAAAAAGAATTTCACACACATGCGCTTCAGATCGAGCCATCTTATGAGGAAGAGAGTTTTCTGCTGTGAAATCCCATTAAGGCATGACATTCCTTTCAGCTTAGCTTATTGTGTTTTAGTGGTGGGGTCTCATCCTCAGACCCTTCTCTCAATCCATTCTTTATCTCTCCCACTCTCCATCCTCTCACATTCCACTCATGATAAAAACCACACAAACACACCATAACATATTTAGATGTATAATCTTTGCACACTGAAATATAACGGCACAACTTACTTAAAAAAAAAGCATGTTAAGAGCTAATCTAATGAGCACTTCATGCTCAAGCCGATTTTCTGTTGCATAGAAACAAATCTTAGGAAGAAAGACATAAAGAACCAAAATTCAATTTTAGTCATAACCGTTACACAGATTGTAATATTGGTAAAATACATATATATATATATATATATATATATATATATATATATATATATGTGTGTGTGTGTGTGTGTGTGTATGAAGCTGAGTTTGGTTTTGCTGATGCACAAACACACAAGAACTTAAAAACAGCATAGGGAAGTCTATGAGTCCCTCTCTGATCATTTATATCTTCAGGGTATAAACTATCAGAGGGACTCAAAGGTCAAATTTTCCCCCTGATTCCCCAGCAGAGAAACAGAAAATGCAGTGTAAAAAAAAAAAAGAGAGACAGAGAGAGAGAGAGAAAGAGAGAGAGACAGAGAGAGAGACAGAGAGAGAGAAAGCCAAGTGAAATGACAGAACAGCAGTTATTTCCTGCCAGCACACACACTGGACCTAATCCACATGGATATTTATAAAATATTACATGTTGTTCTACATATTTTTTTTTAGAAAACCAGAAAAAAAATCCTTCCTGTTGTTTTTAACCATGTTTCAGCTGTCATCTGTCTTAAGGACACATGATGGCACCAGAGATTTCTGTTCTTCCAATGCGCAGTACAGCGTTGCAGTGACTACTTGGGTTTAGTTTCAAAGACAAAGTATCATTCTTTGAGTACTCAACATTTTTTATTTTACTGTGTGCTCTTTGGGAAACGCTTGTAAGCCATATTCTAGGGACAGGCCAGTATGATTTAACTTTTTTTAATTCACTTTTACAATATCAAAATGGCACTGAAGCCATAGAGACTACTGTATCAGTACCTTTCTTCTTGAACTCATTCAAAAAGGGTTTAAGCTCCTTTCTGGCCACTGCATTCCTGCTGACATCCAGTACCTGATATACTTTTTGACCTTTAAAGGCTTTGCAGCCCTATGACTCACAAAACAGATCAAGACCTTGACCTCATTCTCACCTGCAATTGTACCACAGACCACTTAACAATCACACGTCAGCACCTATGACATCCTCATGCCTGCATTGCCTTTGTCCTCTATTCACCGGACCAGCTCTCTCTAACCTAGCTCAACTGATACCATCCACAAGCTGCATACTGCTTTCAGAGCTTCTAAGAGAAAATGACTCTAAACTGGTGCCCTTGCTGACCTCCAGGGCCAACAGTCGCACCCATACTCCTTTTCATCCAAAATCAGTGCTGCCAAAACTGCTTTTCATAATGACAAAATCAGCAGGACCACAAATACTCCGAAACAATATTCCATTTTCAAAACTTTACCCTGTCCTCCACCAGACACACACCCCTCAGCTGATAATCCTTGCTTCCACCGTGAAGTAGTGGCCATCAGTTAACTGGTTTTCCTGGTTCTGGTCTTTCTCCACATCTCTCTCATGTCCTTCTCTCAAAAGCGCATCTCTTTGTTCTGTCAAACCTCCAGCTGAGTGCAAAGCACCAGAAAGTGTAATATTTAATAATCCTATGACATAACTATCCCAGACTCCCCAGGTTTTTTCTGTCGTTCAGCCATCTCAGGGATAAATATGTGTCAAAACTCCTGACTGGAAGACATCCAACGTCCTACTACGTTAAACCCCATTCCCTCCCACCTTTTCCAAGCCATATTCTCCACTGTTGTACAACTAATCATGCATGTGATAAAAGATCCACTGGCTTTGCAAATGTTTATAACAGAATTTAAACAGGCACAGATGACTCCCCTGCCAAAAAATGTCTTACTTGATGCTGCTCAAGTGGAGAACTATCAATCAGTCTCATTTTTTTCCATTCCTATTTCAGTGTATCAAAAGAGTGGCCTTCGAGCAGCTCTCAGGAACCTCCTGATCGACCGCCCTCCTTGATCAAGATCAGTTGGACTTTAAGAGCAGCCACTCAACTGAAAAGGCTCTGTTGTCTGTGATAGAAGCCCTGAGGGCAGCTAGAGGTGAAACTCAGCCCCTCGTTCTTATCCTTCAGGACATATCAGTAACCACTGCATCCCACTGTATATATCCAGCTATTCCATCACCTTTTTGGGTCTAATTTGGGTCTAATCCCAAACTGAACTCTCATCACTCACCATCACTATCAACAGCTGTCCCTTCATGTCTTACCCCAGCCAAGATTATGATAAGCACAACCAGCTATCCTTCTAACATTGCATTGCACTTGTGTAGATTTGCACTGAAAATAGGCCTTACCTGAGTTAGCACATGGCCAAACTCTTAGTCCTGGTCATGGTTATGTCCTGTCTTGACTTCTGCAATGTTCTCCCCAACAGCCACTGTGAAACCTCACAGATGATTTTGGAGCCATTGGAACATGTCATACATGCTCCTCATTGGCCTGCACTGGCTACCCAGAGCACCTAGATCTAATTGGAACCTACTATGTACTTTTGGTAGACATTTACCTGATTTCCTTGCATTTGAATAAATGTAAAACTTTGTGATTACAGCACTGAAGCCTTGGTGCTACCCTCATAGGTAAGCCAGTTTAAATAAAATTACCTTCCAAATGAAATCCAAATTTAAATGTGAATACATGAGATCAAGCCTTTTACAATACTTCTGGTCTCCAAGCAGCACCACTGGGGCAACCATAACCTGCTCCATAGCAGATCTTCTCAGCCACTTAAGAAACCTGAACCTGTTGCCATACAGTCACAAGCTTTCTTCTCCTTCCTTCAGGCGAAGGCTAAATAAAACATCAATGGATCGATTATTATACAGAGCTTGTGTTTGGGTTGAAGGCGACTCACATGCTGTGCTGTGTTTGCCTGCTGAAAAGTCTGGTATCAACACTTTTTCATGCAATGATACCCAATTATTTATGATTTGATGATTAGTATTTACTGTTCTTGTGCAATATAGAAACATACAAGTTAGAACTCCCATTAATCTGGCTATTGGTTACATTTAAAGGGACTTGGGGCAGGATTTGTGAGAAAATAAACACCCGTTTTAAGTTTTTTTTAATGCTAATGGGTGCTGAAGCGTTCAAAACCAAAAAGAATGAGCCCACCCTCGTATCTCTCCATTGCCTTGAACAGGCTGTGTGCTGCATAATATACTGCAATTAGGAGTCCGAATTTCACATGCCAGACCACGCTGAATGCACGTTCTTGATGGCTTTCGACTTGGATACAGGAAGAAGACAAGCACGGTAGTAATGGACTCTGATACGGTAAACAAACGACCCACCACCACACAAAGTCCACTGAAAAGTCCCACAAAGAAGAAAAGGAAAGTTTTATCAGCGGCACCTCTGCAATCAAAACGCACTTACCTGCAACCGCCGTCGTGTCAGTATTGAGTCTCATTTCTTGATCCTGCCCCAAGTCCCTTTAATATCCCATTATTCATGAAATTACTGATCAAATGGAGTTTAGGTTTGTTCTCAGACTTAAAAAACAGCGAACTTATGTGGCTGACCACACTCATGACAGTCTGTCTGTTGGACATCAAATATTGTTTCAGAAATACAATATAGACTTTGGCATGTTGCAGGTTTTCTTACTATGTACTATTTCCATGTGTATATATAATTCCATGTGTGTATTTATGTATTTGTGTATGGATAAGCACTGCCTGTATGTGTGTTGCGTTTGTGTGCGAGACCTTTGACCTGTATATGCTGGGCTTGGCCTATGTGTGAACTTTTGCCCGAGTCATCAGTTTCCTCTCTAATAGTCTATTTAAAGAAAAAAAAAATACAGCATACACATCACGCATAACACCATACTGACTCAAAGAGCCACACTTCCGCACCATAACACACAAAAACACGCATGCATGCTTACACATCTTACACATTGATTTCTAGGAGGATCCTTGACACACACGGAGACACACAGCGGTGGGAGGAGCTAAAACCTCTGCTCCTATGAGTTTGTCAGTTTCCCAAACATAGCGGACGAGGCTCTGGCTGAGTGAGTCCAGCGGAGACACTTTGATACAAATATTTATCTTAATCCACATCTATCACCCGTATTGACAGAAGCTCGCGGAGGGCGGCGGGGTAAGTGGAGTAAACACGTGTGTGTGTGTGTGTGTGGTTGTGTGAGGAAGTGTGTTTGCTGTCTGTCTGTACAGACTGAGGGAGGGGATCCTCCACACTTCCCATCACGTTAACACTGCGATGTTCTCGTGGGCAAACTGTCCGTCTGTGTTTGCCTTTGTTTCTTTAACACACGGACATCATGTCAGTGAACGCTCCGTTCAGCTGAGTTTATCAATGTTGGCGATTTACCAGTGTATCCAGGCTAATATTTTGTTGTTGTGGTTTTGTGACTATAGATGTCACTGTGCGTGAGTACAGTACAGTACGTGTAGGCTACTGTACATGTGATATGCCGAAGTGCATTGAAGGAGGGTTTTATAAAACTCTGCTTAACCTACTTCTACTTTACCTCGCAGGTTTTTGGATATAATGGAAGCTGCTGTGACAAACACTAACTAGTCACTGTGTTAAGCAGCTCCCTTGTACCAGAAGTGACTGTCTCTTACAGCAGGCTACTTACTACAGTGACTGCATTACATTAACATACATCAACAGCAGCCACTCAGCAGTTACTGCAGGTAGCCTATGTTAATCTGAATTTTACTGAATGTCAAAAATGCCACAGTGTGAAAAACAGTGAGGGCAGTTTCTTGTTGAAAACAGTGCTGGTGAAACCCACTAAATGAATGAGAACTAAAAGGGAAAGTAACACTAAAACCATGAAACCCTCCGTCACAAAACATTTTCCGTAGCAAGAGCTGTTTTCAAGGGCGATGCAAATAAGGCAGAGACAAGAAACATCAAACGTTGTCTTAAAGAAGTACGTTTGTTGTTTCGTTTTGCCTAAAATTCTTTTGAAAAAAGACAAACATTTCAGGCAAAACTTAAAAACAGAGAGAAAGAGGCCAGACTTTTAAAAACAAACCAGCAGAGTTGTGCCTGTTAAAGTCTGTTAAAACAGAAACCTTTAGCTAACACAAGCCAACTTTAGCTAAAGGCCATATAGACCAAGTTAAACCGAATGAAACAACTCTCTTAACTCTCTATCATGAAATATTTTTCCATTTTTAGAGGTAAGTCTTCAACAGACAAGTGTAATGCAAACAATCAGGTGACAGAAAATGGCAGAAACATTGAACATCGTCTGAAAGTGGTATATTTATTATTTAGTTTTACATAAAATGCATAACAAGAAAAGCATTTCTGCCAAAGGGTCAAAGTGGTCAGGCTTAGTTGACAAAGTAGCTGAGTAACACCAGTTACACAGAAATGCCTCACTATGAGGTAACATTAGCTGTTGGTCGTATCAGACGGCGCTCGGCTGTATGTAGAGTGTAAATATTCAGATAGAGATGCTGACCACTGACATAATTCAAGACGTGGCGTTTCAGGAGGGAAGTCGCCAATGCAGCTAGCCTGCTGTTAACACGAGGTGTGTCCAGTGGAAAATGCAGCAACCATATCAAAATAAACGCTTGAAAATTAGAATAATTCTGTGAAATTCATCACCATTTTGAACAAATTCTGTATTTTTTTTTTTTTTTTAACTTTCTTTGGATGTTAATTGCATTATTCAGTGTTACATTAGATGTTTCTATAGTTTTGATGGCCTGTAGAATTTAGAGGCGGGTAATGAAATTTCAATGGTCTCATACGAGTGTAGCATTTCTTCACTGCAATTTCGTTACTTTTCTAGTTTATCAATATATCTACACAGGCCTATCATGATACAGTAACATTATAGCAACCTGACTGATTTATTAGTCTAGATTTTTTCAAGATGGAGAAAAATGACAAAGTGTGGCTTACTGGGGAAAATATGTATTTTTGAATTTTATTAACAGTAGCATAATATGTGTGTAGCCTATGCAGGTGCACACGTGTCATATCACTAACCACTGTGGTCAATTGTTTTAGACTGGCTGTGGTTGTTTTGTCAATGCATGTTCTGAGTTAGCAGTTGTTTGCTCATGAAGCAGATGGATCATCCAGGCAACACATTAAGATAAAGTGATAAACATTTGGGTGGGACCTAACCAAGTGATGAGTGAGAGAGGAGAGGCTGCAATGCACTTTGTACTGTACCTCAAGGCAAATAGAGTGTTTTTGTATTTCTGAATGTTGTCCTCCAGCACAACTCCATATCCCCAGGCTCCCACGGAGAACCTCCTTCTGTCAAAGAACTGCATTTAAAGGCGGTGGATGAGGATGGTCTGATGTGCTTATTTAATCTGGCAGGGAGCGGTGGATTCTCAAAAATATGATAGCTAGTTTTGGAAAGAATTACTTTATTCAGTCAATAGTTGTTGGTTTTCCTGATGGGATTACATGTCCTCTGAACCCCATAACTATTTGTTCAGTAAGGACAGATTCTTGTATGATACTTTTTCTTGATTTTCTTGATTGTTTTTTTACGTCAATGTCAATATTGATAAATATGGGCGTGCTTAAAGAGGTGTTTGTCTGGGCGTTGTTTGCTATTGTGAGTTAGGCAATTAACCCAAATCCAAGTCCTGTTTGAAGATAATGGGTGATATCACTGATGAAGGGTTAATGATTTCCTTTTATAGTCAAGACTGTAAATAAGGTGGCAGAAGGACAACTCTGCAGTTCATCATAATGTTCTATAATTGATGAACATTACTAATAGGAAGAGCTGATACCTGATGGAAATATCTATGGCCCGTCACTAAATAAGATACAAAGTACAGATCATCAATTGGAGATCATAATTCTAACTGTTTGAATGAAAAAAGTTGCTGGTGAATAGACAGAAAATGTCCTGCCCTCTACTTTCAGCATCTCTGATGCCCTGCTGTATTGTCCCTGCTCTTTGTTTTCATATTTCATTAGCTGGGTCAGCAGCATGTAACGTCACCTTCAATTATCCTCCCTGTCAGTGAACCGACAGTGCCTGTCTGCTGGCTTTAGTGATTACAGGCTTCAGGGGACAGGTAATCAGGTCATGGTTACACTGTCACCCTGTCAGACTGCTGAGACCACAGGGAGCATATGGGATGAAAGAACTCTCCCATCTCCAGTAAGTTATCTCTTAGCAGGCTTACACATGCTGATATTGTCTAATGTGGAGTACTGCACTTTACATTACAGCACAGTGTAGTGCTCTTCTGTTAGATTCCAGTTGTGAGCAACACAGTCAGCTTTATAGGCCATATGTAAATGTAAAATGATTCGGCTACAACAAATTATTTAATCATTTTTAATTCAATCATCCAAGATGTACATTTCTCAGTCTGTGATGATAAGAATGATAACATTGATATAGACATTTAGCTCTACGTATTACTGGGATAGCCTCAAGTAGCTGCAAGTGTGGCTTATTTACAGTGGATCAAATGACTACTTGTATGTGAGAGATGTCCAATTGATGAAGCCACAAAGAATAAGATCCTGACTCTACAGTTCCCCTCAGCTATATGAGGCATTTTGTAACCTTTCAGCTCATTGTTGTGAGTTTCTGGACTGCAATTCTTTGAATCCTCTGCATATAAAACTCACCATACACTACCTGTCTAGTGTCAAGCAACAGACACACTAAACGTAGAAGAGAGTTTAGCATCTAAATTGTCAAGAGTTGGTTAAGACGTAAAACAGACACAGTGGAAGAGTGAATACAATGCATTTATCAGATGGTCAGAAATACAACTTCAGATATTGCTGTATGTGTAAACAGTGGACTGTTTGGTCAGTTTGAGAGGTTAATGATATTATCATGTTCATAGCTTTTCCCCTCACAACATATTTTTCAGCTAACGCCAAAATAACTAGTTTTTATTCCCCATGTGAAAACTTTCATTCAGGGTTGTGTCCGATGATGCAGGTTCCGCCAATTATCCAGACAACTTTATCCCTATCCAAGAGTAAAACCCAAAACTTCTTGTGTTATGAAGTTTGAAAATGCATTACATTTCAAATATGGCCAAGTCATGATCAAATTAGGAGTTTTTGTTGGAGGGACAGTGGATTCTTTATGGTACGTCATATACTGGATGATACTATGTCTTTCCAGTGGGAACAGTTGGATATAGTTGGTGCATGCACATCAGGTTCTGGTTACTGTAAATCTGATTAAGATGTATGTTTCTTGTTTTTACATTAAACATGGAACATAACTTACATTCATTTTTAGCTCTGCATATATTTAAAGAAACAGATGGGACATTAAAGCACCCAACTGTCAGTCATCCTCGCACCAGTTAACATACAGGAATGCATAGTGCTGGGTTTAGAAACCATTAACAGGATTTAGCATGTAAATGAAAATACTTTAAAGGGGACATATTATGGAAATATCACTTTTTGAAGACTCATTAACATATATTTTGGTGTTTGTTTCGCCTTCCAGCCCCCAAAATGTGAGAATTGACAAAAAAAATCTGTAATTTTCAGGCTCCACAGGTTGAAATCCATGTGTTTTTTTGAGCTGATCCCTCAGTTGTCCGATAATGATGTCATTACTTTTTGAATATGAATAATACCACCCCTACCTGGTGTCATTAGAAGGGGTGGGGCAGGGTTAGCATTGGTTCATTTGCATTTAAAGGGACAGGGCACTGAAACAGACAGAAACAGAAAAGAGTTCTGTGATGTTTGATCCTCAGGGTATTTTGACCAAGGCATGTCACAGACATGTCTTTAAGACACCTGGGAACTGTTTTAATTTGTGGAAAAGGGGTATAATATATTTCCTTTAAACATGTGGTAATAAATATTTCTGTCAGTATCTTGAAATAAAACAGGACACTCCAAAAAGTGGTTATCGTCCTGTAGGTTGGCTGCGTGTCTGACATTGTTTTATGAGAATCAAAACTCCACTTTGTCTTAATGTAATCTGGCCAGAAACATTTCTGGGATCCTTTCCCATTTAATCAAATGCACTTTGTCTTTTAGCAAGCATTTGTTTCCGAGTGTAATGTTCGTGTGTCAGATTCGTTTTTTGACATTGTAGTTACTGAATGGGTCTAGTGTTTTTGACCTGAGTTTAACATATTACTGAGTTGATGGAGATGATTATGTCAGTTGATGTCATGGTTGTTGGACAGTTTAGCCTTATTTGTTCCTGTTATTCAAACTGAAAAGAGTGAAGGAATTCAGAATAAGAGAATCGAGCCTGTGTCTGCTATTTCAAAATAAAGGTCTCCTGCAAAGTGTATTGTGTATCCATGACTTTCACAGTTGTGGCAAACAAACATTTTTAATACACACAACTAAAAATGCTAGAAACTGAATCAAAACAAAACTGTGTTTTGTTGAAAGGCAATAAGCAAGTCCAAGCAAAGCAACAGGTAACAGTGCCAGTCATGACAAGACAAGGCACTATGTTTGAAAAAGTAAAACCAATGTCAAGACCATAATTTATTTTAGAAAAAAAAAAAAAAACCTTTGAAGAAGGAGTTAACCGCCTTCCAGCAGGCTTCGTCTTCAAGCTCTTTCATGTTGTTTTAGATTTCAGCTTTGGTCACTCTGTTTGATTCAGCCACTGGTGTTTGCGCCTCAGTTTTTAACCCTAATTCCAGGTATTTATAGCAGTAGTGCATCATATCAATTGAGGATGGAAAGTGGAAAAAGCAGAGATTTGGTTAATTATATCTTAGTGTGAAAATATCACTTTTGTGATCATTTTAAAACACATGTATTGTGGAAATCAAAATTGTTCCCAGTAACATGACAGTCTACAACCACTTTAACCACAGCCCTGTCAGCTTAGTCCATTTGTGTGGCTGCATGGAGCCCGTGTGCTCCCCAGTGGTATTTCCTCTCCCTCCTAGTTTCCCTAATGAGAGAATATTTGGTGCCTTGTGGTCAACAGAAATAGCAACACTTCTGAAGGACAGGCTTCTCTTTTTGCACCACACACTGCAGAAATAGAGGCTGCACTGTGTGTGTTTCATCGAGAGGCTATTTTAGGTCCTCCATGACTGACTGACTGACTGACTTAGTTTTTTGTAGTCAATTACATGGCCTGCTCCAGCTAATGCAGGCTGTTTCTGCGTGGAGCAATGCATTTCTTATCCCCTTTGATGAGCTGCGGCAATGAATGGCTAAACAAATCAGATGCTGTGTCACAACGAGCAGAGAAGATGAGAGGTTTAGCTGACTTTTCCTGCTGTGTAGGCTTGTTACCTTACTGTGCTGATGCTAACATCCAAACTGTGATATGATTATGGGACAGCCCTGACTCCTTTTAGTTCTGTCTGCTGCACCTAAATCTTTAAATTAATGTCTTAATGACATGTGGAGTATGATGTGATTCCATGTTGAATGCGTTTAGGAGAAAATATCTTGTTTTCTTAAGTGTTTTCATCATATCTATTGATATGGATTCAGTCATTTTGGAGAGTCCTCACCCAAGCAGTGAACTTGTGTCAAATATGTGAGGAGAGAAGCGGTTTGATTTAATCTCCAATTAATAAAATACATCTTTTCCAACCAGGGTAAAACCACTCTCCTCTCCTCTCCTTTTGCTGTGGTCTCGTGGAAGACCTCCTAATCTGCTGGACCTGAGAACTCTTCCTGCAGGGTCGCCCCCAGTAATCAGGCCTGAGCTGGTCCTTCCAAACCAGCCAAACCTCTGGCTGCCTGCCGTCTGACCGCTGGGCCACACACTTGCACGTTTGATGCTAAATTTGCCGCAGAGGAGCTCAGAAATTACACTCAATAAATACAGAAATCAAATATAACAATTTCCAAATATTAGCCTTGCAATCTGCTTCCCTGCAGCCCCATAAAACTGCCTTTGTTGCTCCTCGTAAATAGGTTTCCCTCGACTCTGCCAACTTAAACAGTAATGTTGGGTCAATGGCAGCGTGGCTTGGCTTAATTAAACTCAATGTTGATTTGCAGAGACAGTGTCCAGACCAGAAAGCGGTTTGGGTCTGCTCAGAGTCCTGACACGGTTCTTAATGGTGCCAACACTTCATTAATGCCAGCACATGAAGACAGTCTCACTCCGAACTGAGGTGAGGACTTTGTTATACCAGAAACCTCCACATACTCTAGTGTGGTGTGTCCAGCCTAGAGGTCTGACTATGAGCTAATAAAATGAGACTTTATCATAAAAATATGCCTCCCTTAAGGAACAAAAAACCTGCTGTATTTTTTTGTTTGTTTTGCATATGACATGTGCATAATATCTCTGGCCTTATGTTTTCTTATCTCCAATATTGATTGTCTCTAATAACTGTGGGTTGATCGAATCCCAGGTGACCCAGAGACTGATCATGTGATTGCAGCTGTAATTTTTTTCTCATCCCAGTAATTCAGTGAAAAGGATGCTTTCAAATCCCTAAAACAGAGACTTGAGGGAACATACTGGTTTCAGTTTGAAACCTCTGGTCTGGATAAACCTCCACTATGGCCTCACCTCCTGACTGTTATTTATATATATATATATATATTTGCATTACTTCATTATTTTATTAAAACAGTTAGGACTCGTCCTTAGGACATTGAAGAAGAAGAAGAAGAGGACTCTCAAAATAAGGGAGAGACTGACAAGTGCCAAAAGGTTTGGTGTCAAATCGTAATCGAGGAAAAAGTTTAAAATAATCTTGATAATGAGTCAAAGTCATATCACCCAGTTGTAATTTGCCACATTTACAAGCCCTTAAAATCAGCTCTTATTGTACATATAATGAGAGAAAGGCTCCACTCTGGTTGAATTGTGTGTGCTGCACTTGGTGTCTTTAGGACTGATCTTGTGAAACAAAGGATAGAGTGGTGATTTAAAAACAAAACAAACGAACAACAAAAAACTTCTTTCATAGGAACTATTGCAGCACTACACCATCAATCTGTGTATTCTGGACTCTAGTCTCACTTCAGTCCTCGTATCTGGTCATTTGAGTGTGCCAAGTTTTACACATTCAAAACAGCCCTGTCTTTCTTTGTTGATCGAGAGAGATGTCTGTCACAAATTTAAAGCTGTACTTCATGTTTTTAGATGCAGCTACAAGCTTCCATAAACAGTTTCAGTCATTTGAAACAGGCCAAAGCTTTGCGAATGTCTCACTTCAACTAAAATATACAAAAATATCTGCTTAAAGAACTTTAGTGGCACATGTTCTCCATGGGCTTCCTGTCTGAAGTGCCACTTTAGGAGGAGTAATCTCCATGACTTCTGTATGAGACTGATGCAGAATGAATGCATGTGGAAGCTCTTGTGTAATGGCTCCAACTGAACTCTACTTGTCCTGTACATACATACACTTACTTGAAAAAGAGCCCACTGTTTACCCAGTAATCTCAAAGAGAGAGCTGGTAGTGTTGGAGAACGTGTATATGTGAGTGTGCGAGGGAGTCAGGGGTTGGGGGGGGGGGGGTAGGAGATTGCCTGGAGGACCTTCAGGAGAGAGGCCTCAGATCTACTTACCATCGCTTCACAACATTAAAAGGAAGATATTACTTTGCTGAAAGCACAGAATTTCAATGAGAGCAGGAACAAACAAAATGTTAAAGAATTCATTATAATATCATTTAGTAGATCAAAAGATTGGGCTGAGGCTAGAGATACTTCTCAGTGATGGAGTTATGTGGCTCTGCGCACTCATCAGCAGTGAATGTAGAGCAGGAAAGGGAGGAAAAGATTGGTTGTATAGTATTTACTGTATGTGATGTTTTTATGGCTGTGCTGTGTGCGTGTGATTGGACTCTGTAGATATTGTATGACACTCTTCAGCACCACCACCATGTCGCACTTGACATTTAGAGACAAGTGTTCCATAAATAATACAAAACTTTTCCACAATAAAATGTCTAAAGATGACCAGACCTGTTTTATATTTAATTGTGCTGTATTCTTGCATTATCCCAAATGTTTCCAGCAATTTTAAAACCCAGAGAAATCTGTGATTTTAATCACAGTAAGTGTGTTTCATTTGGGTGCCTGTCAATGACAACATATCTCCTATGTGCAGGCATCACTGCAGTGGTGGCCTGCAGAAGAGATCAAAATTGGCTTTACATCCTGTTTTAAGCCACATTTTATGTTACATTTTTACATCTTGGTTACTCTCAACTATATGTTTTAACCAGATGAAGGATTTTAACCATCTGACGTCTGGCTCCCAGCCCCTCCACGATGTTATATGTCCTCTGAACAGTGCTGGTGAATCACCTTTTTTTTCTTTTTTCTTCTCTTTATGTGAAACTACATTATTCAGTGTTTCTACTGGTTTTAATCAGATCAGTTGAAATTACTTCTGATCCATCTTTTATCAAGTGGAAGAGACCTGCAGACAAATCTGCCTAAACATCTCTGGTGACAAGGAGCCTTGAGAGGCTCGTCCTTCCCTTGCTACAACCAGGATAGAGGTGACAGTGCCGTCTTAAACCTGCTTCATGGCCTTGAAGATCCAAGACCCAAGTTAAAATGTTTGGCCGGACTTGACAGTCACTTTCAATACAATACAGCTGTACTGTGCTCCACTGGGTGCTGTCATGTCCATGCTACAGCTACAGCTGTCATGTCCATGCTACAGTACAACTCCCGTGACCTCATTGGTCACACGAGACCTGGCTGAGATCTGTTACCTCACCTGATGTCTCGCCTTGTACATGGATGACTGCAAAGGTCAGGACATGGATGTTACATATATCAAATAGTTAGGTCATTATGGATGGCAAAGATTATGCTGAGCTCTAATATTCAAATGGACATGTTTTCCCAGTGGCACAAAGGGAGCTATCTTGACCTCAGTGCTTCTAAAATCAAGGAGATGACTGCCAGAGCAAACGTACTCCTCCTGAAGCAGAGGTCAATTTTCAGAAGCCTCAAAGTTTAGAGGAATATAACTACTATGCATCATCGACCACAATCTCTAGATAAAACAGTGCAGTCATCTTTGCTAAATGTTAACTTTACCCATGTTTCCTGATTAAAATGAAACAGCAGTTACAGGAAACATACAAGGCCACTGTGGATATGACTTGTACAGCCTCCTCCCTCCTGGCCACAAGTACAGGTGTATGGTTCTCGAAAGCAGACAGCAACAGCGAGTTTCATCTTGGTTCATGGGGGACATATGTATCTGACTGGGACAATTCAAATATAGCTTTAGCAATAGCTTTCTATCTTGTATGATTCAAAACCTGCAGCTTCGATTAAGTTTAATTTGCATCACACTTTTATTTTCAAAGAAATAAAGTTAGTAAGTTTAGCTGGTTTTATGTTAATTTCCCGCCTCACCTTTATTATTCTACTGAGTTTTATAAAAAAAACTTTCTAAATGGGTCTAAAACATGTACTACATTCACAGTAGTCTTCGTTTATGTGTCTGTGAGGATCTCTGACATGTTTTGGGGCACTCGCAGTTGGATTTTTTATTTTTATTTTATTGGCCCAGCAGAATTGTGGCTTCTGTTGCCTGTTAAAAATATTATAGTGTACATGCTGCAAGAGACATGCCACCAATGTTATTTCACTTCAGCCTTCAATCACTGAAAGTCAGTGTCACTGCTTGCTTTTGCAAAGAAAACGTGACAAGAGCAGAGAGCATTGTGCCAGGTTTGAAAGTTAAGTTGAAGACCAATTATTGTTTTTTTCTGAAAAGAGCAGAGCATGGAAGGGGAAGCATATTTTACAGGGCAGCTTGTGTTTCAATCTGTGTTGCAAGCATGACATCAGTGTCTCTGTGTTGAGACAGGAAAATCTTATCCCACTGTCATAAAAGCAACACAATAATGAAATGACATCACAGTGGGCCAGTAATTAAATGAGCAGACTGCTGTCTTGGAGTTTTTACTAGGCTGGGAGATTGTGAGTAACACTGCAGCATGCAGGAGAACAGGGTGTTGATGAATGTAAGCCTGAAGCTATACAAGTTTGAGTGTGAAATTCACAAATTTATTATCGCCGTGTTTTCTTAAGGAGCACTTATTATTTGCTTGTTAGTGTGTGCTGCTTAAATGTATACACACATGCTCAAATGGGGTTTTTAATGCTCTCATTTCCTACTTATAGTGATCCATACACCACACTGTAGCTCAAGCTCTTCGTTTGCTAACTGTTTGGGAGGGTCTTGTGGTATGGCAGATGACAGTTAATGCCATCTAATCTGCCTGGCCTTGAGCCTGGCATTAAATGGCTGGGCTGCTGGTGGGGCAAGATGACTTTAATTATTACATTTCAGGCAAAAACTCATTAGCTCAGTGACCTGCAAAGCAGCAGAGGCCAGTGTCGATACTCAGGCTGCATGATACTAGAGGCAAGCCTGTCTGAGTGTGGGTGATGAATTAATCACAGTCCGTGCTCCTGCTGTGCCAGGCAGCATCGCGCATCAGCACTTGGTTTCCTTGCTGCTGTCTCACTATTGAAGACGCATTCCTGTCTCAATGGGCCACAGAGTAGAGTGAAATCGGACATTTCAAGCTTGAACTACACTGAATTTCAGGTTTTGTCATTGGTCAGATTAACAAGGAGACTCATTTGCAGCTGTTGTTGCTGGTTGTGACCTGTGTATTAACTTATGCTTATTCAAGGACTGTTCATTGTGCCAGAGCATCATTTGCATGAGAAAATGCTAATTCCATCGCTGGTGCTTTTAAGTTGCTGCAACTCTATTATGCCTTTACATAAATTGTCATTCGCTTTCGTTACATCAAAGAAAACTGGCATTCACAGCTGGGCATGTGGGGAGGGTCGTTCTGTAAACAGGGAAGTGTTAAACACTTCAGCCAGTAAACAAGCCTGATCTCACTCCATCTCCCTCAGGGAGCTGGTCCACCACATAGCCTGCCTGTTTACCATGAATAAGTTTCCCCAAGAACTTTAAAAAAAAAAACTAAATTCATGAGAACTTCAAAGAATGTCCGCGCTTGCCATGGGGGGATGGGGGTTGGGGGGTAATCTTCTATCAGTCCGCCTTGTTATGCCTTGAGCAATCTCTCACTGCTGATGGCTATGATGCAAATAAGCTTCTGGAGGGAGATGGATGAGATGTAGCAAAAAAAAGGGAAGTATAGGACTGTACCAAGAAGATGGTCTGAGCTGCTGGGTAGGTAAAGATAAGAATGAAGAATGCAATCTGTGTCATCAGTCTTTAACACTTTCACCGCAAACAGTGACGAAACAGAAACTTTCATCTTCCAACAAAATGGATCTCACCATTGGCTGTCTGTGTGCTGATAACCAGGACCAGCTTCATGATCTACTGAATCAGAATTGTGTTTACTGTTGCACAGATCAGAAACAGTGGTTTCTTTATTCCACTCATAGCAGAAAATTGTGGGGGTTACCAAATGGTGCATGCTGGGTACCATCAGCTTGAAGCCTCATTGATTCGCTGTTGGAATGACTGGATCAGAGGTCACGTTGGGGTCAGCACAATTAGAGATGAGCCCCTGGTCTTTGATGAGGAGGAGGGATGAAAGGGTTGCCAATTACTCTGTGCTGTTTTTCACTGGAAACAGCCTGGTGCTGCTAGGACTCAGCATGATTAACCTTCACTGTTCTAATTTTGTTTTTTCTTCAAATGAGGAAATGTTAAAAGGAAGGTTGTTAATTAGCACTCATGATGTTAAAACTGTCACTAGAACAAAGGTTTTTACACGTACATTGACCCCATTTATTGGGGTTTATTGAGGTCGGCAGGCCAGTGTTAGAGGGGCCCTGACATGTTCTTGTGCAGGCCAGGTGGAATGCAAGAGTTTACAAACCATTAGCTGAGGAATAATTGGTAAAATGATTGTCTGCGTGTTTTCAAGGTTAAAGGTAACATTTCACTGTTTGTGAAGGCTGAAAAACTCTCAGCATGTGCTCAAGTGTTGAAAAGCTAATTAGGAGCAACCAAAGTCTACAGGAGGCTTCAGTCAGAGTGTTTGTGGTGCTGTACATGAAACGATGACAATTCCTAACTCAGTGATTTATAATGCCACTCCATCACATTATGGAAGGGTTAGGGTAAGCCTAACTACTAACTAGCTAGTTACTTACCTAAGCTAGTTGTTTAGCTAGCTGTTTCCTCTTACTTCCAATCTTAATGCTTTCATTTGGTTTGGCATTGATCCTTTGATCCTTTGATCCATGGCAAACAGTCTTGACGACAGGCTAGTCAATTCATTTGTTTTGGCTGTAGCTTTTTGTTCAACGTATGGATACAACATCTTTTGAACAAAGTCCAGCTACAAACCTATAGCCAGCTAGTTATAACTTAACTAACTTAACTGGTTGTGTGGCCATCTGTTTCCCAACACTTCCAGTCTGTATGCCAAGCTAAGCAAATGGTGTTAATTTAGCTTTAGAGGACAGTGTTGTGGACACGGCCACTTGTGTTCCCTCTTTGACAGGTCATGTACGAGGAGGTGGAGTAGTTGTCAGAACTGACAAGAAATTAGCGGAGGGGTTTATTCTGTGGTTTTGCTGTGTCCAGTCCTGCTGTAATCACTCTCTGTTGTAGTTGATACTATTTTCTTTCCTGTAATGACGGAGCTATCTGAGAGTGTGAGACACACATTTGTTGATATCTGTGATGGTATTGTGATAGTACTACTGTATTTTTAAATTAGCAGGATGTTGTCAAGTTCTCTGAGGAGAAGACAGATGGTTTGACATTCGGATGAACGTCATGCAACTCATCAGCAACACCCTGTTCTCTTTCAAACTCCCACTTTCTACACTTTCAGAACTGCCCAGTACAGTCATAGGTCACAGGCCTTTGCTGTTACCGCAGAGCATTTCTGGACTAGTGTCTTACTCAAATGACAATCAATGACGGATATAAGGTGACAGTATCAGTCACTAGTCACAAAAAAAAACCTACAAGCACATCTGAATCTTAATTGTTTTCTGTGATGAGTCCGACATCACATCAGTTTGTGGTTTTACAGGAAGTTGTGTGCCAGGTTATTTGGCTGGGCACAGCAATGTCATTGAGTCTCAGCTCATTGCCTCTCAGTATCACAGTGATGACAAGATGGATTACTTTATGAAGGTGCCATACAAGATGTTCCCCCTCCCTCCAGATTTTATGCTAAGCTAAGACAGATACAACATCTTCTAGCCTTACACTTAAATATAATCAATCTAGCTCTTGGTGGGAATTGAGTATTTGCATTTTCAAAAATGTGTTATGCCTTATTTTCATGTGAATACACGAAACACTGGGAGACTTTTTCAAATGACTAATATCTGGAGTGGTAGTGAAACATATCAGCTATCACAGCAGACAGAGCAAGAGCATGTTTATTTTCTCCTCGTGCCATCATGTACAGCGTTCAGAAAGGTTCAATTTACCAAAACAACAATAAGTGACATTCTCCTATTGTATAGGCATAACAGCTATAAAACCCTGTGCAATCCAACCTTGGAAAAGTGTGTTTCACACCCTAACAAAGAATTGTCACGCTTGCAAAGATCCACAGGAATTGGATTTCATGGGTGAGATAAAGAGGAGTGCATTTGGCTGTGAGGTTCGCTCTGGGGGCTTAGCACTTCTTGTTAAGGATGCATCCAGAGGCAGGGTGTATTTTGAAGTTATAGA
Source organism: Caranx ignobilis (assembly GCA_021432705.1). NCBI lineage: Eukaryota > Metazoa > Chordata > Actinopteri > Carangiformes > Carangidae > Caranx > Caranx ignobilis. The sequence continues at coordinate 36,008,889 of MU270012.1, forward strand.
GACAGGCATCGAGAAGGTCAGAGCAAGTGTAGATAAGAAAACTGCAGATATGTTTCTTTTTTTTCTTTTCAGACCTTTAAAATGATGCAATGACACTAAATAAAAAAAAGAAAGAAAAAGAAAAAATGGGCTATTCAATACTTGATCCATGACTACAGAAATATCAATTTGTGACTCATTGGCCAATGTATGACTTTATTATCAACATTTTGATAATCTAACAACACTTAGCATATTACCAGAATAACTCAAAAACATAAAGAGACTCAACAGAATTTATTGTGTAAACATACAATTTAGTGAGTAGCAGCTGCCAGCCACTGACAAGCCGTACGTGTTTTTAAATCTATATACAATACAATCTAATACAATGCAGCGGCATTGTATTAGATTTAAAGTCACATTAGGTGTGACTTTTCTTTTGGCTGTAATGACATTATAATAAATGGCCCAGCCTTGCAGATGTCTGTGTGAGTGCTGGTTGCTGCAGACTGCTGGCTCGTCTCTCTGTGCTGTATTGATTTTCACGCCAGCCAGATAGAGTTTCTGCCATAGTAACATATTACATCTTGGCTGATCAGGACAACTTGTCTGGGAAGCACATGCACAAGGAGATGTAGAGCAGGCAGCAGTAATGCTCCACAGACTCTGCAGTCTGAGACATAGATTAATTGTCCAACACAGGGAGGACTGTCTGCAAACAACTGGTGAAGTTGTTGTATGTTGTTGTATTCTGCACGTAACCTTCCATTTCTCACCAACATTACAATAACAAAGCAGTCCTGGGACAGCTTGATGTCAGTGTGCCAGTGAATCTTAACCTTGAACACACTGATCATCTGTTAGGGCAGCCCTGTCTCCTAGAAATTATATTTATTATACTCATTTGTAAACATGTTTTGCAAGAACTGTAATGCCTCTTGAATGTCTTTTCAAAAGCTAATGCACATGCACAGGGTATGAACCGTTTCTGGTGTCACTGTGGGATTGCTGATCCCCAGCCGTTGACTCAAAATAATACTGATGATAAATCAATCAGCAATTATGTTTCTAATAACAGGAAAACATATTAGTAATCTACACCCATTGAAGTAGTTGATTAGGGGTGTGAATTTCTTCACAAGAAGCAATTTGATGACTCTCTGTTGAATTTCCACTTCAATTCAAGAGTGATAACTGAGTTTATCTCTCAATTTAATTTTCAAAACCATTTTTCATTTCAGTAATGACTGAATGAAATAAACTTTTTCAGTTGTGTTAAACTTTCTGTTGCAAATGGAAAATAGACATCAGAGTTATGTTTTATGGAGTTACAGAGTTCATGTTTTAAAGTACGGCACTGCATTTATGTTACAGTATTTCATTAAAAATACTCCACAAACTAAACAAAACCACTCACTGAAGACCTCGCACATCAAACCTGTCCTGAACAAATCAAAGTAGCAGCAACAGTGTTAGATACATGCAGCAGTAGCAGCAGCATTAGTGTCAGTCCCTGTTTCAGCATTTTGATCACGGCAGTCAGGAGAGCAGTTTTGAGTCAGTCTGATTATTGTGATTAAGAGTGTTTGTTGTGAAAGCCAGAACATTATGTCTGAAGGCCTGAAAACTGTCTCCCGCTTTTCCAGGGCTTAACCCCTAACTAGACCAGAGCACTAACCAGTGACTTTATCCCGCATCAAGGATTTAGCTGATTCAAAATAAGCAATATAACATAACTCATAAGCACACATGAAATGTCTGTTATCTGTTTTATTGTGGAAATGAAAACTCAGAGGAGTTGTGGGATGTTTCAAAAATATTTGTGTCTTGCCATCAAATCATCCAGATTGTAAAACAGATAAATCCTCGTGACCTTTAAATCCCAAATATGCAAGGAGCCTTTGTTACAGTGTGTATATCCTGAACTGAGTGGCAGGGTCAGCTGGGATCTGGGCTGGAGAACTGGAAGGGTTTGATGATAACGTGCAGCCTCTTGTGAACCAATCACTATCACATTAGTGTTCAAGGATGAAAAAAAATGAAATGAAATATGCGATAGAAGTGAATTTTCAATAGGATGCACTGAGACAATCAGTTAAATGGAACAGCGCCAGAACAAGCGAAGGATGAGTTCAGGAAATTAGGCTTTAAATGCTTTTTAAATCAACATGGCCTTTTCTATTTAATTTCATTGGTTCTTCATTGATCTGATGTATGGAGCATTTAGGTGACTGGCCCTCAATTGTATGATCTTTTATCAAATAAAAAGGTCATTTAAATCAGTTAAAGTCACCAATATATTTCCACTGGTGCATGACAAATGCATTTGTCCCATCTCCCCAACCCTGAGAACTGGGTCTGCAGTGGGGGTTTTGGTGGCTCAGCTCTGGGCTCCACATGCTGCAGTAATCCAGAGAGGGTTAGGATAAAGCCTGGCTTCGCCTCACTCTCTGCCTCCTCCCAGATCAGATGAGATTAGGAAAGAGCTAAGGAGCTCTGGGGGAAGGCAAGGCTGAGAAACACTGAGACTGAGGAGGGACACAGCAAGCAGGTGGGCACTCCTGCAGGAGGAGGAGAGCAGAGGCGAGTTCACTCAAGACTGCAGGGTTGAATATGTTGATACACATGAAGGAGTACTGCTGTGGGAGATAGTTTGGTGACAGACAGACAAGGTGCGTAAAGAATTAGATGATCTAGACTAAATTCTGTGTTTTTTCTTGGTGTGTTTGGAAAAGATCCAATGTTTGCATGTTAAACTCAAAAACAAAAGACCAAAAGTACTTTGGGAGAGACTGCATGGGATGAAGGGAAGCCTACTCTTTACTATGGCATACATTTTTCAACACAATACTGTTTGCATATGGGTGGGAATCCAGTGAGGGATCATGTCCTTGTTGCTTGACCAGCAGGTCCATGGTGTGACACTCCTTGCTGTCAGGTGAAGAGGCAGCTGTTCTGCTGAGGAGAGTTGACTCAGCAGTGACAAAGACATCTGTGTTTGAGGATGTGCTGTAAAAAACTGAGGAAAATGGCAGATGAAGAATGAAAGCAGAGGCTGCAATAATGATCCATCAGGAGCCTTCATACTGACTCAGATTATCGTGTGCAGCACTGTAATCTATGCTTCATATTGTAGCCATTCGAAAATATGGGTAAAATCAATTTCCTGTGTTGAGCAAGCTGTGTAGATATTGGGTTTCTTGACATCATCTTCTGTCTTGTTAACAGCCTGGGCTCAGCAGTTTAAATGTGTGAATCTCTAACCCTTTGTTCAGTGATGCTCCTATAAATATGCACTATATGATTTGTATAAATATTGACATTGTTAATGCTGTGGGTCTGAATAACACTGGGATTAACTCCATCACTGCCATGCTCTGTTTCAGCAAACCATGCCAAGCTGATACTGGAGTAACAGAGCTGACAGTGGGACGTGCTGTATGTGAGGATCATCGGTGGAACCCTTCACTACCTGGAGCCTACTGATATTCTTCTTCAGCTTTTATTGGAAGGTGTTTTGGCAATGGGGAGGAAGAAGATCCAGATCACCCGGATCGTAGATGAAAGGAACCGACAGGTCAGAGTCCCCTTCTTTACACACCTGCTGTGCACAAATGCTACTGGACTGACAGTACTGAACATCTTGTCTGCCCTCTGTGGCAGAACATGCATGGTGAAAAAAACATACACTGTATTTCTGCTGTAAAAAAACAAACAAAAAAAAAAAAAACAGCATGTGGCTGCAGATTTGAATGTTTTGGCTGTTATATTTAGTTTTTCATGGTATCCGAGGTGTGTGTTGATATGTGGCATCTGAAGAGGCTCTAAAGTAAGAGATTCTGTTTTTATCCAAAAGGAATAACACAGTAGCCCTTAAAAGATTGCATTAGAAAGATCAAACAATATCTAGATGTGATGTGCAAGTATTACAAGGTTCAGAACCACTTTGTGAAGGTATCCCTCAAGGGACCTTTTGTGGATCCCCTATAGTTTTAATGTAAAGACCTCCTAAAGACTCTTGTCAGCTGTTTTTGCTTTTTTTTTGAGAGTGCAGTGGTCACAGCTGGTGGCGAGGGCAGTAATTTGGGGTTAGCTGGGTCCAAACGGCACCCTGTCATTAGCAGGGTGGGTCAGCGTTAGGGACACACAGTGGCCTTCTCTCCTCGCAGTCTCCTTGCTCAGCCACACTGCTGCCCACTGGAATCCCTCTCTGTCTGTCTCCTCTATATATATCACCTCCAGCAGCACAACAAATACCAGCCTGTCTGGAAGGCTCTGGAAATAGGGATGTGGCTGGAAAGTAAATATCTGGGATGATGTTTATATTTGATGTTTGGTTGTCTTGGCCAGAGCATTTTTAGATAGACACTGCAGTAGCTGTCGGGAGTGCACTATCACTGGAGCCTGCTGTATATTTAGGTTCCTGTACTCTATTTTAGGAAGTTCTTTTATCTGTCAAGTGCATCGAGTGTTTTCAGTAGTTTTTCCTCTTTCCTCAAACTATCACACCATTACACACTGTGCAGATTATATAGTGGTAACATTACATTAGCAGACAGACACACCAGCGATACACCTTCCACCAGCACACACACGTATTCTAAAAGAGGAACAAGGTAGTTCTTTGTTATCTCTTTTCACAGACGTGTATTTGCAAGTCATGCTGAAGAAATAATGAATGTAATTACAAACTTTGTTAAAAAGGAAACTGATTTCTCTGCCAACAAATGCTAACTGCTCTTGGAACCACAGTGAGAACTGCGGCGTCCATTTTTACCACTATCATTACTGTAATGAGATGCAACATTATTTCAGTGAGAACTACTGCTCCAAAATGTTTCTGGCATTAGCGCAGACGTTCAGCTTGGTTGAACGTGAACTTGGTTCTTTGCTCCCTAACTGGAACATGCGAAGTTAGACCATCCAACATCTTAGACCATTCAAAAACAAATTATACTGTCCTGGAGACACATGACATCATATCATCCCCACTGGGGAATGTTAAAATGTTTTAAGAAGACTATACTTTTATGACCAAAGAGGAGACTAAATCATTTGTTAACGGTACTGCATGTCGTTCTCTCACAGCTTTCCTCTCTTAGACAATATATAAAGCTATAGTGCTTTCTTAGTGGTGCTCTCTATAGTTCCCTGGGTAAAAGCCTCCAAGTGGGGATGGAGAGTGGCTTAAGACATGGGGTCCCACACATTCAACCTAATAACTGACATGCTTTGGCTTATATTCCCTAAATTACACCATGTCTGTGTCAGTTATCTGATATAATTTAGCCTACATTGGCAAGGCAGAGGTCACTCAGTGTACTAAAGAAACATTAAATAAAAGTAAAGAGCATAAGGAAAACAGTAACAATAAGAAAACAGTGCATAAAGGTATTAAGATTAAATGAAGGTAGTGGAGAATAGAGCAGGTTTAATTTCAGTTTTTAAAACCAGTCATAGTTTTATCCATGTTTAGTTACTTTGACATCGCTAACTGATCAGGTCCTGCAGATCCAGATCCAGACCCACTGGGGCTTTGTATATACTGTATTTTTAATTGCAGTATTTCAGAAATATATTAAGGGCCCAGGCCATTTATCTGTCTGTCCAATGACCTGGAATTGCTATCTTGCTCAGCAGCAGTGATAGATGCATTTCATGTTCTTTGTTCAACTTCAAGGTCAATGCTCAGAAATGTGAGACTGAAATGATTTTTGTGTGACCTGTGAAAAAACAGTGATGGTGAGGGGGTGGTGGGACAGCCTATAAAGGAGCTTGATTGTTCAATTCAGAATCATTTAAGAGCATGAGGAGCAGAAAAACACTGGAGAGGAGTGGGTGTTCTCTGCTGAACGGATAAGATGAGTGAAGTACGCGCTTGCTTGACACACCGCTATGCCAGTGTGATTAGGAGGTTCCTACTCCTTCTAACCCTCCTCCAAGTTATGTTTACAGAATAATTTATTCTTCCCCTCAGTGAATTTCAACGTTTGGCAAAGCACCAACTCAAAACTCAGGCTGAAAACGAACCAGGAAAAACAGCTTTTCAACAATCAAGTGTGGATGGATGATACCGTATGATGATAATGTATCTCTTGTTAAAATGCAAATCACTGAATCCTGTTTCCACATGTCCATGGTGTTGAAGAACTTGACTGTTTGTTTTTTTTTTTTTTGGATGAGCTTATACTACTCTGTTAGTATCAATATTTTCTCTTGTTAATGTTTTGAAAAATGAAGACTCTTAACCTTCCAACAGCTGTTAAGTTGACTATTGAACTATTAAAAAAAAAAAAAACTGCCCCGTGAGCTACAGAGAACATGAAGTGGGCCGGCACAGAGCGCATAAAATACACCTGACACTCCACACGGCTAGAAATCTTGGAGGTGTGAGACGATGTGAGAGTCAGAGGAAGTTTATAGATATGATGTGAGTCAGGATCCCAGAAGCTGTGATGGAGGGCAGATGCAAACCGTTGACTCACTGCAGGGAGTTAGCTACTCACCAAAGAAGGAATGAAGGCATGACGGATGCGTGACCTGTGGCCTGTACTGTATGTGGGCTTGATGTGGGCTGAAAGTTGTTCACTCCAAACAGTGCAGTTTGGTGGAGGTGTGTGTCATGGCTAAGGGGAACATAGTTGATTGCTGTCATTTAAGATGTCACAGCACAATACAACATTGTCTACTTGGATTTATGTCTTTACATAGAGTTTAGTGACATTATTTGGACTTTCAATGAATATAATGACTATGAGGTAACACCTAAGGGTGGACATCTCAGTGGTAATCACTGAGGGAGGGGAAACATTACAGAGTTGCTCTACCCACCCACATTTCGTATCACTTCAATTCAGGGGGATTCCATTAGAGATACTTTTCCAGGTTATTGCCACCCTGTTGGGGGAGTTCAGACTCTTACACGAGGATCTCCCACCTTCATAGATCGCCTCCTCATTGCCTGCAAGTGTGACAGTCTGGTCTGTTGGCTTTATTATCAACTCCTCTGGGTGAGAGCAGTAAGAGCAATGACAACCAACACACCCCTCAGATAAGAGGCTGCGCTGGAACCTGCTCTTTTGACATAACTATTTGGATTTCATCACCTAAAAGACTATTTACATGTCCACACTCAGTCATAGATGATAAGAAAGTGATTATAAAAATTACAGTGTGATAGAAATTTCAATCAGCAGATCATGCTTTCAGATTAATAATGTAATCAGTTGTTCATCTTCTGTTGAACTCCTTGGATAGTTGAAGGAAACTAGACTGATCCTGTGTGTTTGTCTCTCCAGGTGACATTCATGAAGAGGAAGTTTGGTCTGATGAAGAAGGCCTACGAGCTGAGCGTTCTGTGTGACTGTGAAATCGCTCTCATCATCTTCAACAGCTCCAACAAGCTGTTTCAGTACGCCAGCACTGACATGGACAAAGTCCTACTGAAATACACAGAGTACAATGAGCCCCACGAGAGCAGGACCAACTCCGACATTGTAGAGGTGAGTGCTGGTCATGACCTGTAATATCAGCGCTGGTGTTCTCAAAGGAGAAGCTGACAAACATATTGGACAGAGCAGCAGGGTCTCGTACATGTACAGGTTTGAGTTTGGTGAGAAAATGTGAGCGTTGTTTCTCCTCTTTGTGTGGGTGCCCTACTAAAGCCCACTTTGTGTGTACAAACAAAAACAATAACGCAGAATAGAAAACATTAAAAAAATAATAAGAAAACAGATTATAAAACATAATGTGTAATTAAAGTGCAACATTAGATCGTTTCATGAAGGCAGTGGAGATAAGAGCAGTTTGTAGTATTACTGTCATCACTCAAAGATCCCCATCCATGAGTACACTGAGTCTTTAATGCTGCAGACAAATAGAACATGTTCAACTTTTATTTAGTTGGATTTAGTTTCGTTGCATCTGTCACTTTTTTAAGGGACAGACATAAGGAGGCAGTGAGACTGAAACCATCAGGTGTAAATAGTGTTGCGAGTGTCAGCTAAATGCCTACATGCCTAATCCAACAGCCTCTTTGTGATTTAATACTTTTTAAAGAGCGTATTCATGCGAGGGGAGAGACAGGCAGTTCAGTTTCTCTCCATGGGCAAAGTTAATAGAGAGTTAACACGAAGAGAGATGAAACAGTAGCAGTAATAGACAAGAGGAGAAGAGCAGAAACTGAAGGAGAGGGGATGAAATAAAGAGCAAGAGAAACAAAATCACAATCACAGGGTCAAACATTACTGAGGCTTTACCCTCTCATACTCTCAACTCTGAAAATCCCTCAGTGTTTGTTTTTAAAGCCCTGATGCTGCTAGCATCCATTTTGAGGATTAGGGAAGGAAATGACTGTAGTATGTACTTAAGAAAGATGAATTTCCTAGAAAGTGTAGTGACTCAGGATTCATCAGAACTCGTCTAGCTGTGTCTGCCTTCAGTGCTCTTACGTGTTAAGACAGTTGTATCTTGCCCGCTGTCAAGAACGTAGATGTTTCCAGTGATAAGATCCACCCATCCACCCATTCTGTGTGCTCCTGCAGCGTCATCAGTGTGGTGACGCTGGCAGTGTTGCATCATGGTCCCTGAGCAGTGCTATCCTGTCCCTCACAGCACGTACTCATAGCTGCTGCCATTAAAAATGAATGGTCATCTTGACTCATGTTCTGGCTGTTTATGTAAGCTTCAAATGCGTGTCTGCTTTTCTGAGAGCCTGTATTTACTGCTCCCACCCATCCTCCTTCACACACACACACAACAGTGCTGTACCAAATGCAAACTGGGTGTAAAGGAAGCTGAACTTCCTAAATTAAGTGTTTGTTTTCAAAAATGCCTCTTCCCACTTCCTGAAAAGGAGAGGAGCTTTAGTGTTTCAGGGGAATCCATTGCTTCCTTTCCTCACTGTGTCCTCTGTTTTACTAGATTCACCAATAAGTAAATCTGTTGTAGTCTATATGGGACTAAAAGTGAAATGAATGAAACAAATACAGGCATTTCATCCTCTAAAATGAGATAAGATTCAGTGAATCACAAACGCACAGACATGATAACACTGTCCATAAGATAAACATCCAAAAATCTGCTTAGAAATCAGGGGGAAAAAAAGAAGCCTCTTAGTAAGTAGCTACCTGTTGGAAACCAATGTCAGTATGCATCAGTATTATTGCCTGTAAGGGATCTAAAGAAAATAATCACATCTACTCTCCTGCTGTAAACCACACACAGACACCTGTGTCAGGCCTGTAGTCTTTAGCAGCATTTATTTGCTTACATTAGCTCTTATTTGTTTCTTTCCACAAATGTGACGGAGAGACAGACCATGGTCAAAACAGACCCTGAGAAGTGGGAGGTTCCTCTTTTACATATCGGTCAGTGCATCTGCAACATTTAAGCATGGAATTTGACTATGTGTAAAATAACACCCCACTGGCTGCAGCAGACAGCCTGCATGTCAGGAGGGGACAAGGGCATAAAGCCTCTGTGGGTTCATTGTTGTTGTTGACGGAACATGATGTTTGCTGGTGATTATCTTTCCACAAAGCACACACATGCACACACACGCATGCATACACACACGCATGCACACACAGCTAACAAGTTCCTTTGTCACACAGGCAGCCTCCACATGGTTGTTCAAGTATGTTTTACAGTCAAATTGAAATTTGAGTTTCGCTCACTTAGTGATCCAGCAGCTATTGGTCTTGATCATTTTTAGAGAGGGGGTGAATTCACTTTCAGTCATGGGGGTATTTTTCCCATTTAAAAGCGATACTTTGACGGTTAGTAAAATGTGCTAATTTGCCATTTTGCAAGTTGGATGTGGAGATTGAAACCACTGTTATGCCTGTATAGTAACAGCCAAGAAATAAATATGTTGATGAACCTTTGAGGTGCTGGTAGGTGGATTTTGTTACCTTTGAACAGAGCCAGCCCAGTGTTTCCAGTTTCAGCTTTGCCATGCTAAATTAACTGGATGCTAGCTGTACAGATACAAAGACTGGTATCAATTTACCCATCTGACTCTTGGCAAGAGCGTGAATCTCAAACTATTCAAAGCTGTTTGTTCTTTGACATCATTCCCCATTTGGGAGACATCAGAATACCAAGCTAGCAAACCAAGCCAACTAGCTTACTCTGAGATAAAGGAAACTTAGCCTGCCTTGCCACTGTTAGCATTGATTCCCCTATGTTTCTTTATGTTTATGTTATTTTAAAACACCCTTTGCACACAGTGTGTAAGGCTAACATTATCTAATATGGTGATGGCACACAGCCACACTGTCCAAACACAGCACTGAGGATTGATTTAAATAATTATTATCATAATTACAACTTTGTTGACATTCTTGGAATAAAACAGGTTTGCACAGATCTAGTTGGAATAAGTCACAACCATAACTGGTTGAAGTCACTTTAAATTTCAGTTTCGATTTAAGCAGCAGGTTCTTTTGAAATGTGCTCCACAGATCGACCTCCATATGGCAGAGATAAAAGTTTAACATCAACCTGACACAAAGACTGAAGCCAGGAATTACTTTTGTGTGTGTGTGTGTGTACCGTGTGTGTCTCTTGCGTGTAATGATGATGATCTGCCAGCTATAACAACTACAAAGTCTTGACTGCTCAGCTAATCTCACAAACAGATTACTTTTGTCATAATAATGGGACAGGTTTGTGTGCTGCAGAGTTAAGTTTCAACAATAACAGAGCAGCCGTCCAAGGTATGCAGCGCAGTCATTTCAACCTGCAGAGCCCAGAGATGAATGAGAACCACCAGAGCTATCATTCATGGAGACACAGACACCATGGCATACAGCGTAGTGGTTGCTCTTATTTAGGCCTATATGATGGCATGCCTCAATCTGTGGAAACTGTGTGGGGACTGTCCTTCGAAAGTGTGCAAGCTGAGCTTATCTCTGCCACAGATGTGTCGAATCACATCTCAAACACTCCCTTGTCTGCCCTATTCTTAGCCTATGGGGCAATCACCCGACTGGAAAAAACTCACTCCAGGGTAAGATGGAGCCTTATTTTATCTTTGATGCAGCCCCAACAGTAACAAGGCATCACCCTCATATGTTAGGATGCTTAATGTTGCAGCCCATGCCTCATGGTGGCAATGATCCAGATGCCTTTAGTGATCCACTAAATCCGACTTTGACATTTGAGATGATAAGGAGACACACACTCTCAGATGCCCCAGCAGACACTTTAAGATAGTCTTAAGTTCCCAGACATGATGTAGTGGTTTAAACCAGCATCTGTGGAGCCACTTATAGCCCTTTGGGTCTCAAACCAAATCCTTTTAGACCTTCTGTTCTTGGGTCTACTCTGTGTCCCTTTCTGCCCTTACGCTGTCCACTGTCCACTGTCCACTGTCTTCTCTCTAAAGAAAACAACTTCTTTTACAGGGCTTGGAACTGTAAAGCTACCTAAATATGTTGTGAAACATATAAGACACAGGAATGATCACATAATTGGTAACAGCTGTCCTCAACAAAAAAAAAAAAACTCCCTTTTCATTTTTGCTTGTAGGGTCAAAATGAGTTCACACATGAATCACAGAATGGCTGTAGAGCAACAATTTAACTCCTGATGCTGAGTAACTGAAGACTTCCCAATAATAGTAATAATATGCTGAGTCAGTTGCACCACTTGCACATAACTTCACCTGCAGGTCATGATTTGAATTCAACAGCCTGATAAAAAAAAAATGTTTGATCAGTCCTGCATTTTTTTCATGTTATCAATTAATGTTATCAATTTTCTTTGATGCTTTATTGTAGCAAGGGCAGGGCAGTGCTGCAAGAACTTGATGAATGGCAAATAGTACAGCACTTTTTTCCTGTGAATAAATCAATGAATGAACTTTATCATATAGCATCATTCATGCAGACAGTGCAGTTCAAAGTGCTTAAAAATGTGTCATATTGTCCATAATGTACAGGAATTTTCTGAAGTCACTGGTGGATAACTCATTCTCCACCTGTCATTTTACCTGATAATCGCTGGCTCTGCTACACATTAAGTCACAGCACCCTCCTATGATTAGATCAAATGCCATAATTATCAAATGACAAATTCAAAAACAGGCAGGTTGACAGGTTTAGGGAAACCTTGTCCTGTGCTGAACAAGCCAAATGTTGCGTGTTTCTATTGGAATTTTTAAACTGTCCGTTTACTGGAGCACAGAAACGAACAACCGTCCAACTGAATGGGGATTGAGCGTGTGACCTCTTAAGTGGTCACCAGTTGTTAAAGTAGAGTTTCAGGCCTTTGGTGAAAATAGACTTGCAAATGTGTGTTTAAAGCGTCTAATAACTACAAGTGTCTGGGAATGTGGAGGACATGTGGTGCACAGACAGTCAGCTGGCTGCTATGTCGGCCTGTCAGTCCATCCCTTTCACGCCATCATGTGTAATCTAATGAGGAGCAGGGATGAGATGATGGATACCAGAGAAGTGATGTCATCATCCTGACATGACATTAGTATAATTCTTTTTAGTGAATCCTGGACCATACAAAGGTCCAAGGGGTGGTCCAACATCCATCAACTCAGCCAATCATTTCTAAACCACCTGAACAATGCGAAGTCCTGGTTTGACTTCATTTTATTCAATCAATCAATCAATCAATGACACAATTGGTGCTTGTTCCACAGTCTGGGTAAGGCTACAGAAAAAGCCTGGTCACCCCAATGTTTGTATTTAGATCTTGGGACCTCTAACAGACCCTGGTTTGATGACCTTAGGGTTCTGTTTTTGACCTATAGTGTAAGAAGGTCAGATAAATAAGGTGGAGCAAGACCATTAAGAGCTGTAAAAACAAACATTAAAATTTTAAAACCGATTCTAAAATGAATGGGAAGCCAGTGGAGAGAGTGAAAGTAAAGGACAGGGGTGATGTGCTCACGTCTGGGAATGCTTGTTAAAAGATCGGCTGCAGCATTTTGCATGAGTTGCAGTCGACTGATGGATGACTTGGAGATGCCAACATAGAGTGCATTACAATAGTCAAGTCTTATGAATAGTGGAAAAACATACGTTCTTTAGATATTGTGCAGGGCACATTTTAATATTTAAAAATGCTTTTAAAAAAAGCTTTTTTTCTGCAATCCTTCGTTTTTGTAATTCATATTGATGTATTAACAATGGATCACACAAACCTGTATAATATGAAGCTTTGTCTCAACTCTGTGGAGGTTTTCCTCTGTCCTTTAGCTGATTGTTCCAGTGTTACAGCCTATAACTGATCTGACTTTCATCAAGCTTGTTTCCTATCCCAGCAGGCAAGAAGAAACTCCAAAAACCCCACTGTGTAATAGGCAAAGTTTGTGACTAACTGGTAAACAAAGTGGGGCATTTAGTAACTGAAGAGGCATATATCTCCCCCAGGAGCTAAGAGGGTGAATATTGGAACAGTGGCCAAAGACATGACTCAATGAATGCTATTGTTGCTCCGTCTGCATGTCTGACTGTTTGCTAACAAGATCTCCATATCAATTTGAGATCTTGTTTTTTTTTGGTTTTCAGGCTCCAGATTTAGACACTGCATCTATATAAAATATATCAGGAGGAATCTGTGACAAATTGCCGAACAGCTCCTTGCGGCATCTTAATAGAGCCTGGGTCAGAGTAATCAAATGGTAGATGTGATGTAAAGAAGCTTTTATCACCAACCCATAAGCAGGATATCGATGTTAGGATGTGCACATGCACCAGTGACAAGCTCCTTTATTTAATTAAAGAGAAGAGACTCTGTGGTTTGAGGTTTCACATTAGTCTAGTAGATTCTGACCATCTACATGTCACAAGGTTCAGTTCCATGTTTTTTTTCTGTGTATAGTATAAGTAATTATACTATGTTTATACTTCATGGTTGTTTGAAACTGTTTATACAGCACATACACACCATTATAAGTGACCTAATCTCAGGCTCTTCCCTCTTTAGAGCAGCATTTCCTCTACCAGCACTGCCTTTCTGTTGTGCTATAGCTATTTGTGAAAGCAGCAATATGATCCCCCATGGACAGGGGTGTTGTGCTAATGAATCTCATTTGGTGGCTATATCTCTGTGATTAACAGCCAACTTTTTGCTTTTTATTTCACACCATGCACCAATATAAAGACCCAACCAAACCCAAAGTTGTTTCAGGGCCCCTATAAAAACCGTCTGCTTACTCTAGTCTGCTGTGTTTAATGGGCTGATGTGAATGTAGATGAGGAAGACTGTGATGTAGATCAGATCATGTCTAATGTCCGGACCACTCTGCTTTAAAGCTCATAACATACTGTCGGAGCAGAGTAACATACAGTCCGTGTAGGCATCTGTTACGCTACTGTACATGTGAACTGTGAATGGAAGAGGCAGTTATTGTTGTGATTTATAGAGCATGGAAAATCACATCTGTAACACCCAGAGAATAATTAGAGGAGTGGTTCAGTGTCTCAGTTAAGAGCATTTGACTGTTTGACCATTTGACCTTAGTCAGACTCATTCTAATTATATGTCACACCTCCTGTAGGTCAAACTGTCCTTATTACAGTACTGTGTTGGCACAGTTTGATAGAGAGGGGGTTTGCTCTCAAAGCAACTTAAGTAACAAGTATTAGTTTGTAGTCAAAACTGTGAAGAATAGGTTGTAGATGTATACATTTTTAAGCACCATTGACTGCCTTAATGGATAAAGGTCATTGGTAAGTCAGCATAACTAACATACAAATACTAATAATTACTTAGTAAAATTACAAAAATAACATTGCACGTAAGCATGCTTTGATAATTAGCGCTAATCACAAAATACAAATGGGAATGCCTTTTGCAAGGGTTTGTATCAGAAACCAAAAGACTGGATAAATAAAAAATTTGACCTGATGATGGTGCTGTATAGGAAGACAGTGAACTAGAAAAGTTACCACAGTGTATCCTGAGGTGAAGACAAATGTGTGCACCAAATTTTGCGGCAATCAATCCAATAGGTTGTGGAAACCTTTTACTCCAAATCTTAATGTGTAAATGTTACCAGGTGGTGGACAGTTTTAGCTGCCGGTGACACTGAATGAACAAAACAACAAAGGCCCTGAATGATGGTAACCAGGTTCATTGTAGAATAGGTGTAGGGGTATTTCAGCCTGAAGTGGACCATCTGATAGACCGAGAGACAGACTGAATTAAACTACTAGAGCACTCAAATAGAACAGGCCTATGCCATCCATGTATGCCAATGTCAAACAAGTTACACCAGACCTTAGAGAAAAAAAATAAAATTCATAGTAAACCACACATAAAGTGTTCTCCCTTAATCAGTGCGCCATCTCTCCACCAAGTTCAGTGCAAGTCACTTAAGTTATTTTTGTGTAATCACTTACTTACTATTGTGTAATCACTTAAGTTATTTTTATTACAGTATATTATTTCCTACACGACCATCTCTATGTTTTCAGCCCATGAATGTTGTCAATTGATTCCCCACATATATACATGAAGTAAACCAGTGTCTCATGGTTGGTTGGTTCACTTGCAAAGTCACTGGAAACATTTTTTCAAATAAAACAGAAATGTGTCAAGAAGCAAACATTGGATATGTTTTTGTTAAGCCTTTTTTTCAAGTAATGAGCACATTAAAGCCATTTAACTACAGAATGAATACTTGTTTACACATCCACAGTGATTTAAAAAGAGATTATCTGCACTTTATTTACACAACTGCAGCAATGTAAATATGGCCTTGGCACTAGAGAAGTATCTGTATTTCTGGAGCCTCTTGAGAACCAGATCTGGTTTCTAGTCTCCTTAGTGGTTAGTTGTCCTTCCTGCTCTTTAACCACATATTGAATAGGGACCAACCAGAACCATACACATCCTGTCTGCAATACCTCAGCGTTTGACAGGGACAAATGCTATTATAGAGGAGTAATCAATTATTGCTGTATTACGTATTCAAACTGGTTTGTGTCAGCTGGATTCATTTTACATTTGTAATAAAACAAACCTCTTTGTGAAAATAGTCTGCTCTGATATAAATTGCATGGTGGACAATGATTAAATAAATGAGTTTCCCATCAGAATGGGTTCATTTAAAGATTCAAACTGATTTGTAAATAATTTTAAACAAAGAATTGTGGATGATTCATGAAGTGTGAAACTGCTTCTGCTGGATCGTTTTATCATGAATATGGTTGTAATTCCTCTTTCTTTTTAAATGTTTCTTCTCTAACCCCCCCCCCCCCCCCCCCCCCTTGCTTATTTCACCCACAGGCCCTAAACAAGAAGGAGCACCGAGGCTGTGACAGCCCAGATGGCGAAGCCTCCTACGTCCTCACCCCCAATACTGAAGAGAAATACAAGAAGATTAATGAGGAATTTGACAACATGATGAAGAGTCATAAAATCGTAAGCTGCATTTAAGTTTCTTGTTCTTAACCTTTGTTTGCTCTTGCTTTTCACAACTTAAAACTGATGGATCATAGCCTCGCTCATTAATACCTTAAGGAATGTAACATTCAGTGATTTCACGCCCACACTTTCTCTGCAGGGACTTGAACTTTCCCATCCTATATCTACTTAACTTTCTTTTCTTTCTTTTTTTTTTTTTTGCGTTTTACCCTCAGGCTCTGATGGTTTTTTAGATTTGATAGAAGTTTCCATCCATCTTTTTCTTTAACCAGGAAAATATGTTGGGCAAAAAGCCACATTTATGTCATTCAGTCATAAACCATGTATTTGACCCCTGTGTACTGAGCAGAGATGATGCACCCACCAAAACAAACACACATACGATGAAGATAAAATGTGAAATGAACAAGTCATGTGTTCCTGATTAGCTGTCATAGAATTAGTCAAGCTCATATTAACATGCCCTTCTCTGTCGCCGTCTCTCTAGTCCACAGGCCTTCCACAGCAGAACTTCATGCATGTGGTACCAGGCAGCATGCCATACAGCCCTGGAGGAGGAGGTGTGACTTCCCAGGCTCTGGCCTCAGCCACAGCAGCTCTGGCTGACAGTGGGATCCTCTCATCACATCACTCACACCTCCACAGAAACTCTCCACAAAGACCTCCCAGCACTGGAAACACAGGTGTGTACATATGGTTGTGCTTCATGTTCCCGATAACAACCTATTTGCATTGCTGTTTGAAAACTCACTGACAAACTGAGCTGATGGCACTCGGGTATAGCAAATATACACAAATATGTGTGTATATTTAAAGGTTGCCTTTTTTCTGGTTGGAACTTTTAGTCATGGGAGCACCATTAAGCAGAGGAGGGGGAGAAAGACACACTCACGTGCACAATGGGCAGGAACCATATCTCCCACCAGGCCTAGAGCTACAGTCAGAGTTCATTCCTGGTTGAATCATCTTCCAGTTACTGAGTGACACCACATTTGACAAAAGTGTGCAGTTTGTCTGTATTTTCTTAATATGAAAACATATAGTGAGGAAATAATCACGATCAGGAAACAGAGGCGGGCAAAAATTATTGGATACATTTCAGAGGATCAGGATACAAACTGAAGAAGAAATCTAACATCACTGACACTGTGTGTGTGTTTGTGTGTGTCTTAATCTCCAGGTGGTCTGCAGGGCGGTTCTGATCTTGCTCTGCAAAATGGATCTGGACCAGCTGGTATGTGCTGGGCATCACATCAGCTCCTCTCAACCTTTTTGAATGATATAGTGAATCAGAGTCCTCTCCTCTCCTCTCCTCTCCTCTCCTCTCCCCTTCTCTCCTTCAGGCTGACACAGACAGCCAGGATGTAGGCTGACAGTCTCTTAAACATACTGTCAGCCTACATACATCACACCATTTCACTACAAACTCCACAATGCCCCAGTTCCCTGGACTACACACATGCTGTACCCAGCAGCCTCCCTGCCCAGGCTTTACCTGCTGTAACCTCTCTCTTTCTGCCTGCCAATTCAGTGTCCAATAAATCAGTCCAGTTACTGTGAGGAAATCTTCTTTTCCATAACCATGTGTAACCAAGCACTGTGCCTGACTACGGGTACATAAATGTTTCACATTCATATTGTTACAGTCTTAGGTTTCAAATTGCATTTTATTAAAATTGAGCTCTGAGTTTTAAAGACATCCAGTGGTGGGATTTTTATGAACTCACTAGGAAGAAAATATTGTGCCAAAATATTTATAAGCTTTTGATTGTACTCCAGCTACATCAAAAGAACCAGCACATTTACTACCACTAATACAAGTAATAATAATATTAGAATTGTACCGAAAGAAAATAACTTTTGTCAGATGTACTTGTATGAGAGTGATTTTTGATGACAGGGTGTCTAATACATCTCTTGAAAAAAAAACACAAATATTAGAGGAAAGTGAAAAAAATGGACAGTTTTTTTTTTTAATTATTATTCCTGTTCCCTTCAGGTCATGACTCCTTAGATGGGACTCTAACTCCTAGGTTGAGAATGAAATCAAAGGAGTTTGATTTTCTGTATTGACAAGAGATATCTCATCTCGCTGAGTCAGGGGCACAGATCTTCACATACTTCACATCAGAGCAGGTTCAGAAGTAAAGTAAAGTCCAGTGGAGGCGCATGTGCTGTTCAGAGACTCTGGATGCACCTCAGTGTCATTTCTGCTGGTTCATCAACTGTTTTCTGTCTTTGATGTTGGATCTTCAGCCCTCACTGCTGTCTGTCCTCCTTACAGAATATCCTCCCTGTCATCTCCACCCCAAAACACCAAGTCTCATATGTGCACAGCCATTATGTAATGTCAAGAGCAAGAAAGATCAATTATTCATTGTTATCTTTTGTATAATATATAGCTGTACTTTCGTCATTCTCCACTCAGTGCCTGGTGGTGGACAATTATGTTTTTAAAACACTTTCTCAATCTTCAAATATGTCTATACTTGGAACAGAAAAGAACAGACTAAAAGAGGGTCTGCAAAGATCCCTTGTAAAATAGTTATTCACATGGAGCTGCAGTGCACAGATCAAACATACGTCTCTCTGTCTGTGTAGATAAGCAATTAAATGGTCAACCTGTCGGTCGGTTCTCCTGGGATTTTCTTATCCTCAGTCCTAACATGTTCTTGTATTTTTCTATTTCTCTGCTTAGTGAATGGTTTTGTGGGCTCACCTGGTGGAAGCAGTTTGGGGAAGATCATACCACCCAAATCTCCTCCTGCTCCTCTTCCACCTCTGGGAACAACCTGGTTCCAACCAGCCGCAAGACTGACCTTCGAGTGGTCATTCCTCAGTCCAAAGGAATGATGCCAACACTGGTAAGTGTGCATTTCCTTTGTAAGCTTAGGAGTTCAACAAATGGTTTTACAAATGCTTATAATGAAGAGAAATATCCAACATTTTTTTAAATACTTAAGCCACAGAAATGGATCTGTTGCCACTAACGAGCAGAAAATTATCCAAACAAGCTGACATGTTCACAGCTTCTAAGTACATTGGATTAAGTGTTGCACTTCTCAGCTGCTCATGGACAAACACAGGCCTAAAGGCTTTCAGTGCCTGAGTCTGAGTTTTATTAAGAACCAGAAGAGTACACAATGTCCTCCAAGCCTGAGGGATCTTGGACGCAGACAAGAACAAGGTAAATAGATGATGCACACGATGACAGAGTTAGTCAGCAACTTTTCAGAACAATTGGTTTGACACCATCTGGACCAGATGGTTGCTGGGTCTGAAAGTGAAATCATTGTTCTTTTAAAGGGAGAGAGATCTCTCTGTTCTGGACTGAGAAACAATCTGCAAAATGCCATAAACAGTAATCCTCTGCATGAGTTTTTTGTTGAATCTCTTTAGTTTTCCAGTTTTCATAGTGATTTACAGTGATACAGATTTGTTTATATTCAGTGTTTCTCATCCAGATGTACTGTGTGCATTCTTAAAGGAGCTATCTGTGATTTGAATGCTACATACATACATATATCTCATATTAGCATTAACAGAACATTTTACAGGAAACATATGGCTCTCACATACCAGGTACTCCCACTCCTCTGATGACAAAATTGACCCTATGCAGGCTCTAGCTGACTGTTGTGTACTCACGTTGTGATGAATATAACACTAGCTTAATGGAGAAGCTATTTGCAAATAGCTTTTTCAATCACATCACTGTTATCTTGCAAAATCAGTGTTGGATGGTGCTCTTGGCAAAACTGGCAAGCTAATAGCTGTGAATGCTAATGCTAATGCTATGTACGGTAGTGATGTCAAAACCACAAACAGCTCATTCAGTGCTCAAGGTTTAGGCCTGCAGTCTCCTCCTTTTTATAGCACTTCACCACTATTGTATAGCAGTATGTGTAAAATAGCCTAAGCCAGTTTTTGTATGTTGACATTCACATTGATATTGTAGCTTTTTGTCAAAACACATCAAATGTATAATTTCTTTTGTTTAATCTATGATTCTATCCCTATTGAAAAGGCATTTTAATCCTCTGCCTATTAGGCACAAATCCAACATGAAACAGCATTTTTAATTATATAAATCTACATCATGAATGATGTGCCATGACATTTAAATTGGGTGGATTATGAAGCTAAAACAAAGAATTAGAAGTCCCCAACAATAATCACAAGAGTGCCTTAAGTATTCTCACACAAACACCTCCAGTGATCTTTGCTTCTATCATAAAGGACATCATAAAGTAGAGTGATGCATCAGTGTTACAGAAATATCCTGTCATTTCCAAAAAAAAAAAAAAAAAAAAAAAAAAAAAAAAAGTTTTGGAAGACAACATGCTGCAAACACAAGACTGATGATATTTCAAGTAGCGTGCCAGCTCATCCACTTTGTTGGAACGGGAGTCCACATTCTCTGTGAAAGCTCAAGTCAGAACTAGTCACAATGCCAAGGGAACATAAATGCAGAAATAAAATGCTGTTATTTCCTGCTTGCATCTCAGATTGTGGTACAATTACACCCTCAATAGTGTGTACGCAATACTAGAAGTTGTGGTGATAAGTGCATTAAAGTTTGTGTTTTGGTGAACTGACTCTCTGACTCTCTGCCTCTGAAAAGTGTCGACTGAGTCTTCAGATCTCTCTGATCCTGTTTTTTCAGATTGTACATTCAGCAGCTGTGCTGGCTTACTGAAGTTATTGATTTGCCCTTAACTCCCTTACTGTTGCCCTTCCCTCCCACACTGTGCTCAAACATGATGTAACGATTAGCAAACAATGGAAACAGAGACTTTTTTTTTTCTTTTTTATGGTGACCAGGCGGCTCCATTACTTTGCTGGCTATGGAATCAGGGGGATTTTTACATTTAGCTGTGATCCATCAGTGAAACAAGAAGAGAGGAGTCTGTCATAAGATTGATGTAAAAATTTGACCTTTTGGTACAAAGTGCTTGAATAGAAAATGTTTACCCAGATATAAAAGATTTAAGAGTGCTCTGTGCTTTAAGAAGGGATTTGTGGCTTTGGATTTTGTATTGAAAGCATGTGTCACTATTAAAATGTTCATTTAGGTGTAGTCTTTGGCTATGGCTCAACAGCCTTTCAATTCTGGAGAAATTAGTCCAGATTCAAGAACAGTTTTGTCACTGATCATTTCTCAGCATTCTCTTACTGATGATCACTTTCATGGGAATGAAAATATGCTGCTACTGTCTCAACCATGTTGAAACTCGCAGAGGAGGATGGGACCTGCTATGTTCACAAAATTTGTTCTGCTTTTCATTCACTGCAGTAAATGATGCTGAGTTGTGGTCAGGCAGCCACTGCTTTGATCATGTGCTCATTTTGAAACTGACCTTGACTTCCTCCTGAATGAACATGGGCATGTATGTGTGAAAAATATGCAGAGCACATTGTGTAGGTTTTGTAAAAATGGGCAGGGTCAATTTGTTTGGATTAAATTTTTAAATTTTTTTTTGTTTTTTGTTAATCAAGATCATTTTGTCATATCCATAACAGGACAGAGCAGGTCCACCTACTTTCAAGGCTGCATTGTTGCCAGTGTTAGTTAGTTTGGGCTTGAATACTCACGGTGCACAGTAACAAGTTTACTGTACCACACAGACATAATGAAACATGGTGCAATGCTCCAGGGAATCACACAGATTTAACTTTGATAATATGCTAGTTTGAGGCATGTACAGGTCTGTTAACCCAACATTTGTGTGCATGCATGTGTGGGTTGAGCAGTGAATGACCTCATTCTGAGTGATGTCATTACTGACATTATCAGACTGGAACGCCAACAGCCCAGAAAGCAGCTACACAAAACTTATACTATCTGTATATCCAGTCAAAGAAGCACCAGAAAGAGCAGTGAACGGCTCTGGTTTCTAGCTTTGTTTGAGAAGAGACTGATCAAGATTTCAATGGTAAGATGATAAATTGCTAAAGCACTCTAGCAAGTGAATTATCTCTGAAGTTGTAGCAGGAGGCCTAACTATGAGTCCTTAATGGGACGCCCAAATGTTTCAAAATAGCACAGATCTGAATCAAATGATTTGGACAAAGATGTTTTGATATTAAGAACTGTTTTACAAGCTGGTGCTAATGCATATAAGCAGGTATTTGTTCTGTAAGGGAATTAACAGGGTTTAGGGATTTAACTCAAGTCATTTCATTTGTGGCTCACCCAAGAAAACTGAGATGCTGAACCTCAGCATGTTCAGAATCACTCTCTGGAAGCTGCAGGCATCCTGGGAAATTTAGAACAAGCATATTTCAAGTTAGATTTGTTTTCCTTGAAAGGAAAAAGGATGTCACTTGGAACAGGAAACTGGGAAAATGAATTTACACTGACATCATGTGGTTGACATGTGGTATCACAATAAGAGCAGCTTTAGGTAAATGTACTGTGCTATATGTCTGCAGACAGTCTAAACACAGAGGGAATGCAGGGAAGCTAAATGAATAATCATAATGTATAACCCTGTTTATGTTTTCTTTTACCAGAGCAACCAGAGACTCAACAGCAGTCAGTCCAGTCAGGCCCTGTCCACCCCAGTGGTCTCCATTACCACACCCAGTCTGCCTCACCAAAGTCTGGTCTACTCCAGCATGAGCTCTGCCTACAATAACGGTACCTGAGCATTAATACTCTTGTACTGTGTTACTGTCATTGGTAAAAGTGAAATTGTTTCAGCTCATCACAGAAACAAGGATCTGCAATCACACCAACCTTCATGTGTCAAGTGAATGTGTGCCATTTTGTGTCATTGTTTAATGTGTCACCCTCTTTCTCTCTCTCCCGCTCTCTCTCTGTCAGATTACTCCCTGAACACTGCAGACTTGACAGGCTTCAGCTCCCCTGCAGGCCCCTCTCTGGGCTCCATGGCAGCGTGGCAGCAACACCAGCTGGGCCCTCTGGGGTTAGTACCTAACACAGATGACTCACTGTTAGCTGACATAATTTCAGTTTGCTGACTTGGATTATTTACATTAAATATAATATAAAATCAACTGATTTACAAAACTAGGAGACAACAGCCTCAGGGATATTTTCTTTTGACCTGTTGTCTGAGAGGTGACTTAATGAAGAGACAGGCTAATGATTTAAATTGTAAACTGAACATATTAAGGGACCACTAATGACCACTAATTGAAAATACACACTGACAGGTTCAGGGGAAGTCTCCAGAACCTGTACATAAATTAAAGTTGGAACATGGATTGACTTGACATGACTGTAAACCTTGCTGGGGAGACATTAAACAAAAGTCAAATGATAATAATGGTGATGTAGCAGTAGACCAAAAAGAGAGGAGCTGTAAAGTCAGTAGTCTGTTATTCTCATCTTATATTTCTCCATGACTTATTTTTTTTATATGTAAGGTATCAAGATTGTGTTGCCTTTTTTGTGTCCCTTTAAGGTCTGGAAATGTTACATAAAATGAGAGAGTGCATTATTAGCAGAGTGTTGTTTAAGTCTGAAAAGCAAATGCACTGAAAACAAAACAGCCCCCCTTTACTATTCTAAAGGACATTAAATTAGATCATGTAGTTGATGCATTAATGTTTAATGAATATTTTATTGTTGTTACAGGATGAGATGGAGCTATTTTTCAAATAATTTATGAACTGGATGGATGAACATATTAAATTCATATTTTATGAGGTCATCATTTGTTTTGTATTAAAGATAGTGTTGTATCCAAGCAATATAAAACTAATCTAAAATGTTTTTAGATACAGTACATGAGTGAATGTAGTAACATTCCACCAGAGGGTACATTTCAGTATTATTAGTCCTCTGACCGTTTAGTCTCTCCACTAGGTGGCGCCTGCAGCCCACAGTCACTGTCTTACACAATCTTCTTCCTCTCTTCCCTCTCTCTGTAGGCCTGGGAGCTCCAACCTCTCTATCAACACCAACCACAACATCAACATCAAAGCTGAGCCCATCTCCCCACCTCGTGACCACCTCACCCAGTCGGGGTACATGAGCCAGACTCACACCCTCCCTCATCTTCACTCCAGAGCTGAGATGGGGAGGTCTCCTGCAGACAGCGTCAGCTCCTCCTGCAGCTCCCATGAGGGCGGGGGCAGCGACCGGGAGGAGCAGCAGCGGCTGGACTTACACCCACTCCCCATGAGTCGGTCAGAGGGCAGAGAGAGTCCGACGGTCAAACGAATGCGAATGGACAGCTGGGTGACATAGAGCCCGCAGTCACATGACAGCACAGCACCAGGGCAAACACAGGAAGGACACTGTTATGCAAATGAAATGTGGATTTTATAGATGTCTTCTGTTATTTTTCATTAAGTTATCTCTTTGTTTCTTTTTTTTTTAAACATCTCGTCAGCTTTCAGAAATTTTCAGTGGCACTTATACAAACATAAACATAAGATGCAGTGCTTTTAAAATATATGTCATTTTAAGCATCACAGACTGAAAATGTGGGGCCAATTGCAGTGCAGTCTGTCATTTTCTTATCCAGCAGGACGCAGTACTGTACACAGAAGAATGGAAAAAGGTGAGTTGAGCCTTGTCTCTTAGTCTTGATCTGGTTAGTAAAACAGGGAAGTGATTGCATGTATGTCTCCCACTGGGTGTCACCCAATTCATTTCTGATATTCTCAGGGTTTGAAACATTGAGTCCAGCATGAAGGCAATACTCCCTCCACAGCATCATCCCCTAAACTCCTCTTTACAGAAACACTTATTTATATCAGCCAAAGCAGTATGCTGTTTTTTTATGTTGTTTGTGAGTGTTTTTATATTGTGCACAGAATAAGACAAAATTTCATTCAGATTTGAAACTGAAAGCCATGAACACTTGTTCTGTATGTACTATCTTTATTAATTTGTATATACTGTAGTATCTTTATCACTTTTTGGTGTAATTATTTACTGTATTGTTAATCAGACTGTTGTATCTGTCCGGGTGAAAACACCTGCACCAGATTCTACAAAACTATATTTTTGTGGATCATTGCCATATTTGCAAGGCACTGTCCTTTCCTCTCTCATCAATTGTTTGTTGGATAAATCTGTTTCGTGAAGTTTGCCTCGCTGCACTCTATTGAAACTGTGTCTCCAAAATGTAGTTAAAAATGTAAAGGTACTCTAGTTTGGAGTACAAGAAATTTAGCTTCCTAAGAAATTTGTTCTACCAAAGGAGGATAAAACAAGCCCACGATGATGAAAAGACAAGGAATAACCCCGCAGTCTTAACTAAGCACTGATAAAGGTGGTAAACTGGAATATCTAAATGCACACAATATAAAATGCACAGGGCAATGAACTGAATCAAGAGGTTTCATAAATTACGGTATTGAAAGACAGACATTAGATGTTTAGATTCTCATCAATCATGCACCAGAATTAAGATTTAACATCCATGTGACTGAGTAGAAAATGGTTAAAGGTGAACAAATGAAACACGTGGGTATAAGTGCATGCGGTAGCACATGTGGTGAACTGTGCAGAAGCAGCAAGATCAACCACAGTAGTTCCACTGAGCTACAGTGTGGATGGGAAACCTATCAGTCATGAGTGTGAATGGAAAGACAGACAAAACGAGATGCCTACCTGGTGTACCTTTTACAGCAGTGCTTCTCAACATTTTCCAGGCACTGGACCCCCTATGTATTTTTAAGCCACCCTCAACACCCCTCTTGAAATGCTTGGGGTGGGCCTCATAATTTGAAAACAGCACAGGAAGTGTTGAGTTTGTAGTAACGGCGTCATGCAGTAAATTTAAAAGAGTGAATCAAAAAAATCAAAATGTGGCTTCTTATTAAAATACGACCAGCTTCCCATTAAAACACAGGAGGTGCTTTAGCTTAGCTTCTGCAGTTTAGGCCATTATGATGGCTCCAGTCACTATTTTAGTAAAATGATAAATGTCTGTAAATGTCACTTAATAAAATGAAATTTTATTCTTTTAAGTACCCCCTGCAGTTACACCAAGCACCACTTGGGGTCTGAGTACCCCTGGTTGAGAAACACTGTTTTACAGGATGCAGGAAACATGTTTGTTGGTTCAGAAACAATGACAGTGGAGAGGATTATCATCAGAATACTGCAAAAGCATTACTGCATTTTATGAAAAACCAGCATCTGGTATCTGCAGGTGTTAGGTGCAGAGGTGACTATAATTGGACGTGGTTACAGTGCAAATCACAACTATAAAGGAAGTGGTGGTGCTTGGGTTGTAGGAATGACAGAGTGCAACAAGGAATGGTCAAAATGTACAAGAGCAGTTTCAGTTTGATGCTCAGAACATACCAAAGGTTAATGAGCATCATTATGCACTGGACTGGAACCACAGAAGCAGGAACTATAGTTGTTTAATGAGGCTGTAGTGGCTGAGACAGACAATGACAGCGTACAGAATGGCCTACCTGGCCTGTACACTGTGTGAGTTAGGTGGGTGTGAATTGGAACATGAACTGAGTTACAATAATCCATCAGGCAGCTGAGGTCGAGGAAGTTGAGCGTTTTAGTACAGAGGGCTGTTTATTGTGAAGGATGTTGCGTGCAACACCTGGTTATTGGCATGAGCACTGACATAACTGACATGTAAAAGCTGATCTAAAAAGATGGGTGTGTACAGCTTATGTGTGAGTACAGGAGTAAACAATTATTTTTCTGTTCCTCCTTCCAGACTTAATACTCACTACTCTGCGGGAGAACTGCAGGGTGAATGGATTAAATGTACCGAGGTTACATTACAGGAGAAAAGGATAAGGTTTATGTGAGCCACAAAAGACTGTTCTGGAGACAGGTCTAACAAATAAAGAGACCTTCCATTTAGCTTTATTGTGAATACAGTGGTTGGACCATGTGGAAATATTTGGAACGGATTTGCATGATCACACAACGGAGTCATTACCATACCTTCACTGAGATAATACTGACTTTTTAGTCTACAGAGTTAAAAAAAAAAGATTAAACTTGAGACAGGCCGAACCAGTGTTCCCACCACATTAAAGTGAAGCAGGGTGGGAAAATATTTATCTGGATTATTTTCAGGGCACTTTGAGGACTGCTATTAGTTAAACAGACTTCAAGTTACTTTTAATATTTTCTAGGGTTGGAAGCATTAACCTGGATTAAATATACACTAGATTGTTATCATACGATAGTTGCGTTGTATGAATTTTCACATGAATTTCATATGAATTGCACATATCAGTAAACACACCATACCCTACACATTACAGATGTTTCGTTGCTCTCCAAGCCTGTTTCATCACCAGAATACTCTGAAAGCAGTACTACATTTTAATAATAGCAGCCTTCAAAATAGGGCATGTGGCATCTGCAGGTGTCAGGTGCAGAGGTGACGAACTCAGTGCAAATCACGACTATATCTCTGTAAAGCGACTTTGAGTACCTTGAAAAGCGCTTTATAAATAAAATGTATTATTATTATTATTATTATTATTATTATAAAGGAACTGGTGGTGTGTAGGCTGTGGGAATGACAGAATGCGACAAGGAAATGTCAAAATGCTCAAGAGCAGTCTCAGAACATACCAAAGATTGTTGAGCATCATTATGTAGAGCAACGGGCCAAGCAGGAACCATAGTGCTTTAATGAGTCTGCACTGGCTGAGACAAATACAGTACAGTATTATGGCCTACCCGACCTATACACTGGGGTAGCCGGAACCGGAAGAGCTTTTATTTTGAAAATCTTAATCTGGAGGGGGCGCTGCTGTGTCCAGCTCGACGCTGGATGTTAACAAGAGAGGAGGAAGCCGGCTCAGAGCCGCACGGCACGGTCGATATCTTGAGATGGTGCGGTCCTTCTTGATAACGACAATGTGAGGTGGACGAGACGCACATGTCGGAGCTTCCTAACAGCGGAGAAACGGTAAAAATAATCACTAGCTACTTTGTTGCTTTTTTTTTTTCCT
Source organism: Caranx ignobilis (assembly GCA_021432705.1). Taxonomy (NCBI): domain Eukaryota; kingdom Metazoa; phylum Chordata; class Actinopteri; order Carangiformes; family Carangidae; genus Caranx; species Caranx ignobilis. Next base: position 36,037,197 of record MU270012.1, read on the forward strand.
TTCGGGAGGCAGAAAGCTACTAAGTTAAGTTACCTGTTGGGGTCTCCGAGGTGGGGCCAGCCGGGACAGGTGAGTCTCCTGCCTTACTTCCTTCCTTCCTGGTCCCGGTACATTTCCTAATGGCGACCCTGTGAGAAGACTCAACGTGGTTCAGGTTGAACACTGAACTTTTTATCAGAGAGTTGTGCCTCCCCTCTGCTGAGGCTGAGCTCCCAGTGACACTGCGTTCAACTATCTGACAGCTTCACACTTTTTCGCTCCTAATTCTCTAACTTACAACTCACACAACAAAATTAAAACGGCCTCATGTCGGGAAAGAGTCGGTCTTCAATTCGGTATCGATAACAAACAAATAAGGCATATTTAAATAATAATGCTGGACGTAACCACAGGTCCCTCCGTGGGGTTTGATACAGTTGCGGTGTGGTGGTCGTGTGTGCATGGCTTATCAAACCCAGTCAAGGTTTGGCGTGTTGCATTAGCACACAACCGTGCACAAACAAAATGACACACACAGAGTTAGTGCAGCTCCATGCAGCTGCATTGCAGTAGACTATCTAGATAAGAGATAAACTTATTGATGCAGCCTGAAAAGGGTATTGCCTGTAGAAATAGCAGTGTTTACTAAACCCATATTATACTTGAGGTCATGTTTTGTATTGACACTGCATGAAACTGAAAAAAACAGAAGCTCTAACTTCCACTGGTCCTGCAGATTGTTTGTGTATTTTTTTTTTCTGTCATTGCGTGAGTTTTTCTGTGTCTTCTCCCCTGGAAGCTATAGTCTTGCAGCATATCAAAGAGTGGGGACCGCAATGTGAAATAGTTTCAGGAAATAGCTCTGTGTCTTGTTCTGACAAGACAGCCCTCAGTCTTGCTCAACCCACCCCACAGAACACAAAAAACACAACATAAAGGGCTCCGTGGAGCCAATAAGACATATCTGTTATTTAGTTAATTAGTTTGAATTAAAAGTATATTTTCCTAATATTGATATGGTATCTGTAGAGGCAGAACTCCTTGCACTCTTGTGAGGAACGAGGAACAAGAAACAAGATGAATACAGAGGATTTAAGAATTCAATACAACAGCCTTAAATACAAGACAGTTACAGGTAAAAAAAAAAAAAAAAAACAGTACATAAATACCATTGTCTAGAAAGGCATAGCTGATAGTAGCAACAGACCCTGATTGATTAACAAATCATTCCTGTGTTTCTGAGGTGATTAAACGGATTAAAACCAAAATTGTCCCTGACAGTATCTGCTTTCAGATTGAGAGTTCATGCAGAGATCCTTTCAATACTGGACCTGTCCGGTTATGATGGATCAGTTTTGGGGTAGAATAAATCACTCTCTCATCATCTGTAAAATTTGTAGGATCCAGTCTGCAGAAGTGCTTTCATGTTTAACAACGGATTAACCCAGTATAATTTTAAAACGTTATCATCTGTTACTTGTGTACTATCAGGCATTTTGTAAAATCTGTGTCTTTTTGGGATTTTTTGTTGTTTTTTTTAATGGTGGTGACCTCATTTGGGAGTGAGACTACTGTAGAAATGCGGTGTGTACAGGAGTGCAAGGTTTTCTCACAGGCACTGGTATGTGTGTTATCTTGCTGCAGCGCCTGTAATAACAATGACAGTGGCTCAGATTGAGTTTGCACTCAAGGTAAAAATGACTTAAAATCTGCATTGTGTGTGGCCTCTATCACAATGTGGCGGCCTCATTAATATCACAAAGGCTCTTATGTAAATTTTATGCAAAGTTAAAATAAGTAAATAAATAAGTAAAACATGCATGAACAGAACGTTCACTGGCCAGTTATTTGTGTTACACTGTGACCTTTGGCCTGTGCATTACTGGTTGCCATGCACTAACTGATTATCATGATGTAGTAGGCAACTCATGTTTTTGTTTACCATTTCACTTAATGTTGCTTTTTAGAGCTAGAGGTCAAACAAATGACCAAAATGTGTCGCAGCTAAGTGAGGTGGGTAACATGGTTTCTGGACAAGGTTGTCTGTCTGCAGTAAAGATGAATCATCAGCATCTCCTTGAACCATGTTGGTGTGTGCTACAACCTTCATTTCAAGGACTGGCCTTTCTGCAACAAGGCAGTGCAAAGTCATGGTGGATAATAGATGTGTTTTTCGAAAGTTAATGATCTTAAACCTTAAATAAACTGTAAACACGAGTCAGACATATCACCATCTTATAAATTTGATAACCTGTAGCATTTATTCACACGCCCCACAGACAGTGTTAGCAGTGTAAGCTTTCATTTGTATTCCTTTCTGTGTTTTGAGGGTAAATATCTGGCTTTGTAGCTGTTACATGCCCCACTATGGTGAGGCTAGTTGCTCACTGTGTCTGTTTGCCGTTTGGTGCTGGATCGAGTACAGTTGGATTTTAGAGCTTCTTTTCTGGCAGCTGCTGCTGAAAACGACACTGTCAAGACTGAATCCAGTCATTAAAGTTGAAGTATTTAAAACCAAAACAATGAGCAAAACAAACACACTGAATCAGTCCACAGATGTTGAAGGTCATTTACAGGGACAACTACAGATTTGTTAATGTTACGTTGTTAATATAAAAACAACTTAGATTATAAACAAAATCTTATAAAACAAAATCATATTATGTTATTATTTCTCCACATGGTGGCTTTCAGTGTTATTTCTGATCATTTTTAACCACATCACCACAGTGCGTCTGTTAGAGTTTGTAGCAGGTCATAAATGTTTCTATACAAATATACATTTATAAAATATAGTACGAATACATACAAAATATTACATTTACATTAGTCACTTGTCGGTGTAATAACAGCTCTGCCATCAGTCCACTGTGCGGCCTATTAGTGGCATCACTCGCTCTCTCGCTCTCACTGATTCAGTGATCTACCATCTAATCCTTATATTTGGGTCAGGCCAGAGAATTGTGAATCTAGGCTACAGATAAAGAGTCATTCGTTTACCCGTTTTACCAAACTATAAATGTAAAAACAAATGGGAGTCAACTAATTCCTGGAAAAGCTACACTTCAGCGCACCTCTGGCTGCATAAGACACTAGTGTAGTAGTAATAATAATAGAATGAAAAGACATGTCATAAAACTAAAATGCAACCTGTTACAGATTGTACATTAGTGTATGAGATTGGGTGTCAGGCTTTTAGATGCTCGTACTCTCATTTTCAAACCCAGTGTTCCGTTTCACTCCTCAACATCTGTTATTATCTCTTTGCTGGCTTTGTAAACATTGACTCCTATCACGTTCCTTCATCTGTCGGCCCTCTACTTCCCCTTACCAGTTGATAACATGGGAGGTTAATGGTTGCAGATTACAATAGTATGAGGTAGTGAAGTAAGAAGTATGTAGCCGTTAAAAAGCTTAATGATTCAGGTTTTGTGAGAAGTTTGTAATTTTATAGAGGTCATCTAGAGAGAGGATAGTGTGAGGTATTAATGAGGCATCATGGTTCGCACAAGCGTCACGTGTTTCTCAGCCAGTTGTTGACATCATTAGAATTGCATGACTTGTTTTGCTTTATGACTTTTTTTGTTTGCTTTATGAATGAATGATAGATGACTCATCCAATTTTCACACATTCACAAAGACTTCCAGAGTAAGTCATTAAAACACTGTGGGGGCTAAAAATGAGATTAGACCTCATGTCATACCACGTTGTACTGATGGTCACATTAGCGATAAAAAAAAAGCTTCACCATATTGTACCACTTTGGATCCTACTGTAAATTCCTCATCTTGTGGTCTTTTTTTAACAACCCTCCCCAGAAGTGATTGTTGGAACCCCCCCCCCCTGCAAAAAAAAAAAAAAAAAAAGCATGCAGGTGGACTTTTTAGATTGCCCCACCACCATCACCTGCACAGATGAGCAGCATAGCCAATGGGTGGATGGATTATGAATTAGGTTCAATTACATTACTACAGGTATTACTTCATATGTGATAAAACTCCCAAGGGTACATAAAGTACAGATGGAGGTCAGATTTCTTTCTTTCTTTGACACAGAATGTTTTATTGTTTAATGATAGTCTTGATCGATGTAAGTCTAATCTTCAACCTCCAGGCGAGTGTTTATGCTGTTGTTCCTTCCTCCTTCCGTTGTTTGGTAATGTAATCTGCACCGGAGATATGCACTGATTTTGAGACAAATGTTTAATCCTATTCTTTTTAAGCATCTGCTTCTGAACTGTGATATATATTTTTCTGTGAAAACACTCTGATCACTGATATTGAATATTAGTTTAACTGATTGTGCTTGCATTGGTTGCTGGGTGTACGTCTTAATATGATTTAAGGAGCTTTTTTATCTTGACTAGAGTCCTATCAGAATATTAAAACCACCCTCATGTCACATGTCATAGACACAGGATTATGCAATCTGTTGACCCAGACTCTCTTATTAACATGTTATACTGTGTTTGTTTAGTACTTACTGGCACAGAGGGGCTGTTAAATGCATTTCCTTTAGAGAGAAGCTCTATGCTAAGCCAAGCTACCCAGCCGCGGCATTATGTTTAACAGATACATGAGAAAAACCTTCTTATTTTGGCCATGAAAGCAAATCGTTAGGATAATTTTAATAAACATTGTAGATCAGCATTACTCAAACTCAAACCGAGCTTTATTCTGTTTTCATCAGAGTTCATGTTGGTTTCTTGTTTTTGACAAAACATTTTAGTCTGACATTTTCCCAGCTAGTTGAGAATATATGAGACTGACGTTGATGAACTGCAGCTTAATGTAAGTCAGATGTAAGTATTTAACCCTGTTCCTGTTCTGTACTGCAGCTCTCAGTGATGTCCAGATATTAGACACGGACCGAATCTCCTTCTCCTCATCATGGACTCGAAGAAGCCGGGTGTGCTGCACCATCTCCGCCAGAAGATGCTGCCACACCTGCGGCGGGGCAAGACAAGCCTGAGCAAGCCGGTCTCCCAGTTTGAACACATGTTGGACAATCGGATGAGCTCCTCCGTTCCTGACATGAGAGACATGAGGCAGGAGTATGCCCGCGTGTCTGCCAGCAGGCCGCTCCAACAATACAACTCTCCCAGCTACAGCAACCCCTCCACACCACATGTCAAGTCGTCTAGAGGCAAGGTAGGAGGTGGGAGTGGCCTAAATTTGGGAGTGGTTGATGGAGGAACTGGGAGGAGTGAACACAGACTGAGTGTGCCTACAGACTGCACAGACTGGGCTTCCTCCCAGGAGTCATTCAGCAGCCTCTGTGAGGTGGAGAGGAGCACTCTGGAGACAAACTACAGATCTGCTATGGGCATGGAGCCGGAGGAGCTGGCCCTGCCGGAGATGATGACTGTCTACAGCCCCGACTCTCCCTCTGTGGAGGGCTCACAGTCCAACTCACAGGTACAGAAACATCACGTACAAAGTTACATCAGTATCAATATTTTAAAAAACTGACAAATTACTATATAAACAAGGGTCTTCATGCATTTTTTGTGGGTACTAGTAGCACAGCATTAATTTTTCTTGGAGAAGCATTAGAGGAAGTTTGTAGAGACGTGCATAGTGTTTTCCTTTTCTGTGAGGGACAGGTAAGAGATAAAGTACTTCTGATGATGTGACAGGTATGCTGCACGTTGGCAGGTGTGAAGTGTCAGGTGTGTTTGCATAGTGAAGTTTAACTTGGAGGAGCTGGATACAGCTGAAGGTCATTGTGTTCATAGTGCCACAGCAGGAGAGTCGTCGCAACAAGGATGTGGATTTGCACATGAGTGAAAACCTGGCACGGTGTGAAAATACTGGTTACATGTTATAATCCATTTTTAGTGCATTGAGGGTGAAATGGTAGTAGTGTAAGGGTAAGATAAAATGTGGAGGAATGGGACTAACTTAACTTTACTTTAAACATTGTGATTGACAATGACATTAATCCAGCCTTGCAAAGTGAAGAACTGTGGTTCCTCGACTGAAAAAAAAAACAGCAACAACATTTTGAGTGCATATTGAATATTGAAGGTTTTTCTTGTAAATGTAGGATCAGTGAAATTTGATCCTATGAGTTTTGTCTTTAAATACGAATGCCTGTCCTGGCACTGTAGTTTCGTTTTGTTTTGTTTAAGTAGCAGTGGCATGGTGTGCCATTACTAAGATATCCTGTTCAACAACATGTGGAGCCAATATTTGATTAGTGGTGCATCACTGGACTATGACCTTGTCTCTCATGAGATATAAAATAATTTGGAAGGAACTCATTTATGTCAAATTACATCAAGCAACATTTTCGTGATCCTTGCTCTCTAATGTAAAAACAAAAATGATGAAATTATTTATACAGTGAGTTGCATTTTCAGTTTGTCCTCTTTTTTTTTCCTATTTCTTGTTTAAGTTTCAGTAGTAGTAAGTGGTAAGAGATGTTTTGATGCTAAATAATTTTGCTCATCTCACTTATTCTGGAGGTTGGAGGTGTTGCATGTGACCAGTGATCTTACATAGAGTAGTGAAGTTTACGGGTGAAGAATATAATCCAGGTTATTTTCTGTGGTTACCCGCAGCTTGTTTACATCCAGACTGTTGATAAATCCCACTATTCACCAGTGTTCCCTAAATGCCTCGCAGGCTGATGATTAGTTGATTAGAAAATAGTGAAGTCATGCATTGAATTTCACTTCTTCACATACCCCCCTTTTTATATCGGCTGATATATTTGCTTGGAAACAAGGTGGAGGTGAAGATACCAAAAAAGCACCAGCTCCCAGGTTTCATGGCAACCTGCCATATATAAATCCAAAAAAGGCAACTAACAGCTGAGTTTAGGTGACCCAGTAACATGCAGTGGTATTTGTTATTGTAAATGGCACACAAACTTGTTTGAAACCCAACCTAACAGTATGACAGTATTTGTCAAAGCTCAAAATTCAGTAAATGCCTTGTTTAGTAGATCATACTATGATGAACAAAGGACATGTGTTCTGAGTTATCTTCAGCTACATCGTATTACACCCAGATCAAATTCTTTTGCTTTGAATGAAAACTTCTTAAGCTGAGTTGTGTGTCTTCACTGTTAGGATCTGTGCAGAATTTGTCTGACTTTGGTTCAGAAATAAATTATTTATTCAAAGTTGTAAATGTAAGTATACATTGTTTCCTTGGATTGTTTCGTCTATAAGGTGGATTTGGACGTATGGCTAGAATGCAGTCAGACAGGTCAAATGCAGCCAGTCACACTGCATGCATAAATGTGATTGAATGATTCTGCACCACATCCCTGATGTTCTCATTGTGATAACACTGAAATAGTAAAATCTAAAAACCTCTTTAAAACCGTTTTCATTTAATGGATCAATCACTCATTCAATGCAACAGTTTAATATCTGCTCAAAGGATTGAGTAATATCTCTCAGGGAACTAGCATTTGGAGCTTGCAGTATCGGCCTAGTTAATGTGAACATGAATGTGTTTGTGCACAAGGCCCACACAAACCTTAACATTGTGGCAGCACCTTGTTCAAATGGGATGGGGGATTCTTGAGGCCAGAAAAACAAGGACACCAGCTGAAATTCACCTTGGCAACCTCACAGCAGGCACTATTTTTTACCAAAGGTTATCATTTACATATTCAGATCAATCAGGAATGTAGTCCTGTTTAATCTGGCAGCGCTGGCAATAGTATTTCAGTGGCAATAAATACTAAGATAGACACACAGCCTTTCATTTCTGCCCTGGGGGCACAGAGCAGGAAAATCTGGCCACGCTCTGACCCTGAAACCTTGAAAATGGTTTTAAACCCAATCAGACATTCGAAGCAGTCTGTGTGAATTTCAAAAACACAGTTGGCAACAGGAAAATTGACATTCCTTTTGCATTTGTCAACAGAGGTTTTGGAGCCTGTGACTAAAGTAGAAGCACTGGTAGCGCAATGCAAAAAAGAATCTATTACAAGTCTGCAAGAATGGTTAAATTAAAATGTAAAAAATAGACGTTGTTGGTTGTGTTGGGCTGTGGGTGGTGCCACATTACAGGACAAACAAAACAAAATCTACGTCCAACCTAACCCAACAAATCCTCACTGAGTCACTGAGTAACTAAAACAAATGCAACACACTGCCAGGCTGCACTAATCTAACCTGTCAAAATAAAAGCGCGCCTGCCTGAGCCGCCACCCATAACCTACTGCTGAATATACAAATAAAACAGCCATCTGTGTGGTGCCGAGACGGATGTAAGAAAGTACAAAAAAATAATCTGACCCTAAAATCTACATCCCACAACAATGCCTATCATACATACCACACAAGCTAACATGGTAACAGAGGGGCACAACTGTTCACATGAAATCATTGCCGTGACCAGCTTTTTCACAAAATAGCCTCTCATGGATATCAAAACAAGCTTGTGCGTGCAGATCAGAGTAAGCTCCTGATGGACAATCAGTCTAGCTCACAAAAATGTTTCAATCTCAGTTTTATCAGAACAGAAAATCTTGTTTCTCACAGTCTGAGAATCCTTCGAGGCATTTTTGCAGTCTTTCATTTGAGAGGAGGCCACTCCTGCCGTAAAGCCCAGATCAGTGGAGTGCCACAGTGATGGCTGTCCTTCAGGAGCTCAACCACAGTGACCATGAGGTTCTTGGTCATGTCTCTTGCCAAGGCTGCATTGTTTACTCAGTGTGGGTGGTCGACCAGCTGTAGGCTTAGTTCTGGCTGATTTATAGAGGCCACTGTGCTTTCCTTCAGTTTGTCTGTGACATTTTTTTAGTTGCCATCCTCAGATTTGAGCTGAAATCTCCTCTTCCTCTCCCTTTCAAAGCTATGGTCGTCGTTATGAAAGATGATGAGAAAGACACGCACGCACGCACACGCACACGCACACACACACACACACACACACACACACACACACACACACACACACACACACACACCCCTCCCCTCTGAGCCTCCTAACAACACCCCCCCCCGCAGAGCAACAAGCCAGCTGGCAGAAACCAAACACGGCGCCAACTTTGAATGCAGAGTAACAGAGACAAAAATTGTTTTCACGCTGTCTAACGACACCGAAAAAACTAACGGCAGCTTTCACAGTCATAAGCCAGCACTGTCATAATAAAAGTTATCTATGTCAAAACTTCCACAATAAAAACAAAAGTTTACTCTGCTGTATCAGCATCACTTTTCAGGCCCATACCTTGCGGAGCTTTCTCCATCTGTCAAACGATGACTCGATGTTTACTTGGCTTTGAGCCCTCAATTTGTCGCATCTCCTTTTCGTCTCTGCCTTTTCAGTGGCAGACTTGCGCTTTCTTTCTGCCTTTGCCAGTGGGGCAAGCCTGAAACTGGTGTAGCTGAATTGCTCAGGGCCTTACAAACCGCTCATAGTTTCAAATGCAAAAGGGGATTGGGATGAGACGGGATGAGGGAGAACAGAGTGTCAAAACTGAGCGAGGGGATTGGATGGAGGGTACAGATATGAGTGCAAAATTTGAGCAATGAGGAACTCCCATGCGGGCCGGATGGCTGTGATTGGTCAGTTTCTCTGCAGGCCTGCAGCCGCTAGAGAGAATGGATATTTTTGGTTCCTTTTGTTCTTCACATTGTGCAGCTCCTACTATTGGGCCATAACCACCATCTAAATGATGTTAATAATAATAATCGATCTTTCTCAATGTCAGCGCTAGCTTTAAATAAAAGGTTAGCGTTAGTTCTAGCATAAATACTGGTTATGAAGACAAATGCACAGTGTTTCACAATTACTCAGTAATCTGGGTCAGACCATCCTTGCATCCTTGCACTCTACTTTGTTTTTGATTCGACCTCCATAACTGAGATTTTTCTGTGACTCTGACAGAGACAAAGACATTAACACCTGTTTTCACAAAACTGCCTCTGGCAGTTTCTGTTACTTGAACTGTCATTGATCCTGGGGAATCCTGTGAAAAAAGACGGTGTGTCATTTTGAAAGTAATGGTTTATAAGCAAGCAAAACAATTTGCCTTACAATGCTCAGTTCCTCTTGGCTTAAAAGTAAAGTGTCAGAATTGTTGTTGAACTGAGCTGAACATTAGGGCAGAGAAAAAGCAGAAAACCAAATTACCTCTTTTCATTACTATGTTCTTTGGTTTAAATCTGTTTAGTCCCCAGGATACAGGAATTTTTAATAAATGCTTGGAGGATTTGTCCCAGTGGCAGTACTGCCCCAGAGAGATCAAGTCTTGAACCTTCAGCTGGTCAGCAGAGTGAAACTTCTTCTTTCACCAAATGGGAATCAACATCCTTCTCTTATATCACATGATAGATATTTGACATGTTTTTATCTTTGTCTCCACAGTATGAAAGTCAGGATTTCAATGGTCATGTGTTAAAGGATGAGGACACCTATAATGTAAGTGCTGTTATCCAGTTTTACAGTGATTTCTGTTACTGCATTGATACGATTTTACTATTATTTATGCTTTCTACTGTCAGTTTATCTCACAGATGATGTCATGAATATGAAAAGGTGACTGTAGGACAGTGTAATATAGGTGGTAATCCTGAGCTACATGTCCATGGTTAAAAATGACTCTGCAGAGGGCTGTCTGTGTCAAGGGGCTGAGAAAGTGTTTTTTACTATGCATCATACAAACAGCAGGACTGTGCTTGGGTTGACACACACTCATGCCAAAGTTTAATTCCAGATTATCTTGCTGGGCACAATTGGACAGTAGGCCACTGTGTGTGTGCTTGAGTATTCAGTGTGTGTCACCCTGGCTTTTGTAGTCAGTCAGAGCCGGGTGATTCTAGGCAACTGGGTTTTATTCACTGAAAGATGCTCGATTTGGTGGAGAGGCTTAATAGTGATTAGATAATCCACTACATGGATAGGAAACTCAGCATACAGCTGCAGGAACTGCCCACGGCTGTGTGTTTTTAATGTTGTCACAACAGTAAAATCCTAACAAAAAATACAAATTGAGTACCAGAGATATAATGCCAACATTTAAATATAGCATGTGGTGTTGAAATGAATTCGGGAGACAGCTGCATGTCAAAACTGTGGTTAAACCCAATAGCAGCTGACATTGATAGAATGGATAATGCAGAGCACAACAAATTTAACATCATTATTATGATTGTAAAAAGAGAAATAAACAAGCACGAACATAAAAGAATTAAATATATTAGATAAGACAATAATTATATAATATATAACAATAATAGATAATTCAAATCAATAACTATTTAACAACAATCAGCCTCTTATATACACAATTATGTGTTAATATACAGACAAAGCTATAGACATGATCAGAAAGTCAGATGGTGGTAGTACTAAAGTAAATAATGATAATGTGTTTTTTTTTTTTTTGTTTTAGTTTTACTGTGGATCCCCATTAGTCTTCACCTCAGTGAGGACTATTATTCCTGGGGTCCAGACACTCATACATAACAATCAATACAATAAAATTTTAGAGTTGATCCAAAATCCAACACAATATTACAAATACATATAAGTTCAACTCATTCAGCACATTACATTTTACAGCAAGCTACATTTCAAAATAAGAATTCATCTGACTAGCTAAACATATTTTCTTTACAAATAATGGCCTCTTTTATTTTCTTTTTGAATCTCCATTTATTTTCAATATTGTTTATATGTGGTGGGAGCTGCTCTATACATTACAGTTCTCTTAAGTGCCTCTGTTCTTGGTAGAAGCAGAGAAAAGTGAACACTCAAGGCATGTCTGCCTATCATAACCATGTCTATCATTTGTAGATTGTAGGTGTAACAGCAAACTATTAGGTTTTCCCACGTGATAAATGTTAAACAGAAATGTCACCAAACTATAAGCCAATCTTTGATCTACTGTCATCCAAAACAGTCCTCCATGCATGACCTCTACACTACTCCTCCCAGAGCAGCGGAGAGTGAGTCATGCTGCTCTATTCTGTATGATTTGGAGTTTTTGCAAGTCTTGTTTTGAGGCGCAAGACCATATTGTTGGGCAATAGTCGAGACAGGATAGTACCAGAGAATGTAATACTAGTTTAACTGCTGAGTGTGGCAATTGATGTGCAGCTCTCCTTATCATTGAAGTGGTTCTACTCATTTTAGATACAACTGTAATGTGTTGTTGTCTGTATCCAGAGCGACATGGGCAACGAGACGCTGAGCATGTCAGGGAGCATCAGGGATCATTCCAGGTCCTTCCTGCTCAACATCAACCTCAAGGAAGGACGCAACCTGGTCATCAGGGACCGCTGTGGTGAGAGTCTCATCTGAGCACTGCTGTTACTACAGCCAACACTGTCACTAAGGCTGCCTCTGTTTATGGTAGCACTGTATTAGCTTCATCATGCTGAGGTGACACATGATGTCACAAGACAAAGTCAAAAAAGGGACACAGATAATTTTTCGCATGGCAAATAAATGGATGTGTATATATGGCAGAAGTTTGTGTCATCATAAGTGATTGAACACAGAAGTTGGCCACTGCAGAATGACGCAGTCCAACAGACCAACTTTTTGCAAGTAGATGTTTTAGATGGTACAATACCTTGAAAACGTTCATAGGCTAAGCTGTGCAAACAACATTAAGTCACAAGGATCTTCAGCCTCCATGAGATAAAATATTCCTTAAGAGTCAGAACAAGGAAACTGGGCTATAACAATAACAAATACCACGTTTTAATACCTCTCCTTACCTTCTCCTCCTCAGTCTGAAAATCAGGGACCAATAAAACTCATTTTAACTTTCTGTCTAACCTTTGGAAGTTTTATGAGCTCTTATAGTACTTTTGAAAACTTCACACATGACATTTGTTTCCAGCTGGTATAGTATATATGTATGGATGTATGTGTGTATGTGGATGTATGTATAGTATATACTGTGACATGTGTTTCACACATTGGCTTGATTCTCATTGTTTTATTCCTGTTACTCTGACATGTGGTTTGACAGTTCATCACTTACCTCATTGTGCATCACATACGTCATCTGTGTAGTTTTCCTAATGAGTAAGTGCTAACTCCATCAGTCAGTTACTTTTGTTGTAGTTTTTCCATTTTTCAAAGTTTTATTCTGATGTGAACGCAGAGCGGTGTTTGGACTGTGTGTGTGTGTGTGTGTGTGTGTGTGTGTGTGTGTGTGCGTGTGCGTGTGTGTGCGTGCGTGTGTGCGTGTGTTCTGCTTGCATCAGCCTCAGTTTGTGTGTCTAGCCTTGACTTGTTAATGATGACACAGAATGTATGTTTAAATACTCTTTGTGTTATTGACTCCAGACAGTCATGTGTCTGGTTGGCTGTGAAGCTCTTATAACAGCCAGGGCAGGATTCCACAAAGCACATTGCAACCTGTTTGAGCCCCACCCAGCATTAAGTGCACCAGGCCTTTCACTCTTGGCTTGTATTCCAATTACATTTTCCCTTCTGTATGGGTTTATATTTACACAACCAGGCTCTAGTTAACGATAACACAGAGAGCTTAGAGGGAGGGGAAGAGGCAGGAAGATTTGGTTTCACTGTATTATTGTTAACCTGTATGGCCTTTTTAAATGAGCTGCATGAACAACCTTTTGTTCTTCTGTTTGATCAAGTTATGTTCACTGCACAGCATATACTGGCAGCTGCTGATGCTTTGTAATGATTTATAATGCAATGCTTTGTAACATCAAGATGCCCAGAACCACGCACAATCTTACAGGTCATTGATGCAGCAGTGACAACTGCTGCCCTCATCTGGTTGAAAGATCAGCTAAACGTTTGACAGTTGAGATTAAAATGAATCATCACAGCAGCAACAAATATGAAGTGTTTCAACACAAAACATGAAGCTTAATAAATACCTAATAATAATTGAAGGTACACCTATTGATGTCATCCTGTCTGCAAATGAGATTCATGATATCTTACATACATGCAACCTCACAAAAAAAAAAAAAACTCGTTGAAACCTGATTGGCTATTGATTCAGGAAGCTGTGGTCACCTCGGTTGGGGAGGGGGGGAAAAAAACCCACATCCTCCGAGATGACACTTCTTTAAGTTTACTGGTCCTCCCTTTTACTGGAAACTGCAACATTTCCCTTGTTAAGAAAGTTAAGAAACAAGAGTACAAGACTTTTTAGCAACCCAGTTTAGAAATTGGATAATTTTATCGGTTTTAATAACAATCTGTCATGATGACAAGTCAGCCCTGCTTCTCAAAGATGGAGTGACCTGAATCAAACCAATAGCAAACTATAAATCAGGAGAAATATTTTGACCTCAAGCAAAACAAAACGTGGCTGATTTTAACTTCTAATTTAGGTCTGATCAGTCAGTGCATTGTATAAAATCCTTTGGCCTCATTTCCAGGCTAAATCAACAGCTGCAGTGTGGTCTGTTTATTCGTGTTTAATCCCCAGTCACTGCAACTCTCTTCATCAGCATCCATGTGTCCTAGTGAGGCACCAGTGCTCACAGGAACTAGTATTGGTTAAATATACTAAAATACACGATTTCATGTTTCTGTGTCATTTTTCAGGTACCAGTGACCCATATGTGAAATTCAAATTGGATGGCAAAACTTTCTACAAAAGCAAAGTGGTTTATAAAAACCTTAACCCGACATGGAACGAGACCTTCTCTCTGCCTGTGAAGGATCTGAATCAGAAACTGTACATCAAGGTAACGTCATCATATTTCAAAGTCATTATTCTGTTCTATTATTTGATTATAAAAAAGACTGTTAATATAGTGTTAGCCAGCCAGCGTAGTAAGACATGTTGAATGGGTTTGATTTATCAGGTGTTTCACAGTGCTCATGGGACTTTCTGTGTTTGCACCTCAGCTGGTGCAACAACAGAGTCACGAGCAATGGAAGTTTAAATTGCCAAACAAGAACAAACCAAACTGGAAGCTGGTGTGTATACACACACATCAGACTTTGTTTATTGTCTACACATGAACTAAATGTTTGATTTTCCACTACAGTACTTCACCTCTGGTCAGCTGTAGTTACACATGCCCACCTCTCACACTGAAACCTGTCTGTGTTGTAGTGTTGTAAAAATTGACACCTGGTCAGGCTCTGCCCTCACTGACAGTAATAAAACCACACAGACACTGGTTGTCCTTCCAGCCACTCACTGTTACAGTAATTGTCTCCGTGATGCTCTCCCTGTCAATGCTCTCTTGTTTGAAATGACACAGGTATACGACCGTGATCTGACCACAGATGACTTTATGGGGTCTGCTGTTGTCAACCTGAGTGATCTGAACATCAACAAGTGAGTAGCTCAGTGAGCATGATGGTTTAACATGAACTGTGCACTCTAAGTGTATGAGTTTCAAATAGACATTGGAAAAGTTTTTATAAGTTTTGTTTTGTGGCCATTATATGTATTAAGGGGCTGAGGGGCTCATGCTGCTGTCGAAATAATCCCGTTTAAACTTACTGCAGTTTCTTGTTCTCTCACATGTATGCTACTAACGATATAATCAACCATAACTAGCTACAAACTACAATAATCAACACAGTCAAGGTAAATGAAGAATTGCTAGAAGAAAAATTTCTCCTTCAACTATGTGCTTCAACAGTGAAGCTGAACTTTCACAGTTTAATCAGCATGTACTAAACCAGGACCTACCTGCTGACCTCTTAGGGGACACTATGTAGAAAGTGGTTATTGTGGTATTTGATGTTGTAACATATCACATTAAAACGTACAAGCCCTCTTTTCCTTCTTTTCCTGATTCTTGTGAAGCTTAGTTTCTGGATCTTGTTGACACTGATGCAGAAATGTTGTTTCAACTCTGTGGCAAATTTGGGAATGTATAAATTGCAAGATAAAACAAGAACATGACTGACTGGCCACCTCCCTGTCATGGCCAACAAAACTGAACATTTACTGCTGGGCTGTTGTATTGCATTAGACTGTAGAGGTTCACCTCAATTGTAAATTGGTAGCTTGGTGCTTGGTGTTTTTTGCAATAACTTGCATGCCTCCACAATCCACATTAACCAAATAACCCACTTGTGCACCAGTTCAGCTGCACAGCACCCTCTCTGTTCCACCCTCATCTCTAATGTATAGATCTATGTGAATTCAACTGAAGCTCAACTGAAGTGTTGTGTTTTACCTCCAGAGTCAATGAGCTGTCTTTGCCCTTGAATGACCCAAACAGCCTGGAGGAGGACATGGGCACCGTGTTGGTGGACATGAGTCTGTCACTCAGAGGTGACAGCAAAAAAGGCCAAGTATGGCAAGCTCCCATATATTAACTGCATATTTTCTAGCCGCAGCAAGGGCTCATATGCATGCTATGTTATGTTTATATGTTAATTGCATGCTTGTTTTTCCTTTAGGTTCCTGTGCATGTCTTACTAACCAAAGTGTTTTTGTTTTGCACCTAACATGCATGCTCCTGTCCGCAGTGGTGGGCCCAAAAACGAAAACGAAGTATTAGGGTAAGAAACAATGGAGGGAAAACACTGGACAGACATTAAGTAACATTTACTATGGTCAGCTTTGTGCTAAATGTGAACAAGAGACTTCACTGCATCAAGGGTAAAAAAACCAAACACTGTGTAGTCGAAAGACAGACACAGAGTGTCCACTTCCACCATTGTGCTCAGGGTTTGGATTGTGATACATCTCAGGCTGATTAGATAACACACAGCGTGCACAGGTGCTGATCTGGTGTCTGTTACTTGAGCAACATTTTATTCAGACAATGCCTTTTGGTGTTTTCTGTTTATTTAGGCAGTAGCCTCTACTTCAGTCAATCCAAATAATTTTTGTGTCCTCGCACAAGAGGGCAGCAAATCACCACATTTTTAAAAACAAAGACACCATTGTGTCATCTGTGGCAAATTGACTCTGAGGAATGTGAATGCTCTAATTGATTCTTGAACAATAAACATTAGGACTCAACAACATTTTACTTGCCTATTGCTGGACAGCAAGTTTAGGCAAGGCATTTGGAGTCTCTCTTTTACACAACCATTGCAGAACTCAGCTGTCATGCTTGTGTACTTGTGAACTTCCTGTTGAGTCATATCTGTGTGTTGGTTATTGTGATCAAATCCTATGAAAAGAAAAGAAAAATTTATTACTCCATCAAAAGCTTGATATACCTCTCTCCTCGGTTCCTCTGTGCTACATTATTTTCTACAAACACAGTGAACATGATCACTGTTGCTGCCACATCCTCCACCGTAGCTACTGTATGTATGTATAATTAACGTGGGATGACAGTAAAAGCAAAAATGTAATGTAAGAATCATGAACACACAAAGTCAACAATCATAATATGAGCCAAATTAACTTACTGACTAAAGTTTGCCATTGATACATTAGCCACTATATTATATTAAATGTATTGAATATATTAAGTGAGTTCAAGTATTTATTGTGGATGAGTTCAAGTATTTATTCATAAGATGGAGAAGAATATATTATTCATTCTCAAAGGTTCCATAGTGTTGCTTTTGAAAATATATTTGTGAATTATTTTTAAAGATTAAAGACTTGGGATGGAGAGACCGACACAGACAGGGTGGGGACACCAGTAAGGATTCAGTGGTGGACTAATGTATTGTTGATTGCGAGGTCTTGACAATAACAAATGCATACATATATATATATGTGTGTGTGTAGAATATTGAAAGCCTTATAGTGAAGTTGATTCTGGTGATTGCGCTTCAACTTGATGTCCCACAGAGCAGCTGCTTGCTTTTTTGTTCATCATATCATCCTCTGTCATGCACCAGTCCAGCACATTGCCCTTGTCCATTTACACGTTCGGCTGCAGCCTTGTGATTCTCTATTTGCATTGTTAAACAGGTGTACTTAATAAAGTGTTCACTGCATGCATGTTTTCTCTGTTACATCAGATACTTACTGTATTCTGTCCAGTTTAGAGCTTCATTTTTACGGAAACATGATTTTCTGCTTATGCATGAGGCAGAACGGAGTCAGACAAGACAGCAGTGTCCGCTTGATCTGTGTTAATTAAATCTGGGTTAAATTTATCTCCCTACAGCACTGTGTCTTCATTTAGGCTCAGCTAATTATCTCAGTATATGGCTTGACTTCCCACTATATGGTGTATATAAGAGAGAGAGAGAGAGATGCTGTTCTACACTGCTAGCTTTAACTAATCTCTCAGTGAAATGAAGTATCAGTTAATTTTCCACAGGAGAAAAGAGATAATGCCGTCTCATTCAGCTTTGCATTGATAAGTGGCCATCTTGGAAGGGGGCTGATTGTGATGTCCAGAGTCCAGTTCTTAAGCATGAAACCATCTAATTTAAGCTTTATAATGGCGTAGGTGGTTGTGTTTTTGTTTCGTTCCCTTCTGTCTCTGCCTCATGCATGTGTGCAGTGTTAAATAGAAAAAAAAATATAACCAGGCAGAATGTGAAAGAAAATTAGATTCTGTTTTTCTGAGTCCCTTTCCTCTCCTATTGTGCAGGCAGGAGCGTCCCCTCAGAGCCTCCGTCTGTCAGAATCACTGAGGAAGAGTCAGCTGTGGACTTCTGTTGTGTCAGTGACTCTGGTCGAGGGTCGGGAGCTGCTGCTGGACACTCAGGGTGGTCAGCTCTTTGTTCGCTTCAGACTGGGCGAGCAGAGATACAAAAGCAAGGTACTGGAGGACGAACGCTTTTCATCTCCTCCAGCCCTCCTCCCCTTCCTCTTGAATCGTCCTTGTTCTTCCTAAGCCCTCTCAACGTTTCCTTTTTTCTACCATTTTCTTTGTCTGCCCTCCCTTTTCTCCGTTCTCCTTCTCCCCTGGTTCTGAACTCATCACTACTTGAATCCATCTTCCCTGAACATGTTTTTTGTTTCCTGTTATTTTCTTGTCATATTCCATTTCCTTTTCCTGTTTCCTCTAAATCTACAGTTTTCTCAAGCTTTCTTCAATTTTGACTGTAATTTATTTACTTAGTAATTTGCAGGTAATGAATAGTTTGCCGGCATTTAATACTGATATTTGATGAGTGAACTCATTCTGGGTAATTAAGAGCCTCATCTACACTAACACACAAGAAAGATAAAAAAGATTACAACCATGTAAATGATATTATATCATATAATAATTTCCATTCATTGAAAGGTGGCTAAAGCAATGCATTCATATACTTTTGTTGTATTTTTTTTTTCTCATCAGCTCATGCCAGAGTGTCAAGTGATTATGTCAACAGTCCATCTGCTTCAAAAGTGCAAATGTGACAGCCTTGTGACCTTTATAATCTTTCTGTGAACGCACGTTACGTAAACATGACGTCCTGGGAAAAAGAAAAGCAATAGCGCCGAGGAGGGATATAAAACGGACAGTAAATGTGTAGCATAAAAGGCCCAGGCTCTCACTGCTGCTCATGCAGGCAGCTGGATGTTGTCTGGCAGTGATGCTCACTTTCTTGTGCTCCAAGCGCTGTGGCAACTGTCATTGATGATTATCCTGCTGTTCAGTTATCTTGCAACATCATCCATTACACATTCAAGCTGCATGCTAATGAGCAGCACTGCTCTTTTCTTTCTCCATATTCAGTTTCAAAGTAACAGCAATTATTTATTTTACTTTGATGTGCAGTGGGACTTTAATGCTGCTAAATAACAAAAACATTCACACACGACTCTGTTGAAATATCTGCGCATATGGCCACCCACCTATTTTCTAAATATTATCTGTGACTGTAAATCCTGATAACTACATTCTCTTAGCTGTATTGGAAAGGTTACTATCATTGTTCAATGTGGACATTGACGAGTGTGAAATTATTTGTGATGTTTCATGTTCTTCCGTATTCAGAATCACTGCAAAGTGGCCAACCCTCAGTGGAGAGAGAGGTTCACTTTTAACCAGTTCATTGACAGTCCAGAAATCCTGGAGGTGGAGCTCTGGTCCAAGGAAGGACGAAGGACTGAGGACTGTTTGGGAGCGTGAGTCTGTTCAGCCCTTTGATTTGTCTGTTTGTGTAGTAGTGACAGGTGTATGTCAGTGTCAACACCAATGATATGACCCACCATGCCATGAATTTCCCAGACCCTGTGAACAGCTGTGTTGCGTTATAAATATAAGCTGAAGTAAGATTTTGTAAATGAATAGCCACTTGCCCCGCCGTGTAGACACAGAGATGTTACCTAGTTTAGATAATTAAAAAGAGATTTGTCATATAACCATCACAGTCAGCACAGGTAGGTACAGTATATATATAACAGTAAACACACAGGCAAATATGTGCACACAGCCAAGTGCACACAAGATATCTGTGCATTTATGCCTGTGTAGACCATTCTACTCAATGTATGAATACGTTCCTGTGTGTGCATGAAGTTCTGTTGCTTGTGTGTGCAGGTGTGAAGTGGACCTATCTCGAGTCCCTTTCAACGAGAGGCAGGTGTTCACAAACACCCTGGATCATGGGCGAGGATGCTTAGTTTTCCTCCTGACACTGAACACGTGCAGTGGCGTCTCCATCTCCGACCTGTGCGCCGCACCTCTCGACGAACCTCACGAACGACAGAACCAGCTGGACTACTACGTCAGTGTCTCCGTGCTGTGTGTCATCTGTCTGTAACTGCACTGTAGCTGCATCACTTCGCTCCACACATGTCCCAGTAGAAGTGTCAGGACAATTGACACATCTGTCAGTTGATTGACATCCGCCCCATGATACCCAGTGAAATACAGATGCATCCTTTTGTTTCTGCAACCACCATATTAACACAAGACAACAACAAAACATCCATCTGTCTGTTACTTTCAATTGCAGCACCGCTCTGCAGAGTGCAGTTGAACATCACCAGTTAAATGTTTAACTCAGATTTAGGATATAAATTCAAGCAGTAACAGTGGTAACCTGAGCTCAAGACAATCCGGTGTTGGCCCAGATTTTCTGGGTCAAACCAAGCGTAAGGCCATTACACTTTTCATCCTTCATGTTTGATGGTTTCAATCTCTCTATCTATGGAGTGGATATTGGCAATTAGAGGTTCACATTGTGAGTCAGTGTGAAGAGAGCACTTTCTGTGTTCTTTGTTGAAGGGCCAAGAGATGGCAGTATGTGTCTGAGAGCATGTAATTTTTCTGCTCAGTTGTGTCCATGATGAGCTGCAGGCATTTTTTTACATGCTGGTTTGAACCTCAGCGAGGTGGTACTGTAAGTAAGTTCAGAAAATGAGTCTGTAAGTGTTACAGGGAGTGTTGCAGCTGGGTGTCAAGGGAAAAGAGACGCTCCGAGTCAGGATGCATAATGACAACAAGACATATTCATGTATTCAGATTCCCCTCTGGTAAATTATAATTTAATAGTATAGTTGGAAAACCCTGCCAATGAACCCTTGATATCAGATGTTATCTGTTTTTATCTTTTACTCAATTAATTAAAAATGCAACATGCCTTACATTACAACAACAATTTTCCAAATTGTTCCAAATGCTTTATCATTTTTAGTTGTTATATCCCTTGATTAGTATTTTCTCTAAGGACCATCAAGCAACGTGCCCTAACTTGCAAAAGCATGACCCTATAGTGATGACATCCTCAAACCTGGGTGCACAACTTTTTACATACATATACATATACAGATTAGCCTATATCTGTGTACGCTGTAGATATTTCCATCTCCTAGTGTGCAGATAGGTTTTTTTCCCTGAAATTAATAGAGGAGCTTAGAAATAAAAATTTAGTGATTAATGCAGATCATAAATCCAGGTCTGAATCCAATATTGTTTTTTCAATTATGTTTTAAAATTTGGACATAGAGCACATTCATGCATTTGAATGAAAAGAAAATCTGACATTACATGATCATCTCTCCCTCTCTGGGTTTTCTTATAGATCTAGTTTTGAAGATGATTGTGTTTAAAATTATTATTAAAATTATTTATTTTCTAATTTGCTCTCATGCATCTTGTCACCTGCTCACTGTCCCCACAGAGTTGGAAAAGATCCCTGAAAAACCTCCGGGATGTTGGTTTCCTTCAAGTTAAGGTTATCAAAGCTACAGATCTTCTGGCTGCTGATTTAAACGGTATGTCAAACATTTAGATCCAAGGGATTTCTTTTCTGATGTTAGAGTAAAATGAATGGCAGACATCCAGAGTGAAAGTGTTGTGTGCTGTGTTGTGTAGGTAAGAGTGACCCTTTCTGTGTGCTGGAACTGGGAAACGACAGACTTCAGACCCACACCATCTATAAGACCCTCTACCCAGAGTGGAATAAAGTCTTCACATTGTCAGTCCCACTTTCTCTCTCCAGCCACCTTTTATCGTTAATGCCACATGATGCATGCAGTCTGAACCACATGTGTACTTCACGTTCTATCAGTTGTACAACCTGACCCGCCTTGTTTGTCTCCGCAGCCCTGTCAAAGACATTCATGATGTTCTGGTGGTGACCATCTTTGATGAGGACGGAGACAAGGCGCCAGACTTCCTGGGAAAGGTTGCCATTCCCCTGCTCTCGGTAAACACGGAGTCCGTCATGAACACAATAGACTAATCTATTTACACTGTGCGTCTAAATTAAAGTGAAGAGGGCGATAACACTCCAGTGGGTTGAAGACTTGCTAAGACGTAATCTGGCATGACTGATAGTCAGGCTCATGGCTGAGTTCAGCACCTGATGCCCTTTCTGTCCTGCAGATCCGCAGGGGACAACAGATCGCCTTTCCGCTGAGGAAAGAGGACTTAGGTGGACTGTCAAAGGGGAGCATCACTCTGGAGCTGGAGGTTATTTTTAACCCTGTGAGTAAAAGTTCATCCTGCAATGAGGACATGAAGCTGTGATGGATATTGAATATGGGCCTGATTCTGTCTGCTTCTCATTGCGTCTTGACTTTTTATCAGGTCAGAGCAAGTATGAGAACCTTCCAGCCCAAAGAGAGAGGATTCATCGAGGATAATCCCAAATTTTCCAAAAAGGTTTGTCACAGTTCTGATATTAAAATTCTAATCCAGGGTTGAGGAATTAGTTTGCATTCAGACAAAAAAAAGCTCTGTAATGCACACAATATTCATTTAAGCTTTAAAAAATATCTTTAGTTTGCTTACCCAGAGCAATGCACACTTGGTTAAATGCTAAATGTCATTTCATTAAAGCTAAGATTAGACCAGACTGTCAGAAAACTAAACAGCTACTATTTCCATATTTAATTAATGTAGTATTGTAGTAGTAATGTGACTGATTTGAAACAGAAAAATCTTTTGGATTTTGTGTTTAAATCCATTTTATTACATTTTTGAAGAACAGATTTTAACCTTCTTATAAACCAGACATTTGACTGAAAAAGTAAACTGCATATTATTCACAAAAGAAAACAATGGGTAATTGCAGATGCAGACACCAAGGGATTAAACATCAGAGGGAACTAACTGTATGGAGGGTAGGGGTCAGAGGTCACTGCAAAATCTAGTGCTTGAATAATACATTTATTTTTTTCTTTTTTATAAGAGTTTAAAGACAGAGTGAGAGTTAGAACTGATATTCCTATCAATTATCTCTAACATAAAGCTTATAGTTTAATTTTTATCTTTAAAAAAATGCCTGATTCTAAAGCAAAACTCCCTTTTGGCTGAATTAGGTGAATTGAGCTTTTAATTCTTTTAATTGACCCCAGCTGTGATTCAGTTCTCGTCCGCTGTTCTACAACATTAGTTTGATATACAGTCTGCAAGACAGGGTGTGACACAAGGTGCCTGACTGTCTGTACTCTGCACAAAGACTCATTGTTGTGAGACAATGGATTGTTCACTAAAGCCAATTTGGCTTACACTGGGAGGACTGGGGCTGTACCGTGCAGGTTTTCAGTTTGTTTAAATGTTGAAAGTCTTGTTTGACAAAATCAGGTCAGATTTTTTTTGCCCCCTCTCCACACTGGCTCATGCCAAAACATACCAGCTACTCTCACTGTTCCACTTGCCGGCCGCATGTTTTATATTTGGCATGGACAGAATGTAAACATTATTAAGTGGATCATTATTGTTATCATTATTATTATTACTACTACTCATATTTCAAACATGACAGGTGTATTGTTATCAATTTTGCACATTTATAATTCTATCTTTCAGGCTCTGGCCAGGAACGTGATGCGTGTTCAGACGCTGTACAGGGCTATCATGTCGACTCTGCAGTACATCAAAAGCTGCTTCCAGTGGGAGAGTGTTCAGAGGAGCCTGCTAGCCTTCCTGGTGAGGTGCTTTAACTGCTTATCAACACACTATCTGCATTTCCCTCTGTTTTCCCTCTAAGGCTGCGGAAGACAACTGCAGTCTCGCCAACCCCTACTTGAACTCTCCCAGCGAGAATCTTAATCAATGCGGCGTTAGGCTCAGCAGAATCGCTGGCTTGGCCACAGCTCTGTGCTGGAGTGGACGCTTTCAGCATTGCATGTGTCGCGGATGCACAGTTAAACCTCAGCTGGAGAGAGTAGAGTCCCAGCGGAGTCAAGATAGAGTCTATTTTTATTCTACTTCCCTGACAACTCATTAACCCTCTGTCCAATCTGTGCTCGGTTTGATTTAGACCCCATTATGCCGACAGAAGTCCAATTAAAAGGCTCTTCAGAGATAAGACTGATTCTCCATCCTGCCATTGTTCAATACAAATGTTAAGCAACTGTTAAGACAGAAACACAGCAGAGGCCTTTCGCCCTTGCCTTTTGAAAGTGCAAAGTGAAGTGGGTTTTGATCTTGTTGACATTATTATCTTCCAAATCTGACTCCAGTGATACAGCATGCGCCAAGTTGTCCATTAATGATGTAGGCAATCAAGGTCATGGGGAGTTCTTTTTGTTTTTAAAGCCAACATCCTGTAGATGGCACTAAAGCTTTTCTTAGCATCTAAATACTTCCTTCAGAGGCTGGTGAAAAGATACTGTACGCCAGCCAATAGAACAGTTTGTTCAATTTGCTGTGAAAAATGGGAGCTGCACAACAGACCTGTTATCTGAACACAAGCCACAGTCTGGGTTTTAGCTTTTAGTCATGCATTTAGCTTTGTCATTCAGGATTTAGGATTTAGAATGGGGGCATGGAGGTCAGCGTACTCTAACCAGAAACTGCTTATATAGAAACTGCTTACATTAAATATTTAAAGCCCAGTTAATGTACAGGCACTCACAATAGATTCTTATACAAGGTTATTCTGCAGAATATGCAGTCCTCTCTCGCTTTATAACTAGTGTTAATTATTGGGGATGATATTGTTGTTTCTCGTAACAACTCAGATATACACACTAAAGTAGAATCATACAAGCATGAACAAGCACACGATGTACACACACATTCGCCCACTGCAGCTCAGTGTTTGAAAGACAGTACCATCTGTACTCGTGTTTTCACACTAATGCTCCCTGTCTTTTCAAGCCTCAGTGAGAAGAAATAAATGCCTGGTTTAATGCCGCCACATAAGAGTAATGAATCAAAGCTTCAGTTTCCATGACAGGAAACAGCACCCAGCTACCTGCAACACCTGCTGGTTGTGAGACACCTTCGTGCAAAGAGATTGAGTCTGTATCTCATAGTGTGTCTTCTTATGTACGGGTTATCGTGGCAAGAAGCATGAGTCATGGCAGTATAATTATATAACTGATCACACAGTTAAGTAAAGAAGGTGGTGGGTTTTGCTGTTTTTATTTTTGAAATATCAATTTCCTCGTAGCAACTCAAACCAAACACAGAAACAGGAGCGGTCATGCAAAATACACAGTAAGAGCCAAAGCATAAGAGTGTGCTCCCACCTCATCCTTTCACTTCATAAAAGAAAAGTACATGGCCAATTTAGCAGCATACCATGAGCTACATCTTCTACATCTTCATCTTTTCTGTCACCTGCTCGTCCTGCAAAGGAGGCTCCTGATATGTTTTCAGTTTCTGTGATTGCAAAAAAGCAGACAACACCTCCTGAAATACCAAGTTTTGGACAGAACACAAACTGCTCACTGGTCACATTTGCAACATAACAGCATTCTTCATCCAAAATTGATAAATTTCGCAGCATGTCAACAGTGTGTCCAAGTCACACCCACATTTCTAGCACTTTGTAAATTCTATTAAACTGAGTTTATTGTATGTAAAATCTTAAATGCTATGTTGTGTAGCTTTTCGTAATTTTATGGCAGCTAGTGCTAGCTAATCTTTGTAGACTCATGCTAGATACCACTCTTCACTGACTTTATGAATCCTCTCCCTTTGTTCTACTGCTACACTATATTTTAACATTTAGAAATTGTCCTATAATTGTCATTTGAGGTTGTTCAGTAAAGGTTAGCTGTTGTGGCTTTACACTAGTGAGTGGTCTCAGTGATGGCTGTGATTCTGTGTTCTTGCATTACCCCTGTGCAATGCAAACCCTTCCCCCTAAGCATTAGTGTGGAAATCCTGCTGCATTCTGGAAGTGTACTACTCTCCAGTTCGGTAGCTCACCCAACATTAGGTAGCCTTTCATATTTTTTATTTCCTCTAATCTGGATTGTACGTCCAGATCCCTTTTTGCTGTCGAAGACGGTGTAATGCCTCTCAAGCTGAAATGGGCTGCAGTTATCACAATCTTTATGGGCTGAGTATACATTTCCACCAAAGCGTGACTTGGCTTTCCCCTTGTCCCGGCTCTCCCACTCATTACAAAGTCCTCACTAATAAAACATAACCCTTTCAGTGAGGAACTGGTTTCATCTCCTCTCCCAGGCCCTGTTTTGGCTTGTGATAACAGAGACAAGAGCGTGCTTGGCTTTTTGCACATTAAAGCTGATGGTGGTAGTGGTGGTGGAGGTGGAGGGGGTTGGGGGGGGGGATCATCTTTTATGCCAGTTGGTGCCTCAGAGGAGAGTGATGTCTTTACCAGATGTTCACTTCTATTTTTATTAGCATTTAAAAACCTGTAAACTGTTCCCCACGCCTTTTGGCTCGCTGCCATTTTGGCTGGTGCGGCCGCTCTTACAGGATTATTTTATGGTTCCATTTTGCTGTGTGATCCAGACATCACAAGCCATATTTCTTTATCCTCTCATCCATTTTACCTGAGCTGCACACAGGTGGAAAAGTACCATTATGGCCATTATTTAAATGACATATTCACACACTGGCCCCCAGTCCCCCCCCCCAGTGTGCGGTCAGCTTTAATGTACACAAGATGAGAGAGGCAGAGCAATTAGACTTATGTGGTTAATGTCAGGGTATATCCAGGAAGTGGAGGGAGAGACAGTCCTGCTGAGCAGAGTGGCCACACTGCACAGCGTATGCAGCATAACTATACGTAGGACGCCAGGCTTTTATAGCGGCCCGCGGAGCACTCATCAGCTTGATCTGTGCTTATGTGATCAATAGTAGATTGGAACGACCTTTAGCTAGCAGGGATTCAGGATCTATTGAAAATGTCTTTGAGTGTGTCTTAATGAAGAGCAGTTTGTTTTGTACTCCTATCATCCTGGTGCTTGATATCTGACTTCTGTGGCCTCCTGCCTACAGGTGTTCGTGGTGACCGTGTGGTTCTGGGAGTTTTACATGCTGCCCGTCTTGCTGGTTCTGCTCATCTTGAGGAACTACCTTTGGATCTGCTCTGGTCGGGTCAGCCAAGACGTGGTGAGTCGAGTCCGTCAAGCTCTTCCATCTTGTTCTCCTTCAGCCCAGGGACAATGCAGTCTCCTGTTTTTGCACTCCTTTATAGAAACATAACTATCTCAGCCATGTGTTGCTCTCGTAATTAAAAGCTGGTTATATGGTGTAAGTCTAGTTCATTTTCCATTCACAATTTCCATAGCAACCAGCTGCACTTTGCCCATTATAATGAAATAACGCATAAGCCATAAGCATAGAAAACATGCTGAAAAGACTAATGCAGTATATCATTATAGCCTAAGCTAATTTGCAGAGCTTGTCCTTTATTAACACTGCTTCCTGTCTTTGCAGTCTAGTTACCTGAACCTGCCTCTTCGCTGTAATAGGCTTGTTGCCTGGTTCTTGTTGCAACCGGTCAGATAAGAAAAGATTTTAGTGCTCTGAAAAAAAGTCAGAATTTACCATTTTCCCCTTACTGTTATCTAGTTCACCAAAGGAAAAAAGGATGTTGTATCCAGTCTGTGGCCCATGTAGACCAGCAGCTGTATTTACTGTACACAGTAATAGTAGCACACACTATAGGTTTACCAAATTATATACACAGAGCAATGTTCAAGTGTTATCATGATGTGAAATCAGTGAAATATGCACTGATTTATAATTAGGCAGGGCTTCTACTAATTATTATTTAAGCATCATGCAATCTGTTGACAATTGATAGTTAATTGTTTATACTGTGAAATGTCAGAAAATAAAAGAATGAAAAATAGTCACACACATATCACTGTTTCAGCGCCCAACAGCAAGTGTTACATTTATAGAAAACAATGATGTTGAAGTTTAACAATTTTGTCAGTTAACTAAACTGTTAATCTGCTGACTGTCAGTTCTACAACCATGATGATTTATACACTGTTTAGCCACTATATATATGTGTGTGTGTGTGTGTGTGTGTGTGTGTGTGTATGTGTGTTTGTGTGTATATGTGTATATATATATATATATATAAACTAAACTGCAGTACAATGACCTTTTTTATATTATATTATATTATCACTTATGTACTCTGCACTCGTACATGGATTGTGTGGGTTAACAAGCAAACAATGCCAAAGGTGTTAGATTTGAATTCACTCCCACCTACTTAAAACCAGACAAAACAAAAGTGACGGAAAATCTCTGAGTTTCTGTTTCAG
The DNA here is from genome assembly GCA_021432705.1 of Caranx ignobilis. Lineage (NCBI taxonomy): Eukaryota > Metazoa > Chordata > Actinopteri > Carangiformes > Carangidae > Caranx > Caranx ignobilis. The sequence goes on from MU270012.1 coordinate 36,065,914, forward strand.
AGACAAAATTAATCCTGTAATAGATCTTAGAATCACTCACCTCTCTGTGACCTTTCTTTTTCAGGACAGTATGGATCTGGGGGATGAGGAGGATGAAGATGAGAAGGTGTGTACGTGTGCTGGCTGTTTACTTTGCCACTTCTTTGTTGACTTTGTATTTCTGAATGCTGCTGAATAGGAGAGAATTTAGCTTTATTTATTTAGTTTCATGTTGACAAAGGTATCTGCCGATGATCTTTGGTTGCATGTTGTTAAGCTCTTTATTCGGCGCCAAATCTTCTGATGTATTTTGATTCCTGCCAAACAACTAGCTGTATTTCTTTGTAAACTTGTGATTACCAAAAGACATTTTGGCTTAATGAAGACATTTCCACATGTCACAACACATTCATATGCAAATAGAGGGGCGGGGGAAAAGATTTTGCTGCATTTGGGAAAGTCCCTGCGCTTAACACGCCATATAATACCATCAATATGGGACTAATGACAGCTCTTAGACATGCTCTTTCAACGCTCATTTTGAAAGTTTGTGTTGAAAGTGTTTCAATGCTTTTAGACCATGAAATATTCCTTGAGAATGACAGCAGTTTATTGTAGATGTTTTGAATGGCCTGCACCAGCCCATGTAAAGTGGTTCTCATACTGGTTCCAGTGGGAACATGACCCTGAAATGGCTCAAGTGCAGTGATGAATATTTGAGTGAGGTGAAGCTAAATTGTCTTGCATGTGTTTTTTTAGCCTGATGGCCACTGTGCATGTGGAACATCCCAGGTTTGATCCCCTCCGCAGCTCTTTTCCCAGGCTCATCCCCAAAGTCTTGGTGGCAGTGAGCCAGCAATCACTCAGTGCTTCCAAGCAGAAGCGAACATATATCACAGAGATCACATGATGACAAAGAGCATAGCTTTGGCCACTGAACAATCCTTCAATAACCACCACTGCCAAGCCGCCAGCCCCACAGAGCCCAGCTACTCTTCTTTAGTCCTGTAACCCTCCTCTGTGTTTGATGTGGACATGTGGCCATGCCTCTGTCTGAAGTCTGGCTCTCACAGCAGAGATCTCCAGAGAATCTGCTCTCCTCTGTTTACTTTAAAGCTGTCCGTCCCTCCTGGGATCTGGTCTAGCCTGAGAACGGTACTTCTTCTCTTTCATAATGTGAAGTCCAGTCCTGTTCTGTTCTGAAGAGCCTTCACTTCAAAAAGACACGTTCAAACTTGCTTTCAAAGTATCTGCCTTTACATTCACATTTTGCAGACACTCTTATGCCGAGCGGCGCTGACTGAGACCGCTTGGGTTTTGAGGTTTCTCTCTTGGAGGCACTTGGATGGCTTTTATTATGAAGTGTTCAGGGGATCCAATCTGTGGCCTTGAATTCTCAATAGTCAGTTTTGATGTGACAGAGATGCACAATCTGAGCTAGTTTATTATGGAGCTGACAAAGTATCTCATTAAGAAAAATGTATGTCTCTGTTTTGCTCCTCTTAGTCTACAAACCAACAAAGATGTTTAAGAAATGAACATTGCATTTTCCCAAGACTGATTAAGAAACTTTGAGTTTCAGAAAATTACATTTTTGATCTAAAACTTTATTTCAAGGAATCTTCTATCTACATTACTCAGTGTTACCTCAATTTTTATTACATAATTACATATTATATTTTGTTTGTTTGCATGACTGTGTGAGTGTAAAAACAATATTTTCATTTTTTTTGCATTGGGGAGTTGAAGAGTTAACAAGCTGCATGTCACTTACTGTCAAGATGAATTCTGGCTGCAGTCATTTTTATTCATGCAGATAGTTTCCTGAAAATGTATACACAACAGCTGATACTGTTACCATTCATTACATTTTAAAACGCTTGAGCTTGTGTGTTCGTTTTTACTGTCTCAAACTGGTGTACCATTACCCCTGAGTAACTTTTCCCGCCTGTACCTACCAGTCAGGTCAGAAAACATGAACTGTGAAGAAACCCATGAAAGTCACAGCCAGTGTGTGAACTTCTTCTAAGCAGCTTCTGTCTGTGTTGTGTTGCTGCTGTAGGAGTCTGAGAGGAAAGGGCTGATGGAGAAAATCCACATGGTTCAAGAAACTGTCATCATGGTTCAAAACCTGCTGGATGAGATCGCTTCTTTTGGGGAAAGGATTAAAAAGTAAGAATTAAAGATCTATCTAAGATTTATGCTACTACTATATACTATTTAATGTTTAGTTGTATTTCAGCTTTAGGGATCATAAATCTTCATGGTCGCATTTTGTCATATTTATAGTCCTGTCCTGTAATTATCCATAAAAAAAGAAAAAAAAGACTATATTATTGTGGTCTCAGTACTGTGCTGACACATGCTCATGTTTCTAAACTTAATTTGTCAGCACCTTCAACTGGTCTGTGCCGTTCCTGTCTGGCTTGGCTCTGCTGGTGTTTGTCATTGCAGCCATCCTCACATACTACATCCCTGTGCGCTACATAGTTTTAATATGGGGTGAGTGTCGAGCACTGTTCTGTCGTCTGTATGCACCCTATGAAACTCCTACCCCCCCCCAAAAAAAAACTGTAATTTGCTGCCTCCCATCTCTCTCTCTTTTTTGTGATATCTCACTTGTTTTTGGATACACTGGATTTAAAAGGTCACAGGATTACTTGCCCTCTGTTTTCTGGTGTCACTTTATCTCTATCTCTCTGCACTATTAGCTGCTTACGATAATGAAATAAAGCCTATTCTGCTGTTAAAATGGCTTTCTAAAATATTTGGCCAAGGTGCATTGCAGAGCGTGTTATGTTGTGTTAAAAAAAAAAAAAAAAAAAAGTAGACGACACACACTGTTTTGTACTCGTAGTAATATTTCTTGGACAGTGTGAGCCTCCTCTGCAGGTTTTTGTTTGTGTGGAAACAAAGACTGCAGTTACAAGAGACTACTGTTAATGATATGTTGGTGTGAATTTCTGTTTTAGGTATCAATAAATTCACCAAGAAATTACGGAACCCGTACAGCATCGACAACAATGAGGTGCTTGATTTCCTGGCGAGGGTGCCTTCAGATGTGCAGAAGGTAAGCCTCGCTGGATCAGCCGGCCAGGAAGCCCAAAATCCCAGAGCCCGCTAGCTTTGCATTTCACTACAACAACTCCCAGGCATTCTTCACTCTTTTCTGTATAATTAGCTTCATCTGTATAATTACGTAGCCCTTTATAATTTTTGTTGTGTTTTGGTCATGATGTGGTGGAGGTCTGCCGCTGTTCCCAGGATGAGATGAGAGACGCAGGTCCTGGTGTCTCCTGTTTGAACTGAGCACGAGCAAACTGTCAGCCTGTACTGCTGCGTCTCCTCCACTGCACATCAGCCAAAAAGAATAAAATAACTTCATAAAGTCAACTGTTAATTTACATAACTTTCAATAGTAAAAGTCATCATCAAGGTTACAGGAACTTGTGCTGATGATTCTACATGGCTGCCTCACCCAAAACTCACAGACCTCATTTTTAAGTATGAACTATTCAAAGGAAATCTCTCCTTCCATGTGTTCTGCTTTGCTGACCTCTTATTTTTTCTTAAATTCCACTCTTCACTGTGGTCTCTCTGTTTTAACACACCATCCTCTCCTCTCCCTCTCTGCTTACGTACCCCTCTCTCTCTCTCTCTCTCTCTCTAAGCAGTTTGACCCCTTTTTGTGTCCTCTTTCCCTCTCCAATGCCCTTGGGTCTCTCTGTGACTCTCTGTGGTCTCTCCACTGATGGTTCTGTTTATAACAGAGTGTTGTCATTGTGTTCACTCCACATCATCGTCCTACACTGCCTGAGTGAAGATATTTTTGTTTAACGGTACTATTTTAAACAAATGAACAGAAATGTTGCTCAGACTGGAGCTGACTGTGTCTCTGGTCTCCTGCAGGTTCAGTACAGTGAGCTGAAAGGAGGCAAGAAGAAGAAAATCTCTTGAACAGCAGCCAGTGCTGCTCTTTGCGGGCTTCCTACCTAAAAACTGTTTTCCAGTGGATCCGATGGCAGTTGGCACAATCTCACTTTATGTTGGTTTCGGGGTGTGTGGTAGGTCTGAATCTTAATCTTCTGTGGCAAGACACAGCTCTGCACCGCTCATATCAACCTGCACCTAAAGACCTTTCAACCAAAGACGTCCACACTGAGGACCCTGCAGAGATTACTTTACCATGTTTTCTGGACGGATTTGTAATATTATGTCCACAGACTGTAGGTGGTTTCTTACATTGCATTGAATTGTATTGTATTGTACAGATTATTCTTTTAGATACTCAATCAGAAGCTGCTTTGTTTTATTTTATCTTCCTGGTCCCAAGTTATGTTCTCCTGAGACCAACTGAAATATCAGTTTGTATCACACTGAATGTATGTCCTTGGTATATGTGTATTTATACATAATTTACTTTGACGGATATGAAGACTTTAATTTTAAATTGGATGATTCACCTTGGGAAAAAAATGTTGCTGGGATAAAACTACATTTCCTGAAGGGCTACTTAAAAAGGAGAATTCTTGAAAAGGCTGTAAATATTTTTTAGAAAATAGTTACATTTCTATGTTCTGATTTTAAATATTAATTTGGGTTGCAATCACTTTTCCAACCTTTCATGCTGTATATCCATACAGCAACATGTAAGAACTGAGACTCCTGCATTTCTTCTGCTAACATTTGAAAATGGATAAAGTTGAGCTGTGTGACTGCTTTTCCCTAAATTTGACAATATGGTTTTGTTTTTACATACACAGGTGAGTGCCTGCATTTAGTTTGACATCATCCCGCAGAGGATGCTGTACACACTTAACTCTATTTATTCATGACAATCACTGTTGAAGACTGAGTGTCTTTTTTCTAACAGCAATAAATGCACACAATCACGCAGCGCAGCATCTTCTCTGAATTCCCCTGCACAACCATGTTCATCCTCTCAGTGCTCCTGTGCTGCAGGATTGTGGGCGTCTTTAACAGCACAGTTTCCGAGCCCCCCTCTCTTCATTAGGCTTTCATGAAGCGACGCAAGGCTGTTCGAGACCTCACCGGCACCCGGGCTCCCCCGCTGTGTTGATGGCCCTTGGGCGTCGCCATGAGCAGGAAGACCTCTGCGGCCTCCTCTCAGCTGCTGTGACGAGATGCCCGCAGCCAGCGTCCTATCAAGCACAGCAGCCAGACAAACCTATGGTACCATGCTGCACACCATTCAGTGGCAGAAGCAGTAGCAGAGAGAAGGGGGTGGAGGGTTTTAAAAGCAGCCACAAGCAACAACAGCCACACCAATTTAGGGATCGGAGAATTCGAATAGTTAAGATGCTGGCGTTCAGAGTAATACCTTGGGATTTATAGCTTTTAAGTCAGGGCACGTGGGCTCTCAGTCAGCAGCCTGTTAAATGAGAAATGAGTGAAATTAGAGGGAAATTTGTCTCATTAAATACAATAAGAATCACCTAGTTTCTGGATCAGAAAGTACTTGATTTACCTCATTAAATCTTTAATAGTGTAATTGATGTCTTTTAACACAAAACCATTTGATAAGTCCATGAAACAAGAGAAATAAGCTGAGCATCCTTCAACTACTTAATGTAAAATACATCTTATATCCCACGCACTGCGACACGTACACACATGAAATAATTTGATCATTTGTTCAATTGTCTTGAGGACAGAGGGTGTGGAGAACGTGGCAGACGATGACCTGTGTATCTCTTCATCTAGTTATAATGTTGACTTAGGTATTCAATATTAATAACCCGCTGTCAAGGACACTGGAAGGACATCTCAATTTGACACTTATAGGCTCGGCATGAATATGTATGGGCAGCGAGACACTTCAAAATTACCAAGTAAAATCATGGTTCACACGTGGGGACTAATGTGATGTGGCACATGCATTCTGATGAGCCACAAATACGGCAGCTGATAGGTCTCAAAAGACTTGTTACAACTCAATATCGGACCTGAGAATATTCAGCTGTGTGTGAGTGTGTCTGTGTGAGAGTGTGCAGAGAGGAGAGCTGCATATAAAGCTGTGTAGAGGGTGTGAAAGACCATTATTATCTATTAAGTCTATATTAGTTCATTAACAACTACATCCAGCGTGGACCATTTGGTCTAATGGGCAACATAGTGTTTAACTGGGTCCTGACATATGAGATCACCAGTGAGCAAACTGCAGAGCAGCAGGAAGCTGTGTCCACACTGACAGCCCAGGTGGCTGGATTATGGCTCTCAGTGTATTTCTGCGACAGTTCATTCTCACACTCTGGTGCTGCATTCAAACCACATGGACACTCTCAAAGAAAATGAAATAGAGCATGGCTTAAAAGCAGAAATACGGTGCAACTTCACACTGGAAGCTGGTGTGAGTGAAAAGCTGCTCCGTTCATGTTGAAATGTCAGATATTCAGCTCTTTGAATTAATTTGTCTTTCCAAACGTCGGCTCTCGTCATGAGAGATGTATGACGACCCTGAAGTTGTTCTGATAATGACAATCATGACCATCATTGCTGTTGAGCTCTCGCTAACTAATGTGTTTTCACAAAGGAGAGCTTTTCACACTGCACAGCTCGAGTGAGCAGTTTGACCTCTGCATCCACTTTTTGAATGAACTTGTACTGTAGCTTTCAATTAGGAAATAAGTAGAGCAAAGCATAAGGTTAATGAATTTAATATACAGAGACTGATATTGTATATGAAGTCACAGGCTTAGGCAGAGGAAGTGGTAAGTCACATTCTCACTGTTGCTAGGCAATAAGCAGGAAGTAATCTGTGTCCAGCCAAGGAATAGCCCAGCGCCAGTAATCTTTGTAAAACTGTTACACTTACGACTTGTGCAAATTAAACAAATTACATCTCACGTGTTAATCAGTGAGTTTTACAGGTGCTGGTGGACAGAGCTAAACAATCTGTTTCTCCTTGTGTCCTGGGTTTAGGGCGGTGAGACTGTGGGTCAGATGTAACACTTCATATCACCTGATTAACTGCTCAGTTTAGTCTCCAGCCGCACATGAGGAAGCAGCACCAGTTTTAGAGGAAAAAACTTCACTCGCTACTTTATAATTTCATTCATTGATATTAAAATCTAAATATGGCACGTCTAAGTTGATATCTTTCATATAAATTCATATAAATGTGAATGTTTTAGCCATCAGCTGTCAGTTAAGGCATCACATGACTACCAGAGCCTGGGTAAGTTGTAACAATACACACACATACACACATACAAATGTTCAGTTGTTGAAGCCTGTTTAAATGTCTTATCCATTTTACGACAGGCAGCAACTAATATAATTTGCTTCCACTTTTACACTGGTTATGTAATAATTAAGAGGTGGAAGCTTTCAATATGGAGCTTTGGTCATTAGCCTGTATTGTTTATGATACCTAGGGAACCCAGACTAACTGTTGCATTTCACTTCTTGTGTCTGAGGCTAAACCACGCCTGTCCTGTTTGTGTTGCAGATATACCAAGTTCACAATTAAAGTATATTTTTTGGGCTTTTTGCCTTTAATTGATAGGATAGTTGGGAGAGACAGGAAATGGGGAGGCAGAGAGAGGGGGAATGACATGCAGCATTGGGCCACCAGATTCAGGATTCGAACCTGGGTCGGCTGCAGCAAGACTAACTAACTAGAGTTAACTGAAGACACGTGTAACTAGTTTATCACTGGGTTAAAACAGCTCCAAGATACTGACAGAAATGTGAAAAGTATTATAACTGTTCCAGTCTCCTCTATCTTAAGCTAAAGTCTCGTCTTTAGTGAACATACATGAGAGTGATCCTCTCTTCCAGCTCTCAGAAGGTGAATGAGCATGTTTCCAAAAATAGGCAACACTTCGTTTTAAAGATCACTCCAGATTTTTCAGTTTGGCAGCTAAAGACATACATTATTTTCATTTTATGTTTTTATGTTTTTTCTTTACAGTCCTACAGCAACAGGGAATATTTCAGCTCCTCTGTGATCAACAACTTTGTCATGGAAAGCCTTGATTTTCAAAACATTTTGTTTTCTCACAAGTCTATAATCATTAGCTCTATGCTGTCTCTGTAATGAGCCTGATTTTGACCTTGTGGACTTTCCACAGACCACCCTACTGCTCCCCACAGTGTTGACAATCCTTCAGGGAGTCTGGGTCCAGGTAAAGCAAAGACACTGCCCGTGCAGCTGCTCAGAGACTGTGGGATGACTGTGCCGTCCCCCGGAGCAGGACGACATCAAAGCCCTAGATCCAGAGGAGCCCGAGGCTACGAGCAGCCAGGAGCTCGGATCGACAGAGGAGATGCAAAATGATATGGTGAGAGACCACTGCACTGATGTTAGGTCAGCCTTTTGTCTGTTTAGTTTCAGACTTCTGAATATTATGTATGAATAGTCTTGCTTCTAAAAGTGTGTAAGAATCACACACTTTAATGATGCAAATGTGTTAACGTTTTTTGGTTTTTTAATGCACATTAAACTGCTCCCCTCAAGGTTACACGTTTCTGTTTGTCACCACATTTAAATCTTTTGAGGTGTTTTTTTTATTCTGCAGCTCTGGCTATCCACAGCAGGTAAGATCCCTGGTGTAAGCACTGAATGCTGTGGTCATACATGAAAACTGAGAAAAACTTACTGGCATGTTGGTTTTCAGCTTGTAGACTTGTTTCAGCTAGTGTCAGATCGGGCAAAGCAATTAATACAAATATGATCAAAATTGCAATAGGCCTATGGCCAAGTAGCAGGAGCTTCTTTTTTTTTGTTTTTTTTTTGTTTGCTGATGGTAAAATGTGTCACAACAGCAAACAAGCACTGGTGCTGTGATAATGAAAGACAAAATGGCATTGTCCAGCCCAAACCGTATCGCAGCAGTTCTGCACCTCTGTGCTCCTGCCTGTGGCCCAGGTGCATCAGCTCCCACTGAAGACACATTTTTTTTAAAACTGGTCTCAAATAGTTAGTGTCAGTAAATTTCCTACTATTTTCTAATCAAACTGATGGGGACTGTTTTCAGCTGCGGATGAATATGTATCTGGTCCTCATTTGTGAACCCTCTACCCACCACAATCCTGTCAGATGAACTCAAGGCCCCCAGCTTTGACTCCAACTGTCATATACCAGACGTGTACATTTAAATAGAATGAATCAGATAATAATGAAATATTAATCAAATGAAAGATGATATTTTGTTTGTTACTGTTTCAGTCAGTTTGTGTAAATGTGCATAAATATGACTTGAAGCTGAACTTTTCATCCATTTTTTGGCCCACTTTTACATAACAACTTTAGTCATCCAAGCCAATACTTCTATGTGTTTATGTGTTTACTTGACAAATGTTATTGTAACCAATCCTGGTATGGAATACAATATCTATACACAGTGTGACAAGATGGATTCAAACTCGTTAGGAAGGTACATTTTGCCCAATGCGTCAGCGTTTTAGTGGTTTTTGAAAACAGTGGAGTTTCTTTAGCTGTGTCAGGCTTTGGATCTACACAATACTCCTGCTGGCTGAATTAGTTCTTTGTTGGTTTGGGTCTTTTCATGGGATTGTTTGACAGTAAGGAAAATGCAGCTCATTTCCACAACCCTTAAAAGAAAATGAGATCAGATTTCAGGTTTTCCTTACCAAATGTGTCATTTGCTTGAATTTATTACAATTGCGAGTCAAAATTACAGATCAGAGCTTTTGCACACAAATAGATAATATCATCTTGTCTGATTGTGAAAGAAAATAACAGAAAGTTGCACTTGTCATTGAGCTAACTTTAATTTTCTGACATCATAATTCTGATTAGAAGCATCACTGTTAGCAGCCGTAGAGCATGTTGATCCTCATGATGTCCCAGTAGGACATGCCCTGCCTCTGGCCGATCTGGACGTTGGGGTCGGGGATGGGGGTGATGGAGTCCCACCCGTTGATGGAGAAGGCTGTTCTCCCATAGTGCATGATGGAGGAGTAGTCGTAGGGAGTGTTGAGGTTGTTGGTGGTCTGCTTGTAGAAGTTGTAGGCCATCTGTTGGTTGATGTTCTCCCAGTTGATCCTGACGTACTGGTCACGGTCGCTCCTGGTCTGCTCGTGCTGGAAGCCCAGAGCGTGGTTGATCTCGTGCTGGATGATGCCGTGGTACAGGCAGCCCTGCCTGTTGAGAGAGAGCACCTGTCTGCCTCCTTCTCTGCCCAGAGCGGAGAAACATCCAGCTCTGTTCTCGATGCTGATGTAGTCGTACTCGTTCTGACGGGGGACGAAGCGGATGCAGGTCCTGCTGTGGTAGGACTTCATGGCATAGTCGATCTTCTGCTTCTCCCAGCCGGAGAACTCACCGCTGATGGTGAAGGGGATTGTCACATAGCCGTTGGAGGCCTTCCTCCACAGGCAGCTCTGGGACCAGCACATCATGGCGTTTCTGGTTCTGGGAGCTAGCAGGTCTCCTTCCAGCAGAATCTCATCGGTGCCATTGTTGGAAGTGAGAATCCTGGTGGTGATGTCGATGGTGTCTTCTTCTGCACTCCCTTCCTCCTGGAGAGGAAGAGCCTGAGAGAGGCCGAGCAGGAGCAGCAGCAGCAGGCTGACAGAGGGAGTCATCTTCAGGGTCAGTCTGGAGGCTGTGGAGCTTCTGTGGAGAGACTGCTTGAAGCTTGATGCTTGACTCAGTGCAGTCCAGGGTTTTTATACTCTCCTCTGCAGGTGTGTCTGCAGGAGGATTATGGGCTGGGGTCCACACTGCTAGGCCTAAATAAACCTGTGAAGGGAGGACACCACAGACAAACCTACTGTTTCAACATCTAATCCCCCAAAGTTTTTCTTTGTCCTCTTCATGTGTCAAATTACTCCTCTTTCTTCTTTTCTAAGTCTTTCCTTTACAAATGTCTCATTCACAGCCTTTACCAAAGCATATAAGTTAAAATTAAACCAGTTAAATTCCTGTGACCCAAATACTATGATGACCTGTGTAATTGAAATCCCCTGTGTGCCTTTTATGACAAGCTGTTAAAGTTAGAAGCAAAAGCCGCATGTCCCTCTGTGAGGATGATAGACGGCCTATTGAAACTCTTGCATATGTAGAAGATGGTAATAGGTTCCTGTGGGACGTGTTGCTGTGGCCGTGCCCGAGATGGCTCCCTCATCAGAAAAAATGAATACTAAATTGTATGAAACAGGGCAGAACTGATGGTTTCACGCAATGGCTTGGACCCATTGTATAAAACCGTCATGGCTACCATCAGGGACAGTGAGTGTGCGGCATTAACATTTGTTTACTGATGCATGCATGCAGATTTATCAGGTATTCTCTGTGAATCTGTTTGCCATTAGTTTGATGTCTGCGGGTTTAAACTCTGAGCGTCTCTAATTTTCTTCATCTAATTTTCTCATTACAAAGTGAATGATGAAAAATCCTCAGCTCTTGAAATCATCTCCAGTCTGTGATAGATTATAAAACTTAATGACATATTTATTTTATTGGAGTTTAACAATGCGCCGTGGATCATCTCTTCTCTCGTGAAAATATGAAACTCTCGTTTGTTCAATTTAATTATCACACATAAACGTACTACACCTCCCTTGAATCCTGGCCTCATAAAGTGTAAAGATGAATTGTGAAAAGAATGTGTTTTCTCTCAAATGCCCCCCTCTCCCCATCACCCTCTCCCCTCAATCTCATCAGCCACTGTGATTAAGGTTTGGCATTGGGGATTGTGCTGTCTTTTTGGAGAGATATTTCAGCTGCATTTCTGACACTCTGAAAGGAGAGGGAGATAAAGGAGGCGTCGGGGAAAAAACTCCTTCCCGTTGTGTGAGTCCTAGAGAGGGCCTTGAACCCTGCCATTCACGCCTTTCTCTCCATCAGCTGAGTCTAATTGCCAGAGAGGACAGGAGACCCCAGGCCTGATCGTTCCTTATCCTCTTTAGCGCTTTCAGGCGAGTGAAAGGCGAGCTTCTGCTTTTGATCTTTTCTCTGATTCACTTTTTCTTCTCTGTCATCCCTACCATCCTCTCCTCAGGAGTGACACCAGCCCCTTTCACTGCCTGCCCCCGTCTCCATCTGCCCAAAATAATGACCAAGGCCCAGGCATTATTAAACAGAGGTGGAGAAGGGAGGTCAGCACTGGGAGAGGGAGAGGGAGGTCTAGATGGGGACTCCAAACTCGTCTAAGGAGGGGTGCCCCTATTCCAAATCTACTCCGTAGCCTCTCTGTGTCCCCCTAGATTCATCCCTTACAGTTTTCATGGCCTTAGCCTGGAGAAAGCCCATTCTTTAGCGGACCACAGACGTGAAGGCTCGTCCTTTCCCAGAGGCGCTGCTACAATAAGACCCCAGGCTGTTTGAGACAATGGGGCCTGTGTGATCTCTCAGCCAGACTCAGGATGAGACGATGCCTTGCTTGCCAGTCCCATGGGAGGGTAGACCCAGTGGTCATTGTTGACAGCTAATGGACAGCATCTTTCCACTGGCAGCCCCCCCCCCAGCAGACTGTGTCATTTTAGGTTGCTTAATAACAACACTCAGGCTGGACGGAGGAATTCTATCAAGAACAGCAGTTTGTTTGCAGATGAAAATCATTCCCCTCACAAATCTGAAAAGCTAACACTGGGGGGTGATTGGATGAATGAGGCCGGCAAGCAAAGATGGCATTCACTGGGGGGAAATTCAATATAACTTATCAAAAGAGAGACTGGTCATATGTGTGAAAGGAGCAGAATTAGCAGCACTTCATTCAGCAGGAACAATGAAATTACAGCCGTTTGTTTCTCTTAAAGCCGAGCAGAGACATACTGACAGCTAATTATAGAGCCATACATGCTGACACACAATACGCAAGACAATGGTAGACATCAGCAATTACACTCTTAGCACATACAGCAATGGTACATGCAAGACGCAGAGTATAGAATGAGTCAGATCAGCTTTCGAGGTGATGTAACAGCCATCATCTGTCTGTAAAAATCATGGATGATTTATAGACACACACACATACATATATATGATGTATGTGTAATGTAATGGAAGCACGGATACAGGCAGAATGTTTGCTTTTCAGATTTAAACTCTTCTCCAATAACACTGAAGCCTTTGAGTTGAAAAACACACAAAGCACCTCTGAAGGGCAAATAAGTGACATCACTCCCATTATATTTGGCCAAAGTCCCAACAAACAAACACATATGAGCAATGTGTACCCCTCCCCAACCCCCATCGTCCCACCAGAAAATAGCTCTGCTTTGTTGCCAGCTTCATCTTCCTAATATAATTTGTTTGTCTTGCATATGAAAGCAGAATGAAAACTCTGAGAGACTGAAATAGAAACTTGTGTTCTGTCGCTGTGGAGGAAGAAATTAACTCACAAAATACTCTTGTACAAGTATCAAACATCCTGCTTCAATATCACTAGCAAAATGTAAAGTAGCTGTTATTGTTGGTGCTTTTTATCCTAGAAAGTTTGTGAATTTGAAAATTAAGCCCTTCAAAGCTTTTGAAAATAGACATTATGAGACACAGGTGATTGAAAGAGCTTGACTTTATATATCCTGTACAAAAATAGACAGTGAAGTTCTTACTTCTTTGCTTATTTCAGTAAATAGGCTTCATGCCACTGTCTGCATGTGTGTAAGAGGCCACAGTCTGCCATCACTGTAGTGTTCACACATTCAAACCCCACTCTCTTTTTAATTGTTGTCTGTGAGATACCATGCTTCTGAGGTGCTCATTGTACAAATTCTTAGTGTGGTAACACTGATTAACTTTGATCCGTGTCTCAAACTCTGCTGTACCAGGTCCTTGAATTTGAGGAAAGTCCTTGAAAAGTCCAAAAACTCGATGTTAAAGTGCATGAAAAAAAATGTAAAGTGTGAAGAAAAATCCCCCTGTGAATGTTGAATTATGTCACTTTCTGGATTATTACTGATGCATTCATGTGTAAAGATCATTTTACTGTTGTGACCTGAGCTCATTTTAAGACTCGTATATTCTGTTGGTGTTCTCTCTAACAGTACATCACATGCTCTAAACTCATAGGTTTTCCATTTAAGATCTTGAGCCACTTGTATCCACAGTTGTCAAATCAGTGTGATGAACCAGAGCTATAGAGAGCATGAGTGGAAACTCTCAAGTGCAATAACTTTTCAAGCACTGGTGAGATAGAAGGAGGCATTTTCCACCATTACTCTTCTTAATGACTTTTCTGTGAATGTCGGTCATATTTCCAGGTTGGTAAAGTCATGTTACATTGTTTAGAATCAATGACAAGTCAGAGATGCATATTTTATTTGAATGTACGACTCATGTATCAGTGCGAAGCTATTACTGCACAGCTAACACTGATGAATAGGTGAGTGAAGGTCTGCCATAACTAAAAGGTTGGTGCTTAGCAAACTAAACCAAAGTCTTAAGTTCATGAGCTGATGGGTACAGTGGGAAAACTTTGTTGTATTTTTCAGAGTTTTTGTTTACACCTTTTATTTTTTTGAACTCGTAGTGGCAGTGAGTGGCTCAGGCCAGAGTGTGATGGATCCTGGAGTGCAGGGGGAGGAGGGAGGAGATGGTGGGTGGGAGGAAAAGGGCAGAGTGTTAGGTCAGGCTGATAGAGATGTCAGCACCGCTTCAGTAATCTTGTGACGCCTAAGAGAGCGGCAAAAAAAAAGCAGGGAGGGAGCAGGCAGCTGAAAGACCAGCGGCTTGGTGACAGCAGAAGCAGAGACCACCGCAACAACAGCAGCAGGGGATGCTGGGAGGGGAGGGAGGGCTGTGACTGGGGAAGAGGGTGCGTGTGTGTGTGGTGGGGGGGGTTGTGTGTGTGTGTGTGTGTGTGTGTGTGTGTGTGTGTGTGTGTGTGTGTGTGAGAGAGAGAGAGAGAGAGAGAGTGAAGCCGCGGGGGAAAGCTGATCTTCAGTTACACATTATAACTGATAGTTAACCCTCCTCCTTTCAGCAGTGTGTTAGAAATAGAGAGAGTGGTGAGCCAGTTATCAACGCAGTGGAGGATTTAAGCCTTGTCTACCTCATTTAACATCTCCACCAGGCTGGGGCTCTTTTTTTTTTTGTAGTGGATGCAACGTACCTCATGAAAGACATTAGAGCACACAGCAGTAAGGCCTCACTGCTGGAGGTGAAGAATGAGTACAAATGGGTTTCATGACAACAATGGACCTTTCACAGATACAGTACGACCTCTGATTTGCTTAATGTCTACATCTGAATTTTGAATATGTTTTATTAGGTAAACAGTTTTTAGACAGCATGTCTCTACAGAAGCTCAGCTTACACACACACACACACACGGTCACTATGTTGCCTATGTCATGCACACTCATAAACATGAAATCGACCAACAGAGACTGTGCCACGTCGTGTACTTGGCTGTGAAAGTGGAGCCTCTGGAGTTCAGTGTCGTATTTAACTGGTGACCCGGTAATGAAATGTGATTCAGGTGGTAGATGAATATCTGTGGTGAAATATCTCCCCGTTCACTGGCTGCAGCCCAGACATGGCCTTCTGCTGGCTCCCGCTGTAAAGTGTGATTTGCGGTGTTTGGCCTTTTGTCTGGGACAATTATGTTCACCATTAACAAGCTTTCTTCTGTTATTGTTCATATCAATTAGAGGTGGACGGTAATTTGAGCTGATGGTGGAGACAGAGCTGATGGGTTTGGCGGTGGTGTGGTGGGCGTATGGGGGGCAGTTAATGTCACAGTAAACTCCAGCTTTTGTTTGGCTTATCAGTGGCAGCATGTGGAGGGAAACAACATTTTTCCATGTTTACCACCATCTTTATTGGAAAAGCATCAATGCATTAGCGCAGCAATGCATTTTATTTTGCATTTATTCTGCAGAATATCAGGATCGACTCACATAAAACGAATCAATCGCACATTCTTGTTCTATGTATTTTCTACATACTTTCCGGCACCCCTTTCTGGCATACTTTCAGGTGTAGATTTTGCTACGCTCCACCTGTTCTCCCTTTTTCTCATTTCCAAAGAGTAGCAGTGTGCAAAACATTCAGGTAACAGCTTCTCATTTTTAGGCAGCGCTGCAGTGTCGCTTAAGCCGCTTAAAACGACATCGCTGGCAGTGGGTCATATCAGCTCTCACTAATTAATGTTAATTCTGAGGACAACACGATGACAGTCATGTTGGAATTATACTCATCGCTTTGTGTGCTCTCTACAGCTGTTGTCAACGCTCAGCCAAAGATCATTTGTGAGGGAGGAAGCACCACTCCGCAGAACTGGACACAACTCCATCACTTGAGTACAGATCCTTTAAGTGCTTGGAGTGTTGATTTTTAAAGTATTTGTTTATCCAAAAGTAAAATTTATACCAACACATGTTGTATTTTTCCGCATTTACAGAATGTAATGGTTCTGAAAAAGACCGGAGAACCTGGAGAAAAGAAAATGGTAAAAAAAAATGGCCATCATTTCACAAACCAACAGAATAAAATAGCAACTACTTCAAACTGTCAGTTAAAAATTTTGTCTGCAACTAAATAAATGTTAAACATTTCACCACTTCAAAATAAGAGCACTGCATTTTTCATAAAAATGAGGTGGAGTCGAAATAAAGATATTTATCTGTTAATAGTCGTGAAGTAAAAGTTATAATTTACTAAACAATAATAATAATAATAATAATAATAATGCTAAAGTAAAGTGCATATACTCAAAACATGTACTTGGTCGCTCTTCACCTCACCTGCCACTCTGTAACACCACTGCAAAACTTTATCGTCCATACATCGGTAATTTAAGCGTTGAGACAGTCAGAACCAGGATATTATTGAGTATTTCAATCAACAAGCTTGTAAAAACAAATGAAATGTGTGAAATTCAGCAGATGGAAGCTGGGCAATACATATTCAACATTGCATCCTCTGCTGCAATGTAAAGTTAAGGTGTTGTGGCATCTGATAAAGCTTCAGACTCATAGATGTATTAAAAAAAACTGCATGTCCTGGATCAAATGTATAAACAACCAAAGGATTCATTAATACAGTGAAATGGCATTTTCTGTTTTTATATACATTTAAATAAATCTAGCTGCACCGCTTGCTGCACGATTGGTGCTATTAGTCTAAAATATGTTAGAATTAACCCGAGAATTACATTTAGTTTTGGTGGCTGTATATATTATAATCAATAAACTAAAGGAGTTGTTCAGTGAACATGCAGTGGAAGTGGGTTATTTATTTTGAGTCCTGTGTTTGGCCTCAGCACCCTTGATCAAGAAGAATTAAATCTGTTACCAGAGCCAAGACTTCGGTCAAAAAAGTACAGTAACTACTTTATACTGCTCATAAAGCTCAATAGCCGTGAACACACATTTCTGTTCAATCAGAGCTTCATTCATCTTGATTATAGCCACAGTGTTTGTAGAGATCTGCAACTGAAACTTCAAAAGTGGGGGGCGAAACTAAAAGTGGGATTTTGAAAATAAGAAGGGAGGCCCCTCAATTTCTTTTTGGAATTACACCCATGCCTCGGATCATATTTCATTCCCAGACCAGGACCTGCAAGAACAAGCCTACACCCATGCAGACCACTTGTTAAATGTGGTGCTTTTCTCTGTCTGAATCTGTAGTGTGGTGGCTGTTGTGGTCTTGCTGCTGTGTGGCATGGATAACTCCTCATATACAGGCAGCGTTCCAGTGCTGAAACCTCCTCCTCCTCCTCCTCCTCCTCTCGCCCCCTCCATCCTCTTTGTCTGAGCTGCAGGATGCCCATCAGTGGCACGGCTCAGATAATGACTTATTGACTGGAGAGGATGCTGGGTACCTCGTGTATACTAGCATGGTGCCAGCTAGTCACAGCACAGCTACATTTGCTAATGAAATTACCTGTAGATGGCTCCAAGAGAGGTTGCTCATTTTAGATTGAGTTCTGCACGTCTTTTCCTTTGTCTTGGAGTATCAGTAATCGACGACTCTAAATAAAAATCAAATATGACGAGAATAGGTGCATCACATCTTAATTGATGTAAGACATGGCTCGTACTAAAAAAACGTAGTTCACACTCACAGCTTAAAGCTTAAATCTCACACTGTGCTGTTCATGTTTGGCCTATGTCTTTGTGTGACTTCTTGGCCCGAGCTCCTCAGTGTGCAGCCAAACAAAATTTAAAACACTAACACATCCCAGCCTCCACTGGTGCACAGGCTGTTGACTGACATGTAACTACCAACAACCCCAACAGCCATATCAGTTGTTTTTTTGTAAATGTCCCATGGCAGTGTGTCCTCAAATGGTGCCCCTATAAGAGCGGGGCGTGCTGGACCTTGGTTGTCATGGTTACAACAATAAACATACTGAATGGTGCCACAGTACCACTTCACCATGGTTATTATAATAACAATCATAGGTTTCATAGCTTTCACACATTTTGCTAGGCAATGATTTGGATTAATATAAGTTGTTGTCATGGTTACGTAGTAACTCTCTCAAACGGTCATTGATAACAGAGGCCTGACACAAGAGTCTCAAAATTGCTGTTATTGCTTTTCAATTTTCAGTCAAGTCTCAATAGACAGAGATTTATATTGGCTTAATGATATTTTGATGGTGTCTCTGATGCAGCTCTGTTTCGTGTTTTGTCTCTCTTAGGGTTTCTTCTGATAAAGACAACAAAAGCAAAGACGGATGACGCAAAGAAGTGGAGGATTCCCGCCTGTTACCCAGTCAACATCCACGAAAAAACACTTCCAACTGGGTCAAAGAAATTTTTCTGCTGGATCAAGGGAGCTTGAGAGAGGGGAGGTGGCTTTTAGATTTCCAGCAAGTCCACATGTGACAGTGCTTCGCCCAGGGCTGCCTGACACGGTGACATTGTGCGCCTGTCATAGCTGCCCTTCAACAGCAGATGAAGCTGTCAGCAGGACGATGACTTTATTCTGACAGCTGCTCCACCCTCTCTCTTCAGAGCATTGCAAATAAATATGTTGGATTTCAAAGCTGCCAAGCCAGACGTTGGACAGTGGGTCAGGGGGCCAAACGCAGAGCAAAAGCATTCCCTTCCCCTCGTAACCTGTTCTCAATGAGCCTGGTCACCTCGCCAGGGCACCCATTCAGCGTGAGCCATCCAAAGGGCCCCAGGGCCCCAGATCTCACACACTGCCTGCCGGGGGAATTCTGTGAGCCTCTCTCTCTTTTTCTGTGACAGCCATCACTCTTTCTCTCCCCTCTCTTTATCTCTCTCTTTCTCTCTCTTTTCTCTGTGCATCTCTCTCCTCCTCCACATCACACAGCCAAAAATATCCTCTGAACTAAAGAGTTCAAACTATTTGTGACAGAAAGTGATTCAATCTGATGAAGATGAAATGACTGTTCTGCACTGACTCACTGTGACAAGAAATATTTATTCATAAAGTTTGCTTTGAAGGGGAAGTCAGGTCACATCACACAGGTAACAGAGAGGCTCTGCGTCATATTTAGCTGTGTGAACGGAGCCAACAGATCATCTGCAGTGTGAGATCTTTGGGGTTGTGTAATGAGCATAATCAGGATTCTCTTTTCAATCTGAGAAACATCTGATTTGTTCAGTTGTTTAATAAGAGTTTTTACGGGGATTCAACATATGATCTGCAACATTTACATACAAGTCATGACTGTTAATGCTGACTGTTAATGCTGACTGTTAATGCGGACACTAACTATCACTATCTGCAGAAACCTGGCCTTATCTTCAGCTGAAGTCCACAGTGTGTTTCTACGCAGAGTAACGACTGTGGATTTTGTTCCCCCATCTCCCACACTGGAGTCGCAGCAGGACAGGACCTTTCAACGGTTGACATGGAGAGGAGGAACAATCACTGCATTCGCCGAAAATTCATTCAGTGAAGGGGCATACGCACATGTGAGCATTGTTTAATCTTTATTCTTTACTTGCAGCCAGACATCAAAGTGAAGTCGGTGATAATTTGTCCCCAAAATCCATCTGACACACAGATAAACCTCTCAATTTGTGTTTGACCATCATCACTGAACTCCAAATGTAATTAAGGCGTTAGAGCTATAAGACTTAGATTCCATATTACCCATACATCCTGTGTGTGTGTTTGTGTGTCACTGTGTTAGCGTGTTAGCTCTTGAAGCTGAAAAGCAGCAAAAAGGTGAGTGTCACTTCATCCTGATGGAAATGTTGGTCAGAGATTTTCTCACACAGCCGCTTTATTCTGAAGTCAGTGTGTTCAACCCAAATTATATTCTGTGACTGCAGAGAGCCGACCACATCAGACCCACTTTTTGTCTGCCTGACGTTTCTTCTCACAGGGAATTATTTGATACGCGGTCACTGAGAGAACAACAGGAAAGCAAAAAGACCTGAGGCAAAATTCGGTTTGACCACAACTTTGAAATCTTCTTCTGCTCATTAATTGTGCAGCAGTACAGCAGCAACACTGTGAGAAGTATGTGTAAACATGTCCAGAATAAAGTTCAACATTTTTTCAAATTCTTTGTAAATTACAGATGTTAAGGAGAAGGATCAAATCCTGTGACCCACTCATTTAAGAACATTTCACTCATTATTATATAATTACAGCCTCCTATTATATAACACATCCACACAAGGGAAGAGGCTCTCTTTGCACGCAAAGACACTGACGTCATGGACTTAAAAGTGGGTCATTTGGATGAGGATTGTGAACATTTACACTATTGAATGAAACACTGGAGAGCATGATGTTATATCAGACAGAGGGGGACATAAACACAGAGACCCCCAAGGGGGTACAACTTAAAACACAACCTACTGAGAAAAACTTTTCAGAGACAGACAGACAATAATCCTGACCTCTGCAGGTTTCCATTCTTTTATACTAAAGATAGTTTAGTTTTTCATGCATAATTTGATTCATGTACAGTAAAATATTGTTTTTATTTCTATTACATCTATTTAATAAGGTCTGCAAAGCTACTGTGATCTATGTAAACTAATGTAATGTAACAACAGTTCAGGTCAGTAAACTACTGCCTCCACACAAAGTGTGACAGAGGTCACTGAAAGTTTCCTCTCAGAAGTAAACAAAACAGAAATTGAATGTTTGAATGTACTAAAGCCAAAATCTTAGTCCCATCTGCAATAAAACATACACTCTCCATATTTATTCAAATAAGAACCTGAGCACCCCCCCCCACCCCACCCCCTTTTTTTTATTATTATTATGTTACTTCATAATCTATTTAAAGTCCACAAAGAAACACAGAAACAATTTAGGGACAAAAGATGAAAAGGAATATTTGAATAATAAATATATCATAAATAGTAATAATACATACTTAAATATTCATGAAATATCAAAAAAAAAAAAAAAAAAAAAGTAAAGTAACTTAACAAAACAAAAAAGAGTCCAAATGTCTTCATAAAAACAGATGCACATGATTTTAGGAAGAAAAAAAACACATAACACAAATGAAGGACATGTAGGTTTTATGTACCTCATTTTCACAAAATTGTCCCATTTCACCCTGACGTAGAAAGTAATTGTGTCCTTTCCATCCTACAGGTTTTATACATAATGTCAAAACAATCATCCACAGTACGTGTCTCTGCTTTTAACCACTTTCAGGTGACGGCTCAGTTTGAGATTTAACTCATCAACTACCTCCTGTGAGTGATATCAAAAAAAAAAAACATCAACATTATTTTGTAGACATTCTCAATGCAGTATGAGTTATTCAGTTACAATGGTCTTTTTTTTCTTAATATTCACAGAATAATTTTCTTTAATGATGAAGATTAGATGACCAGTAATGCATGATTGAAAGCAACTCCCTCACATCTCTGGGCTTTTTTTTAATGGTTTGTCATTACATATTTCTTTTTCTATCAAAAGACTGCAGCACCTGTGATTTCAATATTGTATAAGGCCATATTGGGACTTCAGCATGTTGGATTTTACGTTCTGATTAGCTCAGTAAATGCATGTCAAAATCAAATCATCAGATCAAACACAGTGTATGAATGGTAACACACGATAAAAGAAAAGATCAACTGTTTGTAATTTACAGGAATCTCTCATCCAGTAAGTCTAGAGCAAGAGTTAGACACTAAAAACAAGCATAATCATTAAATGATTGCTTTCTGTCACTATGCAGGAAAGAAGGATTCAAACCACTGACTCAAACTAAGACAGGACAGTTGAATCAATAAGATCAAAATTAATTAATGAATTAATAGTTAATGCCAAACTCCGTCAAGAGTCAGCTGAAGATTTTGGTATTATCTTCTCTTTTTATAGTTCTGTTCTCAGGGATTATTTGGCCATAACCCCTGAATGAATCAATATGCTAATTATGTCAACATATACCTTGTGCCTTTTATCAAATTCCTTCAGAGCCTTCAGTTCAAACAGACACTGCAACATAAAACCATGAGTTTGAGTTTGAATCTGTTAAAAGCTGTGCAACATTCAAGCTGTTTCTGGTTTTACACTTCGAGTTCATGTGTCATTATGTACAACAGTTTCTATCACTCTGTGGTAAATGAATTGTCAGCTTGCTGCTCACAGCTCTATAAACCAACTGCCCCGCCCCCCACCCACCCCCCTCAGTACTCTGTCCTTCAAATACAGAAGAATAGGAAAAACAAAACACGCTTCTACTTCTGAAAATCAAAAGACTAAGTTCACATCTGGTAAATTAAATGTATTTGAATCTGCTGTCAACCAAACTCCTCCACAGGACAATTACAAACAACCAGCAGTCAGGAGATCAAGAGGTCAAAGGTCACAGCACATAGACAATATTCCTGTGACCCATGAGTGAGCATAGTTGATTAACATGTGCTGAGGAGGAAATTAGACTCTTTGTGTCTTTGTTCAGAACAATGCTTTACGCTATAAGCAGCAGCAAACACGGGAGGAAAAATGTACATAAGGCAAAGGTTCTCCGATGTCACCAGAGCACAGACACGTCTGTGGGCTCCACACAAGCCACTGCCCACTGACACTGAGACAGTTGTCAGGTTCAAAGTTCCCCTGCTCGTCACTCGTCACTGAGACAAGAACAGAAAGCTTTAACCTGGTCTCTGTTTTTTTGAAAAAAGACTAGTAAGTCATTGTAATTGGGGAAAAAGGCATTTGTTAAGCATTATCATCATATTTAGATGTGTTATTTATCCACCGAGGGACTTCACAGAAAATAGTCACCATGCTGTTGTGTGACATTAGAGCCAAAACCAGAAAGGTTGAAGCAGCAGGGAAGCAGCATGTGATTTTTATTTTTTTTCTAATATGACTTTATGAGCTTGCGCAGGTATTTGTGTCAGACTGTTAACCTGTGACACACTTCTCTGTTTATTCATATAAAAACAGTAAATCCGGCAAAGACCATATATTTAACAGGCTTTTAGCATCTTTAGCATATGTTTGCCAGATTAGACTCAATACTCTGCAAGAAAACACGTACTTGATTCATAATAATAATGCTGATCCAGTGAGAAAATAGAGTAGTGTTGGTAAAACACAAAATTTGAAGCAGGTGCACTTTACTCCATGATTTCCACTGGACACAGCAGATGGAGACAGACAGAGCAGAGAGACAAACTGCAGACCAGACACCTGTTCAGGTGGAGCTGCTGCTGTCTGCGGGATCATCACCATAAGCCACTTATTTCACAGCGCTGTAGTGTCTTCCCACCATCATGTTTATTATTAGAATAAAAACTTTGATTATTGCTGCTTAAAGAAAATTCCATTTGCACCTGAAATTGAGTTATCCTTATATTCCAGAGACTTTTCTTTGTAAGATCATTTTCCTCAGGCTCTAATGGCTGTTTTACAGACAGGCGACGCTCTAGTTTATATGTGGAGCTTCAAAACGTAGCCATGTTGTTTTTGATATCAATAATAAGTCACCAGTGAATCCATTGAGGCCTGCATTAGTCTCTGCACTGAATTAAAAGTTGGCATGTTTTTCATCATCCCAGTATGATTTTTCCTTTTGCCCCAGTTGCCTTTTCAAAGACAAAAAAAAAAAAAAAAAAACTTTCCAAAACAGAACATTTGCATGTTAATGGATCTTAGCAACAGCAGAGGCCCTCTCAGCACTTGTGCTTTTCAGTGTCATATGCACTGCTGCAACAGTATGAATTAAAAACTTATTTGTTCTTAAGAAAGAAAAAAACTCTTTTGCATGTGCTCAAAAATCTGGTGTGTCCTCAGTTAGATTAATGCCCATTCCAGGAAGCTTGTTTGGATCGTGTTGTAAAAACAGATCACTGATAGCAATGTATTAGTGGGGGATTAAGATGACTTTCGGCCTGCTTTTTGTGCACAATAAAGCTTTAATCTAGGCTCTGACTGGGAGGCCCGGGCTGTGTTGCTGTGTCTGTAGCGTATCCCCGCCCATGCATGGGTGTCTCCTGTGGTGGTGGTGGTGCTGCTGCTGCTGCGACCAGGGCCTGGCAGCAGACTGCAGTGACAGACGCGCCCCTGGGATTCCACCTGTCAGCCACACACGCACTAATCGACAGGCCTCGTATAAACTGAACTCTCCGTCACCTCTCTGTCAGATCTTCATCTTCTCATTCGTCTGACAGATTCCCTCTGCCCACCCCCACCCTCAGCTTATCCAGCCCCAAACTCCTCCCATACACCAGCCTGCACGAAGCTCCATGCAGCTAAACCGGATTCATACTCTCATGGAGAGATAAAAAAAAAAAAGGGAAAACTGGCCGTTTTTTTGCAGCAAGGAAATAATCTGAAATCTTTTTCTGTGCAGCTTCTTCTTTAAACAAACCCCACCTCCTCCCTCCCTCCCTCTCCCTCCCTCTCTCTCAGCTTTAATGTGACAGAGGTGGGCTTTAATGTTCAGTAGTAATTGGGTAGGAGAGGGAGAGACTGTTTGGGAGGAGGAGGAGGAGGAGGAAGGGTCATGGTCAGGTTTCTCATGGAGGTTATTCTGCATCTGTCTCTTAGCAACGACAGACCGCTTTTTGTACAGTCCTTGAGTTGATTGGTGCGCGCATGTGTATGTGTGTGTGTGTGTGTGCGTCCCACCCTCCTCCCAGTTGCTGAAATATTTTGTGAGGGGGCTCCTCAGCAGACAATCCTTCCTCCTTATATTCACTGCTTTTAAGACTTTGTTTCCATGAGCGTCAGATGGGCTTGCTGAGGCGTGGCACGCTCGTTGGAGCTTCGCCTCCCTCACTGTAAATTTACATTATTCAGAGAACGGGGGGAAAGGGGGGGCTGACAGAAAAAGACCAAATTTAAAACAAAGGAGAGAGTGGATTTTGTCAAGGGGGAACGTTTGACATCAGTGTTCCCTTTAAAGATTATTCATAACAACCTTTGTCAGTCAGGAGAGGTTTGAAGAGATTTTTTTTTTCAGTAAACAACACAATGTGAAGTGACTTGGACATAGATTTCGGTGGCATCGACCCCCCCCCCCCACACACACACACACACACTCACTTTAGCCAGTGTCAGGGAAAGGGCAGCCTGGGGGTCAAAGGTCACTGGAGGGATCCAGGGGAACCTCTTGATTCACACTGTCAGCTTGAAGAGCAGGGAGCCAGAGTGGCGTGATGTCAGTGTGACACACAGAACAGGATTAGAGGGGCAATTTGGGGACAAGGAAGGGAAATAAAGGAAGAAGGAAAGACCCTGTTCTCCTTTCCCAGCAGCTTAGACTTTCCCATAGATAGATAGGTAGATAGATAGAAAGGTAGATAGAAAGATAAAAACATAGATAGATGGAGTTTAATCATCAGGGAAAAACTCATGATGGATGAAGTCTGGACAAACACTCACATTACTCAACATAATGTGCTCCAAACATGCAATTAAATGGCAGTCGTGTATCTGCAGCTATTGATCACCTGTGAGGGATCAAAGAAGGTCTTTTTCTTTGATCTGATGAGGTTTCCGTGTTAAATGTGTCCCACCGATTTTGGCTGGAAACGTGAAATTAATTCTCAGATGTTTGAGCCTCCACACACGCACAGACAGATGGAGCTTCAGCTTTCAGCAACCAGATACACAGCGCTCCGAGTTGTCCTGAACAAGCGCAGCACCTGACCACCGTGACACTTTCACGTGCAAAGAGTCATCGTAGGACAACTGCACGCCTTAACTTTTAAGACTCACAGCCACTCCGTGTGATTTGGTTCACTTGAAATAAAAACAACATAAATGAGACAGAATAAACTATAGGAGAGAGAGGACTCGATACTCGAGGTCCACTGGAAGGTGATTGATTAAACACCTGATAACGTATAGTCCACAGATTGTACACAGACTGTTCCTGGACCGGACCAGGTTCACAGCTGCGGCGCTTTAAAACCTTGACATTCTTCAAAATAAAAGCACAATAAATTGGAAAAATCACAACATAATAATAAAGTGCAGTAAAGGAAGGATTAAATCCGCTGTGCCGTAAACACCAGTGAGAATAAAATGTCATAAAGTAAGACGAGGCTTTTACTTCAGGCTCACACAGCGCTCACACACCCTCTGGCTCTACAAGAAAAACCTATTCATTGTCTTTTTTTTTTTATTGCTTTGTCGTTAAAAGCTGTTTTGTATAGGCTTATCTTTTATTAACAACTTTGACATTAATATTTGTTTATAATTTGTGTTTAAAAATATGATTATTTTTCGTTCAGACTTCGTTCAAACTTGTGGGAAAAATAACAACAATAATATAAAATTATAATAATGAAAAAAAATGGTAGCAGTGTATCTGAAAGTGAGTGGGGCTGATGAAAATGCGAGACAGAGACAGAAGATGCTGCAGGGTCGCAGCAGATCGCTGATGTGACGTCAGAGAACCTGAGAGAACCGAACAGAGGCTGAAAATATCATCAGGTTAAAACTCTCATGTCGCAGCGCTGTCACATTCAAAACAGGACTTTAGTGCGATAGTAAAGATTTCTGTTTCAACTTCACTCAGCTCATCCCAACACGTGGCGGGTTTCTGCCTCTAAAGAAGATCACCGTTTATTCCATCAGTTCCGTTTCCCGTTTGACAGAATCCCACAGTAAAGTCTGAACCACAGCAGCGACACAATCCTCACAAGAAGAAATAAAAGCAATAATAATAATAATAATAATGATAATAATAAAGTAAAAGGAGCCAAAAAGGTGGATCTTGCTCATTGCTTTCAGGAGATCGAGGATGTTTTGTTATTATTATTTTCTTGTCACCAGTGTAAAGGTCATTTCCCTTTAGAGCAGCTGAGGTAGGATTAGAAAACATCTCTTTCTCTGCCTTTCTGCTTTTTATTAGAGAGCAAAAAAAAAATTCCTTTGCTTTTTCAGCGTGACCTCAAAACTCTTGTACATACACAGTCCTATAGGTGTAATTCATATCATTTAATTACCCAGCATTAAATTATTAATAACGATTTTCTTTTTAAGTGTCGTGGATATAAACGGGCTGAAAACAGGATAATTCATTTGAGAGTGAATGATAATTACTGGTTTTTGAAACAAGTCAGTGAAACCATTTGCTCAGCTTCAGACTGTATCACATGATCACACACACACACACACACACACACAGCTCAGAGCAGCAACTAAACACTCTTTCATTTACTAACATTTGACTGCAGTTTCCACAATTAAGCTGCTGAGTGACTTTATTTCACCATTAAAACTAAAATATCATAAACGTGAGAAAGCGTAAAAAAGTCATGTGGCTTATGTCCACTTTTTTTTTTTAAGTTTTATTTTGCAGGGTAACAGGCGCCGGGGATCAACGCAATGTTGATGTAGCAACTATAGGTATAAATGTAACGTAATTTTCATATCATTTTTTGTTTCATCCTGAAATATACAAACTGAATTAGTATAAATGGGTTTTTTTCTCTCTGTTTCTTCAGAGGCGTCTTTAAACAGTGATGCATCATAAACAAAATCACACACTCACACACACACACGCAACACACACAACAGAGGATTGAAGAGGAACATTACATTTGTAAGAAAAATAAAAAAAGAAAACATATTAAAAACTAATTAAATTAAAAACTGATACATTTTACAGTGGCCTTTAGACTCTTCCGCTTGTAACAGCTGGTCGTTACTTAACATGATGAATGTTAATATTTTAAACAGAAAAAAAAAAGTCGTCAGAGTTTGATTGGCTGCGTGTTTTCACTCCTGGAAGCTGATTGGCTACGTCCGCTCCATTCTGCCTAATGACTGATCCAGCCTCAGCTGCGTTCAAACAGCAGAGCCGCCGGTGAACGTGAGGCGGGGACGTAATAAACACAGAAACGAGTCAGAGAGAGCGGTTTGAAACAAATCAGAAATCCACTTAAGTAGCAGTTGACGTGTTTTCTCCTGCTCACGGACACCTCGGCGCGGACTGGTCTCCTGCAGCAGGCCGCTGCTCCTCTCCCCCCCCCCCCCCCCCCCTTCTTCTTCTTCTTCTTCTTGGACCTGTACGTGTGTGGGAAAATGCTCCATTGTTCTTACGTTGGCCCTTTTGGCTGAGGACACACAGGGGCTGTGGAGCGCCCAGCTTCATCCTCCTCAGGCTAAACTAGTAGTGACAGAGCTCTCGGGGGCCCCTCATTAGCTCTCTGTCCGCTAAGAAGCAAAGAAGCTGCTTTAATCCCCCCTGTCCCTCAATCTGGCAACACAGACACGATTATAATTCTATTTTCATTCTGTTCTCCTCTCTTATGTTG
Source organism: Caranx ignobilis (assembly GCA_021432705.1). Lineage (NCBI taxonomy): Eukaryota > Metazoa > Chordata > Actinopteri > Carangiformes > Carangidae > Caranx > Caranx ignobilis. The sequence goes on from MU270012.1 coordinate 36,094,516, forward strand.
AGTTTAACAACCTTTATGGATGAATGGAATCCTTAATAACAAAAATCTTGTTTGGTGAGAGGCGTTAAATTAGTGACAAGTGGTAAAGAGTGGTTTAACTTGGTGAAAATAGACTTTTATGGAGGGAAAGTATCTTTTCATGCTTTTATTTTGGCTTCAAGGTTTCTACTGTATCAGTAAAGAGAGTTATTTTGTGTACACGCTTTAGAATATCTCTTTGTCTGTTTGTTTCAGATATTGTTTTAAATTGCCATTACTATGCAAAGAATACATTTGGTCCAATAATTCTTATTATAAAATAAGATTTTACATTTCATTACAAAATCCAGAACTTATACCAGCTGTGTAAAATGCATGAGCTCACACGTCTGCTGTGGTTTTGAATGTGTTTTGGTCGGATTGAGCCCAGTGTAGCCTTAGGACAACAAGTTAAATGTTTTCCTGCAGGAGGTCTTCAAATAAGGCAAATACAAATAAACTCTGACACACATAAAGTCTGTCAATGGAGAGCAATTAGTTTGATTAAAATGTCTGGTTAATGACAATATTACAGTCAGCAACTGGCTCCAGAGCAGCAGACAGCTCTGCTTGACTTTCATTCTCCTGCTCAGTGTAAACACACACACACACACGCACACACGCACACACACAAGTCATTGGATTGAAATGGCAAAATAAACCAAATACACTTTATTTATAAATCTTGAGTTATAATTTAATACGGTACCAATATGTTAACCAAATATGCTTTCACAGTACATCAGAGTGGTTGTCAAAAAAGAAGTAAACACAAATACACACTCGTACACACACACGCACAGATGCATGCCCGCACACACACACACGCACACACACACACGTATACACACTTTCAGTTCAGCAATACCCTGCAGTGGTCTATTGTGCCATTAAAGAGGCCTGGGCTCATAAATGCATGAATTAAGATGAAACAGATTTGTTACTTGACCTGGGAAGTTGTGTGCAGTTCATTTTTACCATTAATAAGAAACTGCAGTCACACATCAGGCCGCGTGCTCTGAACATCTCTCTCACACAGTCAGTGTAAAAGACCTGGAGACATAACAAATGAATTAGAAGTGTGTGGTAATGCATCAGTTATTAATCAGGGGAGTAATGTCACTACCTTTCACTGTAACAAGTTGCCAGTGAAAAGAAAACATTTTTTTCTTTAACTATCCTAAATATAAAACAAAACATCAGATAAAAGCAGAGCTGTCGAACATTTACCCTCTTTTTTTTCAGATCCGTATTTGCCACATTTAACCTCGACATCAGCTCTGTTTGGTTAAGGTAACAAGAAAATCCACTAATTTGATGAAAAACATAAATTCTGATCATTGAAAGGACAAAAACAGTGTTTTTTTAGGGGGTAAAAAACTAGAGGATGACAATTGTGGCAAGAAAATGTTTTAAATGAAATTATTTAAGGGCATGCTGTATTGTTGTAAAAATAGAAAGAAAGAAAGAAAGAAAGAAAGGAGACTACTTATTCGGTGATTAACAAGTAATGCATTACTTGGTGTAACCTTACATCACCCGTGAGAGGTACAGTTTCCAAACATGTTGTGCTCTTTTCCTCCTCATCCTTTACAATGTAGAAACCCAAAGTGGCTGAACTGGGCTTTAATCTCACTGTTCTGTCGTACACAGCTGAGCAAATAGGTTTAAGTCAGAAGATGCTGGGTTTTTTAACACTTGTGTGAAATCTTTATATGAAACGTTCCTTTAGTCCAAAGTGCCATGTCCGGAAGGTATGAAACAACAAACAAAAGAAGAAAAAAACAAAAAACAGATCAACACAAGACGATCCCTGCAGTTTTCTCACTAGCCGGGGCATAAAAGTACATAAAACATAAAAAAAAACATAAAAGGAGCCAAAACATAATTTACAAGCACGATAAATATACACACAGGGTCCAATAAATATTGTTTGTTATCCCAAAAACCATAAAGTGTGAGTGGTCACCACTCTGTAAAAATGTCCATCATGACCAGTCATTTCATCTCATCTGATATCATCTCTCTTTGAACAAGAGCAAAAAAAAAAAAATCTGCCAGTGGGGTCAAATTGGTCCTCATTGGATCATTTACTGAAGCCACTGCAGAATCAGAGAGATCGCCGCAATGGCATCATCAAAATAGCAAAACCAACAACACTTTTATCTGAAAAATTTTGATATATGTCTCAGTCCACTGGGAGTTTTTTTTTTCCCTTTGTTCAAAGAAACACAGATTCTAAGCTGCAGCAGCTGAAATGATCGATTTGAGGTGTGAGAGCTTTCCTGACCTTAAGCAGCACCACTGCAGCTTTCTCCTCTTACTGGATGGGCATATAAGGCCAGTTGAAGCTGCTCCCTGACAGCAGCATGTCCCTTATCAGAGTTTCTATCGGGGTTTTACCCACCAGACGGACGAAGAAAAGCTGCTCTATGACAGAGGAAGAGACGGTGCGGAGGGAAGGCAAGCGGAGCAACAGCTTCCCAAACCTGTTAGGCTGGTTGGGGTACTGGCTCCTCACATACTCCTCTAAAGCACACTGGGATTTCTCCTGCAGACCCTCCACATGGGCGACATCCGACAGACCACAAGCATCTACGGACAGAGAGAGCGACAAGTGAGACAAACAACAGATAGTAGAAGAAGTGGTGAGGGATTGAATGGGACCGCCAGAAAAAAGTCTGAACAGTTTAATTTCACACCACCACCCAGACTATATTAGCACAGAGGGACCACAGCACAGAGCACAGCAGAGACAGAGCGAAATCAGTGGATGACGTAGCAGCTCATGAAATTTTGATCATGAGTGAAGGCATAAAACCACCAAAAAAAAAAATCTCTTTTATGTTCGAAAAATCACAGTATAGATTTGCTCCCACGGTTTTCGCTTATTTACCACATTTTCCACAGTAAAGTGGGAACATAACCTATAATGACACTCTCTCCCAGGGAATAAATCAGTCACTGAGACATAGTCAGGTAATAATTTACAAGTGCAAGAGTGTCAGAATATGAGAAAGAAATCAGATCTCTAAACTACTGTGGTGAGAAAAAACAACAACGCGGGAAAAAACATCAGCATGCAGTTGTCCTGTCAAAGTGACATCCCATCAATCTATTGCCATCAGGGATCAACCAAGGCTCTACAGCCGCCATCAGTTAAAACAACAACAACACAACACCTATGTACCAATACAGTACAGCCAGGGCACTGAAGGTAACTACGAGGTCATTTAAGACCTCCGTACAGTGTATGTGTGGTATTGCTACACACAGCAGACTGCTGTGTTTTCAGTGTAATGCTGCAGGCCGGATGGCAACAGGGGTTAAAGAACGGTTATTGTGTCCCAGTTTAAAGACACGTGTTCAGATGTGCTCGTGGGGACTGAAATAGACCTACATAGGAAACCTTTTTTTTTTATTTTCTACTCTGCTGCTGCTTGTCCTTTGGATCCGTCCATCAAACACACTGACTATATGAAAAGGCTGTGTAATAAGTGGCATGCATTGTCAGTAATGACGAGGTCATGCAGCAAACATGAGTCACAAACCAAATTTAATTCATTTTGTTCTCTGTTCAATGGACTAATAAATAAATGAATTATAATAAATAAATCAATAATCTTTTAAATGTTAAAGCTGAGGAGCTGCATGTTTATTTAGTTTCTGTCAATTAAAATAAATGTGTCAACTGGATAAAAACCCTACTTTTGATAAAGAGCTGTCTTACTCCGCCTTAAAGATGCAGCAGCGACAGAATCAAATATTAGATGCGGTTAAATTTCCAGCTTTATTTTCATTTGCATACTGGATGAATCATGCAAATTGTTTTCATATTTCAGGGGCTGCAGGGATTTCATGTAGTTCGTAAAGCCACCTAACCTCTGTCACAGCCTCTTAAATGTTTTCATAAAAATTCACTTTATAACACTAACAAGTTTAAACCACCCCTGTGAGGGCTCACAAGCTGCATGAGGTCATTTGAGTTCACCGCAGAGCAATTATACAAAGACAAGACACTGTATTGTCTTTTCTTTTATTCTTATGAATATTTTTGTATTTCTCATTTATTTACATTTTCTATAAAATCAGCTGGAGGTCAGAAAATATTTATACTTGTAAGATCATAAATGGTGTATTTAAAAAAAACTATATTCATTCATTCATATATTGGATATAGAGAAAATCCAAAGCAAACTCTTACATATTATCCTATATCATCTCTTTTCTTTGAGCATGTTAACTGAAAAGTAGGTACAGTAGTAGTGTCATTTTTTCCTTTTGTCTGAAACAGGCCTACACATTTTTAAAGGTATATTTAAGTGTTTTCCACTTTAATATGTCCCACTGCACCATTATTCAAGGCTCAGCACCACCATCTTCAATAAATATTTTTTGAATATAATATTTAATGATTATATAGCTATTTAAAAAAATACATTAAATTTAACCGATCGTCGTTTGGTTACAATACGACAACAAATAATGTTTTTCTTAACAGTCACGTCGGCCATAGGTCAACTACGGGCGACAGTGTATTTTCACAAGACTGCAACTGAGGTGGCTTGTTTAATTTTCTTTTTCTTTCTTTCTTTCTTTCTTTCTTTCTTTCCCTCTTTCTTTCTTTCTTTCTTTCTGTTTAGTTTTTTGAATTGTGATTGTGTAGTGGTTCCTTGGCTGTTTGTCATTGAATGCACCACCTCACACCACTGTTTAGAGCTCCGTGCTGGGCTGTGGGGACAAAGGGTTTACCTGTGGTGAACAGCACGATGGCCTTGATGCAGCTGTACTCTGCTGAATCTACGTGCAGCACCTTGAGCTTCTCCACCTGCTCCTGGAAGACCCGGATGTGGTCCATGAAGGCCACCACTCGGTCCGCGGACATCGGGGATGCGTGGAGGCCGGCGGCGGCTAGCAGCGGGGCGACGTGGACGGGCATGGAGCACTGGGCAGCGTTCAGGACGAAGAGTTCGCTCCAGGTGAGGCGGAGCAGGGCCACCTGGTCTGGAACCTGCAGGTCCGGGAAGAAAGGGATGTTCCGGGCCCACTCCACGGCGCTGAAGAGCATGCGGGCCGCCAGCTCACAGATGTTCTCTATGCCCATGATGTTGTTGCTCTGCAGGCACTGGGAGCCGAACCTGGAGGTCGGGTAGGGCTCGGCCCGGAGCAGGAGGGAGATGTATCCCGACAGATAGGAATGACACTGTAGAGGGTCTCCGTTTGTCAGGGCGAACTGGCCGTGATAGGACTGAGTGGGGACTCTGCCTCTTTGGACGGCTGCAACGAAAAACAGCACAAATGTCACAAAAATCAGAAAAGAAAAAAAAAAAAAAAAAAAAAAAGATAGACGCACATGCCATGTTTAATTTGAACCCCAGCCCTAACCCTACAACATGCACTAGCTGTTGGAGTTGTCCTTTTCGGCCATTAGACTTGAGCTAATATCTGCTTTACAAACCGACCTCAGTCAGAAAATGTCGCATTCTGCGCTTAAACTTGTTTCTAGGCCACGAGTCACGACCTTCACATAATGATGGTCCTGGACCAGAGTCGGACCACCGGGCTGAGGCCCAGCGGGACGGGTCCCTGAGAGAAGCCATAACACCTACATTCGTGCCTGTCACTGTGGGTCTCACTGGCCGTTTGTACCCCGAGTTTGACCCCCCTTCGACCCGGGTTAGGGTTATTTATTTTATCTACTACATTTGTTTGTGGTGAAATCTGCACTAAAGTTGGGTGTAATTTGTAACAGAAACTCACTAACGTTAAATATCGCTGAACTTCATCAGGAGCTGTAGGCTAACAGTAGGCTGCAGCAGGCCTGCAACACCAGTATGCATAATAAATACACACGTGCGCGCGCGTACACACACGGACACATGCGCGCGCGCGCTCACACATTACACCAACGCTACAATTACAACGAATAACTCATGGAAATGAAATGTCGCAGCAGTTGTCCAAACTGAGCATGTGGCATTTAGAGCAGCTTTAGGCTGTTTGAGCCACACAATGGCCGTGGTGACGGACGGCAACAACAATACTACAGCAAGCATGCTACAGGATGCTAGCTGAACACACTGTCTCTGATATCATATCACAGTGGGATGGAGACAGTACAGAGACAAGTATCTGAGGTAAATGTGATAATAATAAACTCGGCCTCATGTGTAGCTAGGCTTTGATCCAGAAATATTAACAGGCGGGGAAAATAACAGAAGACAAAGGAGACACTTGTCTACATGGCTCTGTCCAGAGAGGAATTATAGGCTACACGTTACATATTTGTATAGAGGAGTTTGTGTGCTGGAGGAAAACAATGTAAAATAAATAGAAAGCATTGTGTGAAAGTGAAGGGTGTCCTCGGGCGTGTGGTGCTGGATAATATGATGTGATAATACCGATAGCAACAACAGGAGGGTGCCAGCGCGTACCTTCCCTCCTCATGCCGACTTTGAGGCATTTCTTGAGGCGACAGTACTGGCACTGGTTGCGGTGGTGCTGGTCTACGGGACAGTTCCTGTTGGCCCTGCAGGTGTAGGTCAGGTTCCTCCTGACGCTGCGTTTAAAGAAGCTCTTACATCCCTCACATGTGAACTGTCCGTAGTGCTTGCCGCTGGATTTATCCCCGCACACGATGCACTCGATCTGCTGGCTCTGCTGTTTGTCCATGGACGAGGAGGAGGAGGAGGAAGAGGATGTGTTGTTAATGTTGGAGGTGGTGGTCGCGGCGGTGGTGCTGGACGGATTGGGCGGTGGTGCGCCCTGAGGAGGTGCCGCTGCTGCTGCCGGGGTATTTCCATAGACGCCGGATTCATGTGTCCCGTCAGCTCCCCGGGTAGAGACAGAGGTGCGACCTGGGACACCGGGGAGGAGAGGGTCCCCTGAGTGTCCCCGACGCCCTCGGTGCTTCTCCACGCCACCATAGCCATATCGACCGTCACCAAAACTTTGCGCGCCCAACTTTGCTCTTTTTATGCAATAATTAACGCACGCGATGTGTCGACATGAACAACTCAAACACATTCAAGGTGAAAAATAAATACAAGCTACGCCTGAAAAATACGAATAGACCTCATAAGATTACGGCAATAAAATTATAACGCGCGACTTCACAAGTACAGAATGGGCAGTCACCCAGAAACAGCTTGGCGCGGGGGAAATCCAAAAAGAAAGCTTCATTCAGGCCGAGATGTGCGCTATAACATCCACACAGGGAAACACACGGGCGGATAATTCTGAGCCAAAATCCACAAGGGAAGCAACGTTATCCCAAAAGATGTGTAATCTGATCCTTTCTGTCCGGTGTGTCCAGATTTAAAGAGAATACCGTGCAAGCAGATCCCTCGCCAGTGATGGAGTCGCCGGACCAGGCTTTCCAGACGCTCCCTGCTCTCCCGATCAGTCAGAAGTTACATTAAAAGACAACGGAGGGAGAGAGAGAGAGAGGAAGAGAGTGAGAGAGAGAGAGGGGTGATGGATGATGATTTAGACGATGCTTTGCTCGGGACGGAGGAGGAGAGTGGTGCGTCCCGACGTCACGGCTGTGACTCGGTGACGTCTGTGTTTGGGGCGGAGTTGACTCCAGGAGAAGCTTGTATGGGAGTAGCAGTGCTGGATTTCTGTTGATATACACCTCAGAGTGTGAGCCCTTATCCTCCCCGTGATCTTTGATGGCTGTATTCTCTCTCTCTCTCTCTCTCTCTCACTCTCACTCTCTCTCTCTCTGTGTGTGTGTGTGTGTATGTGTTGTGAGGAGCAGGTCTGGAGGAGGAGCAGCCTCAGGAGCAGCAGGAGGGAGGAGTGGCTGGATTAATGAGAGGTTATATAAAGGACTGACTTCAGGTGAAAGCCCCTTAACACTTGCCTGCAGCAGAGCCCTGGGCCACATATGTAATGGTAGCTCCTGTGTACAGTCTAATGGTATAGTTAAGCTTATTTAGCCTATCCGCTGATGGAGTTGACAGAATTTGTTTGGACGGAAAAGGCTTCGACTATGGTCCATCCACCTGTACACACAACACTGAACAAGAAATCACAGTTGGAGAGACTTGGGCCCTTCTTCTCCTGGTGTCTCAATGATCCCGACTGCACACTCACAACATTCACACCAGCTGGAAAACATGCAATCAGTATCAAGTCTCATTCACCATGCGTGTTGATACCTCTCATTCGCAACCTACTCTGGAAATACATAAGGGGGTGATATACTTAAGCTCGCATATTAGAGTTGCAGACGCAGCAGCATCCTAACTGCAGTAATTTGATGCCACCTAGTGACATCAGTAAATTACACAGAAAATTACCTTATACTTGGCTCACATAGCTTGGTGAGAGACACATTTCACATTTTGCATGGAAAACGTTGTTTTAAAGTATTTATTATACATGCCCATGTAAATCATGTGTCTCTTTCCCATCTCCGCTCAATCTGGGCTGTAATTTTATGTGTAATTTGACTGTTATTATAATGTGTTTTCAAGTTCTATTTTTAACATGACTGAATGGGTTTACACGCTATTTCTTTAATAAACGGGAGCAACATAAACTGATCAAATGTCACACGACTCAGATATCAGTTAAAACAGGAACATAGTTTAAATTTCCATTGTTTTGTAAAACTCAGAGCAAAAAAGCGTATATCCCCACATGTTGTTTCATATTGATATGTAAGATCAGTAGGTCAAAGGTACTGGACTGATTCATGCCTTCAGGTCAGGACTGTGTGTGTATGTGTGTGTGTGCGCCAACTGCTGCATAACACAACGTATGTGAAATGATGCATACAGCAATATGGAGGCCTGTGATATCAACTCAGTGCCATGTCAACATGCCTGCGTAGCCATTTCATTGTTGACTCATGCTCCATGAGCTCTTATGCTGAGTGTGCTGTCACATCCTTAGAGCTGGCCAGCACTGCAGCCATCCAGCAACTGCTCACGCACAAAACAGGCTTTGCTCTGCCTGCAAACAAACACAAGACTGACTTCCAAGTCCAATCAGCGGTGGAGGGTCAAGGCCAAAGTATTTATCACACTGGATGGGAGTGATTCATCCCTTCAGATTTTAATTCACTGAACTCGTCTCTCCCTGTTCTACCGTGTGAAAAGTCCAGTTAACATGAATCACAGTGTCGGGAGTTTAAAGATGATAAATCCCCCCCTGTTTTTGGTAATCTGGTGCCCTTTAAGCCTTATTACCCATAGGGAGCTGAAAGCAAGCTAAATAGAGACAAAGTGCAAGAGAGTTTGGCCAGGAGAGACCTGCTGTGTGTGCAAAACCACCAGGATGTGACTGTTTACAGCTCAGTGGGAGGCATTGTGGGCTCGCTGCTCAGAGATCTGCAGCATTTTTTACTCTCTGAATGCAGTTCCTCATGAAACTGTCTAACCATCCAGTGGCACCATATGGTTATCTGCTTAATATTGGGACAGATACAGCTTAGGTATGGCACTGTGCTTGCAATCAAGCTAAATTAATCTAACCTGTAGCCGGGTATTAAGGTGAGAAATACTTTAGATTTGTCTATATTACGGCCTTCTAAGAAAGTGCACTACTATTCTTGCCATTCAGAGTAAATGAGTTTGGTGTAAACTCATTAGGTTAATGAGATTAATGGTTGTGATCTAAAAGTAGGCCTACACTGCAGCCTGTTGAACGTCCTCCAGTGAACGTCTCTTTCTAAGGTTTGTGCAGAGCCCCAGTGTGCGTGCAGACCTGGGAATGTCACAACCCTGCTTGGCGCTGGAGGAAATGACCAAGAAAGGAAACTACTGATGATTATCTGTAATGGTTATCAATGGAGGTGGATCAGTAGATTGTGTTATATGGTGTAAAAAAGTTTTCAAAGTGGTGGCCAGGGCCTCTGGTAGGCTGCTATATTAGGTGTCCTATAAGCAAATTAGATGGAAGATGAGGAAAATGTAACTAACAAAAATAAATGCTTTATTTATGTTCATCATCATAAAATATATTTTATATCATATTGAGGTCATGTTCATCTTTCTGTTGCCAAAACATCACTCATGTCATCAGTCAAGCTGCTCTGCTTTTGACAAGGGAAATACCTGACTTTTTGCAAATATAGTTATCATTGTAGCTAAGAAAATACAGAAAGGAATTTTGTTGTTGTTTATGTTTATGTTGTTGTTGTTGTTGTTGTTGTTGTCGTGCTTTTTTGCTGATATATTGTCAGGGGGTTTGCCAAGGGGTCCCGTGCCTGACAGATGCTAATGTTGTTCAGGGGACTTTGGCATTAGAAAAGTTTGGGGACCTCTAGTTTAATCTAAATGTAGAGATCCAGCAAGAGAGAGAATGAGGGAATCAGTCTTACATCAAATAATGAAGTACACATGTATACATGATGAAGAGTAAGCACGGCCTGCTGTTGTGGGATCAATGTGTTTGAATAGAAGTAAAATTTATTATATGTATGTTGCATCATAGTTAAGTTAAATAGTAATTAAGTTGCGAAATATAATTCATACTGAGTGAATATAATTTTTCAAATATTGATGGTGAAGAGTAAACAGGGCTGCAAGATGGTCTCCTTGCTGTTAACCTTGGCAGCCACTGAAACAAAGCTGGGATCTCTTAGGCTCCTATAAGCAGGGTGAAAGCCTGGGCAGAGAGCAACAATAGTTTAGTCAGTGAGATTAACACACCTCAGTCAGGGCCTCACCTGTGACCGCTCGGCTGTCTCTCACCTTTCATCAACCCCCGACCACTGACCTCTGACTCCTTCAGGGCTGCTGAAGCATTCTTCATGAGGGGAATTTCACGCTTGAGAGACACATTATGCTACAGGTCAGTGTGCAATGGTAACACACCACCACTGGGCTTCCCATTTGTGTACAGAGCCATCTTGGCAAAATGTTGAGATCCTCATTAGGAGTTGTACAAAGTCCTACTTAACCTTTGACCTCACTCAGGCTTCTCATTATCTTGCACAAGATTAACCCACTTAACTGAGTACACGATCAAAATAATCAAAATAACAACATTTCCAGTCTATTTCCTGTGCAGTCAAGAATTTATATTAAACAGTGAACATGCATAAAAACACACTCTAATAATTAAAAAATTCATTCATTATTTAATTTCAAGTACAGTGGAAGGAGGGACAAATGATGTCTCAGTTTCCCAGTGTTTGGAGACAGTGTATTTGGTTTTGTAAGTGTTTTTCATTTTCTTGCATCAATTCCACATGATAATGAATCTATGTATAATTGAAATTAGTCATGTACATGTAAGATTATGTGCTTCAACCTTCAATATTTGCTGTGTTTCAAATTTAAAAAGAAATAAATCGATACATTTCAAATGAAAAGTGTGTCTGTTACTGGTAAGCAAATGACTGCAGAAATCCTTTAAAAGTGTTTAAGAGTGCATACAGTTCAAGTTTACAACATGATACAGTCTTCACATTGAAATAATAACCATAATTTTGAAATTGTAATATAGTAATAATATTTGTCAACATAAGTGTTTTATTTTAGTGTGTGGTCACATCACAACGGCAGAGCTGGCTTCTTAACAAACTGACACTTAGCAGCTTAGCTAGCCTAGCCTATCTATATAGCTGCCACACAAGGAGGCCAGCAGTAGTATTTGCAAGTTTGATTATTTAACCTTGGTGTGCTCAAATAGTTATCATCAGAAAAATTATTTTCAACAACTGCTGTAAATCCTGCAGGCGAGTCGTTTTTCCCTTCCCGGTTGATGAGCAGTGTAGTGACTCTCACAGAGTGTCTGTCAGCTGGTTGGATTTGGTCAATCAGGGACAAGTTGTTCCCTTGTCCTTGATCTGTTGATCTGTGACCACTGCAGGGAGGTGGTGCTGTGATGTGCTGGATGTTACATTGGTTACGATGACTGTGTGGAGGCCAGGGGCAACACAGGCGGTGTGAGGTTTGTATGAATGACATGGAAACTCAGAAAACATGAGTCCGACCCGGTGGTTTTCAAGGTCAGGTGGCATACATGACTGTAATTCGGAGAGACTGTCACTGCGGATCTGTCTGCATTTGTGAGACAGTTATAGCTTTCGAAGACGATGGGAGGCAGGTGTCCCCCTTTAAAAACAGACATCATGTGTGGGAACATTGGAGACAGTGTAATGGTTTTAATTTGGCATCTGGCATTTGGCAAATGATGAAATGATGAAATTTTGCAGCCACTTTTCACGACTTTGTTCTGCACAATAAAGAGACCTCTCTCACTTTTCCATCGGAGTGCCAAATGTCATGTCAAAGCAAAGACACTTCTTTTGTCCTTCACAATGGCACATTTCCTCAGACTGAGAACACTGTCCGCTGTTGTGATTGATCATGTATTTGTATCTATTTGTAGAGGCCAGATTCATCATTCCAATTTGTCAAGTTGCTGGAGTGCTGAATTAATTTTGTGCAGAAGCTCCAGGAAAAAGAGGACAGCCTCCTGTTTAGACTCAAGTGAGGTTTCCCTGCCTCGTCTCTGCTCCAAACGAGCAGCAAGAGCTTCACCGGGCTACAGGAGCTGCTTGGCACCATGGGTAATTAGTGTGATGAATGCCTTAGCAGAACAAATACTGGCAGTCGGCTGTGTCGCTCATCGTGTGGCTGTGTTGTCATAGCTCAGGGGCTGCAGGCTCATCAGGGTAATGGATGATTCGGCAACAGGACCATCCCTCAACCAACAGTGCCACTACCGTGCAGGCAATGCAGACTTTTACTGGTTTGCCTGAATGAAAACAGAGCTGCAAAGATGTCAAGGAAGTTTAGTAAAAGACTGGAAAATGTGATGCATAAACACTTTTTAAAAAGTGTTATCACAGGAAATGCAAAGGAATGAGGTTGCATATTATTAATGCACATTATTGTGATTTTTTTAATCCGTGCAGCCTCTTTGCATATGTGTTTAATATATAATATGAATCCTCTATGGGATTCATCTCGATGCCTGGGGTGTAGAGCCGTCACTGCTGAAATGATGGATCACGTTATTAGATTAGAGAAGAACAAGGATCGCCCGCAACTGGATTTGCAATTCACAGTGTCTTTTGTACATGGACCTTTTTTGCATGAAAAGGATAATTGGGCCACTGTCAGTGAGTCAGAGATTGTGTTTTTTAACAATACAGGGAGCCTTGTAATAAATCAGGTCAGCTGTCGCAGTCACGTCACGAGACAAGGCATTAGTCAAATATGCAGAGTGATCCTTTTGCATACAATGTAAAGAGGAATATATCATCATTTATTTGTGGTGTGGCAAGTCCAGATAATTTCTACAACAAATGAAGGGCATATGGTGATTTTGTTTCCTAGATGGACCTGAGGGCAGAGGCAGCCATGAAGCTCTGGCTCTTTGTGCTGTCATTTCAGTACCAGCTAATGGCCTGTGCTTACTCTGCGCCTTGACTTTTTAACCCAGTGTGACAGCGAATAATATGCTATACATAAGGCTGAATTCACAGCCACGTCATCCGTGTAGCGGAAGCCGAATAGGTTGACTGCCACAGACAGGTAATCCATAGCTATATCAGGAAAAAAAAAAACACAAGTTCACTGAATTGTTTCGATGGCAGTCAGATCCACAGCTAACAGAGCGTGAGAGACAGGCGAGGTCATGGAAAGGTTATTTCTGGGTTCAGGAGGTGAGATTTTGGGGATGTGGACACGTCAGTCCAGCAGAGTCCTTGGGTCAATGTGAAGACAAGTGGAAGACACATTTCTCTGTCAGCACGCAGAAAGCCTGCACGGGTTCAGGCTTTTGTCGTGAAGTCCCAAGTCATTGAGTCAATAGCCAAAGAACATGACACAACCTCTCACAGTCACTTGGCATCAAGCGGAACAGGGAATGGCATGCTTTCCATTTCACTGCACCATGGCCCTGGCAAGACCCCATCTGCACTCGAGAAACAGGAGAGCTCTCAGCCCCGGCTCTCGCATGAAGGCAACGCTACAACCTGGCCACGAACACGTACAAAGCAGAGGTACAAGGTGATTCACTGGTCAATCCATAACCTCAGCTATTATCTCCGCTGGCTGTTGTAGCGCCACAGGGAGGCCTGTGGATAACCACAGGGCTACGGGTGACAGGGAATTAGATCATGGCAAAGCACAAGCACATTTTGATTAAAGAGATGTCAGGATTTATTTTCATCTATTGGTGCATTTAAGAGGAAAAAGAAAATGGGACCTTTCACCTTATCTGACCTTCTACTAACTTGTGACCAAACCCCAGGATGGGTCCTGTGGTTCCCAAACCAAAAGCAGCTCTTTAGACCCTCTCTAGTCATTGTCTGCTTCGGCATTTGTTTATCTCATTATTTCATTTCATTATTGTTAGCCAAAAGTCATCCTTACCCATCTGTAATAATATGTTGCCATGAATGCTTTAACACTTTGTCAATTAAAATGAGCATCATATGCTACATTACAGCGCCTCTTTGCCAGTTTCATTATGAGTGCTTGACCGACTGTGGTTTTATTTGCTTTATGAGCCAAATATGTCAACAATTATTTGTTGTATTAAACCTCTCATCAAAACACTGCACAATACAATTGCCCCTCGAAGCAGGTCCCACGTGATGTGAGCTGTTGTCAAGCACAACCACTGGGGCTAAAAAAATGAAGCCAACACACAAGTGCCAAAAACTGCAGTTCCTTTAATGGCCACTGGGAGCTGTATCAAAACCAAGCCAATCCTTGTAGACTCTACAGCAAAAAATAAACATGGTTACAACCTGTTTTTTTTTGTTTGTTTGTTTTTTTGTTTTGTTTTTTTAAATCTAATTTCTCTCTTCATTCCACCTATACACAACTTATGTGTTACCTTAACTTACCTTAACCTAATTACCCACATTGTGGGTTCCCTGCCTGATTTTTTTCTTCAGCAAGCCCCTGACTTGCTAACATGCTAAACTAGAAGAAATCATAGTAATATTGCACTTGCTAAACATTAGCATGCTACAGTGAAAAACATCAGCATTTGGCTCACACAGTCCAACACAGCTTCAAGTAAGCCTCGCAGACTTGTTCTACACGATTAACCATAAACATTACTGGAAAATAATGTTGAAAAATATTTGCCGCTCTTTTAACAATGTCAGTGTCAGATTCCAGCATAACAAATATAACGTTTCATATGAGTTATGCTTAAAGCAGGTTTGTAGATAATAATCAGGCAGAAAGATTCATATTAAAAACAAAAATAGTATATTTAATGTATTTACAATAAACATACAATCATGTAATCTTTTCCAAGAAATATACAGAACATAAAGCTTTTAAATATAAATTCATGTAATTTAAGGAAAAAGAAAACAAAACCAAAGAAGCAATAGAGCATATCTAAAATCTTCTGTGATGCTTTGAAAATATGTGATATTTTCTTATTTCAATGCCCTTTTCCTTTCCAAAGATCCCCTGCAAAGAGTCATGAAATTCACATATTGAATACCACCCACAAAATAAGCAAACACATCACTCCAAAACCGTCACTAACATGGTTAGCACATGGTTTCACTTGAATAAAAGGCAACATGCTGCCTAAAGGCTCAAACCAAAGGATTATCTATCTGCATATGAAGAGTTTCCTTCCAAAATAACATCCCTCATCTACAAAAGGTGGCTATCTGAAAGAAATGAGTAATGGCAACAAAAGGTCAAAATAATTATGGACCTATTTACAGGTTAACTGTCTATTTTGGCTGTGTCGCTTCAGATAAGAATCGACTTGCCTAAAAATGTCATATTTTGGCAGTAAACTCTTCATATGTCACTGCTCCTGTTGCTAAAGATCCGCTATAAAAGTCAACCTGCTGTTACCAAAAGGCAAGGTCATCAGAAGAGAATAATGGGAACAATAGGATGTAAAAAAAATGTTAATGCTCCGAAGTTATTTTCTCATTGCAAGGCAAAACATCTCAAGCACATTTAGGTGCCAAAAGAAACAGTCCTGTCGCCGCAGGTGAATACAAGGTCAGGTGAGCGCTGTCACAACTGCCAGCGCATTAGACAGACCTAGAATATGTTGGCTTCTTCTTCGTGAGTGTTGAATATTACAGTGCACAGGTTGATATGGCACAACTTCGGCTCCCGTCACAAAGTCTCAGAGTAGAGCTTAATATCCAGGCACAGGTGCAGGACTGCAATCAGTGAAGTTTGGCTGATTTTCTACAGTCAACCTTATTTACTGTACAATGTCAGGCTAAAGCTCAACATTGGTGCCACTTATTTCAACAAAGTAATGTTTTCTTTTTTTGTTTTTCTTGGACCAAAGCAACAAACAGTTATCAGCTTTGCCACTGATGGAAAGACAGCTTAATCTAAATTAGACAATACCTTCACTAGTAGAAAAGTCCTACATATTAACAGTTATTACATCCTAAATAATACTGTTTTCTAGACCAATATACAATATTTTATAGGCAATATGTTTTGGGACACTTTTGTATGATATGGTGAAAGTAAGTGGAGGATATCACAGAAAGGCTACATACAGCTGGAGGATCTGCTCTGAGCTCCAGCATGTTGAGACAAAGTTCTCTGCAGGACATTACAGAACACTTCTATGGTGTCACTTTGGCACTTGTATGGCACTACTATGTACAGAGGAGTCAGCACTATGACACACTGGACAGTACAGATATCAAAGACAGCGCCACCTGTTGGGGGTTGCTAAGAGGAGATAGTAACCAGCTGGTGATGTTAGTTATCACCCTCCTCCCTGTTAGAACTGCAGAAGCGTTCTATTTTTTTTAATTATTTGTACATCTCTGCATTATGTCCGCCTTTGTCCTGCTAGGAGAAAAAAATTCCCATCGGGCTCAATCACAATTTGAACTTGGAAACTGTTTCAGGCACCAGTACCCAAAGATTCCTCCATCTTAAGGATTCAAGTCTTTACTCTCTTAGTTCACATCAAACCAAACAGCCATTAGTTTGGTCTGGTTTGGCATGGCTCTCTATTGAATGTAGGTCCTTTTTGAGTTGATCTCAAGTAATCTCTAACTGCTGTCTGTTTTCCCCATTTGATAAATATTATTTTATATCTGTATTATTTAAGATTTAACAGCATCAATGGTAATATAGTTTAAATCTTATATTGTTGGTTCAATGAGGTGCTTTAGTTAATACATCACATGAGTTGTGTGGTTTCAAAATAATCTCCATCATGAGCAAACAAATGGCTCATGAAACCAAACTGTGGGACTTTTCAGAGTATAGTAGGTTGTTTAAAACAACGTAAAGGAACAGTTTCACAAATGTGGAAATACACTTATTTGCTTTCTTGCCAAGAGATGAGAAGACGATACTTATCTAATGTCTGTACAGTACATTTTAAGCTATAACCAGTGGCTAGATGAAAAAAAGGGAAACTGTTTAAAAAAAAAAAAAAAATCCACCCGTGAGCACATCTAAAGCTCATTATAAGTAGTTCATTTTGACAGGGTGGATATGTGAATGATCATTTCTTGGTTAGATGCAATAAAGAAAGAAAATAAGTGTATTCCCTGACCAAAATGTTGAAATACTCCTTTAACGCCCAATATCAAACCCCAAAGGGATGAAACATTTTGGAAATGAAATCTGTTGCAATGGTGAGTAGCTGGACAAACATCCATATTTTTGATGCAAAACATATTAAATACTTACAAAGTAAGCCAGGAAAAAACAATATACTCTCTATAAACTTGGATATGTCAGAAATCAGAATCCCATAGAATTCCTTAACAAAAAATATATATATATCATTTGAAAAACAAACAAACAAACAAACAAAAAAACAGTATTTAAACAATCACTGCAGTGTGAGTGATTATGAGTCAGCTGAGGTTTTTTGTTAAATGTCAACAACACAATGCAGTATGCATTATAAAGCTTTTCCATGGTCAAAAATAGAATTTGCAGGCCATTAGAGTTAAATGTGTATTTAACCATTACCATGTCCATCGAACCACAGAGTGTGTGCAACTTAGTAACATACTGAATATTTATTTATTTTTTTTATCATGACATGCATCACCAGCATGCTTTTTTAAAAGAACTAATTCTGGTTCGACACTGTGCGTCATGCTATGCTGTGTCTGCTGACAGCTAGCCCACCAGAATCATCACGTCTTCACTGTGTTGACTTGGCGTTCTACTTATATGCACGTCACACTCTCAGTCAGCCTCCACCTGCAACAGCCCGACTTTACTGGAGAGTCTTATTTGCAACATTTCCTGCTTGTTATTTGTCATGTTGCTATGTATTCCATGCATCACTGCTGAGGGCAGATTTACACCATCAAACCGTATCGCCGTTTACTTTTGCAAGTGACACGAGTGACAGAAATATAATGGTGGTGCCACCAAATCACTGGTTAGAGTGATGATGATGTAACTGAAGTGTCACAGGTTCAGTTACTGAATCAGCCTACATGTGTGTCTAGTCCAAGTAGGCCTCCTAAGTCCTTTATCCTCACCCACAGTCAGCTGCTTTGGGTAAGATAATCATATAGACTATGGAAAGGGATCAATTACCTTTGTGCCTAATTTCTCTAGATACCAAAGGAAAAACAAAGATGATCAACTAAATTGTGTGAAGTAGAAAAAAAAAGATTTTGTGGCTCTGAAACATCAAATTAGTCTCAGAATCTTGTCCAGCATTCACAGCAAAACTCCACACTGTATCACAGTAAAGGGATAATTATCACAAACTGGCTCAACACCTTCAACTCACGTCCTGAAGTTCCCTCTGAAACCAGATCAGTCCAAATTATCCTGAAGGTTATTAAGAAGGAATCAACATGTGCAACATTGACTCAAAATGAAGAGTTTGACCCCAAAATGGGATATCCACCTTTTCAGACCAACACAATTTTAGTATGAAAATGTAAAATTTATGGACTATTTCATAGCATAATTACAATGAAGTCAGAAGATACAGAAATTCCTTTCGAAACTTAAGTCAATTGTCCCTAAAATGATTAAAGTTAAAGATAAGAACAGTTATTTTATGACAGGTCAGAAATAATTGATTGATTCGTTTGGTTTTGGGGATTGATTGATTGGGGTAGATATATATTTTTTTATATTTCATTTCTTGTTTCCTTTCTCTCTGAACATTTGATCAGTGTAACCAGGAAACAGGCCCAGTTGGCATTATGACATCTCTGCATTTAAAATGATATAAAAAACTTGGGTTAGGGTAGAGGGTTATTGGCACAATAAGAAGTATTCAGTGGGGTTGTCTAGCCATTGCAAGAGCGACACTCCTTATACAAAAGGTCCAAATCACACTACAGCTGTGTGATCTTTACCCCAGAAAAGTGCTCCAAAAACAAGCTCAAAACATATCATCCAACAACAAAGACTAAGTTAACTGTCGCTCCTATCAAACCTGAGAAATACTTCCTTCTAAAGGAAAATAAACTCTCTATTAAAGCTGATAAATCAACAGATCCCTGCTTCTCACACAGCTCTGAATTTGAAGTACATCAAAACCTAAAATGACTATTTTTACTTTACTCTCACGTTACTATAAAGAAAATCATTCGTGGTGTATTCAGGTAGGTAAATGGTCAGGGACACAACATGTGACTGCAACATCCCAGTCTGAAATGTGGTGGAGTTTATGTGTCACTCTTCTCTTCTCTCCAAGTGTATGTTTTCAAATCCTACTCTGATGTCAAATTAAAAAAAAAAAAAAATTGCAGTTTTTTGGCAAAATTCTGGATAATCAAAATTTTAGTTAAAAAAAAAGAAAAAAAAAACTGAGTGCAATGTGGATATAGTGCATTTTGGGAAACATCTCTTCAATTTTGTTTTAATCTGATGTTTTGGATGAGAAAAGGATAAAATGCTTACTGAGGACATTCTCCTAAACCAATACAACACCAAGAAAACATCGCACATCAGGTCAGTTGCACATTGACAGTTCTAGTCTGCAGAGACTGTGCAGAGTGCCACTATAAAACTGACTCCATGTTGTTACACATCTCATGGTCCTCCAGATTGTATATGAACTTTGTCCTGTTGACTGGATTCTGCGTGATCTCCTTGCCCAAATTGTCCAGAGTCACATTGGAGGCAAAGAGTTCGGTGGGAGTGAGGTAACCCTCGCTATTCTTGATGTATTTCCTGTAGTTCTTTCTCAAACACTGCCATGTGGTGGTGTACAGGAGGAAGGCTGACGACTTGAGGACGATGGCGATGCTGACGTACAGGTGCCTGTAGGCCACATTGTCGTACAGCATGCAGGCTCCCTTCTCGCCACAAACCGAGCTCCAGAACAGACAGGTGGAGTCGATGCCCATGCCGAAGATCAGAGGGGGAGGGATGAAGCCTGTAGAAGGGGGCAGTACAGACAGACAGCAGGTCAAAAGGTCAAAGAGCACCAGTTTGAGCTGAGGTCTAAAATCCACACAGACAAGCTGATGAAGTTTCAACCAAGGTGAAAATTTGCTCTGACATTTACATGACAGAGTAAAGCTACAGGTCAGTAACGTGTAGAACAAACTCCTGCATACAGAAAGTGTACCAATGCAAATGCAAAGCAGGTGCTTGTCAAATACAGCACTATAAGAAACATGCTATTTAAAGTATGCTGTGAGACTGATGTTTATGAAAACTGAGGTTTCTTACCTATGAGTCTCAGGAGCAGGAACAGAACTCCAAGGGCGTATGATTTAAGCTCTGGACTTACAGTTCTGAAATGGAGCAAAATCTGAGATAAACAATGTGCACTTGTGATCTGACTACAGCTTAGCGGCTCCTTTGGCATTGGGGTCCTGCAAGACTCTGGCTGGAATCTGCAAGCACAACTTGGGACTGGTTGTCAACTTTTGGTCACCACTACTATTGGTTAATATATGACAATTTAGACTTAAGAAGATATTGAGCTCTGAGAATGTGGGCACATCATCTCACCTAAAATCTGACATTAGTCAGGCTGCAAATGAGCCAAAACTACAGCTACTCAGATTCACAAAGGAAATCCACCTAACAAGACAATACTGTGTATACTGCAAACTCTTAATGGTAAATCATTTTAGCAGACAGACAAAAAAATCATTCTGCTTACATATTTTATAGTAACAATAAATGATACAACACACTGAACATGAGACATCAATATACTTATATATCACAAAGCATTTAGTTTAGTTTAGACAGATGTCATTATGTAAGTGATTTCCATACACATCTACATAAATATGTACAATGTTTTTGGCACTTTATATGACAAAATTTTGTCTTGTCTGTCAGTATTGCTCTGTTCCAGAGTCACCTTCACAAATCCTCTACACTTGTGATTTCACCCTTGATCAGTCACAAATGCCAGCAGCTCCCTCTTGTGGAGTGTATGTATAACAGCAGGTCTCATACCTGATAAGGATGATGACAGAGGGCGTCTGGGCCATAGCTCCAATCATGCTGCACACACAGATAACACAAAGGAAGGTGAGGAAGGCCTGCTGACAGCCAGGACTGGGACACTTCCCTGGTATAGCCACTGCATCTTCACTGTTGCTGGATATACACGTACAGCTGGTCAGGTTCTGATACAAAGAGAGAGGAGGGAGTGGAGCTCAGTTACTCCTCTGTCTCCGGAAAGGCTGCTTCATAGTATGAATGTGTCTGGTGGGTGAGTGAGTGTTATTGTCTCCACTTACTGGTTTGGTGCAGCCAGCGAAGCAGGCTGAGAGGTAGGTGACTCCATTGGAGCCACAGACAGGGCTAACTGAGGCTGTGTAGCAATTACAGTTATTTATGCATGCTGACTCAGGTCGCTGCCAGGACTGCAACGTTCTGTGGAGGAAGTCAGAGGTCATATTGGAGGATAAACACGTACAATGTCCACAAGTTAACTTTAGTTTCTCAAATGTTGTATCATTAAAGTCTGCATGGACATCATTCATTTTTTTTATCATGGATACGCATTTACATTATTTATATCTATCTATCTATCTATCTATCTATCTATCTATCTATCTATATATAGATATATATATGGGTAGGTCTTTCATCTATTGTTTGAGATATCACATGCACAATAATAACACATAAACCTGATGCGCAGTGGTCATCTCTCTCTCTCTCTAGTAGCAGAGTCGGTATGATATACATCCTAAAGGCAACAATAGCTTTTGCAATTTAAAGTCTTTTATACATGAGAAGAGACTAAGTAAAAATCCCTTTTCTGACTTTCCTGTCAAAGCTTAAACAAACAGATTGATAGCACTCTCTATAACAACCATGGCTTCAAGGCTAGCTGCTTCCAGTCTGCCTGCTAAGTTAAGCGGATTGTCTGTTGGCTGTGGCTTCATATTTACTCTACAGGCATGACAGTGGTATTCATCCTCTCATCTAATTCTTGGCAAGAAAGCAAGTAAGCGTATTTCCCAAAATGCCCAACTAATCCATCAAATGATGCATTTATACATCCGGTATTATGGTAGTATGGCAGTAACTATAGCTACAGCGAAATGAGAAAGTTCTATATTTGGAGGAAAGTTGTGCCAAAGTAGAATATGTTTCTCATAAAACTGCAAACAAGCATACACACTCTGGTAAGGCCAATACAGAATTATAGAGTCCTGATTCACATTAGCAGGTTATCACTCTTACTCGTTGCCATAGGCCACTGTAACCCCTGCGACAGGTCCAGTGTCACAGCCCAAGAAGAGGAAAGAGACGTAGCAGGCAGTGGACACCAGGTTGACCAGCATGGCCATACGGACAGCGCCCAGAGCAGACAGGTTCAGCTTCTTGACCAGCAACCCTCCAAGGAAGATACCCAGACAGGCACAAGGGATAGCTGTCATACCTGGGGAGGGAATGACAGGGATGTCCACCACAGAAATTCTACTAGTTAGTAAGGATACGTACTGTACAGGTAACATTGTTATAGTTCTTCATTTTTTAAACTGTATAACTTTAAAGGAGTTCATTGTAAGTTTTGCTATTGCCACTTGGCTAACATTAGAATTTACAGCTGTTTATTTACCACGCAAGAAGAAACTGCATCAGCATCAAACAGCATTCCTCTTTCCTCGTATTTCTTTCTTGCTATCTACTCTCAACTGCTACTGAGGATGGCATGTTTAACACCTAGTGTCTTATCACTTTTCTCATACCGAGTCACTGCAACATCCAGTCTGCCCTTGGGAAGAAGCACTGGAAGCACATGTGAATGCAATGACAAGTGAAGCTCCCACCAAAGACTGGTAAGTTAACAGCTGTTACTGATGTCGGCTAGAAATGGGAATCCTCACAAAGAGCTCATCTTCTGCCCTGATGTTTGACGAGAACAGTTTGACGACAAAAAAAGCTTTGCACAACGAGACAATTAGACATGACTGTGACCTGCCTACCTAGCAGCTGATTGGCTGAGGAGGTGGTAAGGTTGAACTGCTGCTCCAGGTATTTGCCCAAGAAGGCAGCAAAGCCAGCAACCACAGCAATCTCCATGCAGGCTGCCAGTGTGATGCAGCTGAACACCGGATTAGAGAGTAGGTGCCTGGTCACCCGGGGGATTACTGTGTCAATGATGGAGAGAAAAAATGTTGGAAAAGATAAGGATATTTAGTTTCTTATCAGCTCTCTCTCATCCGCTTCCTCTGTTTCCTCTTACCTCTCAGATGCTCACAGACTGAGAGTCCACTGTTCATATCAAAACCATGGATGGCCCCATTGGGCTTAGATCCCTGGTATTCCAGGGTCAAAGAAGAAGGCAGCATGGCCTGCTCACTCTCCCCTCCACCGTCTATGTCCTGCTCATCCAGTGCCTGGGGGAAGCCGAACATGAAGAGGGCCGACAGGAAGAGTAAGGCACCACAGAGGAGGAAGCCACCCCACCACGCCCCGATCCAGCGAGGGTCATCTGGGGTGATGTCCAGCTTACCTGAACAAGGGGGAGGGGAATTTATCGCTATGAATAGATGCAGAATGATCCAGTAAGATAAAATTTCACAGATCAATGAAGATAAATTTAGTTTCACTGTGAGTAAATTATACCTGTTTTGTCCAGTCCAGTTCTTAATTCTCAATATAAATATAACGAATGCACAGAGAAGAAATCTGAAGAATTTGACAGCAGAAATGCAATCAAAGAATAAATGGCAACTCACTGGTGTCAATGAAGACAGCATCAACATAGACTTTGGTACAGACAGAACCTAAGATGAAGCCACAGGCCGGACCAAAAACCAATGTTGAAAATAAAATACCTGCAAGACACAGAGGGACAGAAGAATATAAAATGTCAATCTGTTAAATGGATGCAACAACAGCAAAAACACAATACTTCAATGTTGATAATATAAACTCAGGAATCAGGATTTATTTTATTTTTTTTACTTATTTAATACAATAGTAATGCAGTGGCTTAGCTGTGCTGCAGGTGCATTTCACCTGATCTGACAGCAGAGGGCAGTGTTGTATCAAGACCAGAGTCTTTATCAAAAATGTTTTAACATGAAGCTTCCTACTCCACAGGACACATGTTGTTAAATCCACTGTACGCATTCTTTTTGAGGAAAGATTTGTATTGACTCCATCCATGGCAAAGGACTTTAAATTTCACCAGATGTCTCTCACTGACAGATTTATTCACTGCCACTGTAATATGCAGCTCATATGTTGCTGAGGGTAATTGATCTAAGACTAGATTATCCAGCAGGATCATAAATAATCAAGCAGGAAATGACTTCTTAGTGTAGGAGCAGTGGGGAGGCACCGACACGCAGCTCTGGTCGACTTCCTCTTCTTCAGTACGAAGCTGCCCTGCTCTGACCCAAAGGCTGAGAGGTTTTCAATAAGCAGCAGACTGCGCAGGACTGTGTGTGTATGTGTGTCTGTGTGTCTATGTGGCAGTGAAACTCAGTTATCCATGCTGGTGGTAAGTGGAACAATAGGAATGAGCTTGGAGCCAAGAGCAGAGGAGGCGTCCCTCCCCCTGACAGAATGAGACGGACAGTCAGCTACTCTGTAAAGGATGTAATTATCAGTGCCGTGGCTATCGCCAGTGATAGATCTGAAAACAGGCTCCCACATGCTAGAGTTTTACACTGTTGATTTGCATCATCAGAACAGACATGTCCTGTGATTTTAGCATGCAAACAATGGCTAATCACCATCAAACCAAGCACAGCAGGTATTTGTCAAAAACCTGTGACCTGTTGAAATTCTGACTTGATAATGATGTAAGATGAGCAGTGAACAGTCCATCTTGTGGCAGCTGTGACCTTTTGAGCCAAATGTCATGGTAAGATCATGTTACGATCAGAGAGCTTGGATAAAAGAAGTGGGGAAATCAGTTGTCATTGTCAAACCTAGAGCACATCTGTAGCTGCTACTTGCTAGCATGGCTAACAACGTACCTATTATTTTAGTAAATTTTGCAACATTTTCCCTTTCCTTCTGATAGTTGCAGTGAGATATGCAGGATAGTCAGGGAGAGTGGGGTTGATGACATGCAGCAAAGGACCACAGGTCCGATTCAAATACAGGTCACAGCAGTTCGGTACAAGCCTTCATGGTGACACTGAACCAGGTGATCAACTGGGGCCCTCCAACTCAAGGCCTAAAAACATCCTGTAGATGCACTACAGACTGAAAGAACAATGGTAGACACTGGCACAAAGAGCAAGATGAAAAGATATAAAACTGAAAATAATTTAAACAAAACAGAAAAAAAAAACTCACTCATCCTCTTCCTGTTTGACTTTCTTTGCCAATGACATTATGCCCATTTCAGCAGAGTCATAAGTGACTGAAGTCAGGTGTCAGGTTGAGGATACAGCAGGTCCAGCTCAACCACCAACCAATCAACATCCTCCTCTCTGCTGCTCTGCCTCCCACCAGGAGTCAAATCACAGACGAACACAGGACAACAGCTAATCCATAATGTATGTGATGCAGGCAGGCAGGCAGGCGGGGGGGGGGGGGGGGGGGGGGGGGGGGGGGGGGGCATATACACACATACAAAAACATGGCAGTGAACCAGCAGAAAATGTTGGGTGCCAGCCAATCCTTGAGTCCCATCTTTAGTACACCAAAGCTCCACATCCTCTAAACTTTACTGTGGGCACAACCAGCTTTACTGTCTCCCTTACTCCCTTACACACTGGGGTAAGGTGAGCGCCTGGAGTGGCCTTCAAAGAGAAATAGCTGATGTTAATAGCAGCAGTAAGCATGATGAGGGAGAATTACCAGTAAGCTTTTTTATGCCATGAGAAACAACAGAAAGCTCATAATCCTATAGCAACAGCTGCTAGACACCGTTCCGGGGAAGCAGTCAGGACTAACGCCAGGCTGTTGTTTGGACTGCACAGTTGGTACATCTGAAGCCATTTCCTTGGAGACTAAAGGGTCACGGCAGTGAAAGCTTTAAAGTGACTCAAACCACACAGTGAAACCTTTACTACTCCATCGTACATACAACAGTATTCAGATATTGTGATTTCTGTGACTCTGCTGAAATGAAGTTCATATGAAATTATTTAAATAATGTGAATTATTAGTCACAGTGATTATTGTGACCTTCAGAAACTGTTTTTCAAGATTAAAAAAAAAAAAAAAAAAAAACCTAATTCTTTAGGATCCTATTTTTAAGTGATTCTACAGTGGGTAGTTTATGTACTAGGTGGGTCCAAAATCAAACGCCGCAAAATTCAAGAATATTTTAGCACTGCCCATGAACCAATGTGGAAAAAAATCTGTATTGTTATGTTATCTATAAAAAGTCCATTTTAAAAAGCTTGTACCATGTGGCCTTTTTAAGAAACTTTAATCAATATTATCTTTCAAAAATATAACAACTCGTCACAGTCATTTCTCAGATCTGCCCTATTCTAACTTCAAGTTTACTTGAGATAAAGGTTGCTGCATTATAATTAGACATATTATGCAAACAACAGGATCCACTGCAATGATTTGGGAATTATGATGTGCATGCATTTTGAATACATTAATTGCAGAAATCAATGCCTCTGATGGGTTCATTTCCATGGTACTGGTTTGACTTTTGATTGCTCATTAGAGGCCGACTGTAAATCTGCCAGGATTATTGACTGTGCAGTGATAGCAGTTCTACCTCGGTGTGAAGTGAGGACGAGATGCTCTCTCGTGTTTTTATCACAGCTGCACTTATGAAAGGACCGAACTGGGTGGACAGACGGGAACATGCAGACAGCAGGGACAGGTACAGGGAGACAGTCATGACCATAAAACTAGTCTTTTAGAGTGATCATCCTTTGAAAGCTTATTTTGCAGTGATGGCACTATTTGTTGAAGGACATGAGTAGAAATACACCTGTGCAAGAAGGCAGCTTCAATGTTAGATGACTTTTCTTTTTAAAACCATAATTTGTGAAAAAATACTTCATCACATCAACTTCATAGTCTCATCCAGTCTGTGCAGTTATTCTATATTAGTTTTAATGTTAATTGAAATAAATTAAATCTAACAAATCAATGCTTTAATTCTTAGCCAACACTGGTTTTTGCCCAAAACTAGTTTTACATCATGTCCTCTTAGCCAAACAAAATCTGAAACCCAAAGTGGAGACACATACACACATAGGCTTTTTGCAGTACATGATTTTCCCTGGAGACGCCGCACAGAAAGACCTTTAATGGATTTCCAGTATTTCTATGAACAAATCAGCCTGCTTTCATATCCTCCTTTAGACTATTTCCTATCTCCTCTCTGGCTGCTGTGACAGTGAACACAGGCATCAGGTCAGCGGGACATAAAGGTCAAGCACTTTTTCCATATTCTTTTGACATGAGGCTAATGTGACTTTGTGCCAAAAAAATGTGTAATTCACAGGATCATATATTAAAGTGCAGATGATTTGGAAAGACTCCGGACTTTAGAGATAACTCAGATATCCGTGTAGCACTCTGGCAGCTTAGTCTTTGTGTGTCTGACCCAGCCATTTGGAAATGTCAGGGAGAAACACTCCACTTAAGCTGAGAGCTCGTAGAGGACCTGACAGCTCCTCTTTGTGTAGCTAAGTTTAATGCCATACAGTATATAAGACAGGCCAGTAGCTTTCTAAAATATCAATACCAAAATTGCCATTATATATTGATTATATACATAAAAAATACACACATATACACAAGAGTAAGGTGGTTAGATATGTTAGTAGAGAATATGAAGAGTAAATAATGCCTCAGTACTCCTGTGTGGTCAGTGATTCTTACTTCCAGACCCTAATTTTTCCCTCTACCAATACAACAGCAGTGGAGTAGAACTATCACAATATAAATGTCATGATGTAAGATCACACAGTAAAATGCATTGTTATCCAACATCACTATAAAGTGATCATCAAACATTTAAATCAATGCGTCTTGGGCAAAGTGCCCCATTTACTCCAAACATTTTCTGGCACCAAAACAAACATTTCAGGATTTTGTGTTTTTTTTTTAAATTTATTTATTTAATTATATATTTTACGTATTATATTTGGTAGTTGGTTTGATTTATTATATTTTCTCTACATTTTATTTCCCATTGTGATGGTCTAAACAATGTAATAGGGTTTCAATTTGTGCAAAGTGCTGCTAGAAGAACAACATGAATCAATGTATGAAATAACGCCTGTGTTAAATCATAATGGTCACCTGATTATTTTACTGTTTAAATGACTCCAAATAAACAGAGGCACACTCTAAGTGATGAAAATGAAGCCTAAGCTGATGGCAGTGCTTCGCCTTCGTCCATGCTCTGTACCCAGCAGTAATGAGTGCAGCAGAGCCAAGGTCACACTGTGTGAGACAGCGCTCCTCTACCTGGTGACACTGCCAGCACATGAATAATTTCTCACTCAGACTCACATTATGGCACAGTTCAATCACTGGCACTTTGTATCTTGGCAAAGGTGCTCCCAAAAGGTGCACACATAAAACACCCTGGGCTGGTCTGAACGGACAGTGTGTGCTGAGTCAGCATCCATTCCTTCCTCTGCTGTCCTGCACTAGAAGAGTAATAACTGCACTGGAGTAAAAACATTTTGCTGCAGTGGTCT
This sequence comes from Caranx ignobilis, assembly GCA_021432705.1. NCBI lineage: Eukaryota > Metazoa > Chordata > Actinopteri > Carangiformes > Carangidae > Caranx > Caranx ignobilis. The sequence goes on from MU270012.1 coordinate 36,123,545, forward strand.
CTCAACTTGCAGCCTTACAGCGCTTCATTATGTGCATTACAGCGATGAATAGACTCTAAGATATGAGGCAGGAAGGGAGAAGCTGACCCAGCGGCTGCAGAGCTGGACCCCTTGAGCGCCAAGGGCTGCTCTTTTCCTGTACTGTGCTGTAATGCACTGCAGCTTACTGCACTTTACAGCTCTGTGCTGTAGTTTAATGTATTGTTGCTGCCATTTCTGCTGCCAGTCTTTTATGCTGGAGCTCAGTCGGATGTGCTAATGTGCACATACAGGATAATGGGACTAGTGGGGTGTGTTCCTTTGCCAAAGAATTTTTATTTGTTTCAACTTCTTATGTTGTCATCTTGGTTTGTCTGTCTTAATGTACAGTTGTAGTAACAAGGCTGTACTTGCGAAATCAGACTAAAATGCTAAAAAAAACATAAAAAATTGACCTGATGAGGCTCCTAGATGCATGTACCATCAGAGTTACAATGGTTCAACTTCATACCAAGTACCAAGGAAATTCATAGCAAATGTCAAGGCAAGCCAGTGATTCCTGAGATATTTACACATGTGTAAAACTGTGAAACTAAAGACAAAAAAGAAATCACAATTTACATTTTGCAAAGACAGAGTTTGTGTTACATGAAGTATATTACATTCCTGCAGTGTTTAGGTGCAGTCTCACAGAGCTGCTAGTATTACTATACACTGTGGACATTTTCCATCACACAGATGCTTCTCTTTATTGTTTATGCTGCAGTGTATCAGTTCTGCATTACAACAATTTTTAAAGCTGTTTGTGTTCCCTCTAAACTACCAAAATACACAAGCAAAACAGTCTCTGCTTTGTTTGACCAGCATGCTGCCTGAGGAGCACTGCAGGAAAGAGACCTGAAAGCCAGAAATTAGCTGCATTTTAGCACGTCTTGTTTCCTCTTCCTAATCTAGGGTGTTTTTTTTTTTGTTTGTCTGTTGTTGTTTTTTGAGGAACTATTTGTTTAGCACAGGCTCAAGAAGACATTTTCATGCTTTATTCTATGATGTAAAATATGTCACCAAATACCCCTGTCATTATTTCTTTAACCTTTGATGTCTCATAAACAAGACCCATTGCTAAGATGTGGCTAAATGAAACGATAGAGGTTGTTGGGGATGTTAAAGGTCATCATGCAGAGAACAGAAACCAATCCACTCACCAGTCCTATGAAGCCTTTAGAGTTTATACTCTACCAAACTACCACTACCTTTGGAAGAGAGAAGACTTTTGTTGAAGCTACAAGATGACAGTTTAGTAGTGGCGACAATGAATGGCATTGTTGATTTATAACACAGCATTAGTTGGTGATGGTATTCAGGCATCACGTCTTGCTCATTTGTGAAGACTGTCATGCTGAACAAAATTTTTGTAACATGTCTCATTTTCTACAGTGGTCCAAAATCCCATGTAAAAATGCTATTGACTTTGTATTGAGGGAACCAGCATCATGTTAACATCCAGGTTGGCCTACACTAATATGTCATCCCTGCGGCACTCTATTGATTGCAGACAGACATACATGCAGGGGAAAAAAACACACCCAAAGGTGATGTACACAAAGGGAAAGCCTGCGCAACATGAGAAACAGGCTGCAGTAATGACACAGAACAGAAACATGCTGAAGACAAGTGTTTCCTGGTTTGCTCTTGAGTATTTCCTGTGTCCTCAATCTTTCAATCAGGCAGTATTGATCCATGTGGGGTGAAAATGTGGCCACAACAGAGCAGCCTCTCTGTCTATCATCTGGTTTGTTAGTGAGCCCTTGGAGAGCTACTACTTTAATATTTAATCATCTGGTTTAGATGTTTGCTAAACAACTACTAACTGCTTCTCTGTCACACTGCATTATTCAGGAATCTTCTTACAATGCAACTGTGTCTTCACACGTCAAGCTTGTCAAACAAACCTACCGCTCGGAGATGGGGAGAAAGAAGCAGCAGAGATACTAAGGCAGCACTTAACACATACGTACTGTATAAAGACTGGTCTCCATGCAATTACAGAGCCACAACAGACGACCCAGCAGTCACACTGTAGGAGGTAACCATGGCGATCAACATGTTTGATTTGCCCCCCCCCCTCCAAAAAGAAACCAGCAGCACAGAAAGGGGGTGGTGCAGAGAGAAGAATGGACTATCTCTAAGTGGCAAAGACAGAAGCTTAGGGGGTGTTATGGAGGAGAAGATTGCTAACAAAGCCAGTTTGCACTGAGCCATGACAAAAAAAAACAGTACGTTCAGTAAAAAAGATCAAAAGAGTTAAAATGTTGGTCAACGATGCACCATGTGTAAATTTCCTAACTCAAGAATGGGGGGAAAAAATAGCAACAAATGATGGTACCTCTTTAAGACATGAGGTTAAGAGACGTCCTTGTTTGACTGACTAGACTGTCAGATCTAGTCCATCAGTGAGATAACATCAGCAGACAAATGCAATCAGATTCATACTCATAGGCAGCTCTGATACTTAAGGTCCAACTAAAATCACAGTTAATCATTTCCTCTCACTGTCACAAAAAATATGTTTACTGTTGCAGTATTTTGGCCCAAATGGTCAACCCAGTTTTTGATGGATTGCCATGGAACATTTTTATAGACATTCCTGGTCCCAAGAGGATAAACCCTACCAAGCTTTCCTTCAGTTCCACCATGACATGACCATTTATGGTTTGAGGGAAATGTCTTGACAACTAAATCTGCCACCATTCAATTTTGTTCAGACATTCAGAAAAAACTGCGAAAAACATGAGATTAATTTTCAGCTTCAACTTCCCTGAATGATGGAAGTGTGATTTTAATTATTGTGGGTTTGTGTTTCTACACTAGCAGACCAAGAATCACTGTGTTGAAGCTAATGTGGGTTCAAATATAGAAAGAAAGCACAAAGGAGATTCAGATGAAGGGCCCTCCTGAGAGGGCAGCTTTGATAACCACTGAAATGCTACTGTTCTCTAAAATATTTATTTATTATCAGCTATCATTTTAGTTGTTCTAGACAGTCTCTATTTGAGACTGAGTAAGGCCTTTTAGAGATGTAAAATATCTGTTTTTCCTAACGGATTATCACATTAGACCACATCATCATATCCAATAAAACACTGTGTGCGTTCCTGTGCATACTCTACAATAGCATGGAAATATCAAGTGTAACATCAGGCATCTGGTATGAACTGGCCTCTAGCCAAGCAGGGGGCAGGGTGGGTTGCTGGGTGCTGTGCAAGCCTCGTTTGCACTCCTCCATCCTCTGTCTATCCCTTCCTCCCTCCTCTCCTCTCCTCCTCCCTGAGTGCTGCTGGCAGAGACTGTGCAGATCAAAGCACGTACAGAACAAACCGCAGGCCTTCTCACCCTGCAAGAGGTCTGCACTGAAATACAAGCAGGGACAATACAACTGGCCAAGGCCTAGCAGAGAGAAAACTGTAAGGAGGTGCAACTTGCCTCATGGTAGCCACAAATAATAATTAGTGTATGTTTCAATAAATCTTTACACATATGAACTCAAGTACGCCTGAACAGGTAATATTTACTATATTCATATACTGCAGTCAGCTAGTTAATTAGAGTTCATGTACAGGACAGTTGTGACTCAGGACGGTTTGCTTAGGCTAAAAGAAATCTGAGGTGTATCATGTTTTAGTCACTGCAATTTCCAAGGGAATAAATCCTTGGTCCACAGATTAATAACAGGGAAAAATGTTTTCACTATAACCTAAAAATATAAGGTGCACTATAATGTGCATTTTAAGTTCCCTGGAGAGAGTCTGATGAACTGACTTGAATTGAATTAAATCAGAGCCAATGATCATCTTATCTGTAATGATTATGCAATAAATAAATGTCAAAGCTGGAAAATTTGCAACTGAGAGCGAACCACACCAAGAGATACTGAATCTCCACAGTGGAGCCAGAGAGCTCAACACACTGCAAATTCAGAAAACATCTTCATCTACGGAAGTGCATTGTATTCACTGGATAAAAAAAAAACATAGACACCTGATCTCGTAATAACAAGATATGGTGTCTAATTTTTTTATCCAGTGAATGCAATGCGCTTCCGTATTCATCAGTTGGACAACACAAGTGTATCAAATTCTCACAACACATTGGAAGTGTTTCTAGTCTAAGGGGACAGAGAGAAGGGATGATCATGGCTGGGACGCATTTGTTGATCAATGATTTTATGTCAAAAGTCACAAAGCATTAAACAATGAGGGTGGTCCAGCTAGGTTTATTATATTTTAGTGTCTCCTGGAAACATTTCTGATGTAATCTGTACTTTTTACACTGTGTTTCTGCATTTAGTTGTGTTGTCAGACTTTGCAGTGCATGTGTTGCCAACTTGATCAAGATGTTTTCTGCAATTGCTGGGAATTTCCTGTGTTGCAGAGGCTTGAGCTCTCATGACCTCTGTAGATTTAAGGGCTCATACAGTAATGATATTCAGAAATTTCTGAAAAGATACTGATTAACGGGTACTTCAGCTTTTCAGGTTTTACCATTTTTAGAAATAAACTGCAAGTAACCTGTCATCTGCCCCTTTTTGTAATGGCAACTGAATCTGAGAAAAAACAACAACTGTGTTTGACCAACATTAACATGGTAAACTACAAAATATAATATGCAGCACGTTCTTGCATAATAAATCAGCTTCATGAAGTTCCTTGGAGCATGACACTAACAGATTTGGTTGTTTGACCTGTCGACCTGAATTACAGCTTTTCCTGCAGCGTTGACTTAAAGTCACAGAAGAAGTGCAACTCTCATAAGAAACATTTTCTGATCTTATTTTTAGCTTTAATTCTGTTAATCTAACAATGACTTTCATTTTCTCAGATGTCAGAAAATAAAAATTTGACCCCCTCCATGTATCAACCATAATAATATTGTTTAACATTAAAATATACAGTATATTTATAGTAAGTGTGATTTCTCATGCTCTACAATAAAACTTAACATACACATTACATTTCTGTTCTTTTTTTGTTGTGGTTCTTGGAGTCTCTGTTTTTTTCTCTTGTCTTCTGTCTCATCCTCTCCACCTCCCCAGATGGAGCTCTGACACTGGCAGGTCGCTGAGCGGTGAGCAGGAACAGGAATGGCACACCTCAGTGCCTTCCCCTGTACTGTTGCCTTGGTAACTTAGGCAGACAGCCTGTAATGTGTGTTATGTCAGCCTCTTGGTTTCTGCCGCAAGTAGAACCACTGTCCTCTGCTGTGGGCCTGTGAGCATCTGCAGAAGTTGTGGATGAAGTGCTCTGCTTAAGGGCCCCAATTTGACACAGGTCACACACACACAACTCCCCTCTCAACCATGGACAGAGGAAATATTTAATTACAGAAATCCTCTGTTCACAGGACCGCTCCTCTAATCCTCACCAAACACTCCTCGATTTTGTCATCACAATGGACAAATTTTCACAAATCATCCTGGTACCATTTAGCGCAAGAGAGCAAAAAAATAGCACAAGTATTGACAGGCTGATACATCCCATTACACATAACTAACATAACAAGGATATTTCCATCCACTGTCCAAACACATTATCTAAGCAGGTCAGAAATATGTCAATACTGCGCTTCACAGTATCACAGAAACATGTCACAGTTTCATCTCCTAGATGGACACACAATGATAGTTATGCATGTGTCTTTTTCTTTGTTAATATGCTTTTTGTGAAATAAAACTGTGTATTCATAGGTGTATAACAAGGATGTAGTTAAATAAAAAACAACAACAAAAAAAAAAAAACTACAGAGGAGAGGATAGATTAATGTGGATTCAACCTCCTCTCTTCATGTATAATTTTTATCTGGACATAACACTGTGCACAGACTACACAATTCCACCCAGCACAATTTACAATTTACTTTACAGGGCAATGGCTCTGATGCACACACGAATACTGACGCTGCAGGACGCATGATAGGCTCTGATGTGTGAACTAGAGGAGAGGACAGGCTCCACAAGCTGGAAGTGTAGATCAGTATCAAGAGGGCGAGCTGAGCAGTTGGCACAAGCTGCCGTAGAAACTGGCTGAAAATGAGTCATCAACTGAGATGTATTACACATTTACAGGTAATCCACAGACAAGGACATCACACTGCCGGAAGTGATCTCACCACGGCACTCAGAACTTGACATATTATTCTACGGTTCTCCCACAAGAACTTTTTTAGTATTTCAAACTGTTCGTTAACCACCTTTTGGAGTTGTAACGATTTGTAACAGCTACTCTTGTCTGCTCACAGTGTGTTATTGTGTAAGTATGTGCACTAACTGTGATATCTTCATCACTGTAGCTCAGTGACTTAATTTGTTCTCCTGTTCTTGCTCTGCTTGCATTTTGGGACTTTTACAGTGTAATTATCTCACAACAACAGGTTTGATGCTTTCACCCTGACCATTTAGGTGAGGCCTGAATCAGACAGGGCCAATGTTATCATAATAAAATAGCATGATAACCATCAACTCACAGTGATCAATATGACCCAGACAGATGTGACCAGTATAAGCCGTTCTCACCATATTGTAATCTTATAATCCTCAAACGAGCTTCTCTGTTCATGAAGGAGAGAGACGATCATTTAGTTCACATGTAAAGATTAATGTCACAGTCATGTTTCAATTAAGCCGACATAATCATTCCATTTACTCTGATAGATATTGTGATTGTACAGGTTTTATTGTGCCATTGGCCTTTGCTTCATATTACTTCCAGCTCAATGGAATCACGACTCAGCCAAATGCAAGAGCATTAAGGACTCAACCTGCTGCTGGTTGCTGGCTAGTTCAGGAAACAAGGGCTTTTTGTTTTTGTCTTTGTTAGGACTGACTCTTAATCATGTCCATTGGTCATTATAAACTATGCATTTAAAGTAAGTCAGGACTAGTCACATCCAACATGATGTATTTCATCTTTGCATTCTGTCTTCTGGTGAGGGACAGACGAGTGTACTGGTATTCTCATCCAGCATCATATTCATCAGCCCTTGAACAAGATACTTTAGTTTTGCAGCAGCATGTTGACAACATAGAGCTAAAGATACCATATCACATGTCCAATCAAAGACCCCATAAGGGATGAGAAACAGCATGGTAGAACAATGTGGAGCAAAGCCACAACTGCTGCCAAGTTCGGGTTGTGGGTTGCCAGGTTGTGTTAACAGTTGGATTGAAATTCTAGTCTTAGCAATATGGCAACATGTGTAATAATAGACATGTGAAATGTATGAATCTGGGTAAAATGTTTATTTATAATAAGGGTTGAGGGTTATGCAAATTTTGAGTTTCCTGGCAGAGGCAGCAAAACAAGGTGGCCTCTATCTATCTATTTAACTATCAAAGTGTTGGGCAGATATGCAAAATTAGTAAGAGGCAAGAGGTCACCAACCTGACCATACAAGAAACCATTCAAAGCATGGAAAAGAATGTGCTGTCATATTATTTGGGCTGTTTTATCAAGAAGAGATAGGTTGTCGATGATATATCTGTGTGCACAGTGGCTTGGCCAAGAGAGCCAACAAAAAAAAACAGTGGCCACAAACTGAAAACACTCATCAGGTTGAGAAACAGACTCACTACAAAAGTCCACAGGGTTTTTTGAAGAAACATAAGAGTTTCCTGATAGTTACATGATGGAGATGTTTGTCTTGGGGGGGGGGACAATACTCCTGGTATAAACTTTGAATTACTGACACATCCATAACTGATCACTAGCATGCTGCTAAATTCTGCCAACAAAATGGAGAGAATAAACAGTTAATGGAAATACTATAAAAAGATAAAAATGGTGAGGACTGAAATTGAAATACACAGTATCTGTAATGAATATGAATTTGAAAAAGAAAATCAATAAGAAAATCATTATGGAAAAGAAGAAAAGAAAAAACGAATATGTTTCAGGAAACGAGCCAATGTTGTGGGAGAGCAGAACTGAGTGGCAAGGATTAAGAAAAGACTAATGGCAATTCAAATTCAAATGTGATCCTAATGAGACAATATCCATCTCAAAAGGGCACAGGGGGCTTGTAGAGATCAAACGCAAAGTGGATTGAGGAAGGACATTGATATTTCCTATTTCAGCAATTGGGAGAAAACGCAAAAAAATAAGGTAGCTGCAAGCTTACAAATACATAAACTAGAATGCAAGGACACCAGAATCACTGAAAGAGAAGTTCTCACATTTTATAGTAAGCTTTAGACATGTGCATAATCAGTCCCTGACTTGCAAGCTTTTTTGGAAAATACCAAAAATGTGATATTCCTTCAAAAAGAATATGTGTATCTGAGCTAAAATAGAACAATTTAATGGCTGATGGACATAGTCTTTTGGAAGTATATTGTTAACGGCAAAGTGAGAAAGCATAGCGAGAAACAAACCAATGGCCAAGCATGAAGGTCTAATTACACGTATTCTCAAGCATATTAGCAGGGTTAAAAGGTTACCAGACCACTTAAGACCAATTATATTACTCAACGCTGACCATAAACTGCTATCTGGATATATTGCAGCTGAAATGTTTAAGGATTTCTATAAGGCCTTCCATTAGGTCAGAAATCCATTCAAGCTTTTTAAGTCAGTTTGGTTTCAGGCACTAAGATTCACATTTCTGAAAGATTTACCTTTAGGAGGGACATTAGACAGTGTTGCAACAGCTTTCTGTTATTATTCAAAATGGTCACTGAATAATTGACCGTAATGAAAAGAGGATTGCGTTGAAGATTAAATGATTACATGAAGATAAATGGAACTCACAATCAGTCAATTTGCAGACAGCACACCATTATCTTTAGAAGATGCTTAAGTATAGCATCTATGAAACATCAACAAATACAAAATACTCTCCTTACATGATCAAAGCAGACCACTCAATTTGTAATATTGAGGTTGAAACAGGAGTCAACACTTGTTACCAGAAATTAGTGTTGTCGTCAGGACCACCTAACTCAAGACCGAGTCAAGACCAAGACCAGAGCATACCAAGACCAAGACTTTGAGGGGGTCGAGACCGAGTCAAGACAAGGACCAAGGGGGGGCGAGACCAAGTCTAAGACCGAGACCAAACCAATGCAAGACCATTTTGGAGACTAATTCTGTATATTCAGTACCAGTACTCGTAATAATCATGTGGCTTGATATTTACATTACTCCTCAGCAAAAAAGTTTTAATTTTATTTAAAATCTATTCCATATCTAATTGAAACAACAGCTATTGACTCTGGTGCAACTAAGTTTTCCAGATAGTTACACAAGCATACTTATGTAGAATAATTGTGATTATCTTAAATTCATTGAATTACATTACATAAAACAGGGATATTGGGACTGCTTTTTTCTTTCGGTTTATCGATTTCCTGAAAAATAGTTTCTTTTTTGTAGGCAAGCATTTTATTTATAAAAGCAAATATTTAAAGATCAACCCCCTATATCAACGGTGGGAAGCATTAATTCAAGATATCTGCAAAATTTCTTTGATGGCTGATAGACAGAAGTGCCCAGAAACGTTGATCTCTCTGCTGTTTGTTACTTGAATAAGTCCCTAATATTGGATTCATATTTCCTCTTATTTGCCTGAATATTTTGAATAAAAAGTAGCCATGAAGATGAAGGTGCTGTTTGGTTGAGTTCAGTCTCTGAATCTGAATTGAAGTCTGTTCCTTCCGGTATATCATGATGGTTTCTGCGGTGTCTGTGGTCTTGAGCAAGCCTTTACCTATAATGGAACATACTGTACATTATGACCACATTTTAGCTGGCAGTGAGGGAAGCTCTACTGCAAAAAGCTTTGGATTCATTCACTAATGGAGATGTTTCATTTCACGAATTTAGCGAAAACCGGGACTGATGTCACATTTGTAGAGTAAGTCAGAGTGACTCACCTATATACAGTGAGGAGTCCTTCCTGTGGACATGGTCATCGATATAGGACACTCCTAGAGGCTGGACAGGTGTGGCTCCGATGCCCAGCAGAACCTGGGCTCCGATCAGCAGAAGGTACATCATGTTGGTGTTGGCTCGGTTCCCACATTTAAACCCAGAGTCTCGGTTGTCTGACCTGGAGATGTTGGAGCAGACGTCCCTGCCGTCCTCAGCATGCCACGATTCCCCAGCCTCATACTCGTACTGATGAGTCAGGAACTCCGGCAGGGCTGATAGCAATGCCCCCAGTGCCATGACAATCCCGCCACAGCCAATGAGGCGGGGTCTGTGGGCCTTGGCGCCAAAGTAGCTGACAAACAGGATAAGGGCCAGGTTGCCGATTTCAAAGCTGCTGGCTATGACACCCACATCGGCACTCTGGAGGTTGAAGCGTCTCTCCAGAGTGGTTAAAACACTTACCCTAGGCAGAGAGAGACAGAGAGAGAGAGAGAGAGAGAGAGAGAGAGAGAGAGAGAGAGAGAGAGCAGGTGTTACATAGTATATACAGTTTTACAACTAGTAACCATTCAGGACTGCCAATTACATCATAACCAGCCCACACAGTAGTTTCTACTCTTGCTGTAATTATTCTCAAGGGAATATAGGTGCTAAATTTTTCAATCCAATTTTGATGATTAGAGTATTTAGCTTCAGGTGTTATTCAGTAAGAGCAGAAAAAGCCATCTGCCACTCCCTCAGAGCTTGTACCAACATCAACAACCTGTTGGTAACACACAGAAGCTGAGATGCACCACAGGGGGAGTGGGTGACACTTCCAACATCTTCATCCCCATACTTCTCCCAAAACAACCCTGAGGCAAGGCTGATGTCAGCCTGGGAGAAAGGGATGAGTGCACGTGTGCAACTTCAGGCAAGAAACCTCATGCAGCTGTTCTAATTATGCAACGGGCACAAACACAATCTTACCAGCTGTTGTGTGTGTAAGTGACGAACTGGCCTCACATCAAATTTGTGCTGGTTCAGAGTAAAAAGCTGAAATACTTTCAACTTGTACTAATTACTAATCTGCAACAAAAGGTCCAGTACATGTCTCAAGACTTCTGAAGCAAACTGATCACATATCAGTTTATCTTTTCTCTGTTGTTTATCTTATTCTGCTAAATCAGACTTCCCAGCTCTTTTAAAGATAGATAGATAGAGAGATAGAGAGATAGAGAGATAGATGGCTCTTCTTTAACCACCTTAATTTGACCTTCTGAGTGGTATAAGGTCAGCAGCAGTCTCTGGGTAAACTAATACATAAAAAACATTTCTGTCATAATGCTATGAATTATATGAATGCTGAAGGAGAAAGAACTGTGTGCTGAGCCCTCGGCATTGTCACGCATGGGTCTGTCCTTGGTATGTCATCACCAGAAGTGTCTGGACAACAGTAACAAAGCCAGACAACTGGCAGCCCCCCCAACCCCCACTCAACTTTCCAAAAAAGGATGAACAATCTGTAATTCACTTCTAAAATGGGAGGATGGCTGTCACGGGTTTATTATTCCAACTGTGAAACACTAACCTAGTTCTGTCAACATGTAGCACACATGGAGCCCCTGACAGATAAGATATTACCGTTGAAAGTCATTTAGATAAAATGATTTAATGTTCACCAAACATTTCAGCTTGTGTCCACAGTTCAGGCTGAATTATGACAGTTATAATAAACAGTTTAGAAGAAGACCGTTCAGAGGTTGAAATATCTGCACACACAGCAGGGTAGAGATTTACTCATGCGGCGCTGAAGGATGTCTGTCTGGCCCCATCGAGACCAACCACTTTTCAACACCTATATTCACAGACGGTACAAATGAGGAAACCTGCCCAACAATAAAGTGGCTGAATTAAAGATAGAGGCAACAAGATCTGATGACCAACTGTACAAAAGAGAAAATACATAGAGCTTCTGTAGTGCTTTTGTCTGCAGAGGGTTTAAAGGTGCACTTCAGGAGGTTCAGGATGCTGCTTTAAAAGATCAAACACTAATAAGAAGTGCAGTACTATACACTGGAGATCAGCCCATAAGGTTTATCCTCCTGCTATTGTTCTTGTCTTCCAAACAAAAACTGAAAAGACTGGATCTGATGGCATCTGAAGTATGACCTTTCCCCTTGCCTCGTTCAAACTGCACATCTGCACATCTGGAGGGAAACTATATTTTCTTATAACTTCTTAGGTAAAGGTGTTCACTCTCTGGAACCAATAACAAGAACTAACGAGTACTACAAATACAAGTTGTTTTAAGTATCAATACACCTATCAGGGAAACAATCATCCAGAATGCAATGTCAGCTTTCATATTCATACAGATGGACAGTACATTTATTCATCCCCCTAAGCATTTACTGAGTCGACATCAATCTGATGACATCAATAAACAGAATAGTCCATTATTTGGGATGACACAGTGTTTATAAGTAAAAGATAAGCTGTTGACGCCTGTGTCGTGGTGATCACGTCATCTCCTAGGCCTGTATCTGTATCCTACGGTGTCAAAGGCCTCCTGCATTACTGAACGATATGGGTGCAGAGAGAGCCGGCAGGTTGGATGAAACCTCCTGACCAGTGTTTCGTAACCTGCTCCCCGGCAGACCATCCATATACGCATACAAAATTCTCCAGCAACAACGTGGAGCCTACACGGCCGCTGTGAGGCGCTTTGTGTCATGCAGATGGTGCATAGGCCTGATGGATAATACGCAGCAACTCATCAATCAGTGAAAGCACCGCGTCCCTTGGTTACTGGAGGATGTGATTATTTTAATGTGATCAGAAGAATATGATTATTTACCGCAGCAGCCGAGGCACCGCATCGTTACTCACTGTCTGCCCGTGTCTGTTTGAAGGGCGCTGCGTTAACCCGATGTTACCTGAGATACACCGAGATATGACGTTCCTTCAGACCAAACGCTGAGGCTCATCTGCTCTGCTCCGTGCAAACTCACCAGATAGGCGCCCACGGTGCCCTGTGCCAACATGAGCGCACATTCCGACACCAGGAAGATTTTTATGTTGGAAAAACACGAGGTCTTCTTCTGGTTGTCATCCTGCTCCGGGTCGTCGGTGCTGCTCCGCTCGGTGCAGATCTGGTTTTTAACCTGCATCCTTCGGGGCTCAGGCTCCAGTCGGGTTGGACGGCATTAAACTGAACGGGTCCGGTCCGGCCGAGCGCATCGGGCTCTGATGACGAGCTTGCACTGCAGAACAAGTGCGAATCTCTTGTCAATAGCCCGTCTAGGCTGGAATATACAGCAAGAAACGCTGCTGTCCACTCAGCATTACGCACAGTCCGTCAGCGACCTCTCTTCATCGCCTGTCCAGCCAGTGCGTATCGGCTACATCATATTTAAATACGTAGGTTACGCATCTATATGTATGACGGCTTCTGAGACGAGACGTAGAATCACAGGACGCCGTTTCTCCACATCCGGGATGTTACATCTCCTCCCAGGACCGGTGCCGACTATAGCTTATGTGGTTCCTGAGCCCGGTTCTGATCCGCAGCTCTGCATACTGCAGGCTGTGTGATGATGCTCCTCCCATCCAGAGACCGAGAGAGGTGTAATCTCTCTCTCTCTCTCTCTCTCTCTCTGTCTGTTTCTCCCCTCTCTTTCAACGTGTTTCTCCATACCATCATTTTACCTGTGCAGACGTTCAGCTTCAGTCACAAACATGCAACATTTCATCAGCAGACTGTGTCAAGGACTGCTGCTGGGCATGTAATGACAAAGCACAAATGGGATTGATATCTTCTTAATAATGGTTACAGCAGCTCTCCTTTATGTTACTGCAGCTGATTTTACAACTGCAATAAATATCAGCCATAAACTCAAAATGGCCTGTCCCCATTTTTCACAGTTGACCCTATTTCAGCCTCTAATTGTGTTATTTTGTCATGACAATGCAGAATTTTAGAGAGTTTTGTTTCCTGGTGGGGTCTATGAGCTTGTTGCATCCCTCACATGAACTGAAATCCATTCATGGCTGGTGGTCCTGCTGCTCTAACTTAATGCAACACACTTTAACTCATGACATGGACACACAAATAAGGACACAGGCTCTCTGAGGGATGTGGACAAGTACCGATCTGCCGGCACGTATTTGTTGTAGGGTAGCCTACTAGTGTGCAATTCAGACTAACATGCAGTCTCTTGGTTAACCAGGGGTACATTTAGGGGTGTCATGATGAACAGATGTGTCCTATCGAAGCAGGGACATATTGAAAAGTGGCATTAGCAGCTGCTTCCTCCTCCCGGCCTCATCACTGTGCAGCGAGCGTTGTGTTATGTTACTGTAATAGTAGCTTTAGCTTAGGTAATCTATCTTCATGCTTGACTGAAGTGTACTTAGCTAGCTTCAGGATGGTTAAAAATTCAACACTTGCCACACAAGAACTCTATTACACACATCAGCGGCCCACTGTGTTGTACTGCTGCAACTGTTCTACATGAAAACATTCACTATTAAGTGGTATTGTATCAATGTGGAAAAATGCTCTGGGACGTCTACACCATATTTATTTTATGATTCCAAATGTGCACTTTAACCTTTAAGCTGTTATATTTTGATTCTTAAGGTGGTATGATTATGTCCTAAGTGACTTCCACATTGCAGCAACAGGACCTGGTTCCCGCCAAACCCATAAGCCTTTGTGCCATAATGTCACTGACTTTCCTGTCTGTCGCTCAGATTTGAAGCATACTTGTAATTCAATGTTTCAGCTTTAAAAGGCCACAGTTGTACAGCCAGGTTCGCTCCTTTTTGATGCCCCCTGGAGACATTTCAGCGTAATTTATTGGTTTTTCAGCAGCTCAGCAAGTATGTTATCAAAATGAATTGAATCGAAGGTATTTTATGAATTCTTAGTGTGAGTTTGTGTATTTGTATGGTTGTAAGGGCAACCGTAGCCTGAAAGGTTGTCATGTGGAAATGAAAATGACAGGAGAGTGGCAGGACACGCAGAGCAGTAAAAGAAAAAAACAACAACACTGGGTGAAAATTCTCCATCATGACCGTGAAATAAGCGAGCACAGAGTGCCAAGGTCACTTACTACGCGCTCTGCATCTTTTGGCTCCACAATATTCTTCAGACCATTCAGGACCAATTCAGTAGCATCTCAAGCAGCACAATCTATCAGACAAACTGTGGACTCAGCAGGAAGAGCAGCCATTTCTCATGAAGTCATTCAGAGTACCCAGGGTGATTTAAGATCAACCACAGTGCCTGCTGATGCAGTGCAAGCCAACTGATGACATTATTTTAGGATGCCTCTTAATCACGACAGCCAGAGAAAGAGGAATGCCTTTACACATTTATCCTGTAACAAACAAATAAATCACTAAAACACAGATGTAAATGATGTCAGAGATTATTGTGAGTGCCAAAACCTTTAATGTCCTTTGCAGATTTTATACTCCTACTCTGAGACAAGCACGTCATTGTTGTATTTTCAGCAAATACATTATATTGCACATAGGTTTCTGTGATTGTTCATTACCTGCTGAAACACTTAAGTTTAAGGGAATGACCCCCAAAAAATACTGAACCTGTGTTTAAAACATCTGAACTTCATCTCTGCTTTCTCAGCATGTCAGTTTAGATACACCAAAATAACATCAACACTGCATCAGCACTTTTAAATCATATCAGAGATGCCTCCTTAAAACACTTGGCCCCAGAAGCATATCCACCATTACCTTTCATGTTACACTTAGGACATCCTCAGTAATAGCTTAGCTGGGTGAATAAAACCTCAGTGAGCTGTAGAACATGGGGGATTGTTTGACAGACGTTTTGTCTCTGACAGTGACTGTAGCCTGTCACTGACAGACTCAACGTCATTCTACTCTTGTGAGACTGACATGTGTTGATAGATACAAAGACTAATCAGATCAGACTCACAACTACATTAATTTTGAGTAATGATGCATAATATAGAGCTATCAATTCTTTGTGATGATAGAGTTACCAGCTCACTCTGTTATGTTTTGTACAGACAGAGCTTGGACTAATGTGGCCATTTGACTGACATGTTGTAGACAGATGATTCACAAACTTGATTGCCTATCAATTCATTAATTAATCACTTGTTTGGTACAGAAGAGTTGATAATGGCCTTTATGATTTTCTTATATTTCTTATGTTGTCTGATAAACACTTAGGTGTATGAACATAAAACAACAATACAGGAACCAAATAATTTTATGCATTTCAGTTGAAAAATAATACTTCATTAACTGTGTGTGCTATTGTATTAGTTAAATGACAATTTTAGCTCCACACTAGTCAGTCATAGGCATTATTTTAAGGCACAATCGAGACTGGTGACCTGTCCAGGGTATACTCCACCCTCGCTCTATGTGACCTGGCATCGGCTTCAGCGCCCTGCAACCCTGCACAGGTAAGCAGTAAAGACAATGGATGGATGGCTGGCTGGATAAAGGCACAACCAATGAACAAAACACACGAACCAAAATAATAACTGTTTTGACTCTAGAAAATCTAAAGCCAAGATCTGAACTTGCTAAAAGTATATAACACATAATGACATGAAGTCTTAAACAGGAAAACGTGCAACTTATTTGTTTAAACTGAGCTTTGTTTTACATGATCCATCTACCAATCAGAGACAACAAGCCATGTTGAAACAGTAGGTTTGTCTGTGGAGTCCTCCCTTCACAGGTTTATTTAGGCCTAGCAGTGTGGACCCCAGCCCATAATCCTCCTGCAGACACACCTGCAGAGGAGAGTATAAAAACCCTGGACTGCACTGAGTCAAGCATCAAGCTTCAAGCAGTCTCTCCACAGAAGCTCCACAGCCTCCAGACTGACCCTGAAGATGACTCCCTCTGTCAGCCTGCTGCTGCTGCTCCTGCTCGGCCTCTCTCAGGCTCTTCCTCTCCAGGAGGAAGGGAGTGCAGAAGAAGACACCATCGACATCACCACCAGGATTCTCACTTCCAACAATGGCACCGATGAGATTCTGCTGGAAGGAGACCTGCTAGCTCCCAGAACCAGAAACGCCATGATGTGCTGGTCCCAGAGCTGCCTGTGGAGGAAGGCCTCCAACGGCTATGTGACAATCCCCTTCACCATCAGCGGTGAGTTCTCTGGTTGGGAGAAGCAGAAGATCGACTATGCCATGAAGTCCTACCACAGCAGGACCTGCATCCGCTTCGTCCCCCGTCAGAACGAGTACGACTACATCAGCATCGAGAACAGAGCTGGATGTTTCTCCGCTCTGGGCAGAGAAGGAGGCAGACAGGTGCTCTCTCTCAACAGGCAGGGCTGCCTGTACCATGGCATCATCCAGCACGAGATCAACCACGCTCTGGGCTTCCAGCACGAGCAGACCAGGAGTGACCGTGACCAGTACGTCAGGATCAACTGGGAGAACATCAACCAACAGATGGCCTACAACTTCTACAAGCAGACCACCAACAACCTCAACACTCCCTACGACTACTCCTCCATCATGCACTATGGGAGAACAGCCTTCTCCATCAACGGTTGGGACTCCATCACCCCCATCCCCGACCCCAACGTCCAGATCGGCCAGAGGCAGGGCATGTCCTACTGGGACATCATGAGGATCAACATGCTCTACGGCTGCTAACAGTGATGCTGATGCCAAATGCAACGAATTCACACTGTTTTTCTTTAATTACCAATGTGATACAGGAATCCATAGAACCAGTGGTTACAATCATTTTAGCCACATTCTTTATAGTAATAAAACAACAGAATTAATGACCACCCATAGGCCTAAAATGTCCTCAATAAAAGTAAAGCAAAGCCACTAATGCTGTGTTGTCATTTCTTTATCTGACAATGTTTGCACGTGCAAAAAAGTTCACATATTATGCACACAATAATAACCTATAATCACTGAGCATCAATGTGATGGGCTGCTAAATCACAGATGAAGCTGCAACACATTGAAAGCAGAAACATCTTCTACTTTGTTTTCAAGGGACTGACACACAAAAAAACAACATTTTGTCATGGTCCAGTCTCTGCTCTTTGCTTTTGTAAGATATCCTGAACAAAAAAGAAATACTCAAGATGACATTACAAGTATAATATTTCAGAATATGTCCAAATGATACAAAATCTGTTCATGAGTCCAAATGAATGTTTCCACCTCACAATATCACTGAGATATCACACTCACGAGAACAGGATGGACAGACTGACGTACAGACAACTCAAAATCATGATGCCTCCATCTCTGCCTGATCCAGGTGCAGAAACACGATGACACAAACTCTTGAGAAAATTATCATAAGATGTTAAGACACAGGAAGATTTAAAGCAAAGTGTTTTTATTATTAAATTTGGAAATAATGCAAAACTACATTGTGCATGAAACCAGAAAATATTCAAGTCTCTTCAAGTTTTTCACACTTGTTACACTGTTCCAAGTACTAAACTTGTTCCAGGTATTTTTTCTTAGCTGTGTACATAGGGTAGTTTTCCTGCTTGAAGGTGAACTTTGGGTCCAGTCTAGATCCTGAGCACTTTAGACCAGGCTTCTATAAAGGGCATGTCTGTATTTTGCTCTGTTTAGCTTTCCTTCAACCCTGACCAGTGTCCTTGTTTCTGCCACTGACAAACGCCCCCACAGCATGATGCTGCCATTACCATGATTCATTGTTGCAGATGGTGACAGGCATACAACGTGGTGCCAGCTTTTGTAAAGACATAAAGCTTAGAATTCAAGCCAAAAACTGTGCATATTTAAAGATAATGTGAAATCAACAAAATCTACTGTAGGTGGACTCTAGAAAAGGTGGAGAAACTCAAAGAATCTCAAAAATTAATCTCCAATGAAATGGGAGGAACCCAAGTTAAGATTAAAGTGTGACAGCAGAGATAATAACTGCAGCTACTGAGCTAGTACCATATTTGAAAGTAACTACAAATGAACTATGTTGTTTTACTGCTGATGACCCATCTGTTCTGCTGTTTGCTGTACTGTAAAATGACAATAATCAAAAATAAAGTATAAAAAATCTGTGAAAATTGTGTGATAGCAAAGCATCTGAGTACTTACGTCAGTGTGGTGTTTAAGTTTTGCCTTTCTGATAAATTTGCAAAAACTCATAGAACTAATTTGTAGCTTTGTCATTATGAGCTGTTGAATGTACGACTAAGGGAAAAAGTATGAAGTTTGTGACACATTGTGTCAGTACTAGGGGGAAAACAACAAATACTCAGATGCTGTCTATATCGGTTCAAGCTGTTTTATCTGTATTTGTCTTTTCATGGCAATATCATCAGGAAAATATATGATATATAATCCATCTCTCAGATATGATATGTTTAGGTTTCATTTGGTGAAAATCATTGTTACAACAATCAATAATGACAATTCAACAACAAAATAAAGCTGTTGATCCATCTGACAGTCAGAGACAACAAACCATGTTGAAACAGTAGGTTTGTCTGTGGAGTCCTCCCTTCACAGGTTTATTTAGGCCTAGCAGTGTGGACCCCAGCCCATAATCCTCCTGCAGACACACCTGCAGAGGAGAGTATAAAAACCCTGGACTGCACTGAGTCAAGCATCAAGCTTCAAGCAGTCTCTCCACAGAAGCTCCACAGCCTCCAGACTGACCCTGAAGATGACTCCCTCTGTCAGCCTGCTGCTGCTGCTCCTGCTCGGCCTCTCTCAGGCTCTTCCTCTCCAGGAGGAAGGGAGTGCAGAAGAAGACACCATCGACATCACCACCAGGATTCTCACTTCCAACAATGGCACCGATGAGATTCTGCTGGAAGGAGACCTGCTAGCTCCCAGAACCAGAAACGCCATGATGTGCTGGTCCCAGAGCTGCCTGTGGAGGAAGGCCTCCAACGGCTATGTGACAATCCCCTTCACCATCAGCGGTGAGTTCTCTGGTTGGGAGAAGCAGAAGATCGACTATGCCATGAAGTCCTACCACAGCAGGACCTGCATCCGCTTCGTCCCCCGTCAGAACGAGTACGACTACATCAGCATCGAGAACAGAGCTGGATGTTTCTCCGCTCTGGGCAGAGAAGGAGGCAGACAGGTGCTCTCTCTCAACAGGCAGGGCTGCCTGTACCACGGCATCATCCAGCACGAGATCAACCACGCTCTGGGCTTCCAGCACGAGCAGACCAGGAGCGACCGTGACCAGTACGTCAGGATCAACTGGGAGAACATCAACCAACAGATGGCCTACAACTTCTACAAGCAGACCACCAACAACCTCAACACTCCCTACGACTACTCCTCCATCATGCACTATGGGAGAACAGCCTTCTCCATCAACGGTTGGGACTCCATCACCCCCATCCCCGACCCCAACGTCCAGATCGGCCAGAGGCAGGGCATGTCCTACTGGGACATCATGAGGATCAACATGCTCTACGGCTGCTAACAGTGATTCTGATGCCAAATGCATTAAATTCACACTGTTTTTCTTTAATTACCAATGTGATACAGGAATCCATAGAACCAGTGGTTACAATCATTTTAGCCACATTCTTTATAGTAATAAAACAACAGAATTAATGACCACCCATAGGCCTAAAATGTCCTCAATAAAAGTAAAGCAAAGCCACTAATGCTGTGTTGTCATTTCTTTATCTGACAATGTTTGCACGTGCAAAAAAGTTCACATATTATGCACACAATAATAACCTATAATCACTGAGCATCAATGTGATGGGCTGCTAAATCACAGATGAAGCTGCAACACATTGAAAGCAGAAACATCTTCCACTTTGTTTTCAAGGGACTGACACACACACACAAAAAAAACATTTTGTCATGGTCCAGTCTCTGCTCTTTGCTTTTGTGAGATATCCTGAACAAAAAAGAAATACTCAAGATGACATTACAACTATATTTCAGAATATGTCCAAATGATACAAAATCTGTTCATGAGTCCAAATGAATGTTTCCACCTCACAATATCACTGAGATATCACACTCACTAGAACAGGATGGACAGACTGACGTACAGACAACTCAAAATCATGATGCCTCCATCTCTGCCTGATCCAGGTGCAGAGACACAATGACACAAACTCTTGAGAAAATTATCATAAGATGTTAAGACACAGGCAGATTTAAAGCAAAGTGTTTTTATCATTAAATTTGGAAATAATGCAAAACTACATTGTGCATGAAACCAGAAAATATTCAAGTCTCTTCAAGTTTTTCACACTTGTTACACTGTTCTAAGTACTAAACTTGTTCCAAGTATTTTTTCTTAGCTGTGTACATAGGGTAGTTTTCCTGCTTGAAGGTGAACTTTGGGTCCAGTCTAGATCCTGAGCACTTTAGACCAGGCTTCTATAAAGGGCATGTCTGTATTTTGCTCTGTTTAGCTTTCCTTCAACCCTGACCAGTGTCCTTGTTTCTGCCACTGACAAACGCCCCCACAGCATGATGCTGCCATTACCATGATTCATTGTTGCAGATGGTAACAGGCATACAACGTGGTGCCAGCTTTTGTAAAGACATAAAGCTTAGAATTCAAGCCAAAAACTGTGCATATTTAAAGATAATGTGAAATCAACAAAATCTACTGTAGGTGGACTCTAGAAAAGGTGGAGAAACTCAAAGAATCTCAAAAATTAATCTCCAATGAAATGGGAGGAACCCAAGTTAAGATTAAAGTGTGACAGCAGAGATAATAACTGCAGCTACTGAGCTAGTACCATATTTGAAAGGTAACTACAAATGAACTATGTTGTTTTACTGCTGATGACCCATCTGTTCTGCTGTTTGCTGTACTGTAAAATGACAATAATCAAAAATAAAGCATAAAAAATGTGTGAAAAATTGTGTGATAGCAAAGCATCTGAGTACTTACGTCAGTGTGGTGTTTAAGTTTTGTCTTTCTGATAAATTTGCAAAAATTAATAGAACTAATTTGTAGCTTTGTCATTATGAGCTGTTGAACGTACGACTAAGGGAAAAAGTATGAAGTTTGTGACACATTGTGTCAGTACTAGGGGGAAAACAACAAATACTCAGATGATATCAGTTGTTTTATCTATCTATCTATCTATCTATCTATCTATCTATCATATATAATCCACAGTTTAAAATGAAAATGGATCTCTTAGATATGATATGTGTAGGTTTCATTTGGTGAAAATCGTTGTTACGACAACAACAAAATAAAGCTGTTGATCCATCTGACAGTCAGAGACAACAAACCATGTTGAAACAGTAGGTTTGTCTGTGGAGTCCTCCCTTCACAGGTTTATTTAGGCCTAGCAGTGTGGACCCCAGCCCATAATCCTCCTGCAGACACACCTGCAGAGGAGAGTATAAAAACCCTGGACTGCACTGAGTCAAGCATCAAGCTTCAAGCAGTCTCTCCACAGAAGCTCCACAGCCTCCAGACTGACCCTGAAGATGACTCCCTCTGCCAGCCTGCTGCTGCTGCTCCTGCTCGGCCTCTCTCAGGCTCTTCCTCTCCAGGAGGAAGGGAGTGCAGAAGAAGACACCATCGACATCACCACCAGGATTCTCACTTCCAACAATGGCACCGATGAGATTCTGCTGGAAGGAGACCTGCTAGCTCCCAGAACCAGAAACGCCATGATGTGCTGGTCCCAGAGCTGCCTGTGGAGGAAGGCCTCCAACGGCTATGTGACAATCCCCTTCACCATCAGCGGTGAGTTCTCTGGTTGGGAGAAGCAGAAGATCGACTATGCCATGAAGTCCTACCACAGCAGGACCTGCATCCGCTTTGTCCCCCGTCAGAACGAGTACGACTACATCAGCATCGAGAACAGAGCTGGATGTTTCTCCGCTCTGGGCAGAGAAGGAGGCAGACAGGTGCTCTCTCTCAACAGGCAGGGCTGCCTGTACCACGGCATCATCCAGCACGAGATCAACCACGCTCTGGGCTTCCAGCACGAGCAGACCAGGAGCGACCGTGACCAGTACGTCAGGATCAACTGGGAGAACATCAACCAACAGATGGCCTACAACTTCTACAAGCAGACCACCAACAACCTCAACACTCCCTACGACTACTCCTCCATCATGCACTATGGGAGAACAGCCTTCTCCATCAACGGGTGGGACTCCATCACCCCCATCCCCGACCCCAACGTCCAGATCGGCCAGAGGCAGGGCATGTCCTACTGGGACATCATGAGGATCAACATGCTCTACGGCTGCTAACAGTGATGCTGATGCCAAATGCAACGAATTCACACTGTTTTTCTTTAATTACCAATGTGATACAGGAATCCATAGAACCAGTGGTTACAATCATTTTAACCACATTCTTTATAGTAATAAAACAACAGAATTAATGACCACCCATAGGCCTAAAATGTCCTCAATAAAAGTAAAGCAAAGCCACTAATGCTGTGTTGTCATTTCTTTATCTGACAATGTTTGCACGTTCAAAGAAGTTCACATATTATGCACACAATAATAACCTATAATCACTGAGCATCAATGTGATGGGCTGCTAAATCACAGATGAAGCTGCAACACATTGAAAGCAGAAACATCTTCCACTTTGTTTTCAAGGGACTGACACAAAAAAAAACATTTTGTCATGGTCCAGTCTCTGCTCTTTGCTTTTGTAAGATATCCTGAACAAAAAAGGAATACTCAAGATGACATTACAAGTATAATATTTCAGAATATGTCCAAATGATACAAAATCTGTTCATGAGTCCAAATGAATGTTTCCACCTCACAATATCACTGAGATATCACACTCACGAGAACAGGATGGACAGACTGACGTACAGACAACTCAAAATCACGATGCCTCCATCTCTGCCTGATCCAGGTGCAGACACACTCCATCACCCCCATCCCCGACCCCAACGTCCAGATCGTCCAGAGGCAGGGCATGTCCTACTGGGACATCATGAGGATCAACATGTTCTATGGCTGCTAACTGGAATGCTCAGAGTTACCATTTAGCAAAATGCAACAGAGTTACTTTTTTTCAGTTATCTGTAATCATCCAAAAGGCAAAACAACTATGGTATGAATGATGTCAATTCTAATTTCTATTAACATATTCCTTAAGATGTTTACACAATAAAATACATACTAAAGTCAAGATGTAAATGAAACACAGAATGTCTATTAAAAAAAAAAAGTCAGAGCAAAAAGGGCCAATTCTTGTGTTGTGTTGTAAAAACTGTACAAGGACAGTACAGTTGGCACTGTTTTGAATTGTAAGTGTAAAATAACAGAAACACTTACAGTCTCTCAGAGTTACATCTGAAAAGCCAGTCCTTTTTTTAGCTCCACAATAACAGGTGCTCAGACCCTATAGCCCAGTGGGGGTGTGATGTGAGTAGGTGGGTGAAAAAGTGGGGGGATTCATCTGCTGCTTCAATGCAGGCCATAATAGATATCAGCTTTAAAAATTGTGGTATTCTGAACACAACACTGTTTATTAAGTAGATAAATGAATACATGAACCCTTGTGTCTTTTGTTTGCGTGCTCAAAGTGAATGTGGGGTTGAAACAGATTTTTTTTTTTTTTTTTTACCCTTTACCCCAGTGAGCGCCAGCCTTAGCATGTTCATCCCATCTGTTTTCATCTTCCTGTGGTATCTCTCACCTCGGCTGCCTGCCTGCCAACTATCCCTGCCATGAAGTGAGAACATTTCTTACAGGCTCTGCAATGCATATAGGACCTTTCTCCAATCACAGCAGACACACATAAAAGCACTTTCTGTACTAACCCTATGCTGCACAGGAAGTTAATACCCTCTATAAGAAACAGCTGACAATCAGCAGTTGTTTGTAGGACTGATCAATAAGAACAACAACAACAAAAATCACTTACTAAAAAAACCTCACCTACGCTACTAAAAAAAGCTTTCTATTAAACTTAAAATGCTCACTTATGCTGATATGTCAAAGCACCACTAAATAAAAAAATACATATTTGTAGCATGTAGTTATTGAAGAATCTCATAAAATTGATGAGGATGAGAAGGATCTGATGTTCATGGTATTTTCATTATTATTATAGTATCTCAGGATCTGAACAGCTATTAGTGCTTATGAAGCTCATAGCTCCATAGCTATGAAGCTATGAAGAGGTCTTTAGTGACCTCTGGAGGTTACTACAGTTAATGACAACAAATATTTATTCCAATTAAATTATGAAATAAAGTATCCAGATCATTTGAGTAAAAACACTGATATGTACCATCATCACAATTAAGAGACCAGAATTTGAGTTACAAGCAAGTAAAAATACAAATGTATTTTTTTTAAATGCACTTACAGTATGAGCCATTGATGACCAAATGTGCAGAAAAACTCACTTCTGAGTATGTTTCTGATATTCTATCACTATCACTAAGGCATCCAGTTGTTTTTATCAATGGAGTAACAGAACTAGTGTATAACTACTTTCTATAGTGGTGAGTTGTTTCATCTATAACATAGTATAATATGTTGAATATACCGAAAAATAACAGTAGTAACAGTGGAATAAATGCAGCAGTGAGAAGTGTACAATTTGAACAATGCTGAATTTACATTTTTTTGGTCTATAAATGTCTATTGTACAATGTATTTTAAGTGATGTGCAGCATGTAACTTGTGCCACTAGATGGTAGCAAATTACCAGAAAGGTTATTCATGCCTCTGTCTTCCTGCTTTGATTTTTTTATACGCCATGAAGCTGTTATTCAGTTACAGTGATACCAAAACTCTGTAGTAAGATTATTAACAATGACTTCTCTACACTGATCTCTGATTAAAGTCAGGATTCATCTCAAGATCCTCCTCCTTATCTTTAGGGCCTTGAAAAATTATACTCCAGATTATTTCAGGGAACTATTTATATCTCTGCCCAGACCCTCTGGTCATCCAAGCAAGGGCTATTAGTCATACCTTGTTCAAGAAAATGCTAGTACTAAGTGTTTGTTGTCCTGAATTCCAGGTCCCTGAGAGTCAGGTCAGCAAACTCACACACACCGGACCATAAAAAATGTATTTTGTCTTTTCATGTCATGGTCTCAAGATGATAAGAGGTCACGTGTTTAAATCTCCTAAGACTGAGGGAGGAAATGAGAAACTCATCCCTCTCATCCCTAAACATACAGTGTATAGTTCTATATTATATTGCAATATTATACAATATGTGCATGGCCTTCACTGGTACATAAGACTAGTTTTAGTGAGCAGCTACCAGATGTCACTCTGCAAACTATCTCTGTAGACATGGATGTTAAACATAAAGCCAGTTCCTACGTTGCCCATAAGAAGAGGTTTTTAACAGTGAGTGGTTTGAATGCTTTCATCAAGGAGAGCTAAACAGTAGCTCTTGCACAGGGACAACAGCACCCTCCATTCAAAAATTTTGTTCACATAACATCCTCCTGACTTTTGCACTCCAAACATCCATATCTCCAAAAGCCAGCTCCCACAACCCGAATCCATTTTGGGTCAGCATGGTGTGGTATCCCCTGACTGAGGCATTTTCACAGCTTTCTTTAATCCTACACCCCTTTTATCTATAGGCAGAAATTAAACACCACAGCCATGTAGCTATTACCCCGTCTACCTCATCCAGTTACATACATACTGCCAGGAACACAAACACATGCTGTAGCTGCTTTATTCTTAACGCTCATGTGTATAGTGCCACCTTACTACTTATCTTACTTAAAATTCATAACAATCCATCCACTCTGAAAGCACTCCATTGTTAACAAAAAATATGGGCTTTGCATTCTGAATAAGGAAATAATCAAACTACAAAGCATCTGAATATTGAGACATTTTCAAGTCAGCCTGAAAGCATGTATGTGCTGTAATTCAATGGTCTTCTCTGCAACATTTTCAGTGAATATTATGCGTCCTCATACACTGCTAGCAGTGAGCTTTGATCTATCAGTTATTATAAATAGCCCAAGCCACCATTTTCATGTGTGGTGGTGCCAACTGGATAAAAGGTTTTCTTTCAGGAGGTTCAAGAAGCTTCACAGGAGAGAAGCTGTAAGGGGATCACAATCACACTATTATTGTTCATCAGACAAACATTATACTCTATACAGTACATACAAAATATGTACTTACACACATCCAAAAGACCATTTACCTAGAGTGCCTATGTGAGCATATGAAATTTTTAGATGTATGTTGCTTTAAAATACTTAAACTAAAAACTATTGCATTCTAAGTTTTCAAGCTATATGGCAACGTCACTCTTGATATTGGGATATACAGTATATGTAGTACATTTCTGGGTATGGAGCTTATTTCATCTGGGGAAATATGAGTCAGTGTGTGCGCATGCGCTTGTGTCACAATTCAGTTTTCAACCACAATGAGGTGTCACTTGATGTCACAATAGAACGTCACAGATCTGATCTGATGTCACAGATTGGAAAAACTAGCTGATGTCACAATGGAGCTAGTTGCTTGGGAGATTCTGAAATTTTCCTGATCTTTCTGACGCCCGTGGAGGTTACATAATAAATCCGTCATTTGATGGCCATCATGATGAATCTTTTGCTAAGTCGTTGAGCAGAGCAGAAAAGTCGAGTGTTAAACTTGCCTGTGTCCTGCACTTGTAAATGGATTCAGAAAACTTTGCCGCAAAATCCTGGATGTAAAAGATAAGGATTGACGTGCTGGATAATAAATTATGAGGCTGTAGTTGCAACTGCAGTGATGGTGAGTGATCTGGAAGTAATGGTTCTTCCTCGAGACCTGTGGTTGTGTGAAGTAGTGATGCATACAGTGTGTTACCTGCAGTAAATAATCAGCCTGCTCCCAGTTAGAAGAGCCGTCCCAGTGTTGCTCTGCACGGGGCCACGACAAACGGTGTCTTAAGTTTCTAAAACGCCAATGGACATCAGTTTCCACTTAAATGATCTTTCCGGCTGCGGCGTAATACAGTTTATACGCAGGTACACGGTGGTGCAGTGGTTGAAAAAAGTAGTTCCAAAAGAAAGTGTTGTTTTCACAGGAAAATAAACCCCTGAAAATATTCTACATGAACCCCACGTTTATACTTTTATTGGATTCTCCCAGTGGACGTTTGAGACGTGTCTTAATACGGTTTTTCTCGGGGTCTTGTGCACAAAGGTTAACGTGTAAATCGTGCTACCTCCGGTCGGCTCGAAAGTGCTGATCAGAATTTACTGCAGGCAATGCACTGCCTATATTTGATTACCTCTCAAAACCCCATGCGAATTAACTCAGATTGCTCTCCGTGGCAAGTGCTAAGCTGGCAGTAGCGAATAGAATAATCAATGGTGTTTAATCAATCAATATATTACAATTACAGATCTGTAACTCTGCAGAGATAATCAAGGCCCCCACAGATTTCCTCCACAAGGACTAGCCAGTCACATATGAAGGGCCTTAAAACAATCCTTCCATTGCATGAAGGATAGACTCTGCTCAGCTCATTCTCTTTTCCTACCCAGACAAGGACAAAGAGTTACAGGCTACCTGTGGGCTGCCCACAGAAGCATGACACAGAGAGAGCCATGAGACCGCTGAGCAGTGTTGAGATTAAGCAGCACCCTGTTTGCCACAGAGTGGGCTGTTGAAGACTTCTGCAGCTACACTGGTGGATAGAAAGTTATAATCAAGACATGCCACCAACCTGTCACCTTCCTGAACAGCCAGGACATGCATTGAATAGCCATACTGTAGCATGGATGATGGTGCTGCAAGGCCACTTTGTTGAGGTAGGTATGGTTCAGCAGTGATTGTCCTCTGACTTCCACAGAAAATGCATCATTTGCTGAGAGGTGCAAAAGAAGAAAGTCCTGAAGCCTGTATTCAGACAGTACACTATGGCTGGAAACCCAGGGATGCTGGCTTGATGATCATCATCCACCATGTAGGAATATAAATACATACAAACACAAACACACTTATGTTTGTGTATAAAATTTACATAGGCATATTATAAATACTGCTAAATGCCAGAATTAACAGCTGTCCCTATTTTCCCAAAGGCTTTAGAAATGGCAGTAATCAAGCATCTTCTAAAAAAGAGTAACCTGGATGTCTGAGTAATTAGCAACTATAGATCATATCAAATCCCCCTTTATAAGAATCTATATAAAAACATATCTATAGATTTCAATTGGCTCAATAGCTGAACATTGAACATACATGAAGTCAAATGGAAATGGAAAAAAAATGGAAACACTCATTTTTTGACAACATATGGTTTGACTCAACATTAATTCTTCAGGGTTACTTTATAGCAGAACTCATGTTCAGTGATGTGATGGCATATTTGTGAAGGTTATGCATGTGTTAATGTCATCTAATTATGACAAACCCAGTTACTAGTGATTATAGCTCAATGCATATGGAAAACGATGGCTGATTTTACAGTCTGATGTGCCCATAATGACTTTCAGCTATCTCTGCACTTTATCTGCTCCTGTGTTTGTCAGAGAAAATTGCATTAGCTTAAATAGCACCAAACAAATCCACCATTACCTTAAAGAGACCTTTAAAAAGAAAAGACATTTGGACATGTTGGATGGGATGGGATTTTTTTTTTTTGGGGGGGGGGGGGGGTGCTGCACTTACTAATTTATAGAAGATTTTGGGGGAGAATTGTTCCTCTAAATTTAAAGTGACTAAAAACATAGGTGTTGTTTTCTTCCAGAAAACAGAATAACAGGGTAATGTGAGAACTGCACAGAAAAGGACAGTAATAACTTAAGTGATGTTCCCCTACAGAAGACTACCCCAAGACTCTTACTACACAAAGAAGAAATGTCCTGCATGGCTCAGTACAGGCAGCGAAGAGAAGCCATTACTGTATTTGCAACATGTACCAATGTCCTATTGTATTTTTAATGCAATAAGGAGCAACTGGACTGTAAACTAACAGTAACAGACAAGTTGGATCCTTGTGGCAGAACAGCCAATCCAGCCTCATGTCAGGCTCAATATGATCTCTTCTAGCTAAATTCATTGAGACTTACAACAGTTCAGCTACTGCTAGTAAATGGGTATATTTGGCCTAATATCTAAGGCATTGTCTGACCTGGCTGACATAATGTGAGAAAAGTGAAGCAGCGAGCAGGGGTGATTTTACCAGGGGCTGAATGATTCAACAAGTGCAGCTGGCTAAACCAGAACTGATTTAAAATGAACTCTGTAAGAATGGCAGGGCTGTCTTCAGGTGGCTGTATATGCTGTACATTTTCTGTGCATCGTTGTGCATTTTCATGTTGATCTGCACATTGAATTGGCAGCTGTAATAAGGCAAACACAAAACACAGACGTCTCTGGGCTTCAACAGCTGTCCTCTCAAAAGCCACAGGTATGTCCATCTGTTTTGTGAGCAGTACATCTGAAACAAATGTTGAAAGCATGCCTGTGTGATGTTGTGCTCATCGGACAGTGTGCTCCCCACTCTCTAGAAGAGATGTAATAGGAGTGGACAGGTCTGTGAAAGATCAGTGAACAGTTAATGAATTGGTGCACTCCAGCCAAGAAGAGAGGAGACAATAATGTGGGCCAAGTCCAAAACAATGTAAGGAATAACATGTTGTACTATAACAATAAACAGTCATCCAACACTGTATTTTTATCTCGACTGAAAACAGCTCTATTATCAGTAATATGGATTCTGGAAGGTGACTAAGCCAATAGTCTACTGTGTTTTGTAGGTGATTGTATATATTTTTTCATTAAGCCAAAGGCTAGTCAGTCATAAGGTTAATAAGCACAAACATCATAGCTCCTGACTGGTAGTATTCACTGCTCTGGCCACATGGACCCGCAATTATAAATGGCAGAGTTGCCTGGTTTGCATCCAGGGTCCTGTGGTTACATTTGGGCAACAAAAGTGCCTTGGTTATGGTTAGAGAAGTCACTCTGACCTCAACACCTTATGACTGAAATTAGCATATAGGGATTTTTTTTGTCAACTGGAAAAAGGATTTTACAGGAATGATTTTCCTACAATAACTGGTGTTAAAGTCTGGTGCGAAAGATGCCTGTTGTAGTTACATAATGTATGTTGCAGCTCAAGCCTGTTAGATAAACCTTCATGGGAATCTGTAGCTATTGTACACACATAATAAAAGTTGGAGTGACAGGTCATCCAGGGAATGGATTATAGTTAATCGGATTTTGCATTCAGTTTGTCTCATCTGCAGCATGACCTTTATATTTCCTCATGTTTTCAAGCTGCTGTACTGAATTTCTCTCATTATACTATTAATACCGTCTTTAAGCACATTTTAGTCATTGCACAGACAATGCCATGGCCTATGAATTGTAGCTCATACCAAGGGAAAGAGGAACAATTTCTGGACAAATGACACATTGAGAAAATTGTAGGATCTTTGATGGCTGAATAGCAGAGCTAGCTACAGGGAAGTGTGCTTGAAAAAGCGGCGCAGGACTCAGCTATTGCTGTTCTGAGATCAGTTATGATATTGCACACATAAGTAGAGACCGGCACATACGCATTAGAAAACGACTTCAACAGTCTCTTCACAATTAGTGTTAGGAGTCTGCAGAAAAATAACAAATCAACAGTACACAAGTACACTGTGATTCATCATCTGTTATCAGTGGAAGTAGTCTTTGCAAGTGGTCTTACTAATCACTTGTGTCAGTATGCTTGATGACAAGGTGTATTGTGGAGCAGATTTTAATAACTCCTTGCAGCTTTCACAGACATGAAGTATTTATTCAATTTACATATTTACAGCTATCCATTTAACATGGCATCCAAGTCTTAACAATCTGTTCTGCATCGTGCTCATTATAATATGCTTTCCTCTCAGTTGATCAATGTTTAGGGTTCAAGATCTGAAATAATTTCGACAAGTGTGATACATACTGAGGCTGCACTCTGCAGTGTCGCTGCGTCATCGTCAGTTAATGATATATATTGTTGATTATGATTTAAGAGATTTCTAAGATATTTTTATTTATGTACCTTTGATATGTCAAAAGTCCCTGCTTCATCATAACAGCTATGCATTTAACAGACAGTGACCAGTAGTGTCACTGTAATCACATCACATTAATTGTTGAAACCAATTGGAATCATACATTGAGATGGTGGCTTGTGAGCAGGGGAGGGGGCTGTGTGGTTCTTAGTCTCTGGTTACTTATGCGTTAAAGTCACTACACGACACTGTCCGGACCATATGACTACTGTCTGACTATCATGATGACCATAGATTAGGTACAAAGCAATGACCTACTTAAAAACCTTAAATCACATTTTGATGTACCTTGCAACCTCAGTAAGTAACCTCAGCAGTCATTTGAGACCTCCTTCTAAACCAGCAGGCAGTATGCAACTACACAACACAAAAAACACTGTTGTGTAACCTGACAATCAGTTTTCTATTTATCCTTTATTCCTGAAGCTTTCAATGGAGGATGGTGGATTTATAATGTATATAGCTGACTTGTCTCAAAATAGACAGTTACACAATACACAAACCATCAAACAGCTCCTCACCATGTTTTACTATGTTCATAAAGGTGTTATATAACCCTCGAAGTAAGATGGGTAGCCTCAAGCACTTCACACATAAAGACACATCTAAACCCACTGGTCTAGAAAGTGAAGGACATTTTATATTTTTAGACTTAGTCTACACATGCATGTTAGATGCTGTTGAATATAAATATATCCAGCCAACAGATAAAAGTGAAATGTGAAATAATTCAACCAGTTCTGTAAAGCCCCTTTCCCACTGACCAAAAAACCTGTTTAAACCTGCTAACAATCGGCTTCTGGCCGCAGTGGGGAAGGGTCACGACCCACGTCAAACAACTCTCCAATCGAGGCAGGTTTTCCCACTGCAAGCCGATCAGAGGTAACCCACTAATTTACATGGCATCGTGCCACTCTCGTCCAAGACACTTTGCTCGCACTCAATCAACATGGCAAAGCACTAGCAAGACAGCGCCAGAGAATGGGAAAAAACACTGACCACTGCCTCACTAGCTTCCATGCTGCTTTCCATCATTTACTTTGCTGTTTTCTGATGTTGTCATCAACGTGATGATGACATCTCTAGACATGCAGTGGCGGGGGTAAATGGCCACGCACGTCGCCAGCTGGAGATCAGACGTGAGTTTTTAGGTCAGTGGGAAAGGAGCCCTATGTCGATTGTAAGCGGGTCGACCTGCGTTTAAAAAACCCGCATCGACTCGCTAATTTTAGTGGGAAAGCAGCACACGTTCCTGTTTGCTCTCAGTGCTGAAGTAGCATGGTTGTCCTTCTTCTTGACTAAACACAGTCAGACACCTGTCGTCAGTGGATTTTGGCTCAGCCCGTTCACAGTTGCTGTCATTTCCACCAGTGGCCATTCCTCTTTTAGGGGACAAAGCAGCAGCAGTACATTTCAAAGACTCTGTTATCACTGTGTTACTTGGCTTGTCTGACAATTCTGTAGCTTTGTGGGTGCAGCTCCTTAGTCCCTTGCGGAAGCGTATGGTGAACAGGCCATAGATGATTGGGTCCAGACAGGCATTGAAAAGACCAAAGATGAACAGGATGTGGGTGAGGGAGTGAGAGACTTTTCCCTCTAGGTCATCCGGGAAGAACCAGTACCACAATCCCAACAGGTAGTATGGAGTCCAGCAGACTATGAAGCATATCACTATGACGATGCTCATTTTCAGAGTTCTCATTCTCGCTTTGGGGATGTTGTTCTTTGAACAGCGTAGATGTGGCTCGTTGGAGGACACTAGGGAGGAGAAAAAGAGTCAGGTATCAGTGAATAGCTGGGAGGTAAGCATGCAAAGTAACAACTTTAAGGTCTCATATTTTACACCACACTTACACAAGATATTTGTGGTTTTAAGAACCTCTCAGGCCTCTCTCTGGAGCTCTAGTAACAAAAGGTTGGTGAGCCAATCAGAAGAGCAGAGGCTCTGAGCCTCACCTCTTACTTTGTGAATACAAGCTGTTTGCACTTCTCTGTGGACTGAGCACTTTATTGTCACAATATTAATACATAATTTTCACCTGTTTTGTATTCAACAGCAACAAGAGCATCTACCTTTATACAATATGAATAATAGCATTACACCTTTTGTTTTAAATAAGTGAGCAGAACTTAGGTCGTTTCCAGATCCACTTGTCCTGAACAAACAAACCCCGGCCTCAGCGGAGAACTTACGGCTCTTCTTTGTCATCCGTTTTGAGATTTGGATAAAGATCCTGGTGTAGCAGACAATCATTATGACCAGTGGCAGCAGGAAGAGGCAGGAAAAAGTAAACATATTGTAAGCAGTTTCCTGCCAGTGAGTGACAAAGCTCCCCCGCGTGGTGCACTGAGTGAAGTTGGCTGGATACGTGATGGTCACGTTGTGGAAAATGAACATCTGTGGAGTTAGAAATGAAATTATATTAGGAAAGCTTTTCACTGGTAACTAGTATTTTATTCATCCTGGTTGTTTGTCAGAGGTGATATGTAAAGACTGAAGCATTATCTGATACTGAACTCACAGTGAATTCACTAAAAAGCCCACTGTCCCTCAGAATTATGTTCATGTGGGTTGCCTTCATTTACATCCAAATGCCAGTATTCAATGAAATTTAGTTATGCATACTCTTCATGACACAAAACTTAAGGATTTAACAGGTTTGACTTTGACACCTAACAGTTAACAGTTGACTATCACGGTAGTAGCACTAACTACCAAGGCCAAGAACCCTCTAATACAGCATCCTCATTGGCAGTCAAATTTTCTTCATTGTGTAGAAGCTGGCTCTGGATAGTGCAGCTCTGCCCTGCTGTTTAATAGGTTTGTTATGGTTATATTTCAGCAGCCACAGCTAAACTCATTACCAGTGACAGCCTTTTCCAAACACATTGGTTTGTGCCCCAGTCCTGAAGCCAATTTCTGTTGTGTTCTCTTCTTTTATATACTCTTACAATACCTTCTATACTTAGAGTGAGAATTACTGTCTTGAGTAGCCTATATATCCTAAAAGCAGCCAGGGTTATATAACAAGCAATCTGTCTGTTTCTTCTTCACCACATTACCAGACACTGTAGTTTCTTAATTTGTCTTCTATCAGGATCACCAGCTGGTGAGGATACAGATTTTTTTGCCCAGGACAAATTCCTTTACTCTTAATATTTTAGCATAATATTATCTGTTATGTATATTCAAGAGAAACTGTTCTCCTGCAAACAAAACTAGGTCAAAGTGTAGAACATATTTCGCTGGTACACGTATACTCAATGTGGCAGATTGAGGACGGACTTTAAAACTACTGTAATCAACTGAAATCATTGCATCTAATTGCATTCTGCTGAGAGTCAGCCATTTTCAGCTCGATGTGTCGCTCGTACTCTGCTCACATATCCAGTAGTTTGAAGCAGTGACTGAAATGCTGCCCATTCAGACCACATGTTAACGTAAAAACTATTGACAAGCTGCTGGTCTGCTAGCAGTTGACTAAAATCGACTAAAACAATCACTCAGAAAGAAAGTCAGAGACAGAACACTTTTGTCTCTTACACAGTGAATTGCCTGTTTTCAATGACCACTTTTCCCCCAAATGTGTCTGGGGCCTTTCAGAAAGGCAACAGACATATATTTGAGGTAGGTTGGTATCAGAGTCAGGTCTTTATTTCAAATTCTCTCTGCTTACTTGTTTAATTGACCATAGTATTTTCCCATGAAGCATTTTTTTCCATTTACTTTTTTAAATGATGGCATCACTACATGTTAAATGACCGTCCTGTGTTGTGGTGTTTCTGTTGTTTAAATGCTCTGCTCAGTGTTTCTGTTTGTTTGTGTGGTTATAACAAAATCTGGTGAAAGTAGTGTATTTGCTGTAACAGAGCCAGCATAAATTCTGTTTCCCTATAGTTCCCAAGCAGCTATACAAACAGAGTGGCAAGGTGTCTGTCTGTGTTTGTGCATATAAATGTCTGTGGGTCATATTTGAGTAGATATTGTTGTTTAGGTTGGAGGACCTGTTGATTTAAGGCCCTGTTTTTAAATGACTTGTTGACATTGACAAGTCAGAAAGCAACTGTTTTTTGATGAGCTAAAGTTAGCTTAAAGCTAGGGTTGACCTTGAGAAAGATTGATCATTATTATTGACATCATTGACATGATGGTTATGGCCCAATGGTACAACCTTTTTTCAAATCTTTCTCATCGTGTTCCTCAACGTCGACCATAGCTTTAATTAGCTATGGTTAGCTCAAATCTGCTGGCAACAGCTGTTTCTATCTCTGCCGGCAAAATCAGCACAGCAGTTGCCAGCAAGAAAAGAGATGAGTGATTTTGACTACATCATCTCAAGTTAAGAGCTCGAAACTTGGAGTAGTATTTGGTCGCCATTGTCATTGTAAACTGTGTTTATGCTGAATGGAAAGTTCAACTAGTAAAGCAAGAAAACTGCTGAGTTTCTCATGTTTAATCAATATTTTTTAAATCCCTTTTAAGTAATCTATTAATTAATCATTTTGTCTGTAATGTGTCCAGAAATGATCAAAAATGTCCATGGTAATTTCTCATGACATCATTTTCTGTCTGTCTAAGATCACGCAATCATTTCAGTTTATATTCTTGTATTTGCATTCATCTGTGATGCAAAAATCTTTTACATTTCAACTGAAACTTGAACTGGAACTGAAAATTTTAAACTGTTGTGATGCAACCCTTTGAAGAATCATTATCAAAGCTCTGTGTATTGAATGGATTGCACCGTATTGCCACACATCTGCTGTTCTTTCATAACATGATCAACAGTGTTACGTGATATGCAGCCAAATATCTTAATGGTTACAGTGAAGCATCTACACTGGCAGGATTAGGGATTCCCATCCTTGTGTTACTCAATGATAGAGCCAGTAATCCCAGACACAGAGACTGTGTGGGGCCCCTTAATCATGCAGCAAGGTTTTCCTGCATCAAAGACTCAAGAATTCTCCACATGTATGTAAATGCACAGAGATGTAAACAAAGAGAATGATGAAACACACTTTCATGTAAATTATAATCCCTTTAGCATTATGAGACAATAATATATGTAGATCAAATTATCTACTGGCAGGAATAAAGACCTGTAACCTGTTCAGTTTAAGAAAAGCCTCACACAAAAGATGGAGATCACTTCTTTCCATCTTATAATGTGGCGCTTCACTATGATTCACTTTTCCAAAAGCTGTTAATGTCAGTTTAACTGAGCCAAACAATCTGTAATCACCCAGCCTGTCAATAGCTTCACCTGGCCTTACCTGAGGGACTGAGAACAAGGCGCTCATAGTCCACGCAACCATTAACATGACCCTGTTCCTTTTGCGGGCCATGCTAATGGCTAGAGGGTTGAGGATAGCCGACTGTCTGTCCAGACTAATCACCACTGTGACAAAGGCACAGGAGTACATCGCCTGTAGTTTGAGGAACATCAAGAACCTGCAGGCCGTGTCCCCGGCCAGCCACTGCACCGTGATGTTCCACACAGCGTCCACAGGCATCACGATGAAGGTAACCAAGAGATCGGCCACAGTCAAGTTGATTATCAGTACTCTGACGTGTGATTTGCGCTTGTGGCCATTGGCTGCCCAGAGCACGGCCAAATTGCAGAAAGTGGAAATGCCACACAGGATGAAGGTAATGATCACTCTGACTTTAGCTGCTGTTGAAAAGGTAGGCAGCTGCAGCGGCATGTCCGGTGATGTCCAGTTACAGTGGGGAGCCAGGCCGTCACAGCTGGCATTGAGGTCAAATCTGGCACTCTGCTGATACATGATGACGGGAGGAGCACAGCAGGAGGAGGCGTTCATTTTCTGACCCTCACCAAGGAGTCAGCATCTTGTCCAGCTACATGGTGGTGCAAGAGGGAGATGAGGCAAAAATGGATCAACCAGTCGTCTCTATACAGTCGATATCAAAGACTCATCTGTATGGCTTTCCAGAAAAAGACTAGTTCTGTGAGTAACACAGTGGCAGACAGAGAGGGAGCAGTCTGCTGGGTAGGGCGCGTAACTCTGATGCGCACTGGGGTGGAAAGATGCTATGATTGCCTCCAACAATTCCCCTCATGTGCAGGGGGGGGGGGGGCTGTTGAATATACAGCAACACCAACAGAAACACCTGACAATCCCATAACCCATCTGTTTAATTATACCCTTAAAACAATATCCTCTTATCTGACAAAACAAGCGAGCTAAATGGATTAAACAGATGTTTCAGGAAACCTTATCCAACAAACTTTCCTACCCAGAAAGCATAATTCTGCAAGACTTGGATTAGTGAATATTGTAATAAATAAAAATAAAAACTTGAATGGCTTCAATTGTGAATACTGAGGTTCTCTAATCTCTGCAGCTACTGGCTGGAGGAAGAGGTGGAGGGTAGTAACAGTCCAAGAAGTAACAGTCTATGTCACTAGCGTGAACGAGGCTTGGATGAAGCTCACCCTGAAATAAAGCCTATTTAATGTTGTCCTGTCCAGACAATAAAGTAACAGGCACATATTAGCACACACACACTAGACGCAGCATAAGAAGACTTACGTACATAGATGCCTGTGTTTTAAGATGCAGCAGAGTATTTTCCACCGTCAAACTCTGTGAAATCCTCTGTGTGGAAGTCCTCGACTCCGCTGCGGCTCCATCTCCCTGTTGGACTCCTTCACGGTGACTTTCCAGAGAGTCCGTCAGGAGGAGAAGGGACAGGGTCCGCTCTTCCCCCCGCAGCTTCACTTCACTGAGCCTCTTTCACATGCGTTTTGTAGCCTGCGCGCCCCCTGCGTCCTGGGCGCCAGTCTCTGTGTTGGCGCGGGCACGAGCATCTCAGGAGTCACTTTTTTTTTTTTTTCTGTTTGTTTGTTTTTCTGATCTCATCCCGGCCACAGTCAGCGTAAAGAAACATTTCTGTCCTTAGTGGAATCTCATTATTGAATATTTCATCAAACCTGCTTTTACCAGTGTCCACAAAAAAAGAAAGGACCATACAGCAGTGTTATCAGCAGTCTGTATCCCATCTGTAGTGCTGCAGCATGAGAATTAATGCATTATATGTGGATATGTGTATTTTGTCCACCCCTGTGATATACAATCTGTGCCAGTGTCCCCTCTTGTTCACCTCTTTTCCAGTCTTACATCTGTTTTCCATTTGCTCAAACATGCAAATAATGGAAAGAATCCTTAGAGAGGACAGTTCCCCTCCAGCTCCGAGGCTTTCAGGGGTCTGATGTGGGAGTTAACGAAAAGTACAGTGGATGTATTTAAACAGCACGAACTAGGTCTTATTCAGTTATCATTTTCTCCGTCTTATTGCTCAGATCATTTTGATGCAGCACCTCTGCACAATTTAAGATATCCAGATACCTAAATACCTCCACTGTTCATCATATTTGTCCAGAGTAAACCAGTGTTACATACACAACATTCCTTTTTGCCATTATGACTGAATTTCTTCCATATGTACGTTCTTCCTTCGGTCAAATCACACACCTGTGGGTCCCACCTGTAATACTGGGCCCCACTAATTCAAAGGTTTATTTGTCATATGTGGTCTCAGACCTGTGTCTCAGACACTGTGGTTTTGGAGTGGTGGTGGTTAAAGCAAGCGAAATGTCCCTTTTTTTTCTTTTACTTTGTGTGACAGGCTGTGAAGGAGCCCACAGTACCTGAAATGATCTGACCACCGCAGTCTTACAGCAAGCTCTGCCCGTGTAACTGCACAAGAAATCAAACACACTGTTACTGCAGTGCTTTTTTATAAATAGATCAATTTAATCTCCTTATGTCTTTTATTGTCCCACCAGTTCAAAAAGCTGTGGCTCTAAGCCTTGTGTAAATGTGTTCTCTGCACCTCTGGGGGAAGTTTTTTTCATCCCTGATATGCTCAGTATTTTTAAAGTCTGACCTTGAAGACAACACTGATCTGGCTTTACAGAGATGCAGAGCCCTATGAGCTGGTTCAGGGCTCCAGCCTGACTCAGATCTGGCTTCTACTCTCAGAGTCGAAGTAACTTAATGATTTATTGGAGACGTCTCTTTCCTTCTGTAGCCAGCTACATTGGCATGATAACTTTACCAAACTCACTTAAACTGCTATTATGAATGTGTTAAACAGCTGTTGTTATCAATAGCTGCTGAACTGGTGAGGAGATGACTTTTACTGTATGTGCACAGTTCTGCTTCTTATGTTAGCACTTTGCATGAATGAAATACAAACAGAGAAAGAGATTGTATCCAATCATCAGCCAGTGTAAAAAAGCAGGAACCGGGGTGATGTGGATGCACTTTTTTGGACTGGGTTATTAGACGAGCTGCAGCCTTCTGGAATAAATGTAGGTGGTGGACTGGTTTTTGTCTGAGGCGCAGAGTTGAACAGAGTTGCAGTAGTCAACTAATACCTTGCTAACTAAGAATGTGAAGGGGGTGACTGATGAAGTATTTGTTCATTTGTTTGGTCTGATGGTGGACCAGTGGTGCTGACTATTGTTTACAGAACCTGTAATAATCAATCACATGACTAGTTGAACATCAATGTCTTGTTCTTCTCAGCTCCTGAGCATTTTAGCATCTTTCAGCAACTTCACTTCTGTAGTTCGTCATTGCTTTCACCACCTCTCTTGCCAAATCTTTACACAGCTGTTTTTGTATTTGTTTTTCTTGTTGTGTTTTGTTTTGTTTTGTTTGCAAATCTACTAAAGCAACCATCAAAACCATGGCCTTATTTTGGCACATGTATGGTGCACCCTCTTACAACAGCTTCACATTAGTGTCAAAGTGAAAACATTACATTCCAATCAATGGACATTTCTGTTTTCTTCATCATGTCAGCAGTGATGGAGGTGTAATCTGAGCTCTTTATATGAAGTTGACAAATGTGAGCTTTTCTTATAGGTGCTGAAGGGGAAAAGAATAATGGAAAAGGCGCTTAATGGTAAACTTAATGGATTACACTGTACCACTGTGAGGAGTTGGAGATTTTTAAACCGTGGTGTGGATATGAAACATAGGCTTTGCCTGACCGCGAGCTAAATTAAATCCAGTGAATAAATGGAACACATACTCAGAAATATTTTCATTTTCCTCTCGGCCTATTAGACAATCGAGATAGAAGAGTGACAGGGAGGATGTTGAGACAGAATGACATTGTGGGAAAGGTTATGACCTGAATTCAAACCATCAGGCCATGACGTAAACTGCTGTTCATGGTGATTATTTTAACAGCATGATAAGGTATCAGGTTGTAACAGAGCAAAGA
Organism: Caranx ignobilis; assembly: GCA_021432705.1. Taxonomy (NCBI): domain Eukaryota; kingdom Metazoa; phylum Chordata; class Actinopteri; order Carangiformes; family Carangidae; genus Caranx; species Caranx ignobilis. The sequence goes on from MU270012.1 coordinate 36,164,697, forward strand.
GAAGCATCTGCTCATTCCAATCAGAACACTGACAGTTTCAAAACATGAGCTGAAGTCATGGTTATACCTGTATTCATATGGACCTGGATCAGTTTTTCATCCAGCCTTTGTTGCACGCATAAAACAGAACAAACTGAACAAGCGAGTTTGTTAAATGTATAGAAACAAGAGGATTATTTTGCATAGATTCACTTTTATCCACCAGCTGATTCAGTTACATAATAATGACGGCCAGTATTTATCTTTTCAAAGATTGAATACAAATGGGATGCTAAACAACACCATAATCACTGCTCTTTATTCGGTCCAAACTCTTTTTAGAAATTCAAATGAGAGATTCAGTTGATCCTGTCTTTGATGTGGCCTGAATCAATTATTTTTATAATACTACAAATGGCACTGACATGAAAGTATATTTTAATTACCAATGCTATTTTGGCATTGACCGTTCAGGAGAGAAAACAGATCATTTTGTTGGTATGTCATTGCCTTACCTGACAGCCACACACTCCCCTCTCTTCACTGGTGGATTATCAGCTGTGCAAAGTGATGGAGCAGCTGATTGGAGCTGGCTCGTAGTTTGTGCAGATGTCAGACTCTGGGCCATTGTCCAAACAAGCTGTGACCTTCCCAGTTCCACAGACATTAGAGACTCTTTTTTTCAGCTTAATCCAAGTAATTGTGCTGGTTGTATTGAGATTAAGTTCTAACCATCATTACTTCACTGCAGTCTAGCTTCAACCCCCACCAACACCCAAGACATATGTGACTTGACCGGCCTGGTTCTGCCTTACCTTTTGATATGCTGGACCTGCTGCTTATACAACAGATGACAGCAACCAACTATCTCCCTGTTTTGTTTTTTTCTATTGAAGCCACGAGGATGCTGAGTGTACCAGTTTTTACAATATGGTGATTTATTAGCTATGAATTTATAAGTGCAGAAATAAAACTAATTCATCATTTTGGTTTGCTCTGTACTAGATGTCTCTGTCCTCATGTCAGGTCAACTCATTCATAGCTGTGTGAGTTTATCTTACAATCAGAATAGGCTACACACAGAGTGTATCTGTTGTCTGGCCCTGCTGTATAGACTGACATAGTAAAATGAAGCTTTAATTATCTTGGTCTTAGCGTTGATACCTGTTATTTAGTCTTGTTTTGCAGCCACATTATACTGATGGGTTTTGCTTGGCCTACCAGGTTAAATCAAGCCAGGTATCCAAAAAAAAAAAAAAAAAAAAAGAACAGCTTGTAGCCTCTGTGATGTTACCCACAGGTTTCTGAAAAGCAGTTTCAGTGCTCATAATGGGCTTGGCAGGGTAACTCCATGCTAATCCAAAAATTAGAGTGGCAAGGCTGTGGCAAGAATACATACCCATTAGTGCAGCTGGACCTCAGGGCATCTCGCTTTTGGATGACTAGAAGTTAACAAGTTAAAATAACATGCCAGGTATGATGGGCACAGACATGACATAGCATCTAAATGAAATAAACCTTGAATTTTACTCACTTCAAAACATAGAAGCACAGACTTCCTCAAGTCATGTTAGTCAATGTACCACACATATTCTCTTATCTCTTATCATATTAGCTCATATTTGCATGAAAAAATAACCCAGACCACAACCATGGCAGAGAGGTCGTGCACCAACTCAAATTAATTGAGGTCACACAGAGCACCTTGCCAACAGTGAAGGCACCAACCTGCCACTCAAACAGTTTTGCTTGTCTCGTTCATGTTCCCAAGGACATGTGCAAGGATACATGGGTGATACAATATGCAGCCCAGACAATGATTTTACACTATTCCACTGATTCATGTGTGAGTATTACTCCAAGATGCACCACACCGTGTCAACAAAATCAAGGAAAAGTAAAACAGTCAATAGCCATGTAAATAATACGTATCATCTCAAAGACACTGCAAAAAGTTGAAAAACACCGAAAGTAAATAATTGGGGGAGACTACACAGGGCACCTTCTAATAATGTCTTTTTTTTTTTTTTTTTTTTTTTTTTTTTACACATGTACCATTATACCAAATATTAAAAAAAAAAAAAAAAAAAAAAAAAAGAAAGAAACTTTTTTTCCTTTAATTTGTCACCTATCTGTAGATTTCTTTCACATCAAGTGAAATTTAATTTGAAAGAAATTTCTAAAAAAAAAAAAAAAAGGATTTTAACATAGGAGGTGCTGACAAGGAGGCCATCTGATAATCAAAGTGGTATTATTACATGAGACGTGTGTGTTTAGTGCTGCCCTGACCAGTGTGTGATCAGCCCATTAACTCAAAACATGAGAGAAACCAAACAGTTCACATATGCACCAATTTATACATTAGGTGTGTCAGGGGAAATATCTACTATCATATCATCAATTTTATAAAACAATTAAATTTTGGTGAGTTGTGACCAGTCCCACTGGTGTGAGAAACTGCAAATGAAATAGCAAATGAATTGCTTCTTTAGAGTGTTACCTGTGTATGTGTATGTGTATATGAGTGGAAATACTATAAGATGTGTAATGGATAATGGTGGCTGTACAATGTGACTATACTGAACTGACTCATGTCCATGTCAAACCAGTACAACCAGTACAACAGAACTGATATGCTGTTGTTTTTTTTTTTTACCTGAAAGGTGACCTCTACATCCATAAAAGCAAAGAATTGGTCTGATCCAATAATTGATCATCAGTGAGTGAGCCCATTCAGCCCTGATGGAGCAAAGTCACCTTGATGGGAAGCTGAGCTGACACATACTACGATACTAAGAGCATACTCAGCATAAACAGATTTTAGACTGAAGTATAATCACAAGAGATGACCGGTCCGGACAGGACAAGGTTCCTTAGCCCATAACAAATATTATTGAAGAAGACTGGAGGTCCACCACCCATTCTGACATCCAAGGATCAATGTATGCTATTTTTCTTTATTTTTCTATTTTTTTTTTTATTATGCTTTGCTAAGAATCTACCTCGATCTACCATTAATTGTTCATTCTATTATATAACTAAAACTGCATGTTTCTCCTGCTCCCTCTTTGGAAGCTGTGATCTAAGTAGGTGAACCTTGAGCAATGAAGTGTTTAATTGGAAGTGATCGGCCTATTAACTGTTTTCTGTTTGGTCTACCCACTTTGAGCAGTTTTAGGGGTGGGTAGCTGCTTTTTCAGGTCAACCTAAATGCATCTGTGCAATCCAATTTTACAGGCCTACCATAAAATCAGTCAGCATATAATAATGAATGATAACATCTGAAAATAAAAAATCTGAAAATGTTAAGAAATAAATGAAAAGTTTAAAACCCAAAATTGTCTCTACATCATATACCACAGTATATTTTGTTCCACTGTGTTGTAAACAGGACAATAGACGGATAAACTTAAGATCTACCTGCCAGCAGTCTAAGATGTAAGTAGTCTCTGATGGGCAGTGAAGGGTAAGGAGATTATATGGCTTCTTTCCAATTGACTGCATGCTCAAAATGTTCAGAGTGGTCCTCCTTCAAAATGGGTCACCAATGATTTTTCTTTTCCTAATACATGGCAAAAAGGTTGTACATGACTGTCTATCATCCAGGCTGACCTATGTAATGTGAAGCCTCCCGGCAGAATCAGAGCACATACATTAAGTACCGAGCACTCAGGCACTGGACAAGTCACTTAATAATGGATAAGACCAGTTATTGTTTGAGCAGTGGTTTGGACTAAATGTTTCAGTTTTCAGTTTCCACTAATTATTACCCCAGTTTTTATGTTTGTTAATATACTGTGCAAGTGAATATTTTCAGCCACATTACACACATTGCTTCAGGGATGGTGATGTCAGTTTGCCTGGGTTGAAGGACATGATACATAGACATAAGTCATTTGACCAACCACTGCTACACAAGTGGATGTGTGCGTCCTTTGTTGTGTAAATATCATCCGAGCCATGAAATGAAACGTATTAACCACATAATATTGATTATTATGAGCATCATGTGTGCAGCCTTTTAATGGCAGTTCACTAACCACTTGCCATTTTGTATAATAAGCTGTACTAGACTGCCCTATACCTCACTTATAAAGTTCTTCATATATTATCTCTAGGCAAAGAAGAGAGTATTTTGCCCTCCACTGCAATTACCATATCAATGTACAATGGTAGAAAGATAATTAACACACCATTTTCAACATGAATCACAGTCAACAGGCTCCTCTGAACATGGAGATTACAGAGAAAATCCTCAGGCATATGGAATATTTTCCATAGTGTGTTGCCCTGCTGTCAGCGACTGCAGGCGCAGAGAATGTAAGTGCGTTTTGCTGTGGTGGTTATCAGTCAAACTGAGCATGAAGCATGTGATGGAATCAAATACTGCACAATGTTGAAATAAGTCCATGATTGTAGTTCAATGATGTGTAGATACACAAAAACAGAAGAATGCGATCTAAATACATTACAATTCAGAACTGACCCATTTTATCCACAGCTGTGTAAATTTCAAAGCTGGTGGACAAAGGACATTTAAATATGTAAAACCTTTTCCCACCCAAGGCCAATCGGAGATGAGATGCATTGTCTCTCTGAGTTTAACTGAGGTTAAACTGGTGCTGTAACAGTCACTGTGTACACTGTGTAAGGCCTCCTATATTGACCTTTTCTGTAACATGATAGCATCTCTTTTATGACACTTGACAGCAGGAACAGTGTCTTAAAATACAACACCAATGTAATTTTTCCAAACCTGTCACTATTAATACCCATTAACCACCTGCTGCTGCCACTGGATTGTCTTCATTTAAAAAAAAAAAAAAAATCCATTGGAGGCAGCTTGCACCATGCCTCCATTTTGATAAGCACATAATATATTATACTAAACAGCACACATTTTTTCTACCAGAAAAAAAACTCTCATCTTCCAGTGTAATTTTTCAAGTTTCATCAAAAGGGGCATTTGTTAATGGTGACAATCAGCATTAGCGGTAATACTCTGGACTATCCAATACTACGCCCTCAGCAATATCAGTTGGTAACATATTTGTAGATGTGGGGCACATTTATAGGCATGATTCACCTTTGATTCAAAAGTAAAACAAACAAAATGATGAACACAAACTCCATCCTACCACAGATATGTTTTTTTTATGATATGATGGCAAAAAGCAATTAATTGCCGTAGATAAGAAACACTCCTGGTTTTGTGACTTGTGGTGTTCCACAAGGCAGCTACTTTTGACCACTGATGTTTGTTATTTATCAGTAGTTTCTTACAGAATTAGACAAGAGATGACATAATGACAAACTGTGCAGCCATCATCCAAAACATATACAAAATATAAGCAATGATTTAATGATAGTCATTTGCATTTTCATGATGGAGAGTCTTTGGAGATTTTCATCATTCTTAGGATATAATGTATGGTAATATTAATGGGGTTGAGATCTGCTGTATGACTACTATCTATCGCAGATCCAGACAATAATCTGGACAGACTAATTACTAATTGTCAAATTTGGTCTAATGATAACCAGTCAAATTACACTTCACACTTAACAAGGGAACCAGAAAGTCTTTGAAATGTAGCTTTAAATGGCCAAAAACCCCACCAGCAAGCGCTACACATTTCTTGACCCTGGAGTCATCAAAAAATGGTGTTTCGGGCCCAAATTCAGATCTGCCCCGTTGTTTGGGCAGGCCAGTGGAGTCCAACGCAGAACGTTGGTTCAAATCAGGCCAGTAGTTTTGGAGTATATGGCCAAAACCCCACCAGTGTGCGCAAAAAATTTCTTGACCCTGGGTCATCGAAAAATGGCATTTCGGAACTTGAATATGTCGTTGGGGGGCGGCGGAGCCCAGTGCAAAAGGTATGGTTCAAATCGGGCCAGTAGTTTTGTATTAAAGGAAGAAAGACGTTCAGTAATAGCCGTTCCATACTCAGAAGTATGGGACAAGGCCACAACACTTTAAAGGCTGTATTTAGAACTGCTCCAGAATAAGAACAGGAATGGGCAGACCTTAGTTTATATAACCCTTACTCTAAACCATTCCAGTCAAGAAAACAGTTGAGGTTTATGAATTAGAAAACCCACATGAAATATTTTTAGTCCTATCTTGCTTCCTTCGGAGTGCCAAAGCTTGTCAGCTGCTGTCTTTTCTCTGTGGGAATATCGAGGTATAACTCAGTGAGTCATCTCAGGTTCACCCTGAGAGGGAACAAAAAGATGAGCTGCATCTTTTATGTCCAGAGATGCATCACTATGGCACTATGACCACTTGTCTACTTTGTCACTTAGTCATACAAGGCACAGTAAGTTTCAGTTTGATGACATGATGGAGGAATGTTGTGGCTTTTCAGGCATACAAAGATTCAAAGATGAAGGAAAAATTCATCTGAAATAATAATAATGTTGGTGTTTCTGGATTCTCAGGGGACAAAAGTCAGTTTTCATTCCTGTAATGTCAGTTAAATCCAAGCTTGCATACAATTATCTTGACCAAGGTTGGCAAAGTGAGCTTAATTATGTACCCTCTGTTATTTATGTGTACAGTTATTTCAACTATTGATCTATCTACTATCTTCTCCCATGGTAGGATTTTATCATCACATGTATAGTTTTGTTTTGTACTGTTGTTTGCACATTTTTTTTCTCTGATGTGTGCAATTAGTCTTGCACTTATTATGTGTTCTTTTTGAGTTGTTGTGAGTTTGTGAAAGTCTGTTTCATTTTCCCTTTAAGTCACCCCCTGGGACAAATTGAGTTTGTTGAACTGGATTGAATTTATCACACAGCAGGTCTGGATAATGACTTTCTGTAAAAAGGTGGTTCTCTCATTTCTATGGACCATAACAGTCACAGCAAAGAAATGAGAATATGTTAAGCTTAACAGTTACAAGATTGTCTATTTTTATTTTCATTTGTTGTTATTTCAGAATTTCACAAGAAACATGGTGGAATATGTGGTCTTTACTATGAAAATATTGAATTGACAGCAATCTCTGTAGTATAATATTTTGGATCTTAGTGGCAGAGCTGGGACACCGGGTTGGAGCCACTGAGCCACTGATCTTGCAAGGTTGGTTTTCAAGCAAAGTGATTCTAGCTGGAAGTCAGAGAGCCTCCATTCTCCCTGTAACAATTTATGTCATTTATTTAACCATCACAAATACTACGAAACTGTTTAATTAAGGTAAAAATGTACCATAGTTAAGGAAAAATCCTGCATAGTTCCTCTTTAAACTTGTTGTCCGGCAACCACAAATGTCTGCTACAGTTTTAAGGCTGACAGGCAGTTTGATGCTACTGTTGCTACAGCCATGCTTCTAGCAGGGCCAAAAATATGAGGTGAATACTGTGTCACTGTGGGTGTGAACGCCCCTAACTGTAACACATCCAAGAAAATACATGTAAATATACTGAGTCATACTGTTGGCTTCCTTCTCTGCCTTCCCAGCACGGGTCAACCTCTGATTATGAGCCAGCTTGTGTAATTAACAGGTTACGTTCAACAGTGTCCAGTAGCTTGCAGCTGCACAGGTGAAAATACTCGGCTTCTCCATCCAAGAGGCTTCGTCGGTTCTTCAGACTGGAGGGGAGAGACCCTGGCATTTAGACGTGGTGAACTGAAGCACAACATGAACTATATGGTGTGATTCATGTAAATCACCTGGGGTGAGGATGTGTGGGAGGCACCACAAGTATCTGACTGGCGGCACTGACGACATTTCTTACGCTCTGTCTGGTTTAGGGTGAAGTGTACAGCGCCAACCTGATGAAATCAGATTGGACACACTCTGTGCTGCTCACCTCAGCGCAAGGACAAAATCTTCTCCAAGCCTGTTATTGCACATTTAAGCATTAGGATTACATTACATTACATAAATTTTGATATAGCACAAATTATGACACATATCACCTTTGTAAATCTCTGCACCACAGTGAAAGAAATTTGATCCTTTACTTAAAGCTGGGGTAGGCAGGATTTGTTTTGAAAATAAACTACAGCTCCCGGTATCTTTGACCAATCAAATCTATTCTGGTCTGGGGGTTTCTGATTGGTTGAGGGGCCGGCTCTACTCTGTCCTAAAAAATCGGGAGGACAGAGTAGAACCTCCCGACAGATTAGGGCCAGCCCCTCAACCAATCAGGAACCCCTAGACCAAAATAGATTTGATTGGTCAAAGATACATTGTTCAGAGACATTGAGATACACTGTGATGGCCACAAACACACAGACCTTTCCTTACTGATAGATGAGTGGGAAAAGAAATCCTGCCTACCCCAGCTTTAAGTACCAATGGATTGATGTATTGGTACTGAAGTACTAATACATCAATACAAAATACTGAAAATCAGACTTAAGTAAAACTGTTAGAATTAGCAGTAAAAAGTATTTTCACTCTGAATGATATATGGTTATATATTGCATCATTAGATTAGATCAGATTACATCTTTTGACTTTTGGTGAGATATTGATCATTTTAATGTTTATTGAGATCAAATCATGTGTAGGTTTAGAGGGGAAAACATTATTGGAGCTATGCTGAAATTACCACAATTATCACCACAACTGATCCTCAATTATGTCTTCAATTATTTTTTACATGTTGTGTTTTAAAATTGTCTATAATCTTCCGCTTAAAAACAAAAACTGTAAAATAAATGTAGAGGGATAGTGATATGTGCTGTGATATTGTGAAATGGAGACAAAGGAGCGTGAAATGGAAGTGGAAGGACAACAACCACAACACTACACTCAACTAGAGTACTTCCTGTAAGTCAATGTGTTTTCCACCTTTGTCTCTGCAACATGGTGGATGACTGAATGTTCCCTTCACAACAAGTGCTCACTGTGATGTGGGTAAGTGTACCATCTAGTGGAAACATAATTACACAGGGGATATCTGAATATCATTAGCAGACAGAGCATCTACCATCAACCAGAGAGAGACAGAGACATTACATATCTATCACACATTGATCTCTTATCTCTATTGTGCATGCAGATCACAAAATAGTAAAATTAGTGTCATCGATATTGTAACTATAACTGTCACCCATATGCTATTTCTGTAGGTACACTTGAGATGTGTGACCATAGACATACAGGATTATGTTTATTTCACTCTGTAATGAAAGGGACAGACAGGAAGACCAACTGCTTTTAATAAATCATTCTGCATCAGGAAGATTCTATGATTGTAACCTTTCATTGATTTATTCTTATCAACAGCAAAAATATGATAATAATTAGGTAAATAACTAGATTAGAGGCATCCCATGTGTGCTGATAGAGACTGCAACTGGGATCTTTAACTACACGTATCACTTAGTCTTATGTGTAGAGGCTGGTCACTAACTGTGTCTTTTCTATCGAAGAATCCCTGTCTCCTGTGTAAAACTCTTTCCTGAGCAACAACGTACAGGTCTGACATCCTGAAACATCTCTGGCAGAAAGACTTTGCTGAATTAAAGGTCCATATTTATGTGCGGTCACGATTTTTTCCACTACTATGTGTTAAGTGTTTCGTTTTAATAATAGAGAACCTTTTCAGCAGGCACCACTGGGACTCGAACCCAGGATCTCCTGTTTACTAGACAGGCACTTTAACCAACTAAGCCATGGCGCCTGTGATGTTGCAAGCTTTTCATTCCAGCTGAACTATTCAGAGAGATGCTAGTAGACAAATAACTCTTTCTTTATATGTAGTATAAATATTGGAGAAGAGAAGATGCTTATTCTACAGAATGATTGAGATAAATACACCTTGTCTTACAGTAACTGTAGGTCTACTGAAAAGTATCAAAGCCATATACTGCTGGAGCTTGAACCTGACTACAGTGCCACTACAATGAAGACATACTAAAAAGTGTCCTCGTGACCTAATGGTGATTTGATGGAGTTGTTAAAGACATGACGAGACACCAAGGCTGGGGAAGAAGCAACACGAGCGAGCCTTGCTTGAACTATCACTAGCACATACAGTAATTCAAAGACCAGTGATGCATTTGCTTGCTTGGTGAGATGTACAGGACCGATGCTGCTAGTTCACTCAATGTCTATAGACAGGGAGGTGAAACATAATCTCGACAAGGAAGTGGTCAGTTATTATTTCACTAATTGTTGCCTGATGGTCTCTCTACAGTCACACAATCACAGACGTTAAATCTGTTACCTTCTATGTGACATATCTGAAGTGGTTCCAATAACAAACTATGTTAGATACATTTTTAATGTGCGAGTATGTAAGTCATCATGCTCTCCGGAGAAAGCCCCTCAGTGTATTTCCCCAAAAATGTCAGACTTTATTTCTAACATGATAGGAGCTGTAACAAAACCTGATCATTGTAGCAACCCTTCTTATGACCAGCAAAAAGTAATGAGGCTCTGGCAGGCTGACAAGGTCATACAGGTATGTGGTTTGCGTGGCCCCTCTATGCTGCAGCCCTCTGCAGAACTGCAAGGCCTCCTCCCATGTCTCCATCTCTCCTGGACCAGAATGACTCTTTTATCCACACAAAAGAATTCACGTTTGTGGGACTGTTGAGCGTTCGACCAGTGAATCAACCACTGGAAATGGACAACCTTTGAAATGTTCAGACCTGAAGTCGCCACACATGTTGGAGCAAGACGAACAATGAAAATTAGATGGAGGAAGAGAAGACCAGAGATTTTTCTGTCCATGCTTTCTCCAGAAAGACTTCAGGTCGATTGAGGTCGAAGATTTACTACCATTTTATAGAAGTACTCAAAAGGTACAAGTGCTGCAGCAGTAGGATTAGGTATAAAGCAAGTGGAATAACAGAATACCAGAATTTACAGAAAAATAAACAGCTATGTACTTGTCCTCTATGTGATCATACAGTCCAGTTAAGAATTTAAATCTAATGGGAATTTGTTGTGAACCATAACTTACTTTTGATGCCTTTGCACACCTCAAGTGATGCTTCCAACAACAGAAGACAGAGACATGAGTATAATGAATTTTTGAAGGGAAGTGATGCTCCTTGTTCAAATATATGTATTTATATCTATGTATTATGTGGTCACCTTACTGTGTATGAAAGCATGTTTCACCAATCACCTGACTGTGGTCTTAACTGACTAATCACAGCAGTCTGAGCCATTCACCTGGATGTCAACAAGACTGACAAGCTAAACCTTGAAACATATTCTCAAGTCAAATGTCTTCAGTGATGCAGAGAAGAGTGAGGGCAGGACCTTCACAGTTCTCATCAACGGACTACAATGTGCATTACATTTGTGTTGGTTTGAATTCCAACAATTAATAAACATTGACAGACTTAATTTTTAGGCACCACTGGGATTTGAACCCAGGATCTCCTGTTTACTAGACAGGCGCTTTGACCAACTAAGCCATGGCGCCTACTGATTACAGTTAATATTAGATCTCTGTGAAATATACAAAGAGATGGTAATGCAGTACAGACTCTGTTGTGGTTAACTTATGAACTTACTGTAGATATTCGTGATAGTAAACAATTAGACCACAAGAACGCACATAAAATAAAAATGAAAAACATGCCAAAGCTGGATTTTTTATGTGATTATACCAGGTGGGTGTCATGATAAACTAACTTTGATAGGACATCTAACCAAGGGAGGCACTGCTGGGATTTGAACCCAGGATCTTCTGTTTACAAGACAGGTGCTTTGACCAACTAAGCTACAGTGCCTACACAAAAAGTTTATCGAAATAGTATCTTAATGACCTTTATGGCAATCAATGCATTTGCAAACGTACATGAACACACAATATAAAGTGGAGGATACATAAAGGTGACAGTAAGAAGAGACATACTGGGTGGAAACAGTGCTCTGAGGAATACAAACCTTTAACTTGAACATGAGGGAGCCCGCTTACCTCTGCAATTTGCCACACTTCACTAATCAGTGACGTAGTTTTAAATGTCCTGTCAGGTCCATGTTACATGCATAAATAATGGGCAACCTTTCAAATCTAAATCTATCATGCTTCTATTGAAAACTGTAAATAATTAAAACACTCAACCCTTTATTTGTTTCAACTTTCACATTTCCACTACACCATCTTAAGATCTCAGCAAGTGAGTTAATGATGTTTTCTCAAGTCTAAAATGTATCCTAATCTGGGACCAAACACATAACAAACATAAATGCAGTTGTGGTACTATAAGACTTCTCCCTCATATTTAGAACAAACTGTTTTTTTAGAAATGAAGGTGCAATTGAGTGTACATACAACAAATTTGTTCACCACTGTAATTTTTAAAGGTAACGTAAATTGAAATGATTCATTACAGATTTCTAATACTAAAATGTTAAAGAAAAATGTAAATGGCATTCTTCCCATTATGATGATACTTTAAGGCAAGAAGTGAGTCACTGCTATAATTATAATTGTGAGTGACACCACTGACATCATTATCACCTGACCTGGACTGCTTTGGCAAAAATACCTTTGCCTTTTTCTTTGAAAAAATGACAGATCCATTTCATTTGAACTGTAGCTTTCACATTTATTACACAGTAATACCGCTTTATTTCAGCATCACTTTTCAAAAACACATACAAACTGATGAAGGCAGACAAACCCCAACAGCTACACAAGGCAGCTGCTATTCATAGCAATAACTCAGGCATCTAATCTATTTATTCATCACCTCCCAATATCAGTCCGGTCCATGCCAGGACACACTGATTGCCATTGTGCGACTCATCCCGCTCCATTTCCCTCAACCTTTTGGCGCAGGTTGCTAAATTCTTCACTAAACCCCAACGTTCTTCTCTCCAAGTGAAGTCTCAGCAGGTCTGGCCCATGTGCACTGCAGCAGTTAGCATGATGTGAGTTTTTATGAGGTAATAGACACCATATTGTTTGGACTCAGGATCTCAATCCAGTAGCCATCAGGATCCTGAATGAAGGCCAAGCCTTTCATCTTACCTGAGAAAAAAATGAGAGAAGAGAGGAATTGTAAATACTATGTGAAGAAACCTGTAAAATATATACACACATTGTTAACTTAACATATCCAAGTGTAGCGTTGCTGTGATAACAGATGCATTAGGGATGTAAAGGTTGTGGCTATGAATGTTAACCTGTAATGACTAAAGTTTCTCATCTTACCATCATCTGGTTTCTTGACAAACGTGACTCCCTGCTCTTCAAACAATTTACAGGCTGCATAGACGTCAGGAACTGCGATTCCAATGTGTCCTGTCAAAAGTCAAAGAGACTGAGACTGAGTCCCCGCACTACAGTTCCACATCAGGAGTTTGCTCTAGTGAGCCAATAATCATAATCATAGAAACATGCACATTTGTTCAAGTAGATTACAGTTCATCCTAAAAGGAGTAATTTTACATTAGCATTAATATTTACTGTCCAGTCTAGGAGAAACATTATGTTCAGCATCAAACCTCATTCCTTCTTTACTCACCAAGAGCTGTCTAAGCAACCCTCTTGTTTCGCTTCTACTTTGATCACTTTACTTCCACTGACGTTAGCATGCTAACCAGCTACTTCAGCCTGCCTCACAGTGTATTAAAACATCTTGTATTCTAAACATATACAGCTACAAATTTAGTTTTGATAAAACTTTTGCATGATGGTTTGAAAGAAAAAAAAACTGTGACTTCATTTTCACAGTTTGGGAAGCACCACTATAATGTTACTTTTACACCATTATAGTGTTTCTGGCGTTTTAAGATCTTGTCATTATTATACGTATTTATGCAAAAATACTTGTACATTTGGGACAAGACTGCACTTATTTTGTAGATCATTTCTACTGTACAATCTGAGTCTATGTAACTGTAGCATTTGGCTACACATTATGCTGGTATGATAAGGTGACCAAAAAAAAAAAAAAACATGACACCTTTTAATTCAATTTTCTTTTGTCCCGACTGTTTGTCTCTTTACCATGAAAGAAAACTTACCAAATCCACGTGGATCAGAGTTTCCATTATGATAAGACTGACTCTCATCAGACTCAGAGCCCCAGTTACTGAAAGACAAGGACAGCAGCAGGGATACAAGAGGTAGGAGAGTAAAAAAGAGAAAGCCGTTTTCAAAATGTGCCAGTATTGTGCACTGCAGCACAACAGTGAATCAGACCAAACTCAAATATTTTTTACTTCATCCAGTTGTAACATATAGACCCTTACTGTGTGAGCTCTATGGTAGCCCTTCTGGAAAAGGTCCAGGCCGTCTTCTCCTTCACATCTGCAGGAATCTCCTTCTTGTCCTCGTAGCCCAAGAAGAAGAGAGAGAAACGCATGGAGGGGAAGTCAAACTTCTGCAGGAGCCTGCAAGAATTTGCACACCAGAGAGAAAACCTCACTTTAGTTACCAAGTCGAGTCTATCAGCAAGAAACTCAGCAACACACGCACGCACACACACTCATACTCACGTCATGCCAAGGATTCTGGTGTAGAAATCCAAGGATTTAACTGGATCTTTAACCCGCAGCATGGTCTGCTGCATCATGAAATCCTGAGAAACAGAAACAAAACAACAGAGCTTAACAGTGTCACACACTTAAAGCAGGGGTGGGCAGAAATTGTTTAGGTTTTGGTTATTATGAAATTTTATTGTTTATTTTTTAAAAAAACAATTTCAAAGTGTTAACCCTTCAGATATCTTAAAATCTCACTTATGAGTGACAGGAAACATTTAAGCTTGACAAAAAAATAGTGATTTCATTTATATTGTGATTTAAATTGAAAAAAAAAAATAATAACAATAATAACCCTAACCCATCTCATATTAGAAGATTGTTGTGATAGGATTTTTTTCCATATCGCCTGGTCTTGCCAATATGCGGCACCGCACCACAGTGTGTTAAATGAAACCAGTGGTGGTGAATATGTGAGCGTAGCTGCAGAACTGAGCCACAGCTGGTTCACCACAGCTACGATGAGAAACTCTGAAACAAACCGCAGCTTCCCATCTGCCAATAGGTCAAAATCTATATATTGTACAAGAACTATTACAACTCCCATTATGCCCCAGAAACACTGATCTCTCTCTTATGAACATATTCTGTGAGGACATGTGCACAACTAGTTTATGTGCAAAAACAGCCTCTCCTATCACAATGCAAAACAGGGTATTATCACATGTTCACTGAGCGCAATTACACTCAACACTGGAGATGTAGGCTATGAGGATATTTACAGTTGCTGAGCCTTTTAGTTAGATATGACACAGAGTATTATTTCACTGTGAGGAGGCACAACACTTGCGTTTAAAGGGCTGATGATCACTCTTTGGCAGAGCTGAATTTTCCCGCAGAGGAAAATGTGTGTGTTCTTGCACTTGCTCATGAAAAGGGCTTTCAGCCAAACTTCACTTCTGTGCAACCAAGCGTATATGATCACTGCAGTTGTTTGGGGCCACGGAGCAGCCAGTATTAGCATACCAAACAGATCAGGGCTGCAGGGATATGTTACATTTGATTCTTGTTTCCAGTGCAAACACCTAAGTTTTACATGCCATGCTACTGATAATGATGATGGCACATAATTTGTACTACAGTCTGGCCCATTCTCCCGAAGCAGTTTACAAACACTTCTTGAAAGACTGTAACAGCATCACCTTTCTCAAATCATATATACATTTGGAAGGCCTGCATGGATCTCCCACCTCTGTGGGTCCACGGTGTGGTTTGTGATTTCATCCATGGAGAAAAAAGATGCTGAGAAATGAGAAATTATCTAATGTGGCAAACTTGCAACTTGCATGTTGGCCCCTGCTTTTCACCCTGACCCTGACACTTTGTTGGCTGAAGTGTATGACAACCAAACCAAACAAACTTCAAGTGTGTGTGTGTTTCACAGCAGAGTGTTATCTCTTTGCAGCTAGCAACTGTTCCCTTTTCCCGTGTCCTTCCTCCAAACAGTGTCAAGTTTTTGCGGTGGAAAAAAAAAGTCGACTCACCCATAGAAATTCAATACATATTCTGCCGAGTGTTGCATCCTTATGCTTTGAACTGTCCCAGTTTTAACAACTTGTGTCAAAATTCATCACCACCCATCCATCTGTCCACCCTTGCGTGATGGCACACTCTAGACAAACCCATTTATGGTGACTATAGGAAACTCACTTGGCAAATGTACAGAAGAACAGGTAAGAACTGAGAGGTTTCTATGAACGTCTTACTATTCAAATGTTAGGAAATTTGAACTTTGACCTTGCGATTTGCCACAAACTCCAGACCTCACACATGTGAGAGTACATTCCTCACAGTCTTACAGATGGACTTAAACAGATGTGAATGGCAGCCAAAGCAAATATTCAGTGCTGCTGCTACTATGTTATACTCTTTTGAACTTATATTCAGTGTGCAGACGGTGTGACTGCGTCAGTAAACGCAAATAGTCCTGAGTTTTACTGTATATGTAGAACTTCATATATCCTTATTGTTTAAAGCATGGTAAAAGACAACAGGCAGCACAGTAGGGAGGATATTACATATTGTGTATGCTTTTGTCTGTGGACAGGTAAGCTCCAGCACTTTAGGCTTACAACATAACCCACTGTTAGCTACCTGCAGTCCCGCCTGCTTTTCACCATCCAGGGCGAGTACTGTCCTGGTCTGGCCGCGCCTAAACGCCAACTTTCCGAGTCCGCGGCAGATCTCGCGTTACACACAGACTTGTACGCATGCTTTGATAAAAATACGTCTTGGCTTAAACGCCCACTTTGGGAAGAGTTTCTCTCCCCATGGGTATGCAATGGCTAAAGTTGGGTTGACAGTGAGCTAGCTTACAGCGGCAGCCTCTGTCAATAGAAACCCATTGTTAGCCGAGATAAGCATGTAGCTATGAGGAACTGAAATCTCGTTTCACATAATCCAGCCACTTGCCACGGAGAGGCCGATGTACATTATTTGGTGCGGAAACGTGTCACCGTCCGATAATGGATGCACCTCGTTTATCTGGTTAACCTGTCTGGAATTCTGTGGCCTGTCGGGTTGGCGGGGTTTGACAGCGGCCGTTGGAAGTAAAGTTTAACTCTAAGCGACACTAAAATCCACTTACTTTGGTCAGCGGGTCTCCATCTTTACACGCTGCGGCCGCCGCCTCGTCTGACAGACCTTTGTCGCTCATTATTGCCGACAGACGTTTCGAACCTGGACCGCGGCTCGGCTGGACGAACTCACTGACAGGGAGTGGGATTCCGCTGAGGGAGTTTTAACAAACACAACTTCCGGAGTTGACTTTCAAAATAAAAGCCATCCTGACGACCACACATTGAGGTGCACTGATTACAGGAGAGCACAGGTGGATTCAGGCCACCTTTACAGACCTTTGCTCTCTGTGCAATTGAGAATGATTTAAAATATAATTTAAATAACCATAGTGAAAATCAAATCATATCAGTCACTCCTGGGTTACATTTTGTGAAAGCTTTATCATTCATCTCTTGCAGCAAGAATAAAATGTAAGATTGACAATACAATTTGAAGTGAGTGATAAAGGAAGGTATTCTGTGACCACCATCCACCTTGTTAACCCACAAATAGTTCGTCTGAGCATGCATGTGTGCCCAACTCAAACAATCTTCCTATTTTGCATACTGTTTGATACTCATTTTGATGAGTAATCATCAATGAAACTGGATGACAGCTGACATCGCCTTGAGAGACTAATAAGCAGTGAAGCCATAAACGTTTTAATTTCTAATTTTGCCCCTGTCCTCGCTCCCTGTAATTTGCCTACAGAAGCAGGATTTAATACCATGTCTACACCGCAAGTTTTATTTTGAAAATACAACAGGATATTTCCGTTCTCATCTCTTGGACATGCCAGTGCAAGTATTATGTAACCAGGGAACCCGGCTGTTTAATGCATTATGTGGTTCGCATTGCATATTTTGCCGCATACAGTTAATGGTTTATCGGGTAAGTACACAATAAAATGCATGCAAATACAACAATCTTGCACTAATTCACAGTTCAGTGAAAATTATAATGTTCAAGCCTAATGCATTATTGTAGTTGATGGTAGTGTGCATAAAAGGTGTAACCTACTTACGTCTACTTACCACATCTGCATAGTGAGCCTTGAGTTTATATACTCATGTATTCCATTACACCATCTTCCAATACATTGGCACAGCACAAATAATCAATGACCAGCTGCACAGGAGGCATTACCTTGTGTAAAGGAAGGTTTTCTTTCTTTATTTTTCTTATTAACTTACAGGTAAAAAAAAACACACACACACAGCACACTGACCATGGAAAGTTGTTTATTATAGACAATTTATATTGTTCTTCCAGAGAGGTGTGACAGAGGGCTACATTACTGGCTGTTAACCACAGAGTTCGTCACAGCTATACACCACTTGGCTTGATGGATCTGAAGGATTTGCATTAAGCTGTGAACCATGAGCCACATACTGTAACCAGTCACACAAACAGGGGGACTGAAAAAGCTGTGAGAATAACACTCCAACTCCAAGCCTGAGTACCTGTACAGTTCCTGAGACAGTTTGGCTACGAGAGACAGGACTGTTGCAGACAGAGACTTTCTCCCAGGGATTTTTTTCTCATCTGTACTATTTTTTGACTTTGCCATATCTTAAAAGGCCTAAACCCACTCACTTTATTAATTTCAATATATATATACATATATATAAAAAAACTGGATGTATTAGTATAAATAATAAAGAGGTTTTCAATTCCACCAATTGCTTAAGTTATTTTGCTTGTCATATTTGGGATTCCTAAAGACTACACACATTACTTGTTGACAAACTTGCCAAATAGAAAAGATTTATTAAGTGTCTGCTCTCATTTTGTTAACATCCATAGTTGTACAAACCCGTTCTGGACAGTGAGTGTTTTCTGACATTGTCTTTAGAGTAACGGCAATACAGTTATTTTCACTCATAACGGAGTTCTCTGAGTAAACAGTACCCCCACCTGCTTTCTGATGTTTTATGACACAGTTAACATATGTAAAAAATAAAGAAAAAAAAACAAAACACCAATATTCTCATTCAATATCCCTCTGTCCAGTTACTCCAACATCCCACTTAACCTAGAGACCCATATGGGATAAAATAATAGAAATTAATAGTAGGAAAGCCCTTTTCAGCTACAGTTTTCATCTCCTTTCAGATCAGAGCAGGTTTTTAGTAGCTGCGTCCAAACAGGGTGTAGTACTTTGCAGGCTCGTTACAGCTGACACACGCCTGACCAGGCTCCAGTTTCTTCAGGGGAGAGAAGGGGATGCACAGGCTCTTAGCTCCCATAGATGGGGCTCCTGGCTCCAGGTCCTGGTCCCTGATGAGAGCAAGAGCACAAAATCTTTAATGGCCAAACTCAAAATGTATTATGTGACATCCTGTATTTTCTCAAAACCTGATGTGAATATGTTACATCATGATAGCATTTTACATGCAACCTCGATGGCAAATACTGACTAAACACATTTTAAAGTGCTGTCTCCTTGCATATGTGTTGACAGATACACTGCATGAAACAGGCCTTTTGCTCCCTCAAATAGTAGAGCAAGGGACTGACTCTGACGGTGAGGTATGACGTACTTTGCAGTGGTTTTCTTGATGGAATCCTCGCACTGAATCTCTCCACAGAATGGGATCTGGACAATCTATCAATCAAGACAAACACAGTTATTTACTCTGACAAGCAAGACAGTCACACGTATTACACAGGTGCGTGCAGTGTGGGGTGTGTTACTCACCTTGCCCTGGTCCAGCTCTTTCTGGAACTGCTCCATTGAGTCTGCCACCACCATGTGAGTCTTCAGATCATTTGAAGCCCTGACAAACATACACATAACATCAGTCCTCTGTATGTTTATGTGCATATAATTGTCCTATCATTTTGTCTCAGACATTTTTTTTTTATCCTTAACTAAATCTTTCAGTCTGTGTAAACGGTCTTTAACGCAATGCTACCCCCAGCTGGCTGGCCACAGGATATTAACTCCCAACAAGCTACACCATCTGCAATAATGCATTGAGTTTCAAGCTGCATTTGTCAGGTTTTTTGTGTGTTAATGGCTGCTACATGCACAGCTCTCCTATAGCAGCGAAATGGCAGCCCAGCTTCCAGCGTGTGTGATTTACCATAGGGAACACAGCTCTAACTACATTTTACCATCCTCAAATCTAATCCTTCCAACAACACGCTTCATGTGATCGTAGTTTGGTGTCCTTTACTGGTTGATCAATATTCATTTATAACCAACATTCACTGTCAGCCAAGTATAGGTTAAGTCTGACCCTGGTGCGCAGTGCTGCATCTTACTTGTTGAACAGGCTCTTCTGGATGTCGTCCAACATAGCAACCAGCCTTGTCTCCACTTCTGCCTCTGGAACTGTCACCTTTGCGCCTGAGTCTCGCCTCACAGCAACGCACTGACGCTGCTGCATATCTTTAGGGCCTACTTCCAGACGAATAGGAACTCCCTGGATGATACACACAAACACACACAAGTGAGAGATTTAATGACAACACTACTGTTTCTAGTGTTTATTAACATAGTTTGCATATTATCACATACATCAAGTTAAACTCTTCTGCTACTTTTACTCTCATGTTAGTAATGACCTTGAGCTCCCAGTGGTTGAACTTCCATCCTGGGGAGTAGTTATCTCGGAGGTCACTCTTCACCCTGATGCCAGCCTCCTGCAGCCTCTTCAGGTATTTAGAGCACTGAGACAATAGAGCCTCCTTCTCCTCCTCTGGTAGGGAGGCAGTGATTCCACAGGGGATGATGACAATCTTGGAAAGAAGACACGTTTTAACTATATTTGCATTTGCTATATTTTCTCTGCGTGATTCAGTGTGCTTTGGCAGGGATTTATTCTGCATCTCAACTTTTAATTCAAATAATGTCACAAAATGAAAAAAGCACAATGTTTTGTGCTCACAATAAAAACAGAGAGTCACCCACTAAGCATGTCAGGTACATCTCCATGTCTGAGAGTGACTTTACCTGCAGGCAGGCGACCTTGGGTGGCAGTACAAGTCCCATGTTGTCTCCATGGACCATGGTGAGGACACCAATGGTTCTGGTGGTGATTCCCCAAGAGTTCTGGAAAGCCAGCTGCTTCTCGCCAGGATTCTTTGGATCCTCAAACATGATCTCAAACATCCTGGAGAAGTTCTGGCCAAGATGGTGGGAAGTAGCCCCCTGAGGAAGCACAAGGAAATGACAATGTCAAGATGACTAATTGTCTTTCTTTAAAAAGTGCTATTTTTACCATGAAACATTAGTTCAGATCGTTAACTGTCTGAGGATTACATGTGAAAATGAGATGAAACATTACAAATCATTGTCCTTTTTACTGTTAATGATCAAAGTTTCATCAAACTAAACATTTTTACTCTGTTGACCTCAGTATTATTGGGAGGGGAACAAGGGAATGAATCTAGTATCCCTGTGTACCTGAATGGCTCGACCGCTGGCAGAGATGAATGCCTCCACAGTGGTGGTGTAATCGCCTCCGGCAAACTTCTCCTTCTCGGTCTTCTTACCCTTCACCACAGGGATCGCCATCAGCTCTTCATACACCCTGGCATACAGATCCAGGATCTGAAGCACCTATATACACACACATGAACACACAAGCCAAGCATACAGAGACTCACTGTTTGGTACAATTAAATGTAGTAAACTAACAGAAAATTTTAACTACTGCTAAATTGCTCTATGTATTTCATTACAACATTTCCATCATTTCATTTTAGAACAAATAATTGAAATCAGGGTATGCAGATCTGTTACCTCCTCAGCTGCCTCTTCTTTGGTGGCAAATGCTGTGTGTCCCTCTTGCCACAGGAACTCTCTTGTCCTCAGGAAGGGCTGTGGGTGTTTGAACTCCCATCTCTAAATGGAGGAGTGGGGTTGAAAGAAAAGAGAGAGAAATTCAGTGATTAATAAAATACAAAAGGAAGTAATACAAGATTATGAACTTAAATGGTATGGATGTAATTGTGAAAAGACACTGACCACAACGTTACACCACTGGTTGAGTTTGATTGGCAGGTCTCTGTGGGACTGGACCCATTTAGCATAGGCAGGGTACATCACTGAGGTGAACAAAGACAGACCCAAAGGTTCATACCAAACACGACAAAGAGCAAAACCACATCTATGGTGTCACTGAATACAACATCAATGTATAACCACCAATGAAGAGACTGGATATGTTCAGTGTGTGTGTGTATCGGTTGTTTTACAGAGTCTAAAGAGTCAACTTAAAATGTGTTCAGACCTGTCTCACTGGTGGGTCTGACAGCAATAGGTTCTGCCAGCTCTGTTTTTCCTGACCGGGTCACCCAGGCAACCTGACAAAAACGACAACATCACCATTAAAAAGTACCTACAGCCATTTTTATTGTTCATAATTTTATGTTTTGGTGTCAACTAAAATGTATATATACTGCTTTTTTCATCCAAAAAGAGATTATTTTCTCCTTCCGTACATACCTCTGTCTGACACAACATTAGATTTTTTTTTATCTGTGTAAATTTATGGACTAAAGAAGTAAAAATAGTCCAGGAACAGACAGTCTGAACTTATAATCTCGGCCTGCTGGCCAACAAGGCTGGTAAATCTGCCATAATTATACCATCTTTAAAGGACTATCAAGAGTGTATTAGATTATATTATGTTCTGAATTCAATATTTTTTTGTGAGTAAAAAGGTATTGTGTTATTAATTTCATTTTTGGTCATTTTAGTGAAGCAATAAAGTTTTCCTGTTTCAAATAGTTCCTGATTACCTCTGGAGCAAAGTCTGCAATGTGGGTCTTTTCCTTCTCGAGGGCGGCCTGAGAGACGAACATGGGGAAGTAGCAGTTCTCTACACCCAGCTTCTTAATTTCCCGGTCAAAGAAGTCTTTAATGGCCTCCCAGATGGAGAAGGCCCAGGGCCGCAGCACATAGCAGCCGCTAACATCATAATACTCAATCATCTCTGATTTAGTGATGACCTGGAGGAGAACAGCGACGTCACATTGTGAAAATTGTTCATTTATTTATATTTGGAGGTTGAAAACAGGACTTGTTTATTTAACTCACCTGAGAGTACCAATCAGCCAGGTTCTCCTCTTTCTTGGCCTCCAAGCCCAACCTGACAGGAAGACAACAACTATGTCAGTGCGAAGCAAATGTACAAATGATTAAATCATTTCCAAAACACTATTATACAGAGTATAACTTACAGAGGTTAAGTACATGTAACATATTCGGGCATCTCATTCTTTTTAAGTTTGTCAGTTTTTCAGTGTGCAAGTTTTCTTAACTCAGTGTGTTTTGTTATATCATTAGTGGAAGGTTATTTGAAGATCCATCTGTCAAACTAAAGACAGAAGCGATGCAGTGCTGCCTAGATATAATGAAAATCAGCAAAAACACAAACACTGATATTTCAAATCATGCCTTGTTGGTTAGTTTAGTCTCTATGTAATAAATTATTGTATCTTTGATTGATTATAACAACTGTCACACAGCCATTCAAACCTAACCAGCCATGCACAGCCAGCAAAAATATTTTTAAGCTTTTAACTGACAAAACACTGGGACAAAGCTGCTCTGCAAGGTCAAAATGATAATCCCTATTATTTTGATTCTTAGTTGTGGTCAGAGGAAAATAAGTTATTTTCTGTACTTTTTGCATCTTGGCTCAAAAAAGCCTTATCACAAAAAATTGTGCCTTCAGTAGATCTTCAAAATAAAAGTTTGAAGAGTACTAATGTGTCAAACTGCACTGGAACTGTTACAGCTCACGTAGACAAAGGTAACATGCTAACAAAGCTAAGCAGTGTGCAGTATGCTGGTGGCACTAAAGGGAAAGTCAGCTGATCAACATGATCAATACTCATTTCTCCTCTGGGTACCATGGATTCCAAAACATCTATACAACAATGCTCAAGAGAACATTTTACTAAAAACCAAAATGTCAGGAAACACCGGATTCATTACGAATCATTCTCCTGGGGACAATAATGCCTGTACAAAAGCTCAGGTCTCCTAATAGTTGCTGGAATGTGTCAGTGTGGACCAAAGTGCTGAGCTGACAGAGAGACATCCCCATAACTAAAGCCTTGCAGCAAGCATGGCTAGAGTAGAAATCTGAATATCAGATTTTGATTAGTTGCCACAAAGCCAACAATCACATTGTATCCTCAAGGCTGACAGCAGACAACAGACACTGGTCAAGCAGATGACAACAACACCAATCATTTAGACTCACCAAATCTGATTACAAAAACCCTCTTCAGCCATTAGGCTATAGCGGGTAGCGAGTGTTGTGCTAAGAGATGATGCATCTTCAGCGTTCAAGTTATGAATCCAACCTTATGCCTTTGTCTCCACAATGCTCCAGTATTTATTCAAAGGCCAAAATATTTGACGCACAGCATCATAGTGTTAGAGTGAATTAAGTTTACTGGTAACATTTCAGCACCTCTGTACAACACAGTACATCTTGCTGAAGAGGCATCTCATTAAACTACAGTGCTCATCAGGACACCAGTCTTACAAGGCAGTTGAGTATTAAGACTTTTTATTGGCTCTGACATCCTGACGCTGCTGCTCAATTTCAGCCAAATCATCAGCCTGCTGGGCTTTGTGCAACACATGGGAGAGAAACATTACCACAGTGAAGGTGTGAACACGTTTAGAAATCATTATGTAAGGTTGCATCTGCACTAACAGAGAGAGAGAAAGAGAAAAAGTAAAAAAGCTAACTTCAGATGCAAAAAGGAAAATGCTTTTTCCTCACCATTTTTTTACAGTGATGGTGACAGAGTTGAGTATAATAAGGATTACCATTTTACCAAAAATCTTTCAAACATGGCACTTCAGAAGTTACCACAATGAAAAAAACAGATGAACCACCAGTTCCTTTCACATCTCTCCTTCCAGTTCTTTTCAGTCTCTCACCGTGTTTGTTTCTTGGATCCTTGACCCTCTCCTGAGCCTCCTGCTCCTCCAGAGGACTCCTTGCCCTTGTCTCCTTTACCCTTCTTGCCACCTCCTGCTCCTCCTCCCTGCTTCTCAGACTTGTTCTCCTTCTCCTTGCGGTTTTTGTCCTCTCCTCCTGTAGCTCCAGCAGCAGCCACAGGTTTGTAGTCCTCGCCAGTGAGCGTCTTGTATTTGCTCTTCAGGTCCAGTAGAGTCTTCACTGCTGCATCTACCTGATCCTGAAATGGAGGTACAATTGGTTTTCTACTTATCCACTACTATATTCTTTTGCAACCTGTGATTGGTTACCTACCTTAGGGGCCTTCTCAGACTTTAACTTTCTCACCAGCTCCCCCTGTTGGGCCACCTGTGAGAACAGCTCCTGAGCCTGCGGAGAAGAGCTGGACTGGGATTGGGCAGGGGCAGCTGGGGTTTGGGCAGCTGGGGCCTGCATTCCTGGTTTGTAATCCTGCCCAGTCTTCTCTTTGTACTCTGTCTTTAGAGCCAACAGCTGCTTCACTGCAGCATCAATCTGATCCTGATAAACAGCCAGAAAGGAGACAGCCATTTACTCAAAGCATCAGCAAACAAATGGAGGACAATTCATCACAAAAAAGCCTTAAAATAGGGAAAACACTATTTTCCTACCTTGGGGGCTTTCTCAGTCTTCAGCTTCCTGACAACCTCTCCCTGCTGAGCGACCTTCTCATAGAGCCCAGTGGCGGAAGCAGCAGGCGCAGGGCTGGGGCTGTTCTGGACTGGTGCAGGGGCAGCTGTCTTCTGAGCTGGGGCAGCTCCAGGCTTGTACTCCTGGCCTGTAACCTGTTTATACTCTGCCTTGAGGGCGAGCAGCTGTTTCACTGCTGCATCAACCTGGTCCTGGAAAGACAAGGGGGATACTGTCACTCTGTTCATAGCAGTGTGTAACCACCTTGTAATTAAATATTGAAGTAACAATGTTAGGTTGCAGTAGAAATGTTGATATTGCCATGAAATGTCATTTACAAAAAACAACTTAGTTATTATTATTATTATTATTATTTAACCATGTGATCAAGCATCTTCTATTGTCCGGGTGATAGTCCAAAACTCAATATATTAAATTTACAATCTAAGTGGAGAGAAACAGAAAATCATTTATAATTGGGACAGTGAAACAAGATAATGCTGAAATCTAGAGGTCACCCTGATGTTATCTCACTGCACCCTTCAGTGGTGGACTATTCTGTTACCAGAGTCTCACTCAACCAAGAATTACACTGTTGACTGGTATTTTTCAGTGTGGTTTGTGTGGGTAATGAGCCACTCACTCATGCTGATATTCATAAATACACACTGGACTTTAAGAGGCACCATTTTCTACTGTCTGCTATGCTACATCTTGATACCTTGGGAGCTTTTTCAGACTTGAGTTTCCTCACGACCTCCCCCTGTTGTGCAACACGCTCATAAAGGCCAGAGGAAGAGGATGAGGAAGAATTGGTCACAGGGGAAGGACTAGGGGTCGTGGCGGTGGGCGGGGCCATCCCTGGTTTGTACTCCTGACCGGTCAGCTTTTTAAAATCAGCCTTTAGAGCGAGGAGTTGCTTCACTGCTGCATCAATCTGGTCCTGGTACCATCAACAAACCAGTTTATTGATGCAGGTAGTTAAGGGTAAAGTCAGGCATGCAACTGGCATGCAGACAACATGGGGACATGGGTGCTTTCTCAACAAACGCATGAAGACACTAAGGCTCAACATTTAACAAATGGACAAATGACTTGGAATAGGATCAATGACTGGACAAACGGATGTGGACACAAACGGGTGACTGGACAGATGGATGTGGGCATTGAGAGTGACAGAGTAGACAAATGTCTAGGTACCTTAGGTGCCTTCTCTGCCTTCAGTTTCCTGACAAGCTCACCCTGCTCAGCAACACGGGTGAATGGACAAGAGGTGGTTTCTGCTGCAGATGCAGGTGGTGCTGGAGCAGTGGTGGGAGGTGCCATACCTGGCTTGTACTCCACACCTGTCTGTTCCTTGAACTGAGCCTGCAAAGTCAAAGTGAAAGCAATATGACAAATCATTTGAATAAAAAGCAGGTATCATTACTTACAGAGTAATTTCTTGTAGTTACAGCTGATGCACCTTTAGAGAAAGCAGCTGCTTAACTGCCTTGTCCACTTCTTCTTTGGGAGCTTTGGCAGCCTTCAGCTGGCGAACAGCTTCACCCTGAGCTACAATGCTAGAGAACAGGTCACCAGCTGAGGTTGAGGCAGGTGCTGGAGGAGCTTTTGAGGCAGGTGCTGAGGCAGCCTTGGTAGGAGTGGCAGGCTGAAAAAAAAAAAAAATAGAGGAGAGGCAGATTTACAACTGCAGAGGAGGCAAAAAATTGGACTCGCACCAGTTAATCCTAAAGACAAGAACTACAGGTTCTTCGTACTCTGTTGTGGGTGAAGACTCTGGCTTTACTGGTGTGTTTCCACGTGGGCTCAACAAAGACTACAGCTTAGGTTAATAATTCCACTCCAACAACATTAAATGCAAAGACAAAGATCAAAGGGCACATGTATCTATATAACAATTAATGAGGTGGCATGAGGAAGAGGTTCTCATGCAATGCTGATAACAGGTCTGACTTATAGATAAACCCACTGCTAAAAAAATAACTAACATCTGAATGGAGGTTTCTTCAAAAGCACTCACTGTTTTGCTGGCAGTCTGGCTCTTGCTCTTGTCCTTGGATCCAGCGGTGGGCATCTCCTTGGTGTGGCCATCAGGAATGTAAAGCAGGACACAGGGGCTCTCCTTACAGCTGTTTGGACTACAGATGTTCACCACAGTTAGACACAAATTAAGACAGGCAAAAGAAAACTGTGACCAGACTGAGGAGTGTTAGGTGTATTTGATGGTTGGCTCAAACCAATAGGTACTTTCCCCTCACCTGACTGGTTCGTAGGGCTGGTCACATATGTAGAAGCCTCGTCTCTGAAGCTGGATGATGTCACCTTTCTTCAGGTTCTTCAGACAGGGATCTCCAAGCATCTTCTCCTCCAACTGAAAGATTGAGAGAGGAAAAAATGCATATATGACCACAATGAACATACTGTGCTCACTGACACAGATCAGACCTACACTAAGACAGGCTGACACTGCAGAACAGACCTTGCTGTTTTTATTGATGTACTCTTTGAAATCATCATCTTTGGTGATGACAGCTTTGGAGATCAGAGGCTGATAGTTGACACAAATGGTGGGCAGGAGTGGGGCGTTGTTTGTTTCAGCCAACCATGTGATCTTTGTTGTCTTCTTGTAGTCCTTGTTGTCGAGGTTCAGACGGGCCTCCATGGACACCACTTTGCCATCAGCCCCTCTGAGTGGTTACAGAGAGTGAGGACATGGATTAATAGAAAGTCCTCATCATTAATAACACATGATTGTACTATCACTGTTACAAAAATAATTATACGAACTTGTTGATCTTGGAGATGATGAGGTTGCCCCAGTTGATGAAAGTGACCACCTCACCCTCTGAGAAAGTCTCAGCATCGGCTCCTTCGATCAGAACTCGAGGTCCATACCAAACCTCCTTCATCCCCACCTCTGTGTTCTGGGTGGGCACAAAAGAACAACTGTGGCTGAGTTACATTATAAAAGCTTCTAAGAGCACAAACAGTACAGTGTTGTTTGTAACCAAGAACTACTAACCTGAATCTCAAGTCATGTGCCTAAGAGTTTTTAGACCCTTGTACATATGAGGAGCACTGTATGAGGCTCTAAGAGACCTGCACAGCTGGACTGTGGTTTTCACTGATGTGTTTGTTTTTTGTCAAATCATTTCACCAATTAAAAGGTTGTTAACAAAATACATGTATTTGTGTTTTTTAAACATGTTTTTCATATGCTCCTGGGGTTCGTTGCCTTAAACTAATTTTAGCATATGTTCCAAATCAACTTGCACAGACTCTAAACTTGCTCAAATTGCTGATGCATCATAATGAAACATGTCCTCTTGCCCTGTTAATGCATCCAACATGGAACTACACAGGAGGAATGTACAATCTTTACCATACTTTTGAGTTTATAAAGCATGTATTTGGCAAAATGTTACAAATGCTAAAATAAGAAAAGACATGAACAGAAGGTGTTGGCAGAACGCAATTATTTGGCTTAAAACAAGCAAAAACACAAATATGGTTTTTCAAGATCGGTAAAATGATTTTCAGTAAGCACTAAAAAGCGTGAAACCTCATACCTTAGGGTGTTTGGCCACTTCTTTCATTTCCTCTGAAGCCTCTGGGACAGAAACAGGAACCACATAGGAGGTGGACAGTGCTGTGTATCTGGGAGCAACTGGATCAATAACCTAACACACACACGCACACATACACACAAACACACACAGACACTAAGAGGTCAGTAAAAAGAAGACTGATGCTTTATGACAAACACCACATAGAAAATGCTGAGTGATGAAAGGACCAAGCAGAAAATGATGCAGCTTTATTGAAACACAAAAATACCCCGCCAACAAAGGAAGTCAGACTCACAATAAGAAAGACGAGTGGAGAAAGAAAAGCTAATTCCATGAGTGAATTGTGAGAAGTGTGCAGGTCAAGGAAAAAAGCTTGTATTCAGCTGCTTATTCAGCCGCTATTTTACCAGCCAGCTTGAGCATGTAGGAGCCTGAATTACAGCTGAATGATTCAGAACGGACTAAACATCATCTCAGCAGGGCCGACGTGGTTTAGATTATACCAGAAGACCACAGAAAAGAACCAGTGGAGAATCATAAAGGATTTACAGCATTAAGTTCAAAATATCTGATTTATAAGTCATTATAAATCACACATATTTCTCTTCTTACATCAGACCTTGCAAATTTTGCCCCAATTAGACCAGAGTGATCTGATCACATCAGTTCACATCTGATCTGATTAAAATATCTCCATCTTGATGCATTGCTGAAACTATCAGTAGGTCTTTCAGTGTGGTCCAGGTTGCATTTATGTTCATGCTGCTAAAAGAAAGTGGTACTAATGCGCACTCTATGGATCTCGGGTGTGTTCACACTTTTAAACCGACCAGTTGTGATTGTATCAACTGAAATGGATGTTCAATGACAGTTGCAGTTGAGACAGACGGGAATTGGGGAGAGAGACAGGGACTGACATGTGGAAAATGGTCGGCAGGGCTGGGAGTCAATCACAACCTTCCATGAAGGGCTTAATATGGTAGACCACCAGAGCGCCCCCACTGACAGAGACGTTAATCCCAGGTCTGACAAGGACCTTTATCTATTGTGATCTGTTGTACAGGAAGGTGGCACCTCTCTGTAAGGATCAGTACAGGCTGGAAATGCTGAATTTGACTGTGACCTTTAACCTCTAGCTAAAGGGTCCTTGCAATGTTAGTGATTTAGGAAACAAAAGATGAAGCACAACAGAAATAAATGTTTAACATCTTAGTTCAATTTAGTCAATAACTGAAGAGGAAACTTCTCAGCTGCTCACTCAAAAAGCTGCAATGAACTCTGAGGATGAAGGGAAAAGATGGAGAGGGAAACATCAGGAGGGGTGGATGTTTACCTGGGTACTTCCAGAGAGTGTTTGACTTCATCTACGCTTTGTTTATCTGTTTGTTTAGAGGTTTAAATCATCTTACTCCCAATTTTAACTCAAGCCCAGATCACACAGGGGCAAATGCAATTTCACCATCGGACCAAATTATTTTCATACATGGTTTGGAGTTAGCTACTGACTTCCAGTGTTGTAAGCTTCCATGACATCTTGTAAGTATCTTAATTCAAGGTTTCTGCATTGTAAACCAGATTAACATTACTCGCCCTTTTTAGTATTACAACACAATTCAGAATCTGTTGCAGTCACAATGGTTAAAGAATGACAGAAAATTGCAATTAAAACTGAAAATTACTTTTCAGATGTCAATTCACAAGACCATCAGGCCTTTTGGACTCAGACTCAGGAGACCTTTGGGTTAGAGCCTCCATAGGAAGTGCAAAGAGAGGTGCCCACAGCCTAAACTACTATTTTGATGCCAATGAATTTCATGCCTAAAGAAGATAACCTGTTGTGATGCGGTCAGATCCATGTCATTATGACCTTTGTGAGCAGAACCTACAAAAATGACACGACACTGACACCTCAGAAAGTCAGTGAGGAGGAGAGTACATAGCGACGAAAGCAACAAACTTGTTTAAATCTTTTTATGATGTCTTGCGCCATGACGTAGGGAGAGCAGTTACACAGGGACCTAATGCAAAGTTGTAGAGAATCTAATCCAAAACAACTAGTTTATACTAGTGTGACAGGAAACTTAAAATAACTTGGATATCCTATCTCTATTATTGTGTTTATTACTGTGTATTCTCTAATAATCTGTTTGGCTGGTAAAATAGCAAAGGCTTATTGTGTCAACCAGCCCGTTAAGAAAGCAGAGAGGGAGTGGGTGAATATGAGGAAGAAGAGGAGGACGAGGAGGTGGAGGAGTACCTTCAGACAGCTAATTGGCAGCTTGGAAACAGAAGAGTGAGATGCTGTTTAATGTCAGATATAAGGAGGGAGGAAGAGAGAGAGGATAAAGGTAGAGACACATTTACATAGAATGGACTGTTTACACAGTTTCCCCTCACCATTACACCTTCCTGTTTTTGTCTCCTACACTCTAAACTAGCCACATTCTCCTCTTTTGCCTTCTACTCCTCAAATGCATACACATACATTTTTCTGTCCAAAGTTAAGTCGATCATTGAATGCACAATGAATCCATCATTAAGTTAATAAACTGTAATTGAGATTCGAATCAGCAACTATCCAAAATTAATAACTTCTAATTCTTCACATCTGCTACAGCCACTGCTGCTGTTCAAATATCGTCTAGTTGACATGAAAGAATTTCGGGGGCATGAAACTGTCTGAAGAGGGCAGGGGGGAGCTGGTTAGTTGAACATGCATATGAAGCTCTTTGCAAAAACAGATGCAGCTGTTAGTCCCTAAATCTCAACCTCAAGCCAAACATGATCATAATCATTATTCTGGATAATCCTAAGAATCTGTATTTAGCCACACCAACTGAAAATTAAGTTAGACTAGTCTGTCACGATGAGTATAAAATCTTCCTTTTGAACTGAGGTCTGAATCTCACTCATCAACTTCACACCTTCTACCTGACTCGGGGATGAAGCAGCAAGTGCCAGCAGGGACAAAAAAATAAACAAAAACAAAACAAAAACAGAAAGCAGCACAGAAGGAGATAGGGATGAAAATGGGAGACAACAAAAACTTGAATACAAACAACTATGGCACATGATATGAAGCAGCAGGTTTGGCTTTTGTGGATTTCAGTGTTACTGGGGACAGTATGGATGGTAATGGTGGGGTAACGAAGATCAGGGAAAGAGGTGGCAAATGAAAGTGTTAAACAGAATGAGAGGAGCAAAGCAGAAAGAAGCCATGCCAGCAGTGAACCCACAGGCAATTCTCTGAACACTGTCAATCACAGGCCTCCGCCTTTAACAACTGTCATGCATCATGTTCTATTTCTTATCTATTTTCACTTTATGGTTGCAACTGACCTAGATCTGTTGTGGCGAAAGTGAAACTAATAAATAATAACACTGTAAACCATGCAAAAATAGGTCAGTAAATAAATACTAATTAACAGAATGGTCTGTGAAGTTGGTCCAATCACAAAGGTAGTACTTCATCGTGTCTTCCGTGTAAACCTAGTTACATGAGCTTTGTCAGTACATTGTCTCTCTCAGTACACTGGCATGGGGCTGTATGAGGTACTTACCTGCATGTATAGTCAGACTCTAGATAAGTGCCTTTTAAAATCCCCTGTCAAATAACCTGAACTTTCACTTTAAGATCGTACAGGCTAGGTTTCTACCTCGTTAATAGATGGGGGGAAATTATATAATTAATGTGATTGAGAAATCAGCTATCACACTCCCATCTTACTAAATGACACCTCATTTTTTATTTATTTTGTATTTTGCAGCAGAGCCAAACACGCTGAACAAAAACATTGTCAAATTCTGAACAAAGATCATTGGGTTCAGACAATTGGAACTAGGTTGATGATGACAAAGAGGAAATATTTATTTACCTTCTTATTGAAGGCCCAGATCTTGTCCCACTCCATGTTCACCACTGACCTTGATCCTCCCTACAAACAGAGTGGATAAAAGCAAAAAATATCATTTTTATTATTCCCATTATTCCCATTCAACACTAATACATATAATCCATATATATGGATATATGTATACATAATGCACTAAGGACACTATTGTGATACAGCAATGTTCCTGGATTAAGTTATCCTGCATTCAACCTGCAGTCAACTTTGCCCTTTTCCTCATAATAAATAAAATATGGATTGGTCTTTGTCATGGTCCACTTTAATGTCAGTGAGCTGCACTTTTGCAAGTTTGGAGCTTCAGGACTTGTTGCTCTGACAAAAGCACCAGGTAAAAATAAAAATCAAATATTGTATGATTAAAAGGAAGAGTTAATATCTCTAATGTCTAATGTTATCTCCAATGTTTTCTTTGGTTCATTTATCGAAATGAGCTCCCATATTTGTTTTAAAGAGGTTTCACCTACATCTCATAAACTATGACTAGTGTACCTGAGCTGCAATGAACTGTTTCAGACCCTCCACAGTCATCCCTCTCCTCAGGACTCCTCTGACAGTGGGGAAACGAGGGTCATCCCTGGAGAATAAAGCAAACAGTCAAAAGAGAACATGGGAAAAGAGAGGTAGAGAAAGAGAAAAGGAAGATAAGAAGCAACAGAGTTAGAATTTAACAGAACTTACCATCCATCAACGTATCCCTGATCAACAAACCAGGTCAGCTTCCTCTTGGACAGCACTGTGTTATTGAGGTTGAGTCTGGCATACTCCCAGATGTAAGGTTTCCTGAGGCGCAGGGCGTCGATCACCCAGTAGAATTGCTCATCACGGTCATGGTACTCAGTGGTTCTGAGAGCGTGGGTCACACCCTCCAAGCTATCCACGATGGGGCAGGCAAAGTCGTATGTTGGGTAGACTCTGGAAGAAAACACGTGGATAGTTTAAATATTTGAATATCAAGCATCTTTTAAAGCACAAATCATCAAGACAAATAAATTCCATACTTGTAGCTGCCTCCAGTGCGGGGGTGGCTAGCGTTCTTGCAGCGATAAAGTGTGGGGTCTCGCATACAGCCGTTGTTGGACTTCATGTCAATCTTGGCCCTCATGCAGCAGGTCTGACCCAACTCTGTTCCAGCTTTCATCTCTGACCACATCTTCATGTTCTCCTCCACCGCTGCACAGAGGACAGAAGTTGGGTATTTTAGATTCAGACAGTTCAGAAATTCGCTTGTGCATTTGAAATGAGCGCCGATGGGTTATCATGGATGGCTTTGGTAGACTTACTGTTGTTTCTGCATTTGGATTCAGTGCGCTGCTCCCTCTCCTGCTTCATCTGCTCAGGAGGGGTGTTGTCGATGTAGGCCTTGCCCTCTGTGAGCAACTGTTCAGCAAATCGCATAATGGTGGGAAAATGGTCGCTGGTGTAGGTGAACTGGTCTGGATGAATCTGGAGCATGGCGACATCTTCAAGGATCACCTGAGGAAAAGCAAAGAAATGTAGAATTATGAACACAAACAAATTTTTCCTGGGATTTTTCATCTGAACATCATAATTTTCAAATTTGAAGAGTTTAAGTCTCACCTTCTCAAAGTCCTCCTTTTCCTTCTCAGGGTTGGTGTCATCGAAGCGCATGATGAGCTTGCCTTTAAATGTGACCTGGTAGTGCTGGTTGAGCAAAGCAGCCTTGGCATGACCAATGTGTAGGTATCTAGAGAGACAGAGAAATGTTCCTGTTAAGTAAAGGCCCTATATCCTGATGCACGCTCAGGCATCTGATGATTTTTTGCCTTACCCACTGGCCTCAGGAGGGAACCGAACCACCACCTTGCCCATCTCGGCTCCTGGAAGTTCCACAAACTTTCCAACATCCTGCTTCTTCTCATTAGACTGTCAAGCAGAGACACAGTCAGTCAGGAACAGAGGTAGAGTGCACTCAATCATCAAGTTCGTGTTGATTTTATTAACATAAAAATTTTCAGCTTCTACATTTTATTAGGTCTACCTCCGATGGCTTCAAGGTTGATGACCTGCTAGTACCAAACTTTCCTTCTCTCCAAAGTTATTTTCAAAAACAACTTGTGAATGGCTGAGATTACACTTACATTGGATTTGGTCATTGGAGCTTTCTTACTGGCATACTTGTTGCCCACAGCAGTGAAGGGAACCTGGGAGCTCAAGAAGGAGAACCAGCGGTTGACATGGGAGAAGGATTTCCCCTGGCTTGGCCAGCCATCATGACCTGCAGAGAAACAGACACAAACTGTAACCTGGCATTTTGCTCATGTAACTGCAGAAATTATGCACTGAAACAGACAGAATGCAACTGTTAGCAATCCAAGAGATCTGGTATATGCTGGATGGTACTAACCTTTGAGGGCCGCCCAGACACAGAGATCAGCCAGGGTGACAGCATGTCCGACCAGGTAGGTTCGCAGAGAAAGAGCCAGATCCAGCTCACCCAATGCCTCGATCAAGCCAGGCTGGCCACACAAACACCGAGCACTGAACTCCAGCCAGTGGTCGACCTGCAGACACCGGACAGCATCTCAAATGAGAAATAAGAACCTCAAAATATGCATCTCAAATACACACAAACATACACACCTCAGTCTGCTCCATCATGTTGGCTCCGTAGAGGCCAAGAGCAGGAGCCACGCGAGCTAAGTAGCGGCAGATGGAGTTAGCATCGTTGAACTGGATTGCACTGAGGAAGAGACAGAGGAAACAGAAGATAAAGGAAGAGTAATATATTCCACAATCTCCAACCCCAATGCTATATACATATTTGATATGCTACATGCTGGAGCACTGGTAAAATGCCAGGTGAAATCATGAACTATCGTCTCACATACTCTGAGACATGAAGGCGGGTGTCTTTGCCTTCCTCCACTGACACCTGCACACTCTCCTTCACATGCTCTGCTGCCAGAAGTGCACCTGCAAGACGATGGAAAAAAAAACAATGTTATTGTGTTTCAAGATAAACATGGATGTACAACCAAAGCCAGTTTCAGTCACCTTGCAACAGCACATGCATTACATTTATGAAGATGCTGCACCTCTTATCTAACAGGCTTTCTCAGTTCACAAAGACTTTACCTTCAACAACCTTTTAAGTCAAGAACCAGTTCAACTGGTCCTGGGATGAAATAACATGCACACTGCTGTTTCTTTTTACCCTGCCTAAACCACAATCGTTGAACGTCCTTTAATAGCTGTGTACTCAGCATTTACATCTGTGACACAGTAGGTAATAGGAATATGGCTCAACCATGGTATCAGTGTTCTTTCCAAAAGAAAATTTACCTTTAAGGTTAAAATAAAATTCAGATTAGGGAACTAACAATTTTCACAGAAATGGCTGTCTAATGATGTAGTTAAGCCCATGCACTCTAGATCAACACTGGGCATTTAGAGTCCAATTTCTTTAATCACAATCCTGGTGTTTTCATCTCTCCTGATGTCCTGTCTCTTTCATGGCAGAGCTACAGAGAGGGTTTCACTTTTGTGGACTCTTCTCTGCAGAGGAAAAGTGTGCTGGGTTTATGATCACCACACGGACTAAGGCTGTATAACAGAAATCAGCATACAAACAAACAAAAAAAAACGTCTCATCAAACGCCACGTTTCAAGATGCTTGCATCAGCCTGCTGGACTCACTGTAAACGCACAATGGCGCTGTTCAGTCACTGTCAAAGCTAGTCATTATTTCAAGTCATCGTGGTAGAAATACTTCTCCACACTTTATAAAACATAATGACCTCTCCATATAAATAAACCGTGTTCGACTATGGGTACATTTAATCAACAAATAGCGTTTAGCATGTTTGAAGCTGAACACAGCTGAGCTAACCAAAGCTAGCTAATGTCAGCATGTCAACTACCACGGTACATTATTTGTCCATTGTCACTCCCGAGTTCATTAATACATTTTACATTCAATGAAGGCATGGCTCTTAAATGTGAGGCTTAAAGCGGACGGCTACTGCGTGAAGCAGCTGCTGTTATTAAACGGAAATTAGCACGAACTGCTCACATGTTATTGTTTTTCAAAGTGCCACGGCGTCATGCTAGCTAGCAATAGCATGCTACACACGCACACTACACACACTCAATAAGCTGCCGGCTACTAACATTATATAACCCACCCCTTTTTTAACATATATGGACACACCACCATACCAGTTTAAATTCATATACGGGTCAAATTACAGTCGTTACCATTTAACATTTAACAAACTACTTGGCTACGCCGTGAATTATGATAAAACCCCGGTCTCTTGCTAAAATTGTTTACTTCCATGAGAGCTAACGTTGGCATTGATACACATTATGCACAAGTTAAAAGGAATGAAACTTTTGGTATTACTTGTTTCTTTTCATGTATTCCATTTTAACTAGAGCTCTCAATGACTGCTCCATTACCTTAACCTTATGCAGACATCTATCCAAATTTGAATATACGCCACATAAGCATTATATAGTTATTTTTGACTTATTTGTTAGGGTGACACGTAGCATCTACTAGCTTTGCTACCTGACAGTGTGTGCAATAGTGCATGCACGCGACTCTCTGGCAGGACAGACATCAGGGGAAACGGCTGCAACTCACCTAGAGGCAGGTTGCTTGTATTTATGGTGAGGTTTAACGCCATGTTGTGAAATCCTTCTTCCACAAATGTGGTGAACCCTTTTCGCTGTTACAGACACCCAGCTAAAGTCCACAGACAGGGGAAACCTCTCACGCCACACCGCGGTACAAGAGAAGGGGGAAAAAAAAGGATCTGGCTTGATTTTTTAATGACAGCTAACCAACAACATGGAGGTGCAATACTGCCGCCAACTGTACAGGCGTGTAAATACACGAACGACAGATAGAAAGACAGAACATGTAGGTATAAAACATGTAGGCATAAAAACGTGTGCAAACTTGATATCACCAGCAAAAAAAAAAAAAAAAAAAAAAAAATGCAAACTGATCTAATAACGGTGCCCACTTCAAATGAGCAAAACACGCACTGCCCATTTAGCACCTTGGCCCCTGTTTCTGCCCAGATGGGCAAAATACCGAAACTGCAGATAGGTTGATTTAGCACGCGCAGTGTGATGTATGGAATCTGGAAGTAAGTTGCAATGAGAGGGAGATGAGGTAGCTGCGTGACAAGGTGGTGTTTGTGTCATTGTTGTGTAGCCCTGTATAAAACTTGAGATTATGTGATTTAAAATCAAGTTCATATAGCATGATGGATTAATTAATAGATAGATAGATAGATAGATAGATAGATAGATAGATAGATAGATAGATAGAAAGAGCATGTTTTGTGTCGATCTCTTGAAATTAAGGTGAAAGAAATTCTGATCATGTTTTTGCTTAGTGATGCATTTGTCAACTTTTTGCATCTGTAAACACGGATTAATGAATGATTAGACAGTGCTTTTGGTAATTACTGAAAAACAGTGTGAATTTATTGCATTTGGCATCAGAATCACTGTTAGCAGCCGTTGCATGTGCAAACATTGTCATATAAAGAAATGACAACACAGCATTAGTGGCTTTGCTTTACTTTTATTGAGGACATTTTAGGCCTATGGGTGGTCATTAATTCTGTTGTTTTATTACTATAAAGAATGTGGCTAAAATGATTGTAACCACTGGTTCTATGGATTCCTGTATCACATTGGTAATTAAAGAAAAACAGTGTGAATTTATTGCATTTGGCATCAGAATCACTGTTAACAGCCGTAGAGCATGTTGATCCTCATGATGTCCCAGTAGGACATGCCCTGCCTCTGGCCGATCTGGACGTTGGGGTCGGGGATGGGGGTGATGGAGTCCCACCCGTTGATGGAGAAGGCTGTTCTCCCATAGTGCATGATGGAGGAGTAGTCGTAGGGAGTGTTGAGGTTGTTGGTGGTCTGCTTGTAGAAGTTGTAGGCCATCTGTTGGTTGATGTTCTCCCAGTTGATCCTGACGTACTGGTCACGGTCACTCCTGGTCTGCTCATGCTGGAAGCCCAGAGCGTGGTTGATCTCGTGCTGGATGATGCCATGGTACAGGCAGCCCTGTCTGTTGAGAGAGAGCACCTGTCTGCCTCCTTCTCTGCCCAGAGCGGAGAAACATCCAGCTCTGTTCTCGATGCTGATGTAGTCGTACTCGTTCTGACGGGGGACGAAGCGGATGCAGGTCCTGCTGTGGTAAGACTTCATGGCATAGTCGATCTTCTGCTTCTCCCAGCCGGAGAACTCACCGCTGATGGTGAAGGGGATTGTCACATAGCCGTTGGAGGCCTTCCTCCACAGGCAGCTCTGGGACCAGCACACCATGGCGTTTCTGGTTCTGGGAGCTAGCAGGTCTCCTTCCAGCAGGATCTCATCGGTGCCATTGTTGGAAGTGAGAATCCTGGTGGTGATGTCGATGGTGTCTTCTTCTGCACTCCCTTCCTCCTGGAGAGGAAGAGCCTGAGAGAGGCCGAGCAGGAGCAGCAGCAGCAGGCTGGCAGAGGGAGTCATCTTCAGGGTCAGTCTGGAGGCTGTGGAGCTTCTGTGGAGAGACTGCTTGAAGCTTGATGCTTGACTCAGTGCAGTCCAGGGTTTTTATACTCTCCTCTGCAGGTGTGTCTGCAGGAGGATTATGGGCTGGGGTCCACACTGCTAGGCCTAAATAAACCTGTGAAGGGAGGACTCCACAGACAAACCTACTGTTTCAACATGGTTTGTTGTCTCTGACTGTCAGATGGATCAACAGCTTTATTTTGTTGTTGTCGTAACAACGATTTTCACCAAATGAAACCTACACATATCATATCTGAGAGATCCATTTTCATTTTAAACAGTGGATTATATATGATAGATAGATAGACAGACAGACAGACAGACCGATCGATCTATCGACAGACAGACAGACAGACAGACAGACAGATAAAACAACTGATATCATCTGAATATTTGTTGTTTTCCCCCTAGTACTGACACAATGTGTCACAAACTTCATACTTTTTCACTTAGTCGTACATTCAACAGCTCATAATGACAAAGCTATTAGTTCTATGAGTTTTTGCAAATTTGTCAGAAAGATAAAACTTAAACACCACACTGACGTAAGTACTCAGATGCTTTGCTATCACACATTTTTCACACATTTTTTATGCTTTATTTTTGATTATTGTCATTTTACAGTACAGCAAACAGCAGAACAGATGGGTCATCAGCAGTAAAACAACATAGTTCATTTGTAGTTACTTTTCAAATATGGTACTAGCTCAGTAGCTGCAGTTATTATCTCTGCTGTCACACTTAATCTTAACTTGGGTTCCTCCCATTTCATTGGAGATTAATTTTTGAGATTCTTTGAGTTTCTCCACCTTTTCTAGAGTCCACCTACAGTAGATTTTGTTGATTTCACATTATCTTTAAATATGCACAGTTTTTGGCTTGAATTCTAAGCTTTATGTCTTTACAAAAGCTGGCACCACGTTGTATGCCTGTCACCATCTGCAACAATGAATCATGGTAATGGCAGCATCATGCTGTGGGGGTGTTTGTCAGTGGCAGAAACAAGGACACTGGTCAGGGTTGAAGGAAAGCTAAACAGAGCAAAATACAGACATGCCCTTTATAGAAGCCTGGTCTAAAGTGCTCAGGATCTAGACTGGACCCAAAGTTCACCTTCAAGCAGGACAACTACCCTATGTACACAGCTAAGAAAAAATACCTGGAACAAGTTTAGTACTTGGAACAGTGTAACAAGTGTGAAAAACTTGAAGTGACTTGAATATTTTCTGGTTTCATGCAGAATATAGTTTTGCATTATTTCCAAATTTAATGATAAAAACACTTTGCTTTAAATCTGCCTGTGTCTTAACATCTTATGATAATTTTCTCAAGAGTTTGTGTCATTGTGTCTCTGCACCTGGATCAGGCAGAGATGGAGGCATCATGATTTTGAGTTGTCTGTACGTCAGTCTGTCCATCCTGTTCTAGTGAGTGTGATATCTCAGTGATATTGTGAGGTGCAAACATTCATTTGGACTCATGAACAGGTTTTGTATCATTTAGACATATTCTGGAATATTATAGTTGTAATGTCATCTTGAGTATTTCTTTTTTGTTCAGGATATCTCACAAAAGCAAAGAGCAGAGACTGGACCATGACAAAATGTTTTTTTTGTGTGTGTGTGTCAGTCCCTTGAAAACAAAGTGGAAGATGTTTCTGCTTTCAATGTGTTGCAGCTTCATCTGTGATTTAGCAGCCCATCACATTGATGCTCAGTGATTATAGGTTATTATTGTGTGCATAATATGTGAACTTCTTTGCATGTGCAAACATTGTCATATAAAGAAATGACAACACAGCATTAGTGGCTTTGCTTTACTTTTATTGAGGACATTTTAGGCCTATGGGTGGTCATTAATTCTGTTGTTTTATTACTATAAAGAATGTGGCTAGAATGATTGTAACCACTGGTTCTATGGATTCCTGTATCACATTGGTAATTAAAGAAAAACAGTGTGAATTTATTGCATTTGGCATCAGAATCACTGTTAGCAGCCGTAGAGCATGTTGATCCTCATGATGTCCCAGTAGGACATGCCCTGCCTCTGGCCGATCTGGACGTTGGGGTCGGGGATGGGGGTGATGGAGTCCCACCCGTTGATGGAGAAGGCTGTTCTCCCATAGTGCATGATGGAGGAGTAGTCGTAGGGAGTGTTGAGGTTGTTGGTGGTCTGCTTGTAGAAGTTGTAGGCCATCTGTTGGTTGATGTTCTCCCAGTTGATCCTGACGTACTGGTCACGGTCGCTCCTGGTCTGCTCGTGCTGGAAGCCCAGAGCGTGGTTGATCTCGTGCTGGATGATGCCGTGGTACAGGCAGCCCTGCCTGTTGAGAGAGAGCACCTGTCTGCCTCCTTCTCTGCCCAGAGCGGAGAAACATCCAGCTCTGTTCTCGATGCTGATGTAGTCGTACTCGTTCTGACGGGGGACGAAGCGGATGCAGGTCCTGCTGTGGTAGGACTTCATGGCATAGTCGATCTTCTGCTTCTCCCAGCCGGAGAACTCACCGCTGATGGTGAAGGGGATTGTCACATAACCGTTGGAGGCCTTCCTCCACAGGCAGCTCTGGGACCAGCACATCATGGCGTTTCTGGTTCTGGGAGCTAGCAGGTCTCCTTCCAGCAGAATCTCATCGGTGCCATTGTTGGAAGTGAGAATCCTGGTGGTGATGTCGATGGTGTCTTCTTCTGCACTCCCTTCCTCCTGGAGAGGAAGAGCCTGAGAGAGGCCGAGCAGGAGCAGCAGCAGCAGGCTGACAGAGGGAGTCATCTTCAGGGTCAGTCTGGAGGCTGTGGAGCTTCTGTGGAGAGACTGCTTGAAGCTTGATGCTTGACTCAGTGCAGTCCAGGGTTTTTATACTCTCCTCTGCAGGTGTGTCTGCAGGAGGATTATGGGCTGGGGTCCACACTGCTAGGCCTAAATAAACCTGTGAAGGGAGGACTCCACAGACAAACCTACTGTTTCAACGTGGCTTGTTGTCTCTGATTGGTAGATGGATCAACAGCTTTACTATGTTGGATTTTCTTCAGTTGGATACTTGAATCTATGGCAAATTCGAGAGGATCCGCTGAGTAGGTTATATCTCTGTTTCTCCTGATGATATTGCCATGGAAAAATAGGAATGGATAAAACAACCTTAGCAGATATACTGGTGGT
The DNA here is from genome assembly GCA_021432705.1 of Caranx ignobilis. NCBI lineage: Eukaryota > Metazoa > Chordata > Actinopteri > Carangiformes > Carangidae > Caranx > Caranx ignobilis. Next base: position 36,207,500 of record MU270012.1, read on the forward strand.
GAACATCCAAACATTTGCTGTAACTCTTTTACCCATTGCATAGACATAATGTGTCACAAACTTCACATTTTTACACCCCTGAGACAAACCTACTGTTTTGACATGGTTACTTATCTCTGATCTTTAGATGGATCGGCTTTACTTGTGCAGCTGGTGATATGAATATAACAATTACATTTACCTAGCCCAATGAGTAAAAACATGTATATGGTAAAAGAAAACAGATAATAGATTTTTTAGAGAAAAAAAAGAAAAAAAAAGAAAGAAAGAAGGAAGGGTGGGTGGGGATATGCCTTAGGATTCATTAACTTAGGTTGTCTCTAGATTTGTCATCCAGTGCAGGATAAAGCTTGACTGATGTTACACAGATGTTAGCTTTGCCTCATTATTAAACATGTGACGATGGCTGCAGCATGAAGTAGTGAAAGAGCACTTCCTGCCCCAGTTTCATCTGTTGACTCTTTGCTTCCACCGTTGATGTGTGGAGTGAATCACACTGAAAACAACTATTTAACAACCTATCAATGTTATCAAATAAAAATGAACTATGCCTTTATTTGCATGTTTTATTACACAGGCGTTGTTTTTAATTATCGTCAAGGTAAACTGTAAGAAATCCATTCAACACGCCCTAGAGCATTTAACACAGTGAAGGCGGTAGAAACAGACACAACATTAAAAAAAAACGGTAATTTACAGTGTGTACATCTACACGCTTGTGTCATACACAATCCATAACTAGTCATCAGATTTCCACGATGTGGTGGAACTATGTTCCCAGACAGAGTTTCCACCCGGACACACATTGTTGGTTTCCCTCCTGCACTGTAGTTGTTTGTTGCATGATCGATGGCTGCATGTAGGTGCATTGTATGAAGTTTGCTCAGCGGTGGATTGATAAGAGTCTCTGCATTCACGACTGTGACTCATTTGTCTGACGCGGTAAAGCAAACACACAACAGCAACAGCATCACTGTATCATTTCTCGTTGTTTCTCGTTGAACAACTCGCGCGAACTGTTTTTTTTTTTTTTTTTTTTTACATACTGGATACAACTTGTATAACTTGTTTTCGTTTGTGTCATTTTTGTGTTCACACAGTCATGATTTTCGTGGTAACAAAATAGTGCAAGTCTTTATGCATTCTGTCTATCACACGATTTATTTCCCAGTTTTTAAAATGGCATTGGATCTTAGACCCTAGTCAGAGACACCTAAATAGTAAATCATTGCAAACAACACTCTGTTACTCCATGTGATTGAGCAACCTCAGCAAAACACGTGACAACACTGGTAAAATTTCAGTCACATCACTGTGTGCCCAAATGCTTAGGTACATATATTCTCTTACTAACCACTGGCTTGACTAGCTCACTGTTTATGTTGATCAGCTCATGTTTGTTCTCTGTATCTCTGGTCAGGGATGTCTCAGGACAGTCAACATGGCAAGTGGACCATCTCCAGCAGCGATGATGATGATGAGGATCTCCCTTTGTCGGGACTACAACATCTAAGCCCAAACAGCTGGTTGTATCTAACCACAGCTCACCCCGGTCTGCCTCTCCCCCCAGCCTAAAACTACCAGTATCAGCCACTGTGGAGGTGAAACCAGAACCAGCTAAATCCCCTGTGTCCTCCCTTGTCATTGGCTCAGAGGCCAGACAGTCAGCTGCAATGAACCAGCTGAATCCAGTAAAGTACGAAACTAGTCCTTCATTGGCTGGAAAGCGGAAGAAAGAGGTGTCAGACGGTTCAGGCTGGGCACTGTCAGATAGTGATGAAGACAGCGGAGATATGAAGACCGTCCGTAACTTACCAAAGAAGGCACCTCCGAGCCCCAAAGCTAAGAAACCAAAGGTGGAGAACGAACGCCCTCCCAGTCCCCACGGCCGGCTCTACTACATCGATGAGCCGGAGGACTTCTTTGAGTCCAGTATTCCCTGTCTGAATGACACCTACAGGTTTTACCTCAACAAAGTCACAGGCCTGGACAGGAAATACAACAGTGGAGCACTGCACATTAGAGGTGAGTGGAGTTTTGCTGGTGGTGCAGTGGGGTTTTGATGTTTCAAGAAGAGATAGACCGATTATCGGACGATATTTTTTGATAATCAGTATTGGCCGTTTTTTTTCACTGAGAACTGATGAAATAAATCTATTTTAAAACCCACTCCTTTGGCTCTTATGTCCCACCCACTGAACCAAGATTTTTGTTGCAGTTTAGTTAGTCTCCAAAAATCTAAGGTCTTTTTTATCATAATGTATAAAAAGGACCAAGCAGTGCACTGTATTCAGTCTAATCCCAGGTGTGTTATTCTAAATTTTGTCACAGAAATTTTTCCATTTTTACTGCAAATGAATATGAGCTCTAAATATCAGTTATTGGTTTTGTTGGTATACCAGTAAACAAAACATTTTGAGGTACTGGTGAAGAAGACGGTTACCTGTTTGAAGTAAGAGAAGAACATGGCACCTGTCTGTATTTGTTAATTCCTGTGGTGAATCTCCCTGCTGTAGATTTCCCATGTTTGAAACCAATGAAGCATTAGTGTTTTATTAATTACCCCCATCAAGTAATGCTTTTTTCCTTTCATCTAGACATCCTCTCCCCATTATTTGGGACACTGAAAGAATCTGTTCAGGTGAGTAAATGTATAAACTGAGAAAACTATTTTATGTCTGTTCTTTCAGTCATCCTGGTGATACGGCTCTACAGCTGTCAGTAGGTGAGAACACTGCTTGGTTAGACATTCATGGTCTCCAGAGGATTGAGACTTTTCCTCTAGTGCCATTATGAGGTTGACATCTTTAGCTTTCAAGTAAGATGCGTTATCAATTATTGTTACAATGACAATTATCCATTTGTGATGCCCAAAAGCTGAATCCTTGTGACTTAAGCTGGCCTTTTATCAGGTTCTAATGAATTACATGTTAGTGGTAATAAGCAAATGTTGGCAAATTGACATTTAATCATGTTATTAATTATCTCCCAGCACAGAACTGTTAGCGTGGCTTACAACTTCCCACGGGTCTAGATGGAATTTATTCCATTAACATCCTCTCTTTCATCACAGTTCAACTACTGCTTCGATATTGCCTGGATGGTTGAACAGTACCCGCCAGAGTTTAGGTAAGTTAATGACACTTAATCGGAGAACACAAGAACAAGCTCTCTTGTTACAGTGTATTTAATGGAGTGTGCACTGAAGTTTATAGTTTTTTTTAGCAGTACAGCTGTGTATTGTCATTTTTGTTGTTTTATTTAGTTCCACAGCAGTCCGCTAGTCTTCCTGTGGTCCACACAAAAATATACAAAATCATACATACATATCACCATTCAACAATTAACTCAGAATTAACAGGATCATACTAAAGCAGTTCCTATACAAGACAGTAACCAAATTACAGTTTCAGATAAAGTTTGAGTTTCTTTCTTTTTTTTAAAAAGAAGATTATCTCGAAGGGGCTGACAGTATGATACATTGTTATATGTTAGGATATTAAGCAAGGTGGCATATTGTGATCCTACATCAATAATACTACTTTTTGTGCAATCTGAACAGAGGAATTACCATTGGTTGGAGTACGAATACACTGTCATCATGTCAACTACTGATAAAATATCAATACAGCACTTCAAAGAATCAATACAGTGTCACATCATTAAATATTGTGATATTTTAGCGTATCGATATGATTGTGGTTGTGTCTCCAGGGATCGTCCAGTTCTGATTGTCCATGGAGACAAGAGGGAGGCCAAAGCCCGGCTGCTCCAGCAGGCTCAGCCCTTTCCACATGTTCGATTCTGTCAGGTATAGTTTCCTCCTTTCTGCCACAGAAAACACACAGAGAAATACTAATTTTGCTACAGTACAGTTTGGTTGATATTTTACATTTAATCTGCAAAGTAAAATAGTCAAACCTGTCATGACTGTTATTTAAGGACCCTGTTGTTTTTCCCCTCAAATAAGATTAATGTCTGTGATTTTCTGCGACAGGCAAAGCTGGATATCGCATTTGGAACTCACCACACGTAAGAGCTTCCTCCCTGCTGTTTTTTTTCTGTGTTGCTGCTGTTGCTCACACAGCATCAGGCTAACACAGGTGTTTTCACTTAGCCTGACCGATTAGACCTCCAATCAGGTGTCACACTGACACACCTTCTGACTTGTTATAGCCATACAGCCTGTAGTTATAGCAGGTATAGCCCAGGTGTAATCAGTCAATAATGATATGCACTCATTTGTTACACTTGTGCTTTTTCTGCCATGACAAGTCAAAAATGTCTGTTTTAAAATAGATGTGTTATTATTATTGAAGATGCTGTATCATATTATATCCATGAAATAATTAATACTGTGTGTGTCATTGTGCAGCAAGATGATGCTGCTGTGGTACGAGGAAGGCTTCAGAGTCATTATTCTCACCTCCAACCTCATCAGAGCCGACTGGTACCAGAAAACACAAGGGTGGGTCCATCTGTCCTCGTCTTTTGAGAATCCACATGAAAAGAACTGTAATGATTATAAGATTTGGTTATAGATTTATTATCTCCATACCAGGATGTGGATGAGCCCTCTGTTTCCACGACTACCAAAGGGCAGCAGTGCAAGCTCAGGTGAGTCGCCCACCTTCTTTAAGAGGGACCTGCTGGATTACCTGATGTCGTACCGCGCGACAGAGCTCGAGGAGTGGATCCAGCGAATCAAAGAGCACGACCTGTCGGAGACCAGGTAAATAAGAGGCACCTGCAGATACACATGTGCATACATGCAGATGTGATGCAGACTTGTTAAGACTATTTCTTGAGCTTGTCAGTTTGTTATTAAAAGATGAGGTGAGTTCAGTGCAGCTATGTTGTCAATGTAAAGTTTCCTTTTTCCTGCCAGGGTGTATTTAGTCGGCTCAACCCCTGGCAGGTATGTTGGCTCAGACATGGAGCGCTGGGGCCACCTGAGGCTGAGGAAGGTAAACATTTTTATACTCATATTCTTCTCATCCTACTTTTCCCAACGAACTCATCTGTAAGATACAATTATCCAGGATAGAAAAGTCAACAGCTGTTTCATTATGTCCTTAGGTTTTACATAAATGTTTTCATTAAAAGGTGAGATGGGGAGGCTTGGTTGTGTTTTCAGTGCAGCTGTTTCCACGAAATCTTTGAAATCTTTACACACAAAGATGAATTTGGAAAATAAAACCAATGAAATCAGTGAAATTAGTAAACACTGCTCATTTAACTTTTCATGACTAAAGAAACAGAAATTGTTGCTTGCTGTATGTGTGCTACAATCAGAAGAGGTATAAATTAAAAGTATCACACCAGTAAAAGCTTTCTGTATAATCTGATTAAAGATAAAAGGTGTTTTCACAGGACTATGTAAGCTCTTAAAATGTGAAAAGTAAGCAATAGTTTCTAACTGTAACGTTTGCTTGATGTCTTCTGATCTCTTCTTATTTTTCTAGCTCTTGTATGACCACACAGAGCCAATTCCGGGTGACGAAAGGTGGCCTGTGATTGGGCAGTTCTCCAGCATTGGCTCTATGGGACTTGACAAGTCCAAATGGTTAGCAGGGGAGTTTCAGCGCACCTTGACCACGCTGGGGAAATCTTCTCTCCGCTCAGACCCCCCCATGCACTTGGTATGTTCTTTCAGCACAAACTTGATGTCATGTTTTCCTTGTGTTATGCAGCGTTCAAATGCTATGACAGTAAGAGCAAAATAATACAACACACTTTTGGTACCTACATCAAAACATTTGTCTCTGAAAAATAATAAATTATAACAGAATAAACAGATAATTAAAATACAATGTTGGCATCACACTTTCACACCTCCTTACAGTCCCTGCAGGACACTGAATGACCTAAGATCAATTTGAAAAGACTCAATAAACTGATGTTTTTCACCTCCGTATTATCTTGGAGATACCCTGTGGTTTTTCTCATTACCTGATGGGAAATTGAAGTCCTTTTTGTTCCACTGGCACTGAACAGAGCCATAAACCAATTTCAGAAATTGAGGATAGAATGAGTTTCTGATGGAGACAGTAGCTAATATCTTGACATTTTGCAGGTGTATCCATCAGTAGAAGATGTGAGGACAAGTTTAGAAGGTTATCCAGGTGAGTACTGTCTTTATGGCTCCACTTCTGAAACGGCCAGAGATAGAGAAATTTAGTTTTTATTTGTCCATTGTCCATTCTTCTCTTGTGGATTTGGGTGGTCAAAGGTCAAAGTTGTGATGACCTCAAAGGAACGTGTTTTCGGCCATGTGAAGACTTTATCTCCACAACTCCTTATGAGAGTCCTTTCAAAATTTAATTCAGTTGGACCCAAAATTAACCGATGAGACTTCAGGGATCAATAGTTAAATGTCAAACTCAAAAACACTTCTCAAAATTTCACAGATGGTTGATATTTTATGTGATTATGGATGAACAGGGATGTAACTGAGGGCAGTCTGAGCAGTGAAGGCAGACAAGGACACAGTGGTAATTCTAGTTGACAACAGAAACAATTATTTGCTACCAAATTCAGATGTGTGATGTGATTTTGATCACAAAGGCCATGATATTGAATACTAGAAGGGAACTCATTAAATTTGTGTGATATTGTGGTCTGACCTGTGATATTCATCTCTTGTTGTCCAGCGGGAGGTTCTCTTCCCTACAGCATCCAAACAGCTCAGAAACAGCTCTGGCTCCACTCCTACTTTCAGTAAGTTTGTTACTACTACTCATTCATAATACCATAACATTCAGTCCTGCTGTAGAATCTCACTGGTAGTTACATGTCCAGGTTTGTAGGTCCACCAGGAGCGAAGCAACTTGTTAACATAATGCTGAATAGAGTCATTTGTTTGTCTGAGAAGATCTAAATGAATTGATTTGAATGAACAGTTTGTTTAGCTTGAGTAAATCACATAATTAAATTGACAAGCAATTTTTGGATGGTAGCTAATGAGTCTATTTTATACCACAGTCAGAAAGCTTCTCAGTCAGTGCTGCCAGGCATTGGACCTCCAACAATTTTTTTCCACTGACTGTATACCAAACACTGTACCAATTGCATGTGCGTGTGCTCATGTAGCCACTGGAAGGCGAATACAACAGGAAGAAGTCATGCAATGCCACACATCAAGACATACATGAGAGCGTCACCAGACTCCACTCAGCTTGCCTGGTTCCTCGTCACAAGGTGAGTGTGCTGCCTATATATTTTGTTCATTTTCATTATGTTTAATTGTCCATGTGTCTTTTTTTTGTACATATGATTTATATCGACAGACAAACCAGCTGCTAAATATGTGTTGCAGAAAGACTTCAAACCCCACACTCAATGCAGATGATCTGAAATGATCATTTCTGTCTTTATAAACATTAAACTTTCATCGTGTGTTTGTTTCAGTGCCAACCTGTCCAAAGCAGCGTGGGGTGCTCTGGAGAAGAACAACACTCAAGTGATGGTTCGTTCGTATGAGCTGGGAGTCCTCTACGTGCCCTCTGCCTTTGTAAGAGCAACACATGTAGACAAATAGCATGTCCATGTCAACATGTAGAAGAGACAATGCCTGCAGTGAACGTGATTTTAATCATGTGTTAATTGGCTCATACAAAATAAATTGGTTATACGTACCTTAAAGGTTAAAACACATGAACAGTCTTGAAGACAAAAATATTTAATGTGCTAGCTGATGTAATTATTATTATTTAGTGCAGTGATTCTCTCCTTACAGGGTATGAGGACCTTCCCTGTTCACAAAAATCCATTTCCTGTCTCCTCATCTTCCTCTGGCTTTCCTGTCCCCTTTGACCTGCCCCCTATGAGCTACTCTCCAAAAGGTACAGGAATGTGATGTGTGATGCATTAAACCTACTTTTTATATTTATCTACAGACTGTTTTGTTAAGTGCATCTGTTGCTCTGTTTTAATTGCTGTTTGTGCTAATGTGTCTTGGTAATGATAAAGATACACTGGAAACACTGGGGTCAGTTAAAACCTCCTGTGCAGCAGGTTGAGCTCACATTGCAGGTACAGTGCCATCTAGTGTCACTGCGGGAGAACATAAAGTAATGTACGGCACATAATGAAGTACATGTATAGACTGAGTTTGTGCTGAAAACACAGGTTTGCTTAAACCTATAGCTAAAGACACAGTAAATACACAGGCTGGGGTCCATCTTAGACAAACCTGTGAGTCGAGCTGACAGAGACAGGCCCTTTGATGTGTGTCTTTCCAAGTCTGATGAGACATTTTGTGGGAGGCAAGTGAGTTTAGTGAAATCAAATCAGAGTAATAGGAAATTATTCCTAACTCATGATTGGTTAAATCCCAAGCATTTCACAGTGATTATAGATCAATCTATCTCAGTTTCTTGCAGCAAACTAGAACATTTGAAAGGGCATAATTTAAAATCCATAAACACCCTTAATTTTAAGTCACAGGAACTGCACAGACCCTGCTCTTCCACTCAGGCAGTGAATAGAGACGTTGCACAAGTGCTGCCATGTTGTCCAGTGTAGTTGCCTTTAAAACATTCTTTTGATTTCGCTGACCCCTTTCTCTCTGTGTGTTTTCAGATCAGCCTTGGATCTGGAACATTCCTTATAACCAGGCTCCTGACACACACGGCAACATCTGGGTTCCCTCCTGAACACACAAATACACTTCACTTTAAACCTGCTGTCTTTGTAACTGTCATAACTGTCTTTATGTTAGTTGTTGTTAACATTTATTTTTATATTTTATACTGTTCTGTAAACTCATGTTTTGTAACAATGATTAAAATAACATTTGCATTGTCCACTTGTGTCCACTTGCTTATAGATTGTATTGATTTAATTATATTACTTAACATTGGGATCCAGTTCAGATCCCAAGTGTTAGGTCAAACAGGACCATAAACAAGACTCATGAACTGGCAGGGTATGCTTTGATAATGTAAATTTAACCTCTGGCCATTTGATTCCGTGTGCACCACTGATTGATAATGAAAGAAAAAAGGACCACGTGGCTCAAATGTCACAGGATTAATATTGTGCACTGCTGTCCAACTGTGCAACTGTTAAGCAGGACAAATGTGGCATGAAGGAGATTGTAAGTCCAGCTGGGTGTAATATTACATTTAAGCAGGGTGGCAGGATTAATTTTAGATTTTAATATGCGTGAGACATGTCCTCCTTATGGAAGGAGGAGGAACAACTTTGCTCCTGAAGCTGCATAAACCTAAATGCAGGGTCAATATTTGTAAATATTACATACATTCTACAGAAAAGCATTTATTGTCTATAAAGCTGATCAACACTTGGCTGAGAGTGTCAACAAACGCTGAACTTCATGCTTCATAAAGTCATGGCCTCATACTGCAGAGATTTTGCACTGAAATCTCTGAGCCTGTGGCCTGATGTTGCAAATTGAGTGGCACCTCTGTTTGTACACTAACTTCTGTAAACTGCGACTCCCGTCGTCCCTTGCGTCATTGTGTCAACATGGCGCCTGTCTGCCGGACAAAAGGCGAATCTGTCTGACGGTGGGTTGAAACCCAATTAGAAACAGAGGAGACATTTTGGGAAAACTGTCAGTGTCCGTGTCTCCCAGCGGCCCGAGGAGAAACATATATGGTGGAATAGACGTCTCGGGAGGCTCTGAGACTGGGATATTAAGGTGGGTGAAGTCGAGCAGCTCCAACTGCCGCTGTCTTCAAACGGTTCTGCTAGCCCGATACGTTTCCTCTGCTCTGTGAGCTCGTTACTGAAAACTCCTCAAAAATCTCGTCAGTGCTGCGGCATTTTACTTCTCGGTTAATGTTCACGCCATCTGATCTGGTTGAAAGGGTGTTATCCGACTTACTGAAAAGTACGTGTTTGATTTCGCCATGCACGTTAGTTGACTAAAAAACCATTTAATCAAGCAGAATGTCAACTTTTCCAGTTGGTCCGCAAGGCACGCTGTCGTGATAACGATGTGTATCTTTTATTTGTCATGTGTGATAATCGCGGTGAACAGACGAGCTAGTATTTAAATGAACTATTTTGTTGTGATAGGACTGGGTGAGTTTATAAGACATACGCCGAATTGAGGAGTTATTCTTCACTATTAATACAACGACTTAAGACACCCTCTATCGGCAGTGCCCATGCTCCTGGAAGAAGGGCAACATTAAAAATCATTTTTTCCCAACGTCTTTCGACGTGAAAGGCGATATTTTCAAGGGAACCGTCAGCACCGGGGACTAACCACAGTGTAGTGTCCGGCCACATGAGCCAGATGTTGTGTATTGTTGAAAGCCACTTAAAAAGTTTCCAACTGTGTTTAAATGACTTTTGTCTCTGCTCAGCTGGTCCGCCTACAACCGGGACACAGTTCATGCCACGTCTGGTTAGGATCTCAGGCAGGTCACAGGGTTCATCAGTAGTAATAGATTAAAGTAGTAATCTATGTGACACTTTCCCCCAGACATAAGCCGTCAAGGACAGCCAAGATGATATTGTGTTGCTCTGAGGTGTTTACAGGTTGGTGACTCAAAGCCTCAACCTGGTTGGAGGTTTTCTTGATCTATCAAAGTAATCCTCAGGGGAGTCTTTTGGGACGCGCTGTGCTCCTCAGGGAGGTCAGAGGCCAAGTTCACTTCCACAGCACTGATGCTGGGCAGATTGTGTGAGATGGGAGGATAAGTTACAGTGACTTCAGCATTGGTGTGTGTGTGTGTGTTTGTATTTTCTTGTGTGGCCTTCCCCCTGTGTTTTTCCTTTGTGCTGCGGCGACTTAGCGGAGATCTCTGAGGGAGTTCAGCAGTGCAAGTCAGCACTATTTGATTACTAGTCCCACTGTCCCTACCTTAACACTTACTGTACTAGTCTCATGTAATTACACACCCACTTGGTTTGCTGTCAGTAAGTGTCCTCAGCTAAAGCCATTTTCTACTTCCGAAGCTGATGATGTCCATTAAACACAGCTCTGTGGTGTCTATGATTTTTAAATAGTTTATTATATATAGTATATTTATATAATATATTATAGTATATTTTTTCTGTCAATTTTTAATCTTCACTGCAGTAAGTTATGGTGAGAACGTTGTCCTTACTTTACCAATGTTATTGTTTTACCAAAGTGAGTGCAGCTGCTAGAAAGTTATTGTTAATGTATTATAACCATGGTCATAAACTGTAGTGATCCCTGTAGTTTCCTTGTTGTAATTCAAGATGGTTGTGAGCAAATGAAAGTGTAAACTTAGATTGTCCAGGCAGCCACCCTGGCAGATTCAATTATATATATTTTTTTTTTTGGAGGGGGGGGGTCCCCTTCAGGCAATGGTAAATAGTTTGATTCTTTACTCAAGACATGCAGGAGAAATTTTGGCTTGCCTCTTAGTCACATGCTGTCTTTGTGCACCCAAAGGCCACTGTGTCTTCTCACAATAGTCACACCTTTTGAAAAAAAGGTTGGTTTCCTGCCAGTGTGGGTCATAGACACTAATTTTGCTGATTAAAAAAAGTCAGATGTCATTGTTTTTGCCTTGTAGCGAGATGCACTGAAGTTTCCCACCCTGTGCGAGATAGCCTATGTGAACTTGTGATTGTTACTGGACTTTCTGAAGTCTCACTTGTAAAGTCAAACTTTTTTTTCCGGCTCAAGTTTAGTCAGCTTGTGTAGATAGACTGGACCTTGGCTGCTTAAAGTTGGTGACGTGTTTACAGCTGTCTGCAGCTGTCTACTGTAAAGACCAGTTTATCTATACTAATCTTCCATCAACTCTAAAGGCTGAAAGCACAAGGAGAAATCCTGCCACATGGGTGGGTCGACAGAAAATCTGTAAAGTCTTTTCCCTTCCTCTTTTTGTCTCTTTACTAGCCTTTCCCCCTGACTCTCACCACGTCGACCCGGCGACTTTGTTTGGCATGGCAGGGAAGCAACAGGATATACAGTTATTTATTTGTCACAAAATACCATGAGAATATTTATGAAGCACCTTGAGTACGATATTATGTAATAAAGGAATTATTACACCACACAGCACCACAATTAAAAGGCACAGAAACATTTTATTTCATATAAATATGTATAATGTACAAGTTAAATATGCACACATGTATGTAATCACATCATATAGTTTCCCGTACTTTAACTTCCTTTGCATGTCTGACTTTGGGGAGTACAAATACAGATGCGGTCATGCTTTAATGATTGCTTTTGTGTTGCAGCTGTGCTAAAACCACCAGTGATCATTATGTGATTTTACTCTAAAGCAGACTGCAGGCAAGACCTCAGAAATACCTGGCTACAATATGTGATAATATAAACAAATAAGGAGGCATAACTTGCCATCATTTTGGCGTCCTATATCGATCCTGTGTACCAGTCTTACCGACTACAGCATGACTCACCCTCTGCAGCAGAGAGAGAAAGTATGGAGCTTGGCTGCCTGAGATGTAAATTTTTCTTGGCATTTTTCCCAAGACATGCGCACATACGCACACATACTGACACACACTCGACCTCACCCTCCCTCTCTGTTTAAGTGTTGACATGTCTGCTGACTTTGATTCTCTGCTGTGGCCTGTTTTTCTTCTCAGTGTCAGAAAGGAAAGCATCAAAACAGATGTGCGATCTCACTCTGTTCATCTTCCTCTTTGGCTCTGCTCCTTTCTTAGTTCAATGACCATGATTTTGACACTTTTTTTCTTTTTAGATGTGACACAACATTTGTGCACATTTAAGAGCACATGATCTATTCAAAACACAACTATAGGTAATTTTTAACAGATGATAAACTAAAGCAACACTGACACAAGCATGTATTTGGTTTAAAACATGCTATAGAATAATACAAAACAAAAACTGGATCCATAACCATATTTGGGTAACGTGATTATTGGGGTTGAAAACATCTACTGTAAAAAGTTGAATTTAATCCAGAGGAATGCACTACAGATCTGGGTAGCAGCTGGTGAGCTCTGATGTCTTCTGTGTGTGTGTGTGTGTGTGTGTTAGAAATCTGCAGGAAGCTAAAAGACGTGACTGTACTGTTATTTTGCTCTGTGGTTCTCTCCTTGGCGGCAAGGTCACTCATCAAAAGTTGCAAGTGTAATTTCCTTAATACTTAACATTTTTGTTCTATCACATCCAGTTTTTGACACTGTTTATGCGAACAGCCAGAGTTTTCTTTCTGATTGTAATTCAGTGTGTTTGTATTCTTCAATTTCCTCTACGGTTTATTGTAGTTTTTATTGTGGCTGGTTCCAGTTGTGCACTCACACGTAAGCTATTGTCAGAAAACAATACACATACTGGACGTGATGTGGAAGATTAAAGCAAACATATACCTGCATCTTCCACCATGCAAAGGTGTTTTACTTTTACTCTTGAGTTTAGTAGCACTAAGGTGGACGTAGTTGAGCATCCCCTTTGTCTAACACAGCTGTGGAACCTGTATTGATGAAATGCACTTGGCCATTTTCAACAATATTCCCTCTCGTATCACCACATCAGATAAACAGCATATTTACATTTTTTGCATCTCTCACCAAAAGATGCTCTGTGTATGTTTTAGGTCCAGGAAATATTCTGAATCCACTTCCCTTAGATGTTAAGGACAGGGAAAGGAAGAGGGACATTGCTTAATAACACTGGGACAGCCATACCATTTAAAAACTGATAAACACTGCTCCACTGAATCATTTTGCTTTTCATTTACTTCTACGATGGTAATTTTTTGCGGAAAAGTACTGTTGCATATTATGTGGTGCTTTGTCTGTAGTTTCCCATATCCCTCTAAATAGTAGAAGTTTTGCAAAGCAAAGTGTTGGAATGTGGGAGTACTTAAGTCTGACACCACAACTTGAAGTCTAAACAACTGTACTGAACTACAGTATTTGATGGAAAATTCCTTTTTGGTCATCATCTTGTTGTTTGATACCCTCCAGGATGTTCCAGCAGTGTGAGGAGCCTCGTTTCACCATTGAACAGATCGACCTCCTCCAGAGGCTGAGGAGGACGGGGATCACCCAGGCCGAGGTCCTCCATGCTCTGGACACCCTGGACCACCTTGACCGGCAACATGGACACAAGTTGACCCAAAAACCTTCCTACATGCCTCCGTCATCATCCTTGTCTTCTTCCAACACCGTCACCGCCTCTTCCTCCATGACCTCCACTGCCACTCAGACCAGTTTCCCAGACAACCAACTCTCACTGTCGCCTAATAACAACTTCGATAGCACTTCCCTGCCTCTACCTGTTCCAGTAACCTCACCTGTTGTCATGGCAGCTGTAGCACAGAATGGTCTAGTTGCTGTCAGCAATGGGAAGTTGTCACCACCGCGCTTTCCTCTCGGAGCAGTTAGCGGCAGTGTGACAGCACCAGCCTACGGGTTTGAGGCCAGTGAAGAGGACATAGATGTTGATGAGAAGGTGGAGGACTTGATGAGGTAAGGCCAGACCAGACTTGTCTTACCTTGGATCTGGCTGAGCTTGAATTGGCTTGATGCTGTTACAGTTGGTTCCCATAGAAAAGCTTAGGGAAAAATAATATATAAATACACTTTGTCTGGGTGTGCCAAATAGTAATGGGATCATTATTGCCCTCTGGGTATGGAGGGCAAATAACACTCACTGCAACTACGACTGGAGAAAACTGCAGTTGTTGCAGGTGTGGTTTATTTTTTCTCTCTCAAAAGACTCTAGCCACCAAAGCTGAGACGTATAGTTCACTGGAAGTACATAGTATTACACTTCTGTCAACAAGAAGAAAAGCAATATGTTAGAAAAGCTTCAACGAGTGTTACCAGTATTAGATAACCTCTTGGTTATTGGTAATAGGTTTATTGTCAACAAAAAGGAAAGGACAACAAGAAGAAACCTAACCCTGCTGATGACAGTACAAGAGAGTGGCAGAGCTCAAAGATCAGTCATTAGTTTCTTGTTTGCCATAACCACAAGAGTATGTAGGTAATTAGATCTCATAATTATGAATATTCTTATGACAAGGTTTTTGCTGTGGTTTTTGAAAGCCATGGCAACATATAAATCAGAACACCAGAGAGCAGGTGTTAACACAAAAGGCGTCACGGCTGCTCCGACTATAGCGGAGCATGATAGGAGGATTACTGCTTACAGTACACACTCACATGTACTATATACACACATGTAGACACACACCTTGCAACGCCTCTCATCTGTAGTCTGCAACCAGTGCGCAGCAATCAGAGTGGTATTGATCTAAGCAGGTGTGAAGATGAAATCAAACCATAAGAGCGGAGAATATTAAAGCAGAAGTGAAGCTCCAATGCCTTCACATATTCCACTGCAACAGCCACTGCCATTCATACACTGTTGTCTTTTGTAATGTGTGTTACTAATGTCTGACTGTTGGATATCTAGATGTTTATCATGCTTCATGTAAACATGGTATGCTCTCTTGCTCTACTTGTAGAAGGGACAGTGCTTTGATTAAAGAGGAGATCAAGTCCTTCCTGGCAAACAGGCGTATTTCCCAAGCTGTGGTCGCTCAGGTAACGGGTGAGTATCAGCTTCATCTGTGCTTTAACCAGCCCGATTAAATCACTACTTGTTGGCATGTTACTGGCCATGCAACCACCTGAAGTCTCGGGTCTCACCCTTCTTTGCAGGGATCAGTCAGAGTCGGATCTCCCACTGGCTCCTACAACAGGGATCAGACCTCAGTGAGCAGAAGAAACGGGCCTTCTTCCGCTGGTACCAGCTGGAAAAGTCCAACCCAGGTAATGCCATCCCTCTCCTAGATAATAGTGAGGGGAAAGGTTTTTAGGGTAAAAGGTATTTTAATAACTAGTCATCTGCACCTAATGTGTGACTTCCACTGCTGATCTCAATAACAGTTATTTAATACAAAGTGAGCACCCTCACTTCCAGAGGACAATCACAGACAATCTCAAAAGAGATGGGTTAATCTGTGAAATTATGGTTTGTAATGGACAATGTATGCATCCTTGAGCAGGATCCTGGACAGTGTGCTCTGACAGCTCAAATTCATCAGTGCAGAAAGGTCAGTTTGTACCTCAGTTCATCTCTATTCAAAGGATATGAACTATAGGGTGAATATTGTTTCATGATAATTTAGCAGCAGAGGACAGATGTTGGAAGAGTTGCAGATATAACATAAGTTGTATAAAGGGATGTTTTTAAAGAAAAGAAACTATGTTTGCATTTTTTATGAGCATCTTGAGATGTTCCTCATTACACTCGGACTGGGAAGGCTGTAAACTGTTTCCTGTGATTGAACAATGACTACATTGTGTCACATTGAGCCCAACTTAGAGGAATGCACAGAATGAAAAAATGAATAGTTCAAGTCATCTGCGTCGTTACTCGGAGAAAAACATCACTGGAATGGCGCTTTAATCAGAATCTCTTGAGTTTAATTTAGTTTGTCGGTTTGAAGCCAGATAGTCTCTTATGGCTTCACTTTTGATGATGATAAGAATACAAGAATGTCTTTGCATTATATACATATACATATTGTTAAGGAACTGAATGACTGCTGTCTAAACTGTCAGTGTTAGAAATACTGAAATTAATATAAACTTAAGTATTAATGCACTGGTGCTTGTGACTCCAGGTGCCACTCTGGCCATGCGAGCTGCCCCGCTGGCTCTGGAGGACATGATGGACTGGCAACAAGCTCCGCCCCCCTTTGGGGCTACCCCTGGGGGTTTCCGTCTGCGGCGAGGAAGCAGATTCACCTGGAGGAAGGAGTGTCTGGCTGTAATGGAGAGGTGAGGAAGAGGGAGAGCAGTGCTGTGCCTTGTCCTCACCCTCAGAACCAGTGTGAAGCAGCCACCTGGCAAACATGCATTATATTCCTCCATACCGAGTATAAACCAGACTGTGAAAACATCATGTAAATCAAATGATGATCGTCATTCAAGGCTTATTCACTGGTTTTAAGTAAGTGGTACTTTGACAGTGATGTCGTAGTAGTGTGCAGGTGTCTTCACTGTGTAGCTGTCATTGAATGGCACGTTTGAGGTTGATTGGAAAAGATATATCACCATTTTAACAAAACATCCTGCTTCGTGGAAAAACATCCAAATTCTCATCATGTTGCTTCTTTAAAACTCACAATGAAGCATCATGAAGGTGTTTTTAGATTTTCTGACTGGGGCAGAGTGGAAAATGTAAAATGGCAACATGACAACTTCCTGTTACAAAATTCACCATGCCCTTAAATGGAAATTGAAGTGGGAGTGGGCAACTCTGTAGGAGGAATACATGAAACTGTAAAACACCATTTCTCGTCACCACAAAACCACCACAAAATGGCCGACTTTCTGTTAGGTTAAACTGCAGGTGCAAGAAGCTGTTTTTTTGTTGGTCATTATGGGGTATTATCAAGCGACATTTCCACACCTGTGTGCACGACACATAAAAGCTGTAAATTTTCGCTAGACCTGAGGGAGGACATCCAATGTGGTGCTTCGTCCTAAAGTGACCACTCCAATTGTGAAATCATGAGTATATTGCTACTAATACTACTATATATTGCAATATTTGCCCAAAATAATCACAATAGAAGTGTTTTTGCATATCGAACAGCCTAACATAGAATGATCTTTGTGTGTGTGATTCTGTCTGACTACTCAGCTACTTTAGTGATAACCAGTACCCTGATGAAGCAAAGAGAGAGGAGATCGCCACTGCCTGTAATGCTGTCATTCAGAAACCAGGTAGGTAAAAACGATTAGAGATGGTAACTTATCAAAACATAAAAATCTAATTTCCTGTAAACTATTTTTGACTATCATGGTGAGTGTGAGCTGTTTTACTCATCACACATGGAGATTGAGTCAGTCTTATTTGACTCTTAACTTATGTGAACCAATAAGACACAGTTCTAAGATACAGTACTTTTACAAGAGAGACCTGGTCAAACAGGAGGGATAAAACTTCCAGACACTGTTTGTCTTGTAAATTTCCAAAATAACCTCAGGGACAGACTGGAGGAGTAAAAGACAGAAGCAGCAGCCATGTAGCGCTGATGTACTGCAGATGTCTGATCGTGTGTGTGTGCATGTCACAGGAAAGAAGTTGTCTGATTTGGAGAGGGTCACATCTCTGAAGGTCTACAACTGGTTTGCCAACCGCCGCAAAGACATCAAGAGGCGTGCTAACATTGGTAATGTCTACTTCTTTCTGTGTGTGTGTGTTTTATATGCAGTATTTCTTAGTGTGTTTAAAGCAGTTTGAAGCAGAAAGCAGTTCAATGAACATTATCAGACCAATAACCACACATAAAAGAGCACCTCTGTAGAGTTGCACACAGCTGAACAGCAGTGAGGGAAGCATGTTCTCATTTTGACACCTCCAAACTCCTTCGTTTTTACACTTTTATGATTTTTTTTACCGACAGCTTTAGCAGGATCTTGTTTTGCTCTTGATATGCTATGATCAGTTTTGTGTTTTTGAAGAAGCAGCCATCTTGGAGAGTCATGGTATTGAGGTTCAGAGTCCAGGAGGTCAGTCCAACAGTGATGAGGTGGATGGCAACGACTTCCCAGACCAGGTAAACCAGATCAGCCTTTGGCCACTTTCCAGTAGTCAGCAAAATTAAAATTAGATTAGACTTTTTAAATTGTAAAAGTTAAGTAAAGATTACTCAACTTATGTTATACATTTTGTTGTACTTTCATTATCCCAAACAAAATACAAATAATACCCCAAATCTACCTTGATCCCCTGGTCTGTTTGTTTTGGGGTCGGGGAGACCTGTGAAGTGAATACATCACTTGGAAAAAAAAAAAAAACGAAACCTCCAGAGTGATTGATCTCCACCTCTGAACAACCTCACCACACTTTTGTTTTGATTTGAAAATCCCAGCAACAGAAAATGTGTATTTGAGCAGTTTAAGTAACATTATGAAGTCTACATTGTTTTTGTTTTCCTACACTCTGATAAAATTTACATTTGGTTACATATTAATCTGCTGTAGGTAGTAAAAGTTTGGGCAGCAGTAGAAGAAGCACACATTTCATAATCTCCAGCATAATAAATAACTAGTTATAAAGTCAAAGGTCAGTCACCACAGTACTATAGAAAAAGTCATTCAGTGGAACAAGGTGTTTACGGTATAGTCTTTATGCTCCTCTCTTAACAGGGCTGTGAGGTGTCTTTATTTGACAAGAGAGCTTCAGCCAGGCAGTTTGGATTCAGCCGAGCTGACCTCTCCTCTCCGACACAGGTACAGCCTGACTACACGCACTGCCTGCACTCTGCAACAGCATATATCAAGTAGTTTTAGTCTCAGATTAAAGCCCCACTGTGTAACCTTTCATGTTGTCTATTAACAAAAATCGATTACTTCATTTGAAAGTATGTGTTTCATTAATAAGTAATTACCCCCATCAACAACCTGAAGTGTTCTGATGTGGCGTCTACTTGAAAACCATCACCGTGGTGTTGTGTGAGAAATGATGGAGGGTCATAGAGCTGAAGTACACTGGGAATGGCCGCGACGCGATGCGTAAGCGGGGCGGTCATGGATCCACGTTGATTTGACTGATTGTACAATGTAAAAAACAAACCCCATAATGTTGCACTGCCACTGGCTTTGCCTCTGGTACAATGAGACATTTATTTTAATCACTTTTAAACATAATATATTCGTTTTATACACAGTTCTATGTATTTTTTACCTGTTGGAGGGCCGTGTAGCCGCGCGAAGAGGAAATAAAATAGACCAGCCGTGCAAAACAAGAGAGGAGCTGTGCGATGCCTGCGCAGGTGCGCACCGCTTAGGTGGCAGGTGGAGCAGCTTCAGTTGACTATGATTCACGTAATCTGCTGTGGGCGGCACGCGACACACTTTCCGCATCGCACCCGTGTCCAGTGTACTTTCCCCGTTATGCTGCGGTCACGTGGAATTGGGCAGACAAATGACAACCAGAACGGGATAACCAAACAAGTGGTCCATCGGAGCAGCACGAGGCAAAACGATACACGCGTTGTTGTTATGGTGATGTCATATTGTTTACTCACCCAAATTTTACTGACATTGTCTCGTCCACTAAAATGACATTCGGTTTGCCTTCTGCCTGAATGCAGCATAAAGAATACTATTCAGTTGGAAACTTGCAGCCAGATGGAAGAAATATTCACACAGTATGTCTTTAAGAGATGAGGCCAGATTTCCAGATTCTCTTCTTTTCTCCTTACCCAGGTCCCCACACTGCTCCCCAGCTGGTTTTCTGCCCTGGGTAGAGGAGGCCTGTCTGGACAGAGGGGCTCATCTCTGATTGGCCGCTCCCTCGTGACAGGGACTGGTCCTCAGGCAGAAGGTTCTAGATTGACAGGCGTGTCCTGGTCTCCGCCCTCCCCTTCCCTCCAGGATGAACCCACCATTCACAGCGTGCTGTCTGAGCCCCAGGACCCGATTGCGTTGGAGAAGGAGGCTGCCAGTGACGGCAGCCAAGCGCTAGTTGATCAGGCGGACGGGGCAGCATGCAGTATGGGGAGTGACATCAAGACGGAAACGCTGGAGGACGACTGAAGAGGGCAGTGGATACCAGAGTTGTCAGAGTCATGAATAGAACAGGTGTGTTAATATGCAAGCAGATTTTATTGGAATGTAATAAGTGAAAAAAAAAGACCAAAAGTCGTGTAAACGCCAACCCTGAGATACCTCCCAACCCTACCTCCAACCACCAACCTGCTCTGCTACGCTCTTATAGGCATTACTAGTATATTATAACAATGAAAATAACTATGATAAACTTTTATTTGTTTTAAGTCCTCCCAGCAGACTGTGGAATATTTAAAATGCCTATATAATAACAAATGCAATGAAAGGAAATGCATATAGCTATGTGTACTAATTTTACATCATTTCTTTGTGGCTTTGTTTTTACTAAGGCGTTTTAAATGTCCCATAGCAGACTGAGTGTCAGGACTTGACACATTGTGCAGAGTTTCTTTGAAAAACTGCATTTCACAGCAGGACAACACTGCATTTGACACAGGATTCAAATAATTTCAGGGTCTTGCACTGTGATCACAATACAACTAAACAGCCTCAAAAACTAAACACATGAATCTCAAAGTTCATTTTAACTGTTTTATTAAAATTATGCAGCGCATGTCATGACAGCTGATTACATTATAAATGTTCCCTGTTGATTCCTTCCAGTAATAAGAACAGCAGAACCAGATTAGTTGATTTAAAAAAAAAAAAAGACGTCAGGGTCACATCACATTGGTAACATAACTGTGACACAATCCTCTGTCCCTTGCTCTTATACAATAAGCTCAACATATAGAAGCAAAGGAGGATGTAAAGATTTGAATTTTTAAGATTTGTAATTGTGAAATTTAAACACCTACAGATGTTTCAAATGTCTTTTATGACCTGTTTTTCAGGACTATTATTAATTCAATGGTATTTACATCTTCAACCCGGCAGTTTTGGGAGCTCCAGTGGTAGTTCATTTACTGTTCAGGCTTGGTCATTACTTTGAAAGCCTGTATTTGAGCCTGACCTTAAGTTTAAATGCATGTCATCCACCTCTCTCTTCAAATGTCCCCCACTCTGGGGCAAAAATGACACAAAAATAACTTGAAAAGAAAATTTGGATAATCTCACAGTTTCAAATCCTTGTCCTCTCTTTGCTTCCATATCAACAATAAGTAATCTTAAAAGAAGTTACTCATCACATAAATGTCGATGGAAGCCAAAATGTGTATGAAAGGAGACATCTGGATGTCCAGCTGATTGGGCGTCCTTGATTCCTTTCATCCCAGTTACAGATCAGTCAGCTGGGAGGGATTCAACAGTGTGATAATAACACTGTTTAGATAATACAAAAGTGTAAAGTGAATACATACATACATAGACTACATGTGTATGTGTGCATACATATACACACATACAGTGCTTATATACAGTATATTATATAAACTGTGAGGGTATGTGTACATGTACCCTAATCCATTTCTATTTACACTATATAGACATATTAGCTTCAAATGAGAGAAACTATCAGTATGAGTCTTTCTTGTTGGTAAAAGGTGAGTGAAGCATTAGCCAAAGTATTAAGTTTAAGTTTTATGTATTTTCTGAGCGTGTGTGTGTGTGTGTGTGTCTGATAGTCATGGATGGAACTATATATCAGAGATATGCTAATCAAAGACGCATCAGATGTGTCAAATTATTGCAAGTTAAATGCATAATTATGCTTTTTTAGGTATATCTGTGTTTATGCTCGATATGCCATGTGTTCTAAACACACAGTCATTTTTAAATTCAGTTTTCATTTTAAATGACACTTTATCAGATCAATGTCATGGTGCTTGGAGTCCCTGCTGTTTGAAACATTTCATCCATGAGTGTGTGTGATGGGCGACACAGGAAGTTGGAAGAGAACAGAGTTGGGGAACTGATGTTTTCCTCAGAAAGCTAATAGTTCACATTCAGTGAGCGAGTGAGATTCTCGCCAAACAACCACAACCAGAGAAATATTCATCAGAGTACAGCCTTTGTATAAGTCTGCAATTACTAACAGCCAGCTTTTACCTTTTAAATCCAGAGGTCACCATAGTCTGATAACTAGTTGGGTAACTAGTGGGATGAATTTTGAAAACAAACTACAAATTGGAAACATGACATTAACATTATTGTTATGGTTTTCTCTTCCAAAACACTTTTATTTGGGATGTGCAGATGGGTCAACCATTTTTAAGCGTTATTATTGTTATTTTGTTTTTGCCAACTCAGTGGCAGCACCACAAGCTGTAAACAAAGAACTGACATATTGTCACTAACTTGTAATGCTTTATGTGTTGATCTGTGATGAACCCAACAGACACAGATCCAAAGTGACAATTCATCTGGAGTCGTGTCTCTAAACATTAGACAATTTTTAAGAGCAGCATTCACTCCAGTTTTAGCTGTTAAAGGAAACATCTGGTTATTCAGCTGTTTAATGCCCCCCTTTTCACTAGCTTTTGCTAACTTTGCAAGTAGTGTGCATGAGGTTTATTGTGGCTTTTGCACAAAGACATAAGCTACAGCTTGGTGAGAGTAGAGTTAATGGGCCAGAAAACCAAAACAACGAGCTAAAGATGCCAAAAAGCTGATGCTAACATCGGAGCTAGGTTGTGGTTTGCTATGGATTGGCTACTATGAGCGACCCCTGTCACATTATGGACACACAGCTGTTACTTTCTCATCATTAAAATATTGATCAGTGCAGCTTTAAGGTTTTACTTGTGATTCTGAAAGGACACTAAAAACCCTATGACTGGTTTAAAAGTAAACAATAGCTAGTGCAATACAGTAGCAATATTGTTTACTTTACTGGAGTTCACTCTTTAAGATCTCCTGTTTACTTAACTGGAGATCTTATACAAGTTAATACGGTTCCCCCAAAAACATATTAACTTGTACAAGATTAGCTTTAGCATGTGACCTTTGATCTGACTACAGAAATATTTCCATAATATTACACTTTTAGTACTGTATGACTTTAAGTTGAAGTGCCTTAGTTTTTACAGTGCACTGGCATAGGGTCAGTGCATGAGGACAGACTTCTACAAAGACTGTACACACACCATTAATGCAAGAAAGCTAAACACATGATGTTCTGTAAAAGCCAACACTAAAGTGGCTTCAGTCAAACTGGTTCATCAGTGTTCATCACCAGGTGCTTTACAGGCTAAGCTACTAGTTCAGAGTTACAAACTCGACACAAATACCTCACTTTACCCCATTAGCTACAGTATAAGCTACACCCCTGCAGGTTCCTCCGCAGCTGCTTCAATGTGAATCAAACTTTAGACAGATGGGAGTGAAATATGAGTGTAGATCTGATCTGTTCAGAGGAGACTGACGACATACTGTGACGAGGCTGTAAAGATGGTTCATGGTGGCCGACAACAGAAACGTCAGCGTCCTTTTAAAAGGGAAGTTCCCTCTCAAACTTGAGCCAATAAATATTAAGTTGGAAAGTTAAGGGAAATTCCACTCTCAAAGAGGATTTATTAGTTCATCAGCTCCTGCTTCAACTTTAGTTCATGGAATAATTGTAAAATAGCTTCGCCCCTTCATCCTGGTGCAGTACTGACACATCCTCAGTGTTAGTGTTGGACTAAACGTCCAAGAAAATGTAAGTTTTGTGGTGGAATGTCTCTTTAAGTGTACGGCAGCAGAGCTGTCCCAGGTATCTTTGCTTTAAGCGTTTTTAAAACTCTGAGGCATCGTTAGTTATGTCGTTTTCTGTCATTTTGTTTGAATTATTGACACCAAAATATCAAAAATATTAAAAATGTTGTTTTTTTTCTTTTTCTTTTGAATCTGCTAAGCAGGAGAATGTCTGAAGTGAATCTATGGATTCATTAAAGTGTTGTTCTCTGATTATTTCTTTTAAAATCATTTAAGCTGCTGCCTTCATGGTCTTGTCATGAAGTTGTACTGTGTTGTTCGGGAGCAGCGAATTGAAAGTGTTTGCCAGTGTCATGTTCTGTCATGGTAGAGCCAAAAAAATCTGAAAGCAAAAAGAAAAAGTGATTAATCAAATGAAGAAAAAAAGAAAAATCAAAAAGTGCGACCAAAAACCACACATGTACACAAGAGAGACCAAAAGCAGTGAACAGAAACAAAACTGTAAATGGGTCACTGTTGTAGTTTTATGTGAAATAGTTGTTGCTCTCATTTTCCTCCAACCATGTTTCTAGCTCATCCTCTGAAGGTGGGCTTCTGTCCACACGTCTGTGTACGTTTTCAACAAACTGTGCATAAAATCTTTAAATATCACAATTAGCTTTTTGACTTTTGGGTTGAGGTGGAAAATCTTGTACCGTTCTTCAAATTGATACTTGAAACAAATGTAAAAACTGTGCTCACATCATATGTATTTTTATCCCCTCTGCTCCTGACTGTAAACCTGGCCCCGCCACCTCCCATAACTGTGGTGTTTGAAAACCTAGCCAGTTGTATAGTGACCCTTTTGAAACAGTGACCCCACCAATCGCTATGAATTATTGTCAGAATATCCAAGTCAAGTGGATTACCTGCTGACTGGACGGATCTGAGTTTAGGGTGTGCGATTTAAAATTTGGCCAAAATCACATGATAAAAATCAAAGCGGCTGATTTGATGACCGCAGCATCGTGATCTACTCTGCTGTTTGTCACTCACAGGTATCCTTCCTGTTGATCGGTCTTGTTTGTTGACTGTTTCATTTTGCTTTCAGTTTTTCACCAAACCGGCTCCATCAGTTTTGTGCCAGAAAGTGTGTGTTCCTGTTGTAATCGTCTTTAAAATCACCTAAGAGTTGTCATGACACAGAGACAAGAATACCATGGTTTCCATGAAGAACACAGAAAGCCTTGGCTCTTCCAGCTCTGTTCATCACTGTGTCAGGCTGGTCATGCACTTTGTGTCAGACATGGCCGACCTCCTGCATGTTGTGTCTTTTTCTTGGTTGAAAAGCAGTTGTGTTATCTGCCTTCAGTCCTCTGTTGCCTTGTTTTACTGCTTTGTTTGAGCTTCCTTCACCAGTTTATCACAAGAACAAAGCAGCTCATGATTCAGATCAGACCGTATTTCTCAACGGGAACATCTGTACATGCACCCCAGGCTCTGACTATTTATTGATTGTGCAGTCTCTTCCATCACCGCCAAAACAAAACACACACAGTAGAGTAATACTGTGATGGTTTCTTTGGCGCAGAGTTGGGGTGCATGCCTTTATCTGATTTGAGATCTGCTGTCTGAACAAAGTGAGCGCAGGGGATCATCGTGTCAGTTCATGCCTCAGGACCAAATGTTGCTGTTGTCCTTCTCCTACATTAGTACTATCTACATGAGACACAGTAGGACATTTGAAGAGTTATATTCCAAAATGCTGTATTTATTTAGGTGAAAAAAAGGAAATATATCATCCATGCATTCTGTCTAAAATGTAGATGTTTCAGTCTTAGTGTTCTCATTTAATAGGCCAATGACTTGAAATACTACTTAGAAACATGGTTCAGTCATCTATAACCCCCCCCCGACATGGTTTCCATTTCATTTTGGCAATAAACTCTTCAATCATCTCTGTTAGATGAAAAATATCAAACCTCAGCAGGATGTTTGTTTGTAGCAGTTTGAATTGATTTTTTAAAAACCCCCTCTTATTCTCTATTTCAAGATTTAGTGCCTTTTTTGGACGGTAGACTGTTCTGTAATTGCTATGTAGGAGCTCTACATATGCCTTTTGTTACTTTTTCATCTGTTGGATAAACCTTATTTGTTATTTTTAAGGTGTGTTTTTATTGATATTCTATTTACAAGGGAATAAAAACTGAGTCCACGCTGTGTGTCTCGCTTTGTGCTCTTGTCTTATGACGCTTTGAACAGTCAGACACTAAGGCTGCCACAGTACCAGCTCAACAGTGACTTGAAATGTCGAAACCGCGATATGGTAGACTGCAATATCCAAATCACTGTGCTGCAGCTTTTGATCAAGTAAAATGTGTCACGACATTGTAGAAGTGAGAGCTGTGGTGGCTGAGAAACCATGTTCTCCAGATGTAAAGGAAAACCCCAACAGAAATCACAGCATCCTCACTTTTAGATTTTTTTCAGTAAAAATTCCCACAAGACTCAAGTCATATCACACATTAATCTTCTGGCACATGTCCAGCCGTAGCGTCAAAGTTGTGTTTCTCTTCCATCTATGAACACGAGTGAGAGTCACCTGAACTTACTCAGACCTGCTGATGAAACTGATGCTTGTGAGGCAGAAGTCTAGCAGAGCACATGTAGAGAGTATTTGGAAAGTTGGCTGCAGCTGCACACAGATGATCATTACGTGCTCCATTCACTAAATTAATCATAAGGCCATTTAATCAGAACTGTCTTGAGGTTTTAAAGCAGTCTGGCTTTCGGCAGCATCCTGAACAGCATGTGACCATCAGCTGTTCTGCCTCAGATCAAGGTCTTTTAAATATACACAGCTGAGTCAGCAACAATCTCAAATACAAAGATTTTTTTTCTTTTCTTTTTGAAAACATTGCTCTAAGTGTTAAGTCTCTGAGCATAAAATGATCTGCCTAAGCTGAATTACATGGTTTAGCTTAGGGTTTCATGAGATTTGGTCGACAATAATGACACAAGCTCATCAGATAATGATGCAGGTGTGACATCACTACTTGCTTACTTAGCCCCACCCTCACAGGCCAGTGATAAACACAGAGACACAAACAGAAACATATGCAGATGATTTTGTAGTAGAGCAAAGTTGTTTCAGAGAATAAGTTATAGGCCTTTAAAAATGTCCCAGCCTGTAAAACTCCCCCATAATAGTCTGACAGTCTGACTAATGCACTTGCACTGTTTTGTTATGTGAAAAGAAAAGGCACTAAAAAAAAGTCTAACTGGACAGATTTATTTACTCAAGGTCCCCTTACTAGCTTTGTCTGAGCTGTTGGATGTCTGTCTGTTGCTCAGTGAGCTGCTGAGCAATTACATCTCCATGACAACGTGGCACACTTCATTCACTGATGATCCCACGTGACAAAAAGCAAGTAAGTGGACTCTTGAGTTGGAACAGTTTTATTACAAGGAAACAGAAGGTCTGAGTCAGAACAGCCTGATTTATGCTGAGATGCTCCTCTTATAAAAGAAAAATATGGTTTGTATATTTTACATCTATAACAACAGACAACAGCTAGTTTTAGTTCTGACTTACCTTCAGTGGCAAAAACTATTGTGCCGATCACTTCAGCACATCTCTTTAGAGATTTTAACAGTTAGGTACAGAAAACAAAACAAATACTCCTGTTATTGCTGTTTTTTTTATTTTCTCTTGCCAGATTACTGTTCAGATGATAAAAAATGAAAATTATAAATGTATTATAGTACATGTTTATTCTTTGGATTGCAGCATAGAATTACATAAAACAATTAAATTAATCAAAACCCAAACTTGTGCTCAGATTTTTCTTTTTATAAGTCTTAATATGCGCATATATACACATACATACATACGTACATACATACATACATAGGACAACCACTCTGATGGTGCACTCACACATACAAATGACACATCAAGACAAACCCGGTCCACACAATCAACAGTAGCAATGATTGATAATGATTTGTTAGTATGATCGAGATCTAGTAATACTGTTGACCAGGCCCAGGCCACGTTAAACTCATGTCTGATGATCTGAATTTTTTCTTCAGGTAAACGTGTGAAAGGTTTCAGGGACTGGAGGGGCTTTTTTTTTTTCTTTCTTTCATTTTTTTTTTTTTGCAGGAATAACTCCCTGATGTAGCAAAGCACCAAACCCCTTCCTTTAACTTCTTCCATTATAACACAGCTCAGGTTATTATGGCTGCAGGTACCTATAAGGAGGAGTATTGATACCAACTGCCTTTAAAATGCACCATAAGGAGCAGCTGTAAATGAATTTTCCTGGAAAGCAGACCAAGCTGTCATTGCCAAAAAGAAAAACAACAAAAAAGGCTGTGCTGCATTAAGCCAACAGCCATGTATTGCTTGTTTCCTGTGGTTTATTCCACTATGCGAGAACAGACAGAGAGTAAACTGGGTGTAATTAGTCCAGCAGTGAAGCAGGTTCAACTCTTTGTCAGCTACAAAGGCCTCAGGGAAGAAGTTGGTAGAACACTCTGGACGACCACGAGCGGTCGTAGAGGTAGCAACACGGTAAAAACTCACTACCGAGGCAGGAACACGAGATTTCATCCAATGCAAAATCCTAAACCTGCTGCTAAATAGATCTGATCCGAAGCTGAAGCTGTCAGGCTCGCTGCTGCGGGCGGGCCGGTGGGTGGCTGCTATTCCACTGACTTTGATGATTTTCTGGTTGTGTATAAAATTCCCTGTGTGGAATGATTGAGGTTCGAGAGCAGCCACCAGGGGGCAACACAGACAGCTCTCCTTCAAGTTGTAAGGAGTAATAATAAAACCTGACAGCTCCTTTGACCAAATGACTTAAATTGGCTAATAAATAATTTTAAAAACATATATTTTTTTTCACTGTGAAGCAGAATGGGTCTGTGCAGTTGTGGTGTGACCCTCTTAAACAGCACAGCATGCTGAGGGTCTAGAGTACAGCATGTTTTAGTTAGTTGAGTTAGAGAGCTGGGATTATTCCTGCTAAAACCAGTCTGGCTCCAGGTTGAAGGCCACGTTAAGGCGGTGGGGGGTGGAGAGTGAGGTGGGGGGACAAGACATGTTGGTCCAGACCAGTGGTCCCGTAGTTAGCTCACAGCTGCAGGAAACGCAACAGGAGGCAAATGCAACAAAGATATGGGACCAATTCTGAGCAAACAGGAGCACTTCAGACAAGAAACAACGAGAGAAAAAACTAAACAGAAAACACCAGAAAAAAAAAAAAAAAACAAAAAAAAAACACATTCTGCGGGGCTGAAGACCGAATATGTTCGGACACAAGTCACAACAATAAAGGTTAGACGTAAATGTGGTTCAGGTGGTTGATACACTCACATACATAACACTGCTCATGGCTTTGCTCTAATCTAAAAAGTCCATTCAGAACAGTTATATCATTGATGCTACTTTTCTGTTTACATTTCCTTATTGCAATGGCGGCTGTTGCTCATGTGCATCTAATGTCGGCGTCACACATAACCTGAAAAACTAATGTGTTGCAAACTGCGTGGAGAGTAAAGGAGGAGGAAAAGACAAATGTCTACGTTGTTGTATCTTAACCACTACATGTGAACTTAGCTCTGCTGTCATGTAAAATACTGTCTCACAACATGAGCAATTTTATGTCTTTCTTTCTTTTTTACCTTTTTCTTTTTTTCTTTTAAAGGCAGTTGAGCAGTGAGCAGAGGAACATGGCTTCAAACAGCCAAACTCAGAAAATGTTTCGTTTAGAGAGTAAAGAACAGCAGGTTAAGTTGACAACACTGAGTCATAGAAAAATCTGGCTGTATTTTCTTCTTACATATTACAAGTGTTCCAGAAATGAACTCTTCGATTCCCTCTGGAGATGTTTGTGCAAATGAACTGAAGCGTCTTCGATATGGAAACAAGTGTGTGGAAGATACATGGTCACGTGGTTTCTGAGGCACAATAACATAAAGGAAACATCCAGAAGCCTGAAGTGATCTCAAACCCATAAAAAAAACGAAACAGTGTCTGAGCTCAGACCAGGATGGAGGACACCTGCAGCCACAGAGGGGATCCACGTCCCGGGTAACTGCTTCTGCTTCTGCTGCTGCTGCTGCGGTCATGTCCCATCCAGGTGTGGACTCACTGACACAACTGAATCAAGGTCCCATCCCCACATTCTGTCTCTCTCTCTCACACATACACACGCACGTGCGCGTGCACACACACACACACACACACACACACGATAAATGAGAAAACTTTACTCCCTTCCTTTATTACCACACAACTATTATGAACCACAATTTCATAAAAAGAATTGAACCAACGTACCACGTCACAACCTGTCGGCTAATAA
Source organism: Caranx ignobilis (assembly GCA_021432705.1). NCBI lineage: Eukaryota > Metazoa > Chordata > Actinopteri > Carangiformes > Carangidae > Caranx > Caranx ignobilis. The sequence goes on from MU270012.1 coordinate 36,237,985, forward strand.
CATACCAGACAGCCACCTGTGGTTACCACCCAACCAACCAGAGGACTCCAGGGTCCTGGGCTTTAAGGCCAGCAATAAATAACTAAATTATTGTGATATTACTTGTCTGATACTTCAGCATTAATGCACCATCAACATTAATTTCTGTATTCCTCTTCAAAAATCACTGCAGATGTGATTTTTCACCCAGAAAATCTTCTAACCATCTCTTTTTAAAGGCTCACATTTACAAAGTGCCTCTTTTCCAAAATTTTACTGCTTCATTAAAAATATTTTGGCCACTGAACCACAGCGCTGACGTAAATTCCTCCATTTGGGATTAAAAAAAAGAAATGACTAATTTCCAATCTAGTATACAGTAAGAGATGGAGAGTGTTAGATAAATCAACGGATCCATTTACAGTATAATTTACAATGCTAATAGCAGCAATTTTCATGGAATCATTTGTGCAACATTTCTTAAAATAAAAGGCTTTATCAATTTTCATGCGATAAAAGCATGTGTACAAGCATTTAAATATAAATAGTAAAATCACGCTTCTTAAATTAAGAAACGCATGATATAGATATATATTTAGGAATGGGAAAAAAATATATAGTATCCATACAGATGATAGTGTTTGGACATACTGAGTGCCTTTACATGCACATAGAGTATTCCATATAATGTATTTATATGAATTGTTATATCATCTGAAATTGTTAGTTACTTTTTTTTTTTTTGCATACAATAATTAACTGTTACCATAGAAACAGCCTTCGACGACCCAACCTGACTTGGTGGACATCAATTATAATGTCAGCAAACAGATCCAGGTTTGTGACCTTTAGGATATGAACCGTATCCCACCTTATGCTGAAATATCAGTCACCATTAAATCAATAACTGTCACGCGTTCACTTGGTGAGACTCAGGACTGATCAAACCAAACATTTCACACTGACCAAAGTCAGTGTGAAGAGATTTACTTTAGCGATCCCACAACGTTTGGAAAGATGAGATTAATAAAAGAATTGTCAGCACCGAAGCAGCTGAGGCCGAGATATCCTGGATCCTACATCTCCCACAAGGCAACTCTATGATCAGATGTGTATGAAGCAGTGCTGCGTTGTACTGCTAATGCTTCACCATAAACAAATACACAAGAGTCAGTGTACAATCCAGGTTCCTCTGAAATGTTCAACAAAAACAACTAATTAACAGGAATCTCACGTCCCATCGTCCCATCATTTACTTCAACAGATGCGTCAGGAATGTTCAGTCAGTCCAAACCGTTTCTGTTTGACACTTTCCCAGAACGTACTCGTAGCTCGTCCTCCCAGTTGTGTCACTTATTATGAAATAAAAAGATAAAAACCTAAAATTTGTTTAAAACAGATCAAATGCATGAAGCAAACTGATTCTCCCAGCAGGATTTCTGCCTGTCCATCTCACCTTTTCCTCATCACATACGCGAACACACCTCTCCTGATGCAACACCAAACTGCTGCTCTGCTGACAGCGCCTCCTGGTGTCAGAGGTCGACCAGGACACCTGCTGTCAGACAGTCCAGTCAGTGTCACGCCATCATTGACACACAACATTACGCCACCTTCTGCTCACGTACAGAAGCTTCTTATCCAACATCTCCAGTGCAAAAAGATTTGACTTCAAAAGTCTCCCAGTACAAACAACTTGCTTCCATAGTGGCTCTATCCAATGAGGACACACTTTTCCTGCTCTACACATCTAATCTTTAACACCAACACGACTACTACAACAACATCATCATCTTGTGCACACAGGTTAACACTGTACAACATTTACAGACACAAACACAAACACACACACACCCATCCTTTGCCTTTCCCCACTACAGTCCCTGAGATCACCTCACACTTAGCACAAGTTAGCACAAGGCATTCTCATCAACACAAACACAGCTAACAGTAATTAAATACACAGAAAACAAATGCAAACCAAGCCATGGTGAAGGCACATTCTGGGAGAATCTATCCTCGAGAGAAAAGAAAAGGATGAGTCCAGGATGGAGAGAGAGAGAGAGAGAGAGAGAGAGAGACACGTCTCAAACGATAAGTCAAAGTGTCAGTCTGCAGACGAGACCACGAGAAGTCGGGGGAGTGGCAGCTGGAGCAGGCAGTTCTGGGACACTGGATCTCAGCACCACCCGGGAAATGCATCATATCCAAGGATGCAAACACATCACAGGTGGAAATGCAGCGAAGAATCTGCTGTTATGATCAGAATGCCCCTCAGCATGATCGATTCATCACGTTTTAAACAGTTGCAGATGTTAGCTGGGATCAATAACCTGACTGGTTTGCATCCCTGGATACCATCACATCATCCCGTCTCCAGTGTCCGATCCACACCCACAGAGAGCTCTGACGCTCCCAATATGATAAGGTCTGCTTCCATTCATTCTCAGCAGTCTTCCCATTGACTACCATTCATTTAGCATTATCTCGAATGATAAATAGTCCATGGACTTTTACATTCTCTGCATAGTCTCTCATCAACTTTCATTCATCCTCTTCACTGTCTTTATTCTGTTGGCATCCATTAACTGTGAACAGATGCTGTGAGTGTAGATTCCTACTGTAGGTGGTGGGTGGGGGGCAGTAAGTCAGTTCTGATGTGTGAGCCTGTTGCATAGCTGGGAGGAGAAGGGGGCAGGGGTTAAGGGGGAGAGTAAGTGAGCTGTGTGGAGTTCATCTCTCCCGTCCAGCTCCTAGTTTCCCTGTCTCAACTGCTCCAGGATTTGCGGTTCTCTCGACTCCGGGCAACAATGGTTTCTCCTCGCAGGATGGGGACGTGAGCAGGGGGAGCAAACTCTCCCGTTGTTCGCCGACTGGTCCGATCGCGACAGGACAGCCGGTCTGGGCGAACCAGCACCCCGTAACCTGGTTTACAGTGGAAATAGCGATGGCCTCCAACTGAGCCATCGTTCTTACCTGTGGGAAGAAAACAGTGAGTGTGACTGACAGCTCCGAAAATTTGCTGTGTGGTATGTGAAGTGAGTGTTTTACTTGTGTACCCACCTACAGGTGTGTCCAGCTCCACCCCCACCCACACCCCCTCAGCGAACTGCGTCACTCCCACGTAGCGCACTGTCCCCGCCTTATTGCCTCCTACTGTTACATATGCCCCTTCTCTGAGCCAGTCAGGCAGATTGTCGTCATGGTTACGCTCGTCGTCATCCACAAAGATCTCCAGCCGTTCAAACCCTTCACCACCTCCTCCTCCTGAGTTTACCAGCGTCTTTTTAGAGAGGGACGTTTCTCCGGTGACATTGTTGTGATTAGCTGAGCTGTTTGACAAAGGTGGGGCGACCACTGCCGTTTTGACACCGCACTGAGAAGGAGAGGTCACAACATCGTTCCTGTCAGCACGCTGCTGTTGCTGCTGGGGGGTTGTGGGTAACGTAGTCTCAGCAGCCAGGAGGGAGGAGGACGAAGAGGAGGGTTGGAGAACATCAGACAGGGTAACTGTAGAAACACTAGTGGAGAAGTAGCCGCTTGACGACTGGCTGAGGGGGCTGAGGGGGGTGGTGTCATGCGGGTCATGCACAGGAAGAGGAGGGACTTCTGGGAACTCTGCCCGCCTGTCTTTGGTCGGGGGCTGCATCATAGCGGTCTACAGGAAACCCACAGTTGCCGCAGGAACAGAGGGACAGACGAGAGCATGCAAACAAGGCAAAATAAAACAACAATCAGCACTAATCATTAACTTCCCCTAAAACACACAATTGTCTTTTAGGCCAACAGGAAGAAATGCAACAAGGTCAATTGCCTGTTTTGTGTCGGTATGATTTAAAGGACCATTTCTATAATCTGCTAATCTGTTCCTCATTTACTCAGTGAACCAGGTCATGAACTAAGTTTGGACAAATGGGTCTATTGTTATCAATAGTGCTTTCAATATGAGTATGTGCATGTGCAAGCATTGTATAGACATAGACTCGAGAGCAAATGTGGACCTGCCCTTTAGTGCTGGCTGCCAAATTACTGGATCAATCAACAAACACACATGAAAGATTTCTGTGCTGCTTTGGCAGGAAACTGAATCCTTAGTGAAATACAAGTTCTGAATCAAATCATAGTTAAAAGCCACTGATCATCCACCAGAGTCTAGAAAACTGAGGTCAACATATAAGAGCAGGGAGGACGGTGCACAGTCTCACCGTCTCATTCTTGACTCGGCTGTCGTCCCCTCCTGATGATGTCATGATGCGTGGTACATGCTGCTGAGTAACATCAAACAAGGTCAGGACAGGAGGGAAAGGAAATAAAGGGTAGAGGTGTGCATGCCCACTGGAAAAATTACAGGTCTGACAGTCTAATGTAATTTTAAACTGATTATATATTTGATATTTATTAACCCAGCAAAGTTAAATGGATCCTACTTTGTACATTTAAAGTGCTTTGTTCAGGGCACCTGAACTGTGACTGTTACAGGAAGAGATAAGGTTTATCCTCCATGTCAATGAACTCTACTGCACTGTCTCTGCTGACCTGCTGGCTGTGCGGCGAAGGTCTCAGCTCCTTCTTGTCATCTCGCACTGGAAACAGAGACTTGAGCAGTTTGGGCATCTGAGGAACCAGCGCCTTAACTGAAAGATAAGAGGCAGCAAGTCCTGAACGACCTGGGGGGCGGGGCGGGGCGGGGAGGTGAGAGAGAGGAGGAAGAGGAGGCAGAAGAGAGGTAGGAGGCAAGGACACAAGAGGAGGTGCGGGAGGTAGAGGAGATGTGAAAGATTAAGACAGGAAGTTGAGAGTGAGTCCAGGAAATGGCAAAAACCCAAAAGCAGTGATAGACTGACAGGAGAGAACATCGGCTGGCACTGATGATTGATTTAGCCATTACAGTGAAGATAACATTCTAATCACTGAAGCGTGAAATTAATCAAAATCAATTAATTCTGTTCATTTTTTAAAACAGAATTAATCCAAGAGCATGTCACAGTAACATGGACTCTGACTGACATGAAAAAGACATTGCTATGAATCAGCTAGCTGAAAGAAAAAATCAGATTGATCAGATGAGACACTGAAAGACTTAGTGATGAATATGAGGAGAGAGGAGGGAGAAGTTAACACTGTGTTAGAAACAGCAAGAATGAGTAGACATGATGCCAAAAGAGGAAGGTGAGAGGTGAGATATAAGACATGGTATTTGCTGGGCATGATGGGAACAGAGTTGAGACCCAGCACTTTCTAATGCAAAGAGTGACATGAGATGGTGTCGCAAGATACAGCGTTATGGCAACATCAGACAAAGGAAGAAGAGCAGTTAAGACCAGGAGAACAGAGTTTCAAAGTTAAAGGATTATTTAGGTGTGTGTGTGTGTGTGTGCATGTGTGTGTGTGTGTGTGTGTTGGAATGAGTAAACAGCTGTGAATGAAAAAAAGCATGAATAAGAAAGCAGAGTGGAGTAGTGAAAGGATTCACAGGGGAGAGGAGGGGTAGTGGAGGTAAAATGAGGAGGTTTACCTGGCTCTGGTTCCTGGTTCTGTGGGGGGGACATTGCGAAGGGAGTAGGGGACGAGGAAGGGGAGGTGGAGTAGGTGGAGGGGGAGGAGGCGGGGCGGGGGAGGGTGCGGTGAAACTGAGAGGGCATGAAGATATCCTGCTGACTCTCCCATCGACCCTGAGAGGAAGACAGACAGAAACATGGCATCAGAGCTGAAATGCCTGTTGTGAGCTACACCATGTTTGTACTAGTTTTGTATTGATGTATTGATTTGTATTTGTCACCTTATCGTCCAGCAGGGAGGTTGTGGACAAGTCCTGTCTACTTCCAGACAGCTGAGGATGGACAGACAGAGTATATTCAGAGGATATTGTCATAATGTCATCATTTTGCAATATATTGCTATCACCTCATAGATGATGATATTGCTATTAGTTCCTGTTGTATTTGTGTTTTACCCTGTGGACAGAAGGAGAACTGAGGCTCCGTCTGTTGCTCCTTCCTCGGCCAGCCAGTTGCTCCTTCACGGCCACCTCCTACAACACACACACACACAATTTCAAGACATAGTGATTAACAAAATTGAAAATGTGACAAATACAGCCTTCTCTACACTGAACACTAATAGCCACTAACATCTGGTTGTTGTCAGTATGAAAGGGTACAATCTCCATCATCTCCCAGATTACATGACTCTGTAGTCAGAGGTATTTATCAGCTCCAGCTCTGTTTATGTAAACACGACCCCATTTTGTGCTGTGGTGTCTTTCAGAGCAAAAACAACTCAGGGTTGGTGCTCATGTTATTGCTGTAAAAATATATGTCTATGTGTCTACCTGTCTGAGTCTGTCCAGAGTCAGGATGTTCTCCAGGCTCAGGACACTTCGGAGGTATTTCTCTATGGCAGCCTCGTCATCACCTGACTGGCTGTTGTGTGCGCTAGCGGCGAGCCGGGCCAGCATCTCCCTGTCTTCTGATCCAGGAGCGTCCTGATGGGGCAAAATTTTATGAAGAGTTTGTGATCAATAATTCACCACACTGAACAGAGAATTTCAGATATCCTTTCATTTCCTTACCCCAGGGATGTTGGAGACCACCTCAAACGTGACCCCACAGCCTGGTATTGTGCTGCGGGTGGACATCCTTCTCAGAAAGTTGTGAGCGAACCCCTGGCGGCCGGGGTTCACATTGACGCAGATTCTCTTCCTCAGGACTAATTGCATGTCAGCAGGATGGCTGAGCTGAACCACCACTCGAACGGTCAGGTACACTCGCTGCTCGGGCCACGCTCCCCCACGACTGAGCTGAGGGCATTCATGAACGGTGGAGTCCCATGATGCCTCTGCTTTCACCTGCGGGGTCAACGATCACACTTCATACTAAAACCATTCCTCATACAGACTCTAGGAGTTCCTCTGAAAATTATTTCATCCACCCTCACCTCTCCATCGTAGTGTTTGACAATCTGGAGATCAAAGAAGTCGTCTTCATCTTCTCCACTCAGGGTGGCATCCCAACCTCCAGCCTCAGGGACCTCAAACTGGTCTTGTGAACTGAGGTCATCAGCTGGAGGGACAACAGCAAAATCATTGTAAATCAGCTTAAGCAAAGAAAAAACACTTGATCAAGAATAAATTACTCAACAAAGGAAATGACTTTGTACTTTGTACAGATCACAGTGCAAAAGCAAAGTCACATTGTTGTGCCTACAATCAGCTTATGGATCATAATAATCTCACATACGTTTGAGGTTGAGGAAGAGGACAGGAATATGAGTCTCCATGCCTGGCAGAGGAACCCTGTGAAAGACACAAAACACACACTGATGTAAATGTGTCTTTGTTTGTACCTTTGTGCCTCAGAGTGACACATTCTGACCAGCTGTGTAGAAACATGACCTAAACCAAACCAGAGACACAAACACTTCCTGTCTTGGGTCGTACCATTCAGCAGGAGCTCCAGGGATGCCGCTGCCAGCAGAGGGCACCATGACAGCGTTTCTCTCCTCTGTCAGAGTCAAGCGCCACTCCAGCAGCTGAGCCTCCCTCTCCATGTCATCCTCTGTCTTTTCTGTGCACACAAAAATGCTCAAACATTAGACACCTCCTACGCTGACACCCAACAGAATATCACTGGACAACTGTGAAGAAGCCTGCAGGATGTAGAGGGTTGTATAACGCATTTTTGAACGTGTAAGTGCAATTTTATGTATGTTTGGGTGTGGTCAGAGTTTTCCTAGTGCACTTTTAGTGTGTGTTGATGTGTCTTTGACTGTTACCTGCTTTGCTGACCAGGCTCTGGAGGTGTTGGTCGAGGTATTCCTGTCTCTTTGTGAGAGCAGCAAGCCACTGCCGCCGCAAACGCTCCAGATCTCTTTCCTGTGCAACAAACAAGCCAGTTAATCATCTTTGGCTTCATTTCAGCTCCAAGTCTATTTAAGACTTACGGACAGAGAGCAGGCTGTAGACAGAGTTGTATTAAACTGCTCTACCTGATAACTGTCCATCTCGTCTGCTTCCTGGTTTGCTGTTGTGTTTCTGATTTCCACACAGCCCACGGACACTGCAAGCACGATTTCGGATATCAGAGGCATGGTGCCTGAGTCCTGAACTGAACGTACATCCACCTGGATTCGCCTTGATTGACCCTAGAGATGGAGAGGGAGGTAATCAGAAGCAAGACACAGTTTAAAAATATTATGGATGTTTAGAAGTTGGCTTTCAGCTCAAGTTAGCCAGTCCCCCCTGCTCCAGCCTTGTTTACTGTGGTTAGAGATTATCCCTACCTGTCGAAGCTGGAAGATTCCACCAGTCCGTACGTCTCTGGCAGGGACCACTTCCACAGGGACAAAATCTCCATTTTCATTTATCTCCAGGATTTGAATCCACAGCTCCAGACGACGCATAACCTCACTCCATCTGCCAAAACAAAGTTTAACATCCATCTGGGAAACAACAGAGCACTGGTTTTTCCATCACTCACTGGTGAGCTAGTCTTGTAAAGCTACAGGGGAGTTAAAGATGAACATGTGTCTACCTGTCTCGTAGTGTGCGTGTCTTGGCCTGGATGATGCTGAGGTCCCACAGGGCAGGGTTCCTGCCTGCGTCTGCCTGCCTGTGCCCATAAACCTCAATGGCGACTGCCCCCTCTGTGAGGTACTCAATGAAATCCTCGGTCACTGACACAGCTAGCTCCTACAGAACACACAGACACCAGTGTCAAACAGACACATACACATGATAGCTACCGCACAACCATTATAATACATCACCAACAATGGTTAACACAACAAACTCCATAATTCATGAAAGCTTTTGGATGTGTTTTGGAAGCCTTTTAAAATTCCCTCCCAGTGTTCACCTTGCAGCTGTCAAACACAACCATGCAGTGTGGGTCCTTGGTGCTGGGTGATGAGGATGATGGATCAACTTCAGGAGCCACAATGATGGGTTCAGGCTGGTCCCAGAATGAGTACTGACAAAAGACAAAGTTGGACAGGTACTGGGGGAGACCAGTGGCCTGCAGGATCTTAATCTGTAGAAGAGATACAGGTCAACATGATGATTAGCATTTTTCCATGCAAATTATCTTGTTTTTTCTAATTACTTGACCCACTTTTAAAGTCATTCCTGAAGCTACTCTCATTCTAGTCTTCAGAGAGTGCTGACTAATGGAGGTATAAAGGTAATGCACTCATCTCCGATAATTTGTTTGTCTTACCATGCATACAAGTTTTCTGTCCTGGACTTCAGAGTCTTGGTTGTTGTCTGATTCATCTCCTCCAGCCATGTTGTCCTCCAGTCCTCCCCCAAGTCGCACCACCTCCACATGGAGACGTCCTGCAACCTGGCCACATGAAGGGGGGAAAAACACAGATGAAATGTGGAAGAGGTCAGTTAGCAGACTTCACTGTTATTTATTTTTATATATATATATATATATATATATATATATATATATATATATATATATATATATATATTAAAAGAAGCTGACATTTGCCTTTAACTAAGATATTTAGGGCATTACGGGACAGTATGTGACTCCCTACCTCTCCCTTTTGGTTGATGATGGGAACGGCATACTGCAGCTTGACGTCATAGAAGAGACAGGAGAGGAAAACATTGGCGACGCCAATCAGACTGTGGTTTTCCTGCTCATCAAAGAATGGATCTGCTCGACGGAAGTATGAGCGCATCACCTGGACAAGGAAGAGGAACATTGTTACTACAATTACTATTTTGCATATTTTAATCACACATTGGCGACAGTCTTGTTATTCATAGTTACAAAACCTGCCCAAAGGGTATGTCCTCATTACATAATTAACAGACTCATACATTGTATTTGTGCACTCATGCTTACTGATGGAGCTGTCATAGTGACCTGGCAGGGTTATTATGACACTTGACATGACAGTGTTGTCAAGCCAACTCACTGGGTTGTCCTGGTGATGAAGGTGATAGTCCTGCCATTCCTGGTATAGCTCTCTCATGTCCACAAGACGATTCTCCATCTTCTCCAAGCTCCAGATCTGTTTCCCGCGACAACGCCGCCGCACCTGAATTGCTGGTTCACTGAGCACAGCATCCCTCTGCGCACACACACACACACACACACACACACACACACACACACACACACGGATCTAATTAGGTTCTAAACTATGATGAAAACAAAAGACAGTAATTGAGTTCATGTTTGTGTGTGAGACCTTGCGGTTGGCATTGAGGTTGTCTGATGGGATCTGCAGTGTGACTCTGTACTCGGTGTGACGCTCCAGCTCCTCAGCGATGAAGCAGGCTTCTTGCACCAGGAGGTTTGCCCTCACTATCTGCTCCCTCAACCTTCTCAGACTCCTCACTAACACCGCCTCCCTGCAATAGGCATCATAGCAGGCAGAGAGGAGAGAAGGAAAAGTTGAATTTGCATTGATTTATTGCAATAGAACACAGAAGCGTAACTCCACCGTCACAGACACTCACCTGTCCTCACTCCACTGTCTCAGTCTACTTTGAGCGCTGGTTGAATGGCTCATCCCACCCATACTGAGTCTCTCCAAGCTACGGTAGTGAGACTGCTGTCCTGGACCTTGCTGGCCTGATGCCGGTGCTCCAGAGGAGCCTGTGGACAGGCGGTCCGGGTTCAGCTTCTTACGGAGCTGCTGCAGTTCCTGCTCATACATCTGCCTCTGACGCTCCAGAGCAGAGCGCTTCTCCTCTTCATGCTGCCTCTCCAGAGACTGAAGGACCGCCTGCATGGGATCTAACGTGACATAACAGAAATAGGTTAGAAAAGATAGATAAACCACTGATGTTCTGTCAGTACGGAGGCATTTAATATACATGGCAACTCCTTACCATTATTGCCCAGGGCTTTCATCATGACCTCTGTTTGGGCAAACTCATAGGAGAAGCTGACTTCACTGGAGACTTCACTAGCCGTGTCACCATCTGCATCCAGCTGTTCGCTGCTGCTACTGTTCTTCATTACACCACCCTCACCCTCCTCGTCCTCTGCTCCTCGAGAGCGCCTCTTAGGCAGGTTTATTCTGCAGGTAGAAGGGTAACCCCACTTCACTAACTCTGGTCTTTGGTATTTTTGCATATTTGATACTGCTTATGTGGAAATCACACAGAACACATTGAACAGATTTAATAGTGAATAATATTTTATGATTTTAACATTTTTAAAAAGCATTTGAATATTTAACCAACATACAAACATTTACAGTTTGTATAAAATTACCTAAAGAAATGGTTGTTTCCCCAGAAGATGCGGTCGCCATGATGAAGCTGCAGAGCACTGGTCACTGGTGAACCATTAACACATGTTCTACAACACAAAAGAGCAGTGACATTACTGTTATAAGCTGATGTAATGATGACTTTGTAGATAAAAGGATTCATCATCCTTGCTGTCTGAGTGTGTTGCTCTGACAACAAAGCTTCACTCAGGTAGCTGCTGGAGTCTGGCTCTGTTTCATTGGTGTAACTTACCGTGCGTTGCGGTATGGAGTGAGAATAACAGCAGCATCTGCTGTAATATCGATGACACAGTGTTCTGCCTGGATACCCATCCCACACAGCTGGATGTCCTGAGAGTCAGCTGAGCCCACCTTTGTGTGTTCCTGAGACAACAATCAAGGCATTGATTTTAAATATAGCATAGCAGATTGAATTCCCATCCTGAGGTTTCCCAACAATCAAACACTTTTTCCATAGTTTTGCACTGTCATTATTAAAATTACACCTCCAGACCCAAAAAGTGAGTCTGTAAAGATTTTCTACAGCAGCTAGGTGGATATGTAATGTTTACAAGCCAAGAGCTGGCCCAGAGACAGTTTGGTATTCTGTGTTAATAAGAAAATTATGAACAATAATAATAACAATAATTAAGCATGAGTACCTTTAGGTAGTACACCAACAATTCATTGAGTGCAGGATCAGCATTAAGGTTGACAAGAAAGCTCTTGTCATCTCCAACTTTAATCCCTGAAGACTGAAGAGAAATACCCAGACTCTCTAACTGCTTCTGACGCTCCTATGAACACACACAGAGACAAACACAAAATAAGATTCAATATCTAAACGATGCAAAAAAAATGCTGAAAATCTATTTTTGCAATTTTCAACCCTCACATGTGTCCTACCTGTGCAACCTCCTCAGTTTTGCGAAGCTTCTCCTCCCAGGTGATGGTCATCTCTTGAATCAACTTCTCAGACTCTTCCAGACGCTCCTTCAGCTCTGGAGCTTTCATAGACTGGATTTATCAAAAAAAAAAAAAAAAAAAAAAGGCAAATGAGGGAAAGCAGAGATTTCTACATACTGATTTCTGAGATTTCAAAGATGTCCCACCTCTGCCTGAGTCAGCTGTACTCGCAGTTTTTCTACTTCCTCTCGGAGCTCCCTGATGATACGAGCGTTGGGGTCTTCATTAACCACAGCGTGGTTGACAATGTTCTTGGCTCGGTCGGCGTAACGCAGTGTTGACAGTGTCTCCTCATAGTTGTCTGCAGCTGGACTCACGGTTGCAACCATAGCTGTGCGACTGTTGCCTCCCAGACAGTCCTGGAGATGAAAGCAGGAGAGAAGCAGGGATGAAAAAACAGTGGTATTCCTTCATGAGACAATGAAGAGGATGATTTTCATTGTGCATGTACCTTCAGCAGCCATGTCAGGACAGAGTCTCTGTAAGGGACAAACTTGTTCTTGTTCTTGGCAGTCCCTTGTTCGGCCAGTGCTGAGATGACCAGACCCAGTGTAGTCAAAGACCTGACAAATACACACACAAAAACACTAAGGACATGTACTTGCCATTTTATTTCATGTGCCTTCTTGTGGATTTATCTCATCTGGTCCTTCAAGGGTTAAAAGTGAAAATTAAGTTGTTGCTGTGAAATTATGAAGTAAGTGCACATGGCCACAAAAAGTCTTAACAAAATTGTAATGTACTTAATATCCTTCCTTTCTTACACATTCAAATCTGTAAGTGCCAGTGACACATTGTGATGTGCCACAGCTCTGTGTTTGGGGAAAAAAATGATGCAAGAAAAAAACCCAGTACCGTATTTTCTGCACTATAAGGCGCACTTAAAAGCCTTTAATTTTCTCAAAAAACGACAGTGCGCCTTATAATCCGGAGCGCCTTATATATGGATCAATTGGTTAAATGGTTGATCCATACTGGTTGTACGCGGCGCTCAAGGCGCTCTGTCAAAATGTTTCAGTATGAAAAACCAATAAAAACAATTTAATAATCCAAAACACCGATCCCTTTATTTTTCTAAGCCTTTTGCTAGACTATCCGCCGGATTAGCTATAAAAGGCTAACGATCCTCATGTTCCCGTTTAAGACACGAAGTCTTATCATTCACACTTGGTGAATCTCTAATCTCACCAACAAGTATGACTGGTAAACTACAAGGCTGCACCGCCTGCAGCATTACGGCTACCGTAGTCAGTAAACACTGGTACTGTGCTTACTCACAGTCCTAGTGGATGCATAGCGCAACCCCAGTCAAACGTTTGACTGCAGTATCTTCTATTCTATGCGCCTTATAATCCGGTGCGCCCTATATATGAAAAAAGTTCTAAAATAGGCCATTCATTGAAGGTGCGCCTTATAATCCGGTGCGCCTTATAGTGCGGAAAATACGGTAATACAACCAGAGGAAAACATTTCTAACAATCCTGAGTTCTGATTCAAGTAAACAACCAGATAAACACCCAGTCGTGAGTTTGTGTTTGGATATTTTTGCGTACTTGTTGATGTTGCTTCCCTCTTTCAGTCGTTCTCCTGCTGCTCCTGTCTTTGCTGCTCTCTCACTTCCAGCCAAGTCTACCAGACTCAGTCGACTCACCTTTTCCCCACTTGTCTGGAAACAGAGAGGGAAACACAAATAAAAACTGATTATTGCGTTGTTTGCTACATTGAATAGTTGAATATATTCTTACTTACTAAGCACCTTTTAACATTTTCTGCTACTGCAAACCTTTGCCTTCTATTACAGATAACAATTTGACTTTTCTGTTCTGTTGCAGATTGTTCTCTAAAAATTCACCATAATGGAAAATTCTACATCAACTATACTGAGACTTTGTCTCTCTTAATACTCTCTGGAACTTTCACAAATGGGTGATATTGAAACCTATCTACCATTTGTCCACAAAGACTTACACCAAGAAACGTGAACCTGACATATGGCAAGCATGCTACTCAAAGCAGTAAAGGGAACCATAAATACCAGTGTCATCAGACAATGTTTCTGTTTGTTTTGTAGCTGACACCGTCATGCAGCTTCAGCTCATGGACATATGGCCTTGCAGTGTGACAAGGTTGGGGATTTCCATTTCTGTTCTCTGTTACATGCAACCTGCTTTTCTTTTCCTTCTGACAGTTGTCAGCAGTCTGATATGTCTGATTCAGGTTTGCACACCATCTGGCAAAGAGCACTGCAATGTCAAGGTTGGTCTGAGGACATACAAATTCTGGAGGTGCACTGCAGGACATTTCTACAGATCAGGATCTGCCGACATTCCTGAAAGTAGGACAGTGCATCCACATGTGGTCTGACAAATGTCTGATGGCACATTAAACACCAGAGAGGCTCCACATCAAGGCAATCACCTGCTGGGTTTTCAACAGCTCTCAAGTGAATATTGCCCTGATTTGCACGCATAAGAGCAACAGACAACCATGAGATGAACAACTAGTTGTTTGGCTTTATTAGAAACATTACCTAATCAAATAGCTGTTGAGTTTCTCTGAATTTCTTTCACACAGGAGCTTCCATTTGATTGAAGCGCTATTAGATTTTAGTTTCCCATCTTTCACTCTCTTGTTGAGAGGTTCTCTCTGTGTCTTTCTAGCAGCTGCCGAGGACATGGATATCACATTCCCATCTGTACCAGGACAGAGTCACTCCAGGCCAAGCGTGACAGGCCGGAGGCTGACAAGGCTGAATGTAACACCTGATCTCCACCTGCAGCCAAAGCCAAACGCCAGCACATGCAGTGTTGTGTCCACAGTGGACCTGCTCAGCCACAGAAATTCTCCAAATACTTCACTGCATGTTTCTCTGGTTTCTGCCCCTCCTTGATAGTTGCAAAATCCCCAGAATGACAACAACAACTAACAAATAAAGCAAATAAAAAAAAGTAGCAATATACAATGATGCAAGTCCTTGTGAAACAGAAAGTATCCAGAAGAATAACAGCTGTGTGATTTCTGATACTTAACCTCCTCACAGTCTTATTTGTGGAATTATACAAGTTAGACTTGAGTAAAAAGCCCCAAACAGACGAAACACAGGGACCTAAGGAGCTTCTTTTCCATTTCCACTGCTTTTTTATCATTGTGAACCGAAATGAATTAAGTAATAAGTAAAATAAATAAAATAAAAATAATTTTTGGCAGCCCACATTGTTATTTATTCATGTTTTATGAAACAAATCAGAAAATTAAGTTGCAATTTTCTCCATCGCTGACTTTACTCTCTCCTCTGCTGCTACCCATCTAGCTCTCTCAACCTCCCTCACTCTCTCATTTTCATTGTTTCCTTCTGTTCTCAACTCATTTACATCATTTCTCTTTCTCTCTATCCTCTATCAAAACGAGTCAGAAAGACAGTGTCTTTTATCATTAATACACAACAAGAAATGCTTGATTCTCAGTCTACATTAAAAACAGGGTACTATTATTATAGTAATTGTTTTATGTGTGAAGTGTTACATGATTTAAAGTAACAGCATCATCTGTGTTTGACCAATCTTGCCCCCAAATATTTGGAAAGTACTCTAACAGAACATGGACATTTTTCAGCACCTGAAACTAAATTTAGCCTCTAGTTCCTCTGCCTCTTCGTCCCCTATGAGAGTTTCTACAGTGGAACACACAACTCAACCTGTTGCATATAGAAACCTATTTTTTTTGTTCAGTGAATTTTTGCAAGAGGAATGTTTTGTGATTAAGGGAAATAGTGTAAAATGAGTATGTGTGCCTATGGACACGTGGGGGTTTTCAGTGTGCTGTGAAAATTTTAATCTTAATCATTTGAATAGACATCTCAAAAGTTTCTTCTATAGCTTTAGGATCACAAGTAAAGCCATCACAATAGACCTGAATTCTGAAAAGACCCAGTCATGAGACTAAGTGACGATGAACCTCAAGGAGCACTGATAAGCATCAGTCTTTGGCCAGCTTCTAATCCCCTGGAGGAAAGCAAATTATTAAACAAACAAGAGATGTGTATCTGTAACACTGAGCAAACAGGATCCAAAAATAGCACAAAGCTTTTATTTTATTTGGGCTTTAAACTATGAATACAAGATCAAGAGACAAAGACAGAGGGGGGAAGTAAAGGTGGTGAATGTGAACATCAGAACATACAGTGGGCACTACAGCTCCTTATGTGATGTTCAATGACGGGATCATCACGTACGGTTCAATGTCCATTTACTTGATGGTGTCACTTGACACTTGGAGAGAAACTGTTGGAAAGCTGTACTGTACTTTCATTTTCAATGACTGCGGAGTACGCCACTACTATTTGGTCCTATTCCCATTAAAGAGTAATTATAGCTGTGTTAGTGAAATAGTGAAAAGACGAAAATGCCAGCTCCTGTGGCATCTTCCTGTTTTATAGGAGATTCAGTGAACCAGGAGAGTTGATACCTGAGTCGTGAGTAACCAGATCAGCAGGCAAGAAATGCAGCTTGTCAGCCTTGGCAGCTTCAATGTACCAGCACAGACAAAGTGTCATGGCATCAGCATTCAACTACACATGGTTAACGGTCTGGTAGAATTTTCCTTGAGTTACTGTGGCCTGCTCTACACAAGTTAGCAAAGCAGGGATCAAAACAACAAACAGTGAGGATTTGGCAGTAAATGGGGCAAAGTGCAAACTGACTGAATTTACAGCGTGCTGTCTGAGCAGTGCATGCTACTGAAAGGAAATCCTGTGATGAGCCACTGAATCTCAGAATGACTCAACACAGCACTGACTGAATTTTACCACCTATAATAGATGTTTCTTTATCACAGGTTCTCACCCGCCAACGCTCACTGAGTCGTTAGAGCCATGAGGGAAAAGAACCCTGGTTAAAAGTGAATGTTAAATACTGTATAGTCATGCTACAGTCAGACATGTTAAGTACTACGTTCAGTCATTTGAGTTAATAGATCAAATGCACGCTCATTTCTAGGTTGCAAATAATGTTTACTAGTGATTATTTTAATGTATCATTTAATAAACACTGCCATTTCTAACAATTCAAATAATTGTGAAAACAAGCTTCCAGAGCTCACAATGACACTGAGTCCAAAATCAAACTATTATATTCTTTAAAACTTGAGAGAGGGTGGTACAGAGCCTAACAGGATTTGTCCCTTTATTCCAGTGACCAGTCAGATAAAACATGATGGAAATAATAACTACAGTTACTGCCTCATGGTTTTATACCTTGGTCACTCAGATCACCTTCAGGTTACATCCCTGTTTGTCCAGCCATAAAAAAATATTAGCCATTTTATTGCCATTATTTCTGAGTGAAGCCTGAGGTCACCAAGACCTTGACCTTTGCTTTGACCTTTGATGACCAAAATGTAATCAGTTTGCCCTTGAGTGATTCATCTTTTTGATAATTAGCTTAGGTTACATTTTTACTGATGAAGAAATCTGAAACAATAAAATGAAGTTAGTTGTTTACATACACAACTATTTTGCAAACACTCTGGGACTTACATACAGTTGGCTGATACTGTAACTACCGTTTCTCAGTGCCCTGAGGACATTGTTTCATTGTTCAACAAGTCCACTTGTCAACTATTGTTGCAAAAGGTAATTTGCATAGTGTGTGCAGCGCTTGTTATTTTCCTCTGGCTTCCTCTGCACTTTGAAAACAGGTCCAACACCCCTCACAACTGCTGAGTACCACCAAGCAACAACAAGTGGAACATAAAAACAGGCAATCATACTAAACACTAAACAACCAGCACAGCACACAGAATGGCTATAGGCTAGAAAACATCATTCAAATAGTTCTGAAATGAGCTGGTAGTTTATACTGATCAGAAACAAGTTCCCTTTAGGAATCCAAACTAATAATCAATAAATAAGCACTGGTTAAGAAATAACTACTGCTATTTATTGTTTGACTTTTGAGAGAGGGGAATTTAAAATAAAATATCAACAAAGAAAAATAAAGAACTGACTAATGCAGCTACAGGACGTGCCAGCTAAATGATTCACTCAGTGACTACACAGTCTGTGCCTTGGCTGTTTGCTTGATGAACCTACTGACTGACTGACCAACTCAGTGACTGACCTGGGGTGTGTCTTGAAAACAGAGCAGCCTGTATCAGCTGACAAACTCACAATCATGCCTGTAAATTATTAACTGGATTTGCTAGCAGTGAGTTCGTCCAGATATAAGAGCAAGGAGCAGCAGAAGCTAAGTGGGTCAGAGAAGTTGGACAATTAGTCATTTAGGTCTTTTCTTAGCATGGCCGGTCAGACAGCTGAGCTGACATCACCCACTGGCATGCAGCAGCAGCTGATCAAAAATTTGCCAGTCACTGTTTGTCCAGTCAAAGTGCACAAAGTTACACATCCAATTGGATTCTGGGACAACAGAACGCAAAGGTGAGATGGGGTGTAATATCTAATAATGCACATATACTGACGGACTTATGTTGCAGTGGGGGTGTAGAAAAGCTTTGACTCGTGCAGGATACCGCAATACGCAGCAGTAGAGTAGAGTATAGAGTAAAAAACTCAAGAATTTAACCACCGACATGATCCACATTATACTTGCAAAGATGTAGTACATATCATATACAGCAGAGGCAGCCATTGTTTAGCTTCCACAGTTCAATCTGTGTTCACTGACCAACCAAAAAAGACAGCAGCATCACGTCTATGTGAAATCCCACCAACAGCAGACAGGTGCTCTGTCCCCTGTGGCTACAGAAGTGCACAGTCCTTCTGAAGTATGCTTCTGTCACAACACCTATTGTGACAGAAGCAAGCCACACCCCCAGGAATAACACAAATTACTGAGCTGACCTTTCCAAATAGAAATAATATGATAACTGACAGCTAAATTAAATCCACCACACACCCTGAGCTCGTTCAAACAGCATCCCCTCTACTGCTGGACTTAGCCCACAAACAAATTCATTGCATGTGAATCAACTATCTTACCCCAGCTTGTGTAAACCTGTGTAGTTGTATCTTACCCCAGACTGCAAGTCCTTTAGTGTGTGTGTGAGGATGATGTTGAAGACAGCATGTGATCGACTGCTCTCCTCATTCATGTTGGTAGCAGCAACAGTGCGAGATTTATTCCCCTCCGACATTAAAGATTCAATGTCCTGTCAGAACAGAAATCAGCAAATTGATATATGATCAGTAATAATATCTTTTGATGTTCTGTGCAGAATTGCCTATTGACAATGCTTTTGAGTTACATAATAAACATCACTTACTTATATGACATATTCCACACTCAATTATATATTTGGTTGACATTTTAATATATAACAAGCATCTTTAAATCTTCCAGAAAGCCCTACCTACAAAATATTAATTCTTATACTTTTTAATAGGGCTGCCTTCGACTAAGGATTTTCATACGCACTCTGATTCGTCAGATTTTGCCTTTAGTCGACTAATCGTCAAATCATGTTGTTTTTTCCCTCACTGATTCATGATCTCATTCGTGTCTTTTTCCTTTTCAGAGGAAATAGCTAAAACACCCAGATAAACAAATTTAATGCTTCAGTTGGCGTAAGATAACAATAACAGGACATTCTCCATCCGTCCTTCTCCTTATGTCACTCATGAGGCTCGCGTGCACAACATCACCGTCTCTCTTTTGATGGCCATGCAGCAATGATGAGTATGGTCCCATCGTTGTGTGGGCATGATATGCACATTAGTGCTTGTATAGTCAGTTCAGGGCCAGGGGTCAAGTGTCACAGCCCCATGGACAGCGCTGGTTTTGTCTGTAGTGTGTGTGTGTGTGTGTGTGTGTGTGTTATACAGGTGCTGTGCTGCGCGGGTTAGGGGTGTGAGAGAGAGAGACAGGTGCTCAAGCACTCACTGTGATGTTTGTATCAATATAGGCTATATTATTAGAAAACAATTAGAAAACAAAGAAATTCTATGTAAAATCAGATGTTCAGCAGCAGTGAGCACCCCCATGTAGTCAGAATGGTACTATCTTGGTTTCATAACAACATTTTCAACTATTCAACTATGAGGTTGATAGTCGAATCGGACTCCTCCGAATCGAATCGTCGAATAGTTGACTAATTGAAGTCACCCCTACTTTTTAAACTTCTTCCCAGTGTGACTGGTTAGAGTATTAAACTGACTGCAGCCATCATGTGTGACACACTGCTACTAATCCTCAAAGTTTAAAGACCAAAGTGAAAGGGAAATAGAATATCAAGCTCACATTTGAAATCACTAATTAAGATAAATATTTTTACCTTATAGCTGGCCACAGCTAGTCGAGACAGGCCATCCACATAAGGGCCCAAAACTTTATGCTCACGCACCCTCAGAGTTTGTCTGCCCCTGGACAGAAAATAAAGACACGTTTCAAAACAAACAACAATGTTGCAAAAACATTGTTTATCTGATGGAAATGCAGACTCAGTTAGTTCTGGGGAACACATCAACTTTCCCCAGCTTATACAGATTTTGTTAGCACTTGTGTCTCTGACTCCAGGCCAGCCAACTTCATCATTCTCTGCTCCACGATGAAGCCCATATGGCTGTCAGATGGTCTTCTCCTCTTTGGCCCGTTTTACTGAGGTTAAAGGTCATGTACTGAGTGAAGGTCAAAGGTTATGTTGGGCAGCAGACATAGGCCTGTGCCCCTGATTTACTGCTGACCCGTTGGACATGAACTGGCCTCCACCAGTGACTGCAGGGCAGAATGATAATCCTTTTATCCACTGACCACAGCAGCTGGTGAGGTCAGAACGAACCTCCGACTTTCTCTGTTCTGCCAACTAACTGGAGCTGGAGAACTTCAACTGATCCACGATAACATGCAGTTTACCAACATATACTTAAAAGCTGACTACCTAATTCTAGGTGATGAACCTATTTCCAAATAGGAGAGGGCTTTAAGCGTGGACCATCAGCAGCAACAAGTTGAATTTGTGTTAACAGGATACTAACATTACAGACAAAATCTGCAATCAGCCATTTAGGCTGAACTGGCTCATCCAAAGGAAACCACATTCAAAAGTAGCAGATTAAGTGGTTATTTTTTGAGCTTTAGGATCTAAAGGAGCCATATTAGTCAACAGTAAGGACAATCCATGTGTGACAGCAGTAGAAGATTAGATTGAGCTCCTACCCTTTGGGATCAAGCAGATCCCGGACCTTCTCGTTGTAGATCTCCATGTACGAAACCTCAACAGTGAAGCTCTCCTCCTCTCGCTGTTCCTTCTGGGTTCGTTCAAACAAAGCACTGCACAGGCGAGGAATCAGACCTGGCTGGTCCCCTGAACCCATCATTGTGTACGACTTTCCTGAACCTGAATACGATACAAACACAAACATGCACATGAGTAACTTAAGTACTGATGGTACTTGAGATTTCTTTTCCTTTCCTTTTAGGTTTAGTTAACAGGTGTGAAAGACCAGATTATGAGGGATTTTGAGTTAGTTATGCCTCAACCTCTGAGTCAATCTCATAGTCTGTAAAAACCTCATCTGACATTTGTGTGTTGACACATATTGGCCCCAAATTAACCAATACATACATTGTTTGCGGTGTGTGGGTTTCAGGTACATTGAGCACACTCATCGGGCCTTTGAAGTTCTGCCCTTGGTTGAAAACAGTTTCTGAGCTTTGGTATTTTTTCATGCTAGAGAGAGCAGATGCTTCCCAAGCTTCCTGCCACAACACATCCACACTGGCACTCCTCTTAATCACTACATAACATGCTCAGGGGCACTGTGCTATTAAAAAGGTCAAATTGTTCATTTACTGTGTCCAACTCCTACACTCATACTGGCCCAGTTCTAAAAGAACCCATAAAGTACCCATAAAGGTTATAACACATGTCAATACAAGGCCACACACTTGTGAATCTCAAATGATCATATAGCTGAATCAACATCCCTCTAAGTGTCAACATGACAGTAGAATTTATAATAGAACAATTGTATCAGACTGCATTCATTTTTGCGACATGCTCTGTACATGTCACTAAACTGGAAACTTTCACACCAAGCACAAAATAATAAGGCGCATCATGGGATTTTACCGGTTTGTCCATAGGCAAAGATACAGGCATTATAGCCCTGGAAGGCATTGTAGAGAAGACTTTCCCCAAGGCACTGGAACACGACTTCCTGACCTGCGGACAAACACGAACACAAACAAACAGAGCGTATCAGTCTGTGCAACTGTGCAAATTCTCAATTTAACACATTTTGACACATTTCAGTGATAAAATGTAAAAAATGTAAGCTGAATCGAACTAAATAACCTAACCTGCAAATTTCTCCTTATCTGTCTCGTCCATGGACCAGAAACAGTAATCATAGGCAAAGACCTGGAGAGCACAGAAACACAAGCAAAACAACAGCATGAGTAAATGATGGCGCTTAAACAAGAAACAAAAATCAAGATATTCAGAATTTACCTTTTACTAATGTTACCTTTTCTAAAATTGGACTTCATTTCATTTCAGTTGAGAAATAACCTTAACCTTTTCTCAGTCAACATACTTAACATTGTATGACATAAATGTCATGTGTTTTGTGTTTTTAGGTGAGAAAATGACCCTTTTGGCAAAGTAAATTACAGGGGAAAAAAAACAGAAAATAAACAAACAGTCACCCAGCAACAAATATTCCTTGAGGATTTTTCACCAATAAATTAAATAAGACTCCTCTGGCAATAATTGTTTTCCAATTCATTACTTTGTATCACTGCCTGTGCGGCTGCTTGTGCAGTTCACAAACTGAGTCAAGGAAACACAGTGGCTGCTTTGTTGAACACAGAGATGATTCACAAGCATGGAATTAGCTCCAATGTCTGTGTATGTATGTGTGTGTGCCGTTACCTTGGACTGGTTCCTGATGATATTGGGAGGGTAAAGGTACACAGAGGACCATGTGGAGAGAGAAATAAATCAATAATGAATTTAGTCAACATACTGAGAGTAACATAAATGATTTCCATTTTTAATATGGAGCAACATGAACCAACCTTCAGT
Organism: Caranx ignobilis; assembly: GCA_021432705.1. Lineage (NCBI taxonomy): Eukaryota > Metazoa > Chordata > Actinopteri > Carangiformes > Carangidae > Caranx > Caranx ignobilis. Next base: position 36,261,211 of record MU270012.1, read on the forward strand.
GTTTTTTTTTTTTACTCCTAAGTGGAGACTAACTGAACAGAGACAGACAAAGACAGCGCTGGAGCTGATGGCCTAAAGCCTTCCTTGTTTGCCCTAGTACACATTTCATTGAATATTAACGTTGTGCATGTGTGCAGCTTGTTTACATCTAGTTTGTCACATACATCAATTTCTCAGGGGATTTGGTCAGAATGAATGCATGTGGATGTCAGGGAAGCCATTCATCCTTGACGGCTGCTGGAGACAGAAAAATCACTGGGATTTGGATGAATGTCTGAATGTGGGCACGGGTGTTTGGGGGTGACGGAGTGGTGAAAGGGGGTGTTAGTACTGAAATTGGCAGGGAGGGATAGTGAGAGAGTGTGTGGTGGAATCAGATGGTGCTGGAGAGGGGTTACTGGGTTGAGGTCACACACACAAAAATTGACAGAAATGTGGGAAAATGCCTTTGAATGTTTGACATTTAAAAAGAGCTTGCCCTCAATATCGGCATGATATTTGTGGAAAACTAGGAAAACACATGTGCATGCAATCACACACACACACATGAACCCACAAGCAAATGTGTCCATATTATGAGCATTTAGCCAACAGCCATGTCCTTTAAAAATGATCTCTTCGGCGCTCAGTCAGTCACTCCATCTGGCTTTCTCCGCATACCAGGAAATGTCAGAGTGGATCAGAATAGACTCATCTCATTCTAATAATAGCAGCATCAAATAAAAAGCTAGTTTAACAATAAAACAATCACACAAAACTAAAAAAAAATATTAAATCCCTGCCATGCATTTTAATGGTCGTACATAAATCTAAAATGTAGAGCATTTGTTTTTGTGTGAAAGAATATGCAAGCAAGCAGTTTCCCAGAAGTTTCCCGGGGGATTTCAACCCACTGTGATCTCAAGACATTTGATTCTTATCTGTATTAAAAAGACAGGGTGGCACAGAGCCTCATATTACATCACGTGGATCAAATCAAAACCATTTCAATTATTGTGTGGTGCTCTTTAAGGGCACAGGTTGGACCCCAGCACAAACATTAATTTCCACCAGTTCATTTCAACATCCTAACTACCTGGCACACGTTCCCTCTGTGGTTGTCAGTGTAATCTGCTGCCTTTAAACACAGCATTTGTTGTTTTATCCTACTGGACAGAAAAAAAGACGACAATAGAAAATAAAAAGTGAAATGAGCACAACACCAACACTGACCTGGGTCCTACTAAAACACTGAGACACTCAATAAGAAATGTTTTGTTGTTTCCAAGGCACTGTGTCCTTTGAGATCACACTTCTGCTAATGCTGTCTGATTTCCTGGAAAAAGAGAATAAAACTCACTGATGTGTTTCCTCTTGACTTTGAAAGGTAACTGTAATTATTATTAACATTTGGCCATCATTTTAATAAAAGAGGCTTACTGCAATATGACACTGTTGGGATTTACAGTTCCTGGGGGAACACAGTCCTTACTGTTCAGCCCTTTGACAGTGAGATCATGGGGTATTGCTATTAAGAAGACCCCACAGAATGGCGAGGTGGAATGAAGGCACTACAGTCCTGCCTTGAACAAGCCGTGTAAAAAGAGCTTTTATGTTTTGTTCCTCCTGTAGGCCACTAATGAGCTTCATTATACCTCATGAACTGAAATATAAACCATTGCCTGTCAGATTTTCTATTAACAACATTTTCTTCAAGAAGCTAAAAAGTTATGGCCTTTTCTTTTATCTCCTCTTCTTCTTCACCACTAAAAACCTCTTGTCATCTTACACTGTCTATGGACCGCTCTCTCCACCCACGGAGTGAGGGCGGCTGTCAGTCAGAGAGATGTGTTAAATCAGATGATGAAGCCCCACAGACAAGAGCCACACACACACACATACACACACAAAAACACAAACACTATCTCAGCACTCATAAGGACCCTCAAATTCATTGATTCCATTACTTTAGTAATGCTGACTATCAGTGCCAAATATCTGACCTGACACCACATCAAACTTGACCCTGAGCTGCAGGCTAGATTGGAAAAAAAAAATGTCCTCAACACATATAAGTATAAAACCGCAGACGCACAGACACATACGCACACAGACATTCACACACCTGTTTCCTTTTACCCATGCACATTCTTTATAAACCGCCAGAGCTGCAGCTCTTGTGCAAACCAGCCAGCATCCAGTCAAATCTGTAACACTTCATATTTCACTGATGTTCCACTGCTGACGTGCTGCACTCAGCAGAGCAAATACATGCAGAGTAATCCTCATCTGCAGCCTAACTGATTCCTTCAAACCAGGATACAATTAAGGACCAACTCCATACAACACTGACATAGAAGTACTTTGGAGTCCACAAGACACTGAGGACGTTCTTAGCATCTCATTCTCTAAATATGCAAAGAAAAGACCATCATCTTCTCTAGAATCTCCTCAAACTTGAATCACTGATGCAACATGTATCAGTTTACAAGCCCTCATTTCTGACACTAAATTGTTAGCAAATCTCTGATTCCTGTATATTTTGGTTCCTCTCAGGGCCTTCAGCAGAGCAGTCTTCATGCCTACCATCTCCCCCAGTCATGTCTCCATACACTTTCAGGATAAAATTGGCATGGCAGGTTTTGACATACATGGTGATGACAGCTGTCATGGTTGCTTCAAAGGCTGCAAGCGAGAAGGGTCACCCATGTCTTCTAGTAAAACGCCCATTAATGAAGCTAGGGGCCTCATGACCAATGGGGAGGGAGAGTGAGGCGGTCAGGAGAGCTGTGAGCCCGCCTCCCTCGGCCTTCGCACACTTCTATTTGTCCCTCCTCCCTTCGGCCTGCTCCTCTGCTCTGATCACCGTCATTTAAAAAATAACTTAATGCATGGCTGCTTCCCCCCTCCTCTGTCTGTCTCTACTGTTCTTGCATTCTTTTTTCCTCTCTCTGGGACTGTACCATTTGTGGCTGTGTGTAGGGAAGAATGAGGAATGGAGGATAGAAAGGAGGCTGAAGGTAGCCAGGGGGGTTAGGGAGGAAAGAGGCTGGGCCTGAGACTGGAATGTTAAGCTGAAACATACTGATGGCACAGGACAACAGGACATGTAACAGGCGAATTCTTGGATCCACCACATATTGACAAACATGGGATATGACAATAAGGCATAACAGAGTAGACCTATGCATATCCTCCCCTACAGATACAAACTGTAGACTCCCATTTAAGTAAAGTGCATAATACATATCACTCTGCAAGCGCTGTCATTTTACAAATATACTGAAAATCCAGGACCACTATGACAAAAATACTCTCTGATGTTAGGATGAATGAAATTCATATGCCACATATGCCATGTATTTAAAAAAAAAAAAAAGTTACACTCCCCATGTTTCAGTGTTAATAAACTGTTGAGCAATACTGCAACACTTTCAAAGCCAGACTAATATTTACACATGAAGACAGGGCAAAGCATAAAATCTATCCAGCTAACTTCAAAACTAAAAGGCCATTTTATGTGTTATGTGAAATCCTGCTTGACAATAAAATCTGAAAATTATTGAGCTCAGATCATTCTGTAAACACCAGTAATACACACACAGCATATTCATGACTTGTGCTTCTACTAACAGATTTTGATCATGCTAATCTGAGAGCAAATGGAGCATGCAGGCAGCATTTACATTTCTCCTCAACATTAAGCCTTGGAAAAATTGAAGCCCCATTGCACAGTTCAGGTTTTCAATCCATGTGATGCACATTAACATGACCTCTGGATGGCCTTGATGCTCCCTCCCAAGCTCTTCACAGAAATTTAGGACAAAACTTGACAGAGAAAATATATAAAAGTTTCATGTTTAATGTTTACCCATTACATATGAACTGGTTCACCAGCAGTGGCCCAGTTCATATATATGCAAGACATGCTCTCGCATGGTTCAAGTTAAATGTTAGACATTTCTAACAGTGACAGAGAGGAGCATAGTAAGCAAGCATTCTCTAATCATTTCCTACTGAAGTCTTTTTAAGATGACTAAATTAAGAAGACTAAATGTGTTTACAGTGAGCTATAATTTAAGCTTTTATCAGGTTCTTATATGTATATAAAGTATGTGGGCATTGCTGACTATGGAAACCCATTCACTTATCTGTAGGATAAATTGTGCCTGCTCTCCTCCTTCTCTCCTAAACTCATAATCAGCTGCAGAATTAAGGCTGATGGATTAATTTTAAAAGGCTGCCTGAAATGCAATGAGTACGTTTTATTTACAGGCAGGAGCCATGCCTTCACACTAACACTCCTCATACCTGTGACCTGAGCTACACTACACTGCTAGACGTACGGAACGTCACAACGACAACAACAACAACAACAACAGTGGACTTCCGTCGAGTCCCTCAGATACCGCGCCTGAAATGCATTCATGCAGCATCGATCGGCGTGTTAGATCTATGATTCTGGCAGGACTTCTCATGTTTAGTCTTATTAAGTCTGAAGTTTGTTTACAGTGCGCAAGCCTTCCACTCTTCCAAACATTGTCTGAAATGTAAAATTCTGGATTTAGTCTTGAGGTTTTTGCTCAAAATAAACGCTAGACTTATAAAAATGAAATCCGGCTTAATCATCACCTATGGGCTTCTAGTCCTGTGTGGTGGTGACTGTCTGCAGAGCCCCCCCCCCCCCCCGCCTGTATTTTGGTATTTTGCTTTGTTTTGTTGTGCACGGGGACGTTTCTGGGCGGAGAGTCGGAGTTTTCTCTCCAGCCAATGACACAGCAGGTGAAGTTCCGTGCAGCACAAGTAGGAGAGCTGCTAGCCCCGCTAGCTGTCCTGGATGCAAGCGAGTGGTAGCGGCGGATGCTCTCCAACATGGCTAACACCCGCTAGCTCAACGCTAACTTCCACTGGCGCTAGCAGCTAGTGGAACCGTTACCGGTAACGGCCAGGTATCGGCCCACGGCTCCAGCGCTTCACTCGGACTGTATTTCCTTTTCTTTCCAGTCCTGACAATTGCTGCTGCTGCAGCAGCTGCGGGAGGCTGCACAGTTGAGCCCGAGAGGAGGGGCCCAGTTTGAATGTTTTGTTTACACACGGCAACGAACAAACCTCCAGACTCTACCTTAATTCTCTACATCAATTCTGGAGGTTGCCCAGGCCAAGTTAAAGCACCTGACTTCTCTCTAAATTTAAAGACTATTTTTGATCCTCCACTTCTAAAAACAGATACTAGCGAGCACATACACACCAGCGCAAACACGCTGATATACACACTGAACCAACATCAACCCATGATACGGGGCCACATGGTCTCCTTTGTCTATCGTCTTGGAAACCAAGCTGCTTGTGTTTGCCTGACTAACATCTGACGGGAGACAGATCGTTGTCAGAGTGTGTCAACATCCAGCTTCACCCAGCCAATGCAAACAGCCTCTGGTCATCATGCAAACTGTAGTGTCAGACCATACTGCTGCAGGGATGTTGGCCGTCTGCTTATCAGATGGAGCAGTGCACAGTGGCCTAGCCAGTTCAAACTCTGGAGGTTAGGATATTCCTGCGGGGTTGCAGTGATTCAGATGATTCAGACAGGCCAAGTGTAAAAGGAGATAGGACATCAAAATAAATCTATGTAAATTCCCCAGTACCAGACTGCAAAGAAAACAATACTCATGGCCGTCAGAAGGCACAGAAAGCTAACACATCATACTACTAATGTTTCCTTGGTGGTGCCATATGAGCAGCACTTGAAGATATCAAAATATTCAGATGTTATAAAATAAGATTAATGTCGCCACTTCAGAGAATCACTGAGGGTGGCAGTGTAGGGAACTTAAATCTGGTCTGCCCAGCGAGCGCTGCTGGTGGAAAAACTGAATCAGACCCACAAGCAGAGCACACCACTGACAACTGAAGAATGAAAAAAATAGAAAAGGAAATAACCTTGAAGTGAGGTACTTTCAAATTATCCATGTCAAGAATCCAAGTACAAAAACAGTCTGCTCCTGTTTAGTTCAGGTAAAAACAGAGAATGTCATTTCAGCTGAAAATGTAATGTCACTTCAACTTCACTTCAACACTGTATGTATATAATTCGCAGAAAAGTAAAACTTGTTCTCTGTTTGAAACACTTTGTTATATCTTTTTTGTTCTGAGGGACAGAAGTTCCTAACAAATCCCAAATTAACAAATCATTTAAGTGCATTCTTGTCTTGCAGCTCGGGCCTGTGTTAGAAAGTCAGTGATTAGGTCAACACGCTCCTCCATGGAGAGGCACTATTGTGTGCGAGACTCAGTGTTTAACCAATCCTATACATGCCACTGTACTTTCAGTGATATGTGACCTTTCCTCGCCCATGCCTGAGTGCACAAAAAGGTCATCTCTACATGTAATAAGAGAAAGTGATGGCAAAATCCTAAGAGAACCACAACAGACCTGAGTTATATGCATGCTCAGTATATAGTCTATTCAGATATTGAGTTATACCTTAGAAACAACTTTCTTTCCTGGATGGACTGCAAAAAAGGAGGAGGCAAAAACCAGCTTGTAGTTGAAATAAACAGGGACTGTGTTATATGTCAAAACTTTAAAATGTTTGGTGCTAATGTATCACTTAGGGCACTGAGCCAGGGCCATGCTCTAGGAATAACTCTTGGTTTGTCTGAGTGCACTTACTAACAATGAGTAAGCTCTACGGCGGAGACAACCAACTCTCTCTGTGTCTACCTGCTGCTGGGAACCATTTCGTGAGCAGATATCAGATCAAAAACCAGTGGATTTTATCATTTGCCAGGATGGAAAGCTTTTTCTGACAGCCCTAAAGAAAGAGAAAATCCTTCGTTTACATTTAAACAGAGCTAATCCTCAGCTTCAGGAACAGCCCCCACAAAAACAGCAGTGCAGATGTCTTTGAAAGTCTCATATCTGACGGCAGAGATTAGGAGCCTAGAAGGTGAGTATACACATATCAGGCGGAGCTTCCAAAGATGAAGAAAGTTTCACTGATTACAACAGTGTGATTCATTTATTCTGTTCTCAACTGAGAATACACATCTCTCTATATATCACCCTGTCTGTACCATTGCAATTCTTCTGCCACCTATCCTGAAATACTTGCTTCATTTACTTGTTAGGCTCACACAACTTTTATCCCCAGTCACAGCCCTGCCCAAATTTCACACTCTGGTCCACACTGTGTCAGAACCACAACTGCATTGAAGCATTGCAGTTGTGCAAACAAATAATATTAATATCCATTAAAATTACATGGTGTTCAGATTTTATTACAGATAACTAACAGAAACTGCAAGTTATACAGCATAGGCAGGAGACTAGAGGGACAGGGAAGTCAGGATATAGCTGTCTGTTAATGGTAATCCAGGAAATGAAAATCGTTTGGAAATGCAGTGAAATACTTAAGACTTTTAAGTGCACATAAGACAGTAGAGAATACTGGGAAACGGTAACACATCAATATCTAATATGTTATACTGTAAAATTGTGGACTGGACTTTCCTCTGCCACTGTAAGTGATTTCTTCCTGGGGGCCGGAGGTTGCAGCTTAACAAGAGCTTTGTGTTTGACCAGATCAGAGGTTATGATACGCACTCTGAGCAGTGTATGTTTTCTGAGCACTGTGACAGCAACACTGTGTCACTATCAGAAAGTGACAAGACAGGGCAGAGGCTAGCTGGCTGGGATGCTAATTTCAGTAAGAAAAGACATGACAGAGACAAGAGTTAACACAGGCTTTGTTTTTCACAGCTGGAGACAGCTTTGGTGAGTGAAGGAGTGAAGTCTGATGGAGGACTGCCAATGCTCCGACAGGCAAAGAACTGCTGAGGAATGGATTGCTACCTTGGTGTTAAAACCAAGATCATATATGGTCATTTCATAAGCCATCTTTCAGGTTTGTTGGTTTAATACCTTAGACATCCTTGAAACAAATTCATCAGTTTTATCATGTGTAGTTAGAGTTTGCAGATAACGCATTTTACTATGCACCAAGTTTGGATACAGCCAAGAGGCTACTTTTTAATGTGTGATGATTTGAAGATATGTCTTCCTTGTTTTAAACAAAGGGCATCCTGGTAACTCAGCTTAAGCAAACAACTTGCACCTGCAACATCCTAGTTTTATTGTATCCTTCCTCTATGCTCCCACTCAAATCTCTTGTAGTAACAACGACACGAAATGCTGAGTAAAAGACAACTATGTAAATGTAAACAAAATGAAAACAGCATCTGCACATTGAGGGCAGCAGTCAGTCGGCCCATCCTCCTGCTGCTTCCTCGTTCCTTTGTCACTCAGACAGAGAGCGACACTACAGCCCTGCTCTTGTTCAGTGCTCCATAAAAGTCACCGAAAAGTTTATGGCCGACAGATGCTCGAATAAATGTGGGTTTATCCCCTCCATCCATCGTCTCCTCACTCAAGGAAGGGGCTTCACGGTCACCGACGGCGACCCAAAGTTAACCTCCCCCTGTGTTGCCACGGAAACGGAAGAGCTGAGAAAAAGGGAGGAAGCCAGGCAGTGGGGAATTACAACCCAGCTGAGTGAGGGAAGAGAGCAGCGGAGCAGAGTCTGTCTTTTCATGTGTAATTGTCTCTGTCTGCATGTGTCTCACTGCTGCTGTCTTTCTTAGAGGCACAGACACTCCCTGACAAACACACACACTGAAACACATGCTGCTGTTGCTCTTGTCCGCTCCTGAACCTCAGACGGGAGCCAACATTATTCACTGCTTCTGATCTGGCAGTCTGCAGTCGGTTCAACCAGTCACAAGGAGATCTTTATTCCGACACAGCTGGCTTCCTCCAAGATGGAGGGTCAGCAGTCAAGCAGGGCTGACTGGCTGCTATTCACTCACACAAAACAACTTTAATTATGAGCCCTTTTTCTATAAAGAAAGGGTTATTAATTAGTTTGTTGGCCTGGTGTTACATTTGCAGCAGTTTGCTGGGTGTGATCACCACTGAAACATTGCTTCATTCAGACACACACTGAGAGCATGCTCACACACATTCCTGTTCTGCCCAGTGCAACCACAGTTAACACGATCTAATGCTTCCTTCAGCGCAGGGGTTGAGAGATTCAAGACTCCAAATACAATCCAGTGTTACACACAAACAGCAGCTGATTAACAGGATGGAAACAGAGTAAGGTGCCAAGAAAGGGCAACAAGTGACGGGAGCTGAAATACACCTGTCCTTGACAGCTGGTTCATCAGCTTCCTGCCAAAAAACTACATCATTCCAACATTCCTCACAAATCAGGCACAAGCTTTTCGAGAAGCAACAGAACACAAGGACATCTCTGAGACACTTATAGGTCACAGTTTGGATTGAAAAACACGCCACAGCTGTAAATCTAAAAATTAACTGACTGAGGGGAATAGAGGGTAGACTGCAGCAGCCCAGAGAGGCTACAGGCCCATGACTCAGAGTGGCGACTGTTTAGGGTTAGGGTAGATTTTTGCAGTCTAACAGTGTGGGCGCCTCCTCAGATCAAATAGAGACAACTGCACTACCCAACATGCCCAGTCATCATAATCCATTGCCATTTTGGAAAACTGGCCTCATTTAATGTTTGCCAGATTAGCCAGTGTTTATTGCTGTTTATAGTCCACCAATCAAAATAAGATCATTTAACTTGATAAATGATACTGATGACTTAAAAACGGCAGCTGATGGGTACCGACAGGCCAAGCGTGCGGCAGCCCGGTCAGTCGCGGAAGCAAAAACTCGGGTATGGGAAAAGTTCGGGGAGGCCATGGAGGAGGACTACCGATCGGCCTCGAAGAAATTCTGGCAAACCATCCGGCGCCTCAGGAGGGGGAAGCAGTGCTCTGCCAACACTGTTTACAGTGGAGGTGGGGAGCTGTTGACCTCGACTGGGGATATTGTCGGGCGGTGGAAGGAGTACTTCGAGGATCTCCTCAATCCCGCTGCCATGTCTTCCATGGAGGAAGCAGAGACAGAGGACTCAGAGGTTGATTCATTCATCACCCAAGCTGAAGTCACCGAGGTAGTTCGGAAGCTCCCCGGTGGCAAGGCAGCGGGGGTGGATGAGATCCGCCCTGAGTATCTCAAGTGTCTGGATGTTGTGGGGCTGTCTTGGCTGACACGCCTCGCGTGGCAGTCGGGGACAGTACCTCTGGACTGGCAGACCGGGGTGGTGGTCCCTCTTTTTAAAAAGGGGGACCGGAGGATGTGTTCCAACTACCGGGGGATCACACTCCTCAGCCTCCCGGGGAAAGTCTATTCCAGGGTGCTGGAGAGGAGAATTCGACCGATAGTCGAACCTCAGATTCAGGAGGAACAATGCGGTTTTCGTCCTGGTCGTGGAACACTGGACCAGCTCTATACCCTCCACAGGGTGCTCGAGGGTTCGTGGGAGTTTGCCCAACCAGTCCACATGTGCTTTGTGGACTTGGAGAAGGCATTCGACCGTGTCCCCCGTGGCATTCTGTGGGAGGTGCTCCGAGAATATGGGGTCGGAGGCCCTCTGCTGAGGGCTGTAAGGTCTCTGTACGACCGGAGCAGGAGCTTGGTTCGCATTGCCGGCAGTAAGTCGGACTTGTTCCCAGTGCATGTTGGCCTCCGACAGGGCTGCCCTTTGTCACCGGTTCTGTTCATTATTTTTATGGACAGAATTTCTAGGCGCAGCCAGGGTCCGGAGGGGGTCCGGTTCGGGAGTCACCGGATTTCATCTCTGCTTTTCGCAGATGATGTTGTCTTGTTGGCTCCCTCGAGCCAGGACCTTCAGCATGCGCTGGGGCGGTTCGCAGCTGAGTGTGAAGCAGCTGGGATGAGAATCAGCACCTCCAAGTCTGAGGCCATGGTTCTCGACCGGAAAAAGGTGGTTTGCCCTCTCCAGGTCGGGGGAGAGTTCCTGCCTCAAGTGGAGGAGTTTAAGTATCTCGGGGTCCGGTTCACGAGTGGGGGAAGGATGGAGCGTGAGATCGACAGGCGGATCGGTGCAGCGGCCGCAGTAATGCGGTCGTTGTATCGGTCCGTCGTGGTGAAGAGAGAGCTGAGCCGAAAGGCAAAGCTCTCGATTTACCGGTCGATCTACGTTCCTACCCTCACCTATGGTCATGAACTCTGGGTCATGACCGAAAGAACGAGATCCCGGATACAAGCGGCCGAAATGAGTTTCCTCCGCAGGGTGGCGGGGCGCTCCCTTAGAGATAGGGTGAGAAGCTCTGTCACCCGGGAGGAGCTCGGAGTAGAGCCGCTGCTCCTCCACATCGAGAGGAGCCAGTTGAGGTGGCTCGGGCATCTGTACCGGATGCCCCCTGGGCGCCTCCCTCGGGAGGTGTTCCGGGCATGTCCCACCGGAAGGAGGCCCCGGGGAAGACCCAGGACACGCTGGAGTGACTATGTCACCCGGCTGGCCTGGGAACGCCTTGGGGTCCCTCCGGAAGAGCTGGAGGAAGTGTCTGGGGAGAGGGAAGTCTGGGGGTCCCTGCTCAGGCTGCTGCCCCCGCGACCCGGCCCCGGATAAGCGGAAGAAGATGGATGGATGGATGGATGACTTAAAAACGCAACAATACTCAAGTTCTTCATTTGCTGCATGATTTTCTCTGTGATTTAGAGGGATTTATGGACAGTTGAAATAATTTTCTCCAAAGGTTCCAGTCATATTTATTTTTAAAAATATGTCCATCATGTCTGTTCAGATATGACCTATGTATCATTTATCACTCCAAGGGGTGTGACATTACACAATGTAACCTACTTTTGTTTTCAGAACACTGCACTTTGCAATGCATTGCATCTATCACTTTCACATTACACAGTGTCTTTGCCTCACCACCCATCCCCTGCCACTCTCCTGTACTGCTCTGGGGTGGGTCACAGTTTGAAAATTAAATTTCTCATCAATTACAGTGTAAATAGAAGAGAATAGTAAAGATTTGTTCATTCCTATTCAATAAACCATATTCTTGATCAATGTACAAAAGATAATAATTAAAAAGTGAATACCCTAACAACTCCTAATTTAATGCTGCACAAGCTGCATATGGTCATATACTGTACACCATGAAGAGAATAAATCACTGCTGACACAATGTGATGAAGCTGCTCACATACCTTGAATCTGCTTTGCCGAGGTTAGTTCCTGCAGGATGGAGGATTGTCTGGTTCTTCACCATCTCCACAACACATTTTGTGTTCAGTTCCTTTTCTGAGGATCACAGAACAAATGGTTAATCAATCACATCTCTAAACCTCAAAAGCACTGAAATGAGTAATCTTGATTACTCCTGCATTATAACATAATGCCATGTTGTGTGTCTGTATGTCATCTCCAGCCCTAGTTCATGAACTAGAGCAGAATGTGTCATGTAACTGCAGATATTGCAGCATTGCACAGACATTTTCCCATTCTTGGTATAAAGCTGCCAAACTCCACACATCATTTTGACCCTTCATTCTGACAATCGGGAAAATGATTCAATATTTAATAATGACAAGAAAAAATTCACAATTATTGGCCTGATACTTATTTAGCATTTGCTGCTCTGCATTGGGGATACAGCAGACGTTCAAAAATACAACAGCACCATCTTTTCCTGTGGAACTTCAAGTTCAAACAATAGCCTGAGCAGACTGGGTAACATGGACTCTATAAAATGACCTTTTACCTTGGGGCTGAGCCCTTGGGCAATCAGTCTTTATCACACCCAAACAACTAAGGGTCTCCTATACTGACCCTGGCCTGCTTTGTCATGATGCAACACTTGGCCTTCAACATTACAAATGGCCATTTCAAACTCAGCATAAAGCGTGGTCCTCATCCTTTGCACATGCTGGTATTAGTGTCAACAGGTTGCACGAGTCAGCATTTAATGTTGCTCACTGAGGCTAGTTGCTCAAGGTTGTAGTTTTAATTCCATTGCCCAATCAGAAAATTGCAGTTTTTCCTATAACTGCAAGGAACGCACCAGTGCAAAAAGGCACAGTTACTATCTGGCTACTTTCTGACAACTTTGTCTTGCAGTGTTCCTGTGTATCACGTGTTGCATACTATGTTAGTTTTCATAGCCGTCTAATAGAAGCCTTGCTGTGGAAGCAAACAGTACAAGCACTGGAAAATATCAACATGGACCGCACTGGAAATTCACGAGGCTGGTAAGTCTCTCCATTCATCTGTCTTGCCAGTTAGACCTAATGATCGTTGTCGACACACAGGCTTGGTGTTGCCAGCATATCCTGGGCATCCAGTATCTGACACAACTGGTCATGAATAAAACAAAAAAAGCATTTACCAATTCGTTACTTGCAGAGCAGACTAATTCTACAGCAACACACTGCAAGTGTTCTACTGGTGGCTGTTGGTGAATGCTTGGGACACAGCCACTGAAACCCCTTATGTTTCTTAATGGTCTATTGCGGCAATTTATTACACTGCATCAATATACATCATTAGTGTGGTAAAAAACAAAATAAAACTGTCTTGATAAAGTGAGAAAAAAAACATTAAATTGACATAAAATTGACATTTCAGGCTCATCAATAACACAGGAAAGGGTCACATCACCCTTGTGATTTTCTCTGAAATTAGGAAGATGGTCTGTTGAAGCAGGCAACACAACTCCGTGACAGAATCTTGTAATTTAACCTAGTTGATAAGATAAGAAGGAAACTCAAGAATCTTTGCCCTCTGTGTGGGATATCCTCTCCTATTCTCTTCTACTACGACCCCCTTCAGAGGAAGGTCAGAGGTCAGTGCTACAACAGCACTGCTTTCACTGCAAATCATTGTTTGCTCAAGGACATTAGAGCGGTGAGGAAACTTACCGACAATAAATACTGTCCTGCAAATGTAAGAACTGGTCGAGGGCTCCCATGTAAACAAGCACCAGTCCTGCGAAGATTCCCCTCTGAAGGAACAACTACTTTTCCAAAGCTGAGCCTCTACTGCTTTGCCACCGTTTGACTCAGTATTAACATGTTGATGGCTGTCAATAATTGTTTTCTCCATTATGCTGGAGGCATGCAAGAGCATGTGTCAAGACAGGAAAAACATTCTGTGTTTCAATTCCTTTCTTCACCAAGAACGGTTCAAAGCACCATTTCAATGTGTGTAGCACACAATGTTATCTTTTAATATTTGTGCCTTCAGTTGCTTTTTCTGGCCAAGAAGCGACTGCTCTGAAGCAGGAGTGTTCAGAAACAGCACAATGGACCTGTCACAGTGCAGCAATCAGTGCATTAGCCTGTGTATAGGAAATAAAGCAATTTGAATAAACCTTTCCTAATTTGAATAAACCTTTCTTAATTTCATCAGTGGTTAAACCTGCATGCTATTGCAACAGGTGTACTAGCATAGTGTCCTAGCCAAGTAGTACCTGGCTTCACCTGCCCACTGTGTTTCCTGCCAGTGTAAGTGTTTCCAACTGCTGTGTAGGTGGTCCAGAGGGTGTTTTACATACATAATCAGCGAGGTCTTGTTTTCCTAACAAACATACATGCAAATGACAATTTTGTCTGTACATACGTTTGTTACCTTTTTTTGGATGGCTAGAGTAGACATGTGTAACTTACCATCCGCAGTGAAAACCTACTACCACTTGCCTGATTGTGCCTGATCAATCACTGGGACACAAAAGCGAATCGTAACCTGAGCAGTTCTATATCTGATGGCTAGAGGCTAACTGTGCCTGTTCAAAGCATTGATGATTTGGGGTTAGAGTGTCTGTTTAGAGAGCCTCAACACTGTTGTTCCTGGCAGGAACACATGGGTAGAGCCATGGAGACATGGTGTCAAAGGTCACAAGACCTGAATCACCCTCCAATTCTTGAGCTGTCAAGGAGACTACAAAGCAAAAAAAAAGCTGGGTGAACCAGCGGAGACAAAGTGACAAATAGACAGTAGGGGGAGAGAGAAGAAGATAAAGTTAAACAGGGGGACTGACAAAGACATAGAGGGTTTGAGTGAGAAAACTTTCTGCTCTGCCCTTTCCTCTGCTGTTGCCTACATTACCCACATGCCCACAGCTCTCCAGCTGTACTCCCTCCTGAGCGGAAGGGAAAGTGTGATGCGATGTGGTTGAGAGGATAAATGTAACCATTGTTATCTGCCTCTCCTTGCTCCATAAGCAGCTCAACTTTCCACTGGCCTTCACTCCGGACCTTTCCTGGGCTACCGGTGCTGAGGTTTTGGCACAGGAGCCCTGACATCAGCCAGGAAGCTGATTGGCCGTGGTGCTGCCGTTGCTACGACTGGGGTTACTCTGTTCTTCGAAGGCCACAGCCATGGGAACATGGAGCATTACGCAACGTTAGCAAATATTCATTCAGACTCACTCCCTTCCTGCCTTTGTCCAGCTAGGCAGTGACACCACCTCTCCTCCTCAACCTGGGACACACAGGGACAGTGGCCTCAAGGTTAGCGAAGCCCACTCATTTCAGTGTCACAGGACTGAATCAGTGCACCGGCTAGGGAGATGTGAGTGAGCAAAGTGAATGAGTAGGTCTCAGCCCTCCCTCATTCCAGTCACTGGCTTGAGCAGCTCAAAGGTTTGAATGTGCAGAGGCCTGAATACCAAATTATCTGGAGCTGGAATAGAGCGTTGAGAGCAATTTTGCTACTGGCTGATAAGATTTGAGTGTCACCTGTTTGAAAATGACAAATGATGCTTCCCTGAGCTGACACGGCTTTCGGGTGGTTATCTGAAATCATAAAAGTCTTAAATAAACACTGGTAGATGTAAAGAGAAGCCCTGTTCAGAGAGGGGAACCAGCAAGAGAGGAAATCTGAAAGACACTACTGGAAACGTGGCACTGCTGCTTCCAAACCCATTCCCACTGCCTTCAGCAAGCCATCAATTTGCCTGCTTGTTCCTTTTTACCAAAATCATAATCGTATTGCTGAGCAATGAAAGACACATGCAGGGATTTGTTTACGAAGTTCACAGACGTCTTGCATGTTAGAGATATTGCAACAGTGAAGCTGAACATTCACCGCAGGTACTGATAATGCAGGTAACTTTTCTTGACTGCAGGCAGAAGGCAGAAGGAAAGAAAGTTCACATAATGAATTATAGTGGACAGATTGCCAACGTGAATAGGCTGTTGACGGACTACACAAAACTGTAAGCAAACACTACACCATAGTGTTTGCTCTGATTATATTTATGATGCAATAAAACATATCACATGATATGTAAGAAAACTGGATTTTTCAACCAGCCATTGGCTTCAAACCAGCTTCATATCTGTAACTGAAAGCTTTGTTAAATTAAATTATATAGTTTATACACAGGATTTTGAGGCTGGCATATGGGCCAGTTATGTTCTACTAGAAAGACAGTAATTCAGCACTACTTGGTTTTCTTTTTTGACAGATTTGTTTTTTTTACAGTGGAATTTGCCAAAACGAAAAAAGGAAATGATGGTTTCAGTCAAATAATTCGGGGTGACAGTTTGTCATCACCTGTAGCTATTAGGTCAGCAAGTTCACTGAGAGAGGAGAAATGGACACAGCCATGCTGGTATGTGGTCAGGTGCAGAGAAATTGTTATGAATGAATGATGTAGCCAGAGAAACATATTTACAGTAAATTCCTTCCTGATTAAATCCCAATGTACCTGACCTGAGACGGAAACTTGAGAGAGCTAATTTGCAGCCTCTTTGTGTTAATAATCAAAAATACCCAGTGTCAGCTGACATGTGGCTGTTGCCAGCACTTTTTATTCTGGATTCAAAACAACTGTCTAATGTAGCAAAGAGCCATCACTGAAAAATATCTGATATTTCTACGTAGGAGTTCATGCTCAATCCATGCTTATAGGAACAGAGGGGCGATCTACTGCCTTGGTCTTGTGACCGACTTCTCCAGCTCAGAGGGGTGAGAAAGAGGGACACGCGTGATTTATTCTGTCAGTTGTTGGTCAACCACTCTGCCTCAGCAGCTCTCCTTCTCCTCCTCCTCCTTCTCCTTTCATGGGACACATGGTCTCCCACGGCAAAAACACAACTTGGCAATCAACCAGGAAATGTCATCCATGCCTTCCTGAGTGCTGCACTGAAAATTTGCAATATAATTGACCGGAGCATTTGAGCGTGCATGCAGATTTGTCGAACACTGTGCCTTTGTTATCCTGGCCTTTCTAAAATTAGAGATGCGGATGTAAGTGGGCATGAAGCTCCCCAGGGAAGATACTGAAGATACTGAAAATGCATGCATGTTGGCCAAATGTTATTCAAGCAGGGATGACAGTGGTAAATAAGGAAGACGAAATCCCTGTGCAACTTCTTTCCTAGCTAATGAGTTGCCTCACTGTTGCAGCAAGTGACAGATGATGTCAAGAAGCTATTGGCATCTGTATCAGCGGGTGAAGGAGACAAAGAAGCTAAACTACTTTCTAGACAGCAGATCTCACACAGCAAGTCGACTTTAAATCTTGCTGGATGGCAGGCAGCCGTGAGGGAAGCCCTACAGCAGCTCAGTACAACCATGTGCCAGCCAGACTACAGCTTTCTTTAATCTGCAGCAGCTCATTTCACTAATGGGTGGTGATTTCTGACTGGCATCCCATTCCCAGGAAATTAAACAGGGAGTACTTAAATCAAGTCTGTGGATACTGTTACTGTGAGATGCAGTTTGTTTATAGGTAACCCGAGGTGGTCCTTTAAGTCTAAGACAGTACATCACCACAATGTTGTATTGTAGTATGGTAATGATCTGCCATTCTGTACTGTGTGTACAACATCCCGGTGTATCATCATGTTAACCAGACACGTAGATTGTGTCTGCGGTATGATTATGACAGCTGGTATGTACAGAGATGCTTTTTTGAGACAGTACATCAATAACAATCTAAATTTGAGCAGTCTGGAGCCCTCTCACCTCTCCTGTTCATGGGCCGTACACGAACAGCCACCTTGACATTGGAGTCGTCCAGGCTGGGTTCCCCCATGCTGACTCCTTACTCAGGGAGGGCAGGTAGCGCTGATCCAAAATAAATCAGCTGTTGAGCTAAACAGTCATCCAAAATCCTGGAAATGTTGCGCTAGCCGGACTGTCGGCCAGCTAGCTTCGCTCAGCTTTCCTCCATAGACAAGGCATGTCCACGGAAAAACAAAAAGCCTGTGCAAAATCCCGCAGGAAGCCAGCGGCCGCCACTTATCTTCTTCTTCTGCTCATTTTTCTGGCTAATTCAGATCCGCGGAGGCTGGAAGAGATGAAAGAAACAGGAGAAATGTAAATTATATGAGATATCCCAGCAGCTGGCGGATGTGACTGAGCAAAGATATGCTATTTGCAAGGCAAAAAAAACGGGCTAGCCAGCTAATTTGCCAGGCAAACTGAAGGGGAGCAGCGGCAGGACAGAGCCAAGTTTTGGCCATTTCCCACCATTTAACGACATAACACCCCCCAATACCACTCAGCTTTCGAGCTGCATACCTTAGTGGATTCATCCCAGAAGTGTCACTGTGAACCTACATGCAAAACGGAGAGAGATCTCCAGAGAACCGCCTGACGATGATGTACAGCTTCCCAGCGGAATCCACTATGTCCTCCCTCTATGTCGAGGTACAAGCAACGAGCAGCATCCGCCCTTCCGCCCAAGTATTTCCTCTTCAAATTAAAAGCACGACCCCCTAAAGGTTCACCTGTCAAACTCAGTGCCGAACTAAAAGATACGAGGAACAGTTATGTCCGTGAACAGATAATAATTTAGGTGGATAACCTTTAAGAAAAGACGGCGGTGTACCGTGTTGTGTAGCTCAGCTAGCTTAACACGGTGCCGTATTCAGTCCTGTCGCTTTTATTGTACCACGCCGCTTTTTTTGGTCAAAGAAGCCGGGGACTGTGCTGTCCCTAACCCTATCCCTAACACCGACTTCAGGTCACACACATGTCGCCGTTAATTTTTCCTGTCAAATTAATGTGAAATTACAGAGTAGGTCAGAAACCCTTAAACCGAAATTAGCTGAAATCCAGTTGCGTCATGAAACTTCTTCCCCTTAACCGCAATCCATACGATACAAACATCAGTTTAAAGTAGTAGCGCTTGTTAACGTTACGTTAGGGTTGTTTTTTTACATTATTAACACGCTCGCTTACTCTTTATTTTGTGGTTTAAAGTGAAGTCCTTACTTTGCGGTTATGCGGTTAACGTAATGTGTCCACAGGGTCCACAAGGGGCTTATTACAGCAGCATAGCCGGGGACCGTTAGCGTTAAGTTCGTTAGACTTACATTACCGGCTCGGGCCTGGTTAGTCAGAGGTACATTATTTACTAAACACATCAAAGATGGAAAATTGCGTAACTGACAATAAACACTGAATCAATATTTCGAATGAAACGTGAGAAAAGAAAGCACTTGTTACCAGATGTGTTCAAGACCGCAGTCACGCGACACTTCCGGTGTCCGCTGTCAACTAAATACAATAAACGTAACACTTCCGTCCGTCGTTTTCAAAATATAACCTGAATTGAATCCGATTCAGCCCCATTACACTACACTTTACTCAGCTCTTTTGTTACCTACATTCACTCGAGTCACGTTAGTGTAACTGCATTCACAGAATACAGTTAAAAAAATCTATCTTCTATCGATCTTGATCTATCTAAAAGCTCCATTTAACACCACACTACACTAAAATGAAAAAATAAAATAAAATAAAACAAACATGAAAACACATTTCAGTCAATCAAATGATTAATTATATTGCATGATAAAACAACAACAATACCACTATATATGTATGTATTTGTCTTTTAATCTGTTGTCAAATTAGTTTTTTTTTTTAGAAATATCGTAGGCTGAATTTGGGCATCTAATTTTGCACAGATATTAATAGGGCATTGTGCCTAGTGTGTAGAAACAGCACCCTTGGTTTGAATGACTGACTCATCAACAAATCAATGAATCAACAAATCGTTTGTTACCATTCAGGATTGTGTCCAGTACAATGTTAAAAATATAGGTATTAAAGGTATTAAATGGGAAATTTATCATCTGTTTTGTTTGATTTCAGAGAAATAGATAAACATTCATGGATATATACTGCCTCACAACTGACAAGCTTGTTAATTTATTTGAAACATTTTGGTACCACAAATCTAAAATTCAGCGAACAACATCCATGAAGCACTGTGTAACAGAGTAGTTTTTGCCAATATTGTAAGACAAGGCACAAAATACTTTTTTCTTTTCTTTTCTTTTTTTTTTTTAAGGATATCGTCCTTTATTTTGAAAAATATTTACCGGAAGTACATAGACATCCCTCAATGAAACAAAGGATTGGTGTCAGTTTAGATTTTACCCGTGTCGTGGGTCTGGGTACGGAAGCCCTGAATACTGAAGTGAAATGGTTTTTTCCCCAATATTTTTTTCCACTTGCCAGTAAAAAGACAAAAAGAGAGAAAAAGGAGTCTCCTAGCCACATATCCAGCTGTCAGGAGCCTATATGTCTTTTTTATTTTTTATTTTTTATTCATTTCCACCATCAAAAACAATGTGCCCCAAATATTTTTTCGCGGGGCTCCCAGGGGTCATTTTCGAAGATGAAAAAACAAACTTCGAAAAAGATTTTTCACAAAAACCTTTCCAATTTGCAATTTTTTCAGGTCCAGTTGAGCTGCTCCCACTGTGAATGTGAGGAAGTGCCTAGTGTGAAGAAAGATGGATAGAGCTGCTGGTACTTAAAAAGGGAGAAAATGATGGAATTCGTGAGCTGTAGCAACTGACAAATACACCTGTGGGTTTAAGCCTCCTGACAGTCACTGGACCATCACAAAAAAGTTCAACAAGATTGTGGACCACCATTTACAGATACACACAGAGAGAAAAGGAGAGAGGTTAAATGCCTGAGTGGTGGAAAATCAAAATTATCTTTATTATAGTATAAAATTGTACTCATTTTCTCCTGTTTGATGCTGAGCCTCTTTATCCATGCATGTACATAATGAAAGCCGCAACAAGCTGAGAAAAGGGAGAAAAAGAGGAAGTAATCCTTTCCCTCCTTTTAGAAAAACAGAACCTCCAAATGTTCTTGTAATCTCCAAATATATCTCATAATTCATTTGCACAATCATAACCGTTAAACCCCTGTTTTTCAAATTTTCCTTTCAGTTTGATGCTTGGAAGCACAGGATAAAAGAAAAATTAAAAAAAAAAGTTTCTACTCCTTTCTTTACAGAGCAGTAATCTACATCTTCTTCTGTCTGAGAGATCTCCCCACAATGGTACCTCAAGGGTCAGAGGTCAGAAGAGCATTAAGAAGCAGATGTGTTGTGTCTCTTGCACAAGAGGCACTGGCTGCTGCTGGAATATATTCAGTGGAGCAGTTGAGACCACTAGAGGACACTGCTGCAACATGTAACAATAGGGTGAATCCACCATTAGGAAGCAACTGCCTGCTAAAAGAAATCACTGCACTGAAGAATTTATCACTTGTTTAACCTTTCACTATTGAAATTCTTTATGGCCAAATTAAAATGGAAATTGGAAATTAGATCAAACTAAGAATGATGATCTTTGCTGATATGAGTGACAGTTTACCTCGTAGTATTTGAGTATATTTCATAAGTTACTCTATCTTTGTATTTACCCCATCACCACTAAAGTTTTGTTACTTTCCTCCCATGACTTGAAACCATCCCAGATGATGGCTGAGAGGACATAGCATTTCAAACTCTTGCTGTGACAGCGTCAAGAGTGTAGGCAGAGGGGCGAAAAATGCAGAGAGTTGGTACCCCGCTTCTCTCTCTTTTTTTTTTTTTTTTTTCCTCCAAGGAACCACGTAAACACTGGCATTTTACGTCATGCTTACGTCTGAAGGATTTTGGGCTGCAAGAATTTTCTTTTTTCTGATTCCCAAAGTGAAATCTTTGATGACGTGTATGAGTGTTAGGAAAGATAAACAACATTAAATGCATTTTTTCCATGATTACTGGTCCCCTGAACACTGAGAAAAAGTAAGGTATATTTGAATACGAAATATACTGGGTTGAGTTTATTTGTGATACACAGGGGGAGCATTTATGTAAATGCACTGTTACTGAAATGGTGCTTTAAGCAGTAAAACTTGGGATCACTTCCAACATTATACACACACTCAATGTTGAACACATATGTGACAGCCATACTCACTCAGTTATGTTTGATTTAGTGTATAATTGGGATAGCAGTCTGTTTTTTTTCTTTTTGATAAAACATGTAAGTACAAATGTGTCTTATTTTAATGATGAGTATTAAGCTAATGTGCTGTGTAGTCACTGTGCTGTAATAGACTGAGTTTGGAGAGAAAGGCTGTTAACAAGAAAAGAACAAGAAGGAAGTTTAGAAAAGTTTATATTTAGGTTCAGATATTTACAGCCTATAATCGTTTTTGCTTCATACTTGCAAAATTGCAACTGATGAAGTTGCAATTTTGATCAAACCAGGGCTGCATTTGCTACCTTTAGAGGTGCCTTTGTAAAGGAAGGGGTCTTGTGTCTTCAGTGTTATATATCTGGTTTGAAAACTTCCCCCCATCAAGCCCTTGAGATGGGGTGAGCAGCTACTGGTCGATGGGGAGTGGGTTGACAGGCAGGTGGGATCAGGTGACTGGCAGAGCGGGGACACTTGCTGAGGGCAATCATGACGGCAGTCCCCATCGGCACCTGAGGTTTCATTATCTGAAAAGTCAAATGGACTTCAGTGAGAGTGACTTATTGAGGCTAAGGGAGTGAGTGAACAATAAAGTGTACCCAAGAGGCACATGTTACAGAATGCATTGTGGTTTTCTGAGTGTGATTGAAGACTGAGCGATGACATGCTACCGTTTAAAATCATTACTCCTCCATATAATAAGGTCAGCTTAAGGTCAAGTGCATTTCATTTTTAGTCCTCTGCTCCCCAAACCCCTCCTCTCACTCTGTATGTGGCCACCACTATGACGTACAATGCTACGTAAGTACAGGTCTGTTTACTTTCTGTCATGTTGGTTAGTTTAAAGCAAATGTTTGCCCCCCCCCACACACACACACACACAACTGAAGGAGACCTGGAGGGCTGAGAGTGATTAAGATACCCATGGGGTTTTCCTACGCAAAGGGCAGGGGCTTTGAAGAATATTAAGATCACTCCTACTGTTTATACTCTTCAATTTCAATCAACATCTTCCCCTCTTGGTAATGAGGAATTAGCCTCTCCTTATCTCCGTCACACAGATATGTACTGTACAGTAAATACAGGTTAAATGAGAGGTCAGAGGTCAACAGAGTGGCGCACCCAAGAAGGGAAAGATGCTAAACATCCATGCATCCATTAGCCACACCACTAAACAGTTAGGTGAAAATTCTGTTTTACTATTTCTGGCAGGATTATTTTCTGTTTATTAAATATAATTTTTTTTCTCCATGCCTCTTCCCTCCACCAAGTTTGGTATTTTTTGCATTATGCTGCTGACAAATACTGTAAATAAACAGAAACAGGTGAAATCAAGTGTTCTTGGTGGATTTAACAAGACTTGAGAAACTCAGTGAAGCTCAATGAAGCCTGACTAGAGTTAAATGCCAATGTCATTATGCTAACATGCTCACAATGTCATGGTGATGTTTACATACTGATGCACAGACATGTTCACTGTCTTGTGTGATAGAATAACAGTTTCTCATGAGCACCAAACACAATCCTGCTGATGCTGATGGGAATGGTATTAGTAGTATAGATAGTTTGTTTGATCAAGATAAAATGAGAAGACTGACCTGCTGATGGCGGTCACTGAGAGAAAATGTAATTAGCAAAGTTATTACATTCCAAGCCAAGAAGTTCATGAATGTCTGAACCAAATTTCACCACTATTGTCCAATAATTGTCTAAACCATGTAAGCCAGCTTCATCGTGGTGCTTAAAAAAAGTCAGAGGTTCACCAGCAGCCTCTGTATGTGGTCAATAATACTATCCCTTGAGTGTTTACCCATAGTCTACCATACAGCTAAGTGTCCAAGTGATCACCGAGCAACAAAAGTGAGACAACTCATTCAACTTTCAGTTTCCAAAAATGAGTTAGGTATGTTATTTAGCAAGGATAAACAAAATGCTGTGTGAATGTGCTCCTGTCTAGTGCAAACAAATCATGCTACAGTCTGTGTGGTTTGTTCTTATCCAACATGCTCAAGAAGATGATTTGGTGTTTTCTGCTGACTTTTAATTGGCCTATATTTGGCAGCTAATTTAGCATCAGAACGTATGAGAAGTCTTTGAATTTCCCTCGATACAAACACAGCAAACAAGTTTAAAATGCTTTTTTTTTTTTTTTGTCTTAACAAAAAGGCATTTAATGGATGCAGGTAATGGATGCAGTGCTTTTTACACCACTGTGTCCTTTTTACAGAAGACATGCCGGCTACATTTTGTTGATCTCTACTTTGTTTGTTTGTATTGTACTTTTGTCTGCTTCCACATTTAGCGTGAAATGCTGCTGGACATCAGAAGAAAGGGAGCTTTCTCCCACTCTGTATTTATTTTGTCTTTATAGAGTGTATGTGTATGTGTGCATGTGTGTATGTGTGTGGTGATGTGAATGATAATGGTGGAGGGGAGGGAAGGTCTTACTCCTTATCTACTGCTTCGTTAAGATGACACGATTACAGTAATTGTTCCGGCCACTAATCAGACCAAGGAAGGAGATAGTGCATGCATGTGTGTTTGTGTATGTGCTGACATATTGCCAGCATTATCTAAGCTGGCCAGCATGCACAACAGGTAGTTTCAGCAAACCTGATTGATGTCACACCTGTGGATTTCCAGTTGTGTGTGTGCACATGCTTCCAGTGTTTGTGTGCCACATCACACTTGTGGAGTTGTCAATAATCCTTTATTACAGATGCATTGTTTTCATCTGCTGCTTATCAGTGAAGGCCAGTTGTATATCTTACCTTTTTTTATTCTTCTTTCTTTTATTCTCCAGCAGTCTGAGTTTAGGTGCCTTGCTCCAAGGCATGCTGGGAGTTGTTTATTGAGTGGACTGCACATTGTTCCTCCCTGGGCAGGTAGTAGTAATTTGATATATTAAATGTTCCACATACTGTGGACAGTAACCAGCTTTTCTTATTTCCTGGTGTGCCTGCAGCAGACAGTCAGCAGTTGCAACAGGTTACAGAAGCCTGCTGCTGATTGGGTGAATTCCCAAAAGGCCTGGGAAAGTCCGGGTGGGACGGACACATAATTGAGGGATACTATCCTCCAGCAGTGCACTGTACACACAAACACACTCTGTCAGTAATTTTTTGATAATGATGTGTGCTTCTGAAGCTGTTTTTACTTTTTAGTACCTAAAGTACCTAGTACCTTCTTCCTCTGTCAGGTTAAAAAACAACAGTGTGAGTGACTTACAGTATTTGAGGGATACTAAGATTGTCTGGCAGACAGACTTGCCCACCCCTAAAAAATATTCTCTTGTATTTTACGAGCCTGTTAAATGTCTATTATAAAACAGAATGCCACACCTTTTAGATGAAGACAGTTTTGCCCGTCATAACCAAAATGGAGAACAAGAACTGTCCACCTGAGGCCATAGTCACGACCTGAACAATGTGATGTCTGCCTGTCCTTCCGTCCATTACAAGAAGCAAAGCAATGCATCAAACCTCCCTCATCTCCCAAACCTGAACCAAAAAGCACCAGCCAACCAAAACCTAATGGGATCTCAAATGGTTGCTTAATAAAATTATCTTTATTGCCTATTGCCTCCATGGAGGGCATTGGGGGTTAGGGCTGCACTGAGTATTGGTTGTGTGTGGGTTGGTGGGGGCTGGAGGTATGAGGCTAAAAGCAGAGCCTTGGTCAGGAGACAGCGGAGATTGCTCTTTATGGCCTTAGTGGCGGGGGTCCATGCCAAAATATGGCCGTCCATTACAGCGGGCTCTATTAGGTTAATGACTTTAGCAGCTTTATGGCCATGAGCTCATTACTTAGACAGGCCAATCTAATCAGCAGCCGCGCTGGAGACCACCGACAGAGCAAACTGGTTTGTGGGTAAAAACAGACCCAAGGGTTTTCCCTTGCAACCCAGGAAATACTCATGGTTTGTCTTACACTCGCCTGTAAACAAAAACGTCTTGGCAAGTGCAGTATTTGATTGATTTGATGATTGCTCCCATAGACTTGATTTCTAAATGATGTCATATGTGCAAAAGACGCTGTGACGTACATACGCTGAGAAAATGTCTTCAAGTCGATGTATTTTAGTAGATGACCTTAGAGAGTCTGGCAGGCAGTGATGAAAAACAGCAGCAACATCGACTCTTCCTGCATCAACTCACCAGCCTGGTCCTTCCTGGGTCGGCTGTGCTCAATGGGGAGGCGCAGGACTTTGTTTGCTTCATCTCTCACATCAGCCACTGACAGGGTTATTTTTAAACCCAGGGTTTGATGCTACACAGTAGTCCAGAATTTAGGGAAGTAGTTTGTGATGTCTATGGCTAAATGTAATTTCAGTTTTGTTTTATGACATGTTCAGGGAAGTTCATGTTTTCTTTCTCTTGTGCCACTTTCCAATCTTGTTTATGCCCGTTGCAGATTTTCATTAAAGGGCTTTTTTTTTTGACGTGTATGTTGAGCCCCCGGGTAATGTGTAGTATTTTGTTGTATTTTATTCAACAGTGTCTACTTTGTGATCAATACATTATACTGTTTCTGCAGTTGAAAAAACAAAATCAAAATCCTGCCTCATTGAGAAAGCAAACTGATTGTCCAACCCGACTGTCGGAAAGAAGATAAATGAAGCTTAGCAGAAGTTCAGACAGAGAGATGACCTCCACACTGCTTCCATTTACTGTCCTCTACTTTCCACCCATATTCTTTGTAATCAGCTGACTCATGGTGTTCCACAACCAATCGGATCTTGGAACAATCTAAACCAGCTGATCAATTTGTCCTTGTCATACACTCCTGCTCTGACGTGTCACTGTCAGTGCACTGCTGTGACCTCATCTTCTTCATTCAGCCCCTGTCAAGTCAAGCTCATCATCTCAATCAGATCTCCAGCTTTTGTCCTCCTCAGACCACCACCAGTGTCCTGCCTCATATGACGACATCACAATGGGATCTAAATGCCAAAAACTCTCCTTTCTCCTCTTTTGCACATGACAATTAAATTTCATTTGTTGACACAGAAGAGTGTTCTCTGATTCTCTTCTTTAATTGCTTTTGAAAACATGAGTTTTCACCTTTGCTGCAGTGACACATCGATGTGCTCAGTGGATTATGACGTCCCTGCTAAATGTGGTAACAGGTACAACAGACTTGAAAAACAGCTTTTCTTCTTGGTATTGAGTTTCTCTGGGGCTTTTATTAATATCTACAGCGTCTGTGCATGAATTCATGCAATATTTTGTGAATTAACTATCAAAGTTGATGAAAGTTCAACTCTACTTTTCTAGTGCTGGTGTATCCAGCCACATTTTATCCTTGGAATAAAACCTTTGTCAGAGCTAAGGTAACAAGGCTGTTTGGTGCAGCCATTGCCAGTTCAGCAGCTACTTTCAAAGGAAATCCTTCATCATTTCTTATATTCCCACTACTCTTGCTTTGTCTTCCTGGCCCGCTTGTAACAGTCAATACACAGCATCAGCTCTCACTGTAACAGTGATTTTTTCCCCATGAATTCAGCCTCCTGCTGCTGCTTCTGGGTGTGTGTGCTTCCATCTGTGTGCATGTGCGAAGTGTGCATAATTGCAGAGCTCAGAGAGTTTTGTGTGTGTATGTGTGTGTGTGTGTGTGTGTGTGTGTGTGTGTGTGTGCATGTGTGTGTGTGGCAGAGACATGGTGAAGTGTCCAGGGAACACTGGTAGATAACAGAGTGTTTCTGTTCTCTGCTCTGCTGAACACCAATCACTTCCACTTTCAGATAAAGCCCAAAGCAATGAAAATAGACTAGTAAGTGTGTATATGTGAGTGTTTTTTTTCCCGTCTATGCAGGGATGTGTGACAATGAACCATTTACCAATGTAAAAGTCCAGTATTGAATATTTAAACAGTTTTGCTCATCCAGCTGTCCTTGAGTCTCTTTTCTCATCTTGGTTTGGACTGACCCTCTAGTGGAAGAAAACTACAAAACACTGGGTTGGGCATTTCTCAGTCCCTGATGTGTTGGCCTCCTGTCCGCATCCAGATTTCTTGGCTAATGGTTCTGACCTCTATTAGTGCCCCTTTCCATCACAGACTCACCTCTTCCATCCTCCTCCATATATCTACCTCCTCACGTACTACTCCTGACTCCTCGTGGAGCTAAAAGGCACTGTTTCCTTGTCCTCCTTCACATGTGGGAAAGATGCTGCTGACCCTCAGTGTGGAAACATCAGGAACGGATCAAATCATGTTGACACCCCGGTGGGGTTAAACCACTAATGTGACACAAACAGCATGAGGTCTGGTAAACATGACCTGAAAAATGAGTTAACTACAATGGCTTAAAGTGTTGAGTCATGTATTAATGGTGACAACGTGACCTGAAAGTAGACTTCAGGCCCAACTTCTGAGTTTCTAAAGTGCACCAAAGAAAAAAAAAAAAAGCAATGAAATTGAAAAGGTGAAGAATAAAAAAAAAAAGTTTCAGCTTGATTGTTTCCCTTTCACGTAGTACCTGTGTTCTGACGTTTTGCCACAAGGGACATTTGTATATAGGCATATCTGAAGAGTCCCACCATTAGTGTATGTTTTAATGTGGATTCACATATAGATATGTCATTTTCCCAATGGTTCCCCTGTTGCTGGGTCATGATGTGATTAATGAGACTGAAAATCAAACAACATTTCTGCTACAAAACATTATGTGTCCTTAAACTTCACTGCAATGTTTGCCCTTTCTTGTGCTGGGGCACATTTTTGGGTCACATGATGTTACAAATATACATAAAAACAGGCAGGCATTCAAAGTGGAACATTGCTTTGTTTAAAGGGGGGCACAAGTGTGTGTAGACAAAAAAAGAAAAAAAAATGTAAAACTGACATGTGAGACAATGTTGCCTGATTACATGCATACATTTGCATATTAATGAGAAAAAAAACTATTCGCAAAGCCTACAAGTGCTTAAAAGTTGAACAACATCCTTTTATTATCACCAGGAGGCATTTTGATCATTTTCTTTCATCATCTCTCCAAGTCATCTTTCATAGCTTTGTCTCGTCCTTCACTCTTCCTCCGCCTACATGTAGACTGTCTCCTACTGTAACTAGTTAACAAACAAGTCTGAACACTTTTTATACACCACACTTTTATTTTATTTGCTGAATTTACATTCAGTTTTTCCACCATTCCAATACAAGGAAAACAGCAGATATGAACGTTGTTTTATTAAGATCTGTTTAATATGTTATGCTTATTATCACAGTGTTTACTTGTTTCTCTCCTTTTCACACCATGCTCTCTCTCTACCTTTTGATGCAGAAACAATGACTACTTCAATGTAAATAAAACACTTTTCTTATCTTTCTGTTCCCTAGATGCCTTCTTATTCATCTGGTGACCCCTGTCCAGACTGAGAATCACTGTTGCTGGTCAAATTGCCCCCTGACCATCCACCTCAGCCTATTAATAGAGAGCCCTCAGCTCTATCACTGATCTATCTCCATCCAGATAAGGTGCACTGTGGGCTGGGGTACACATCAGTCCATTTGATGTAGAAATCCCGGGTGTGTCTCTGTGGCCCATTAATTCATGGAATTGAGGTGTTTTCTGTCCTTCATGTCCGTTCTCTGTCTGAGGCTCCTCCTTCTTTTACTCATCTTGTTTTCTCCGTCACTATTCTATTGAACAGCTAATGGCCAGATTATTGACATTCTCACCAATAACCAGCTGATGACTCCACGCTGTGACTTA
This sequence comes from Caranx ignobilis, assembly GCA_021432705.1. NCBI lineage: Eukaryota > Metazoa > Chordata > Actinopteri > Carangiformes > Carangidae > Caranx > Caranx ignobilis. The sequence goes on from MU270012.1 coordinate 36,291,021, forward strand.
GGGTTATTGCAGTTTACAGTGCCACCCTGGCTCTCCGTCATCATTAAGCTCAACGGATGCAATGGGCCATCACAAGACAGTGATGGAGAAATATTTGTATTCAATCATTTGCTCACGAGTTCCCCCTGATGTGGCCATCACGTTGTGGGTTTTAGTTGCTGATAAATCAGCCCCTGTGGTGGATGGGGGGTATTAAAGCCTAATTGGCTCCAGCCTTGACATCTTCTGCTAAGCCACAGTGCAGAGAGCAACAAAAAACAGCAGTGATCGCCACTGTCGTCATAATGAGCGTCAGTCAAGGCTGTGATGCTGAGACCCAATGCTTCCTTTCTCGTGATCTCTCTGACATCAGTGACTGATATGATCAGGAACACAGCAATATGAGATGTGATAATCAGGAAATAGAAGGAGGAGGAAAACTGAACAAACTTACTTAAGACATTCACACTGCCTCTTGAGCTAATACAATTTGTGAGTCAGTTGAACAACTATAACTAGTCATGACACATCTGTGATGTCGTGCTTTCTTCATGTGCCACACAGTGTCAAAGGAGCTTAACGTTAAGAAGTGACATTAAAAATAATGTTAAAGCTCTTATTAGTGTATAAAACCTTCGACGTAATAGTAGCCTAGCCTATATTCCCCACTGAGAAGCCACAGATACAGTCAACAGTAAAGCTAGCACCTTTGTCTTGCTTTGTATTGGATCTATGCTTGAGCAACCCCACACAAACCTTTGAATAGATCGCTTTTACTTCTTGTAATTTTTAATGAGTATGTATAAAGTAATATTCTGATCTGGCATCACCGTGTCATTCTCTGTTTTAGTTCCTGTTTTATTTTGAAGTCAGTGTCCTGTCTTCCTGTGTGCTCCCTGCTGTGATTACCTAATGTGTCTCACCTGTGTTGATTTCCCCACATGTGTCTTGTTTCTCCTTGTATGTTGAACCTCAGTGTGTTCCCATTGTCTTGGTCTCAACTTCATTTGGGTACCAGCTCATAGAGGGGTAAAGGGTACAAACTTGTAGCTAAACTAGCAAACTCATAACTCATGAGGCAGTTCTGGAAATTCTTTTATCTGTTCAAAAGTCACATCATTAAAGAATGGCAGAAAAGGTGGGACTCATCATGGGCATTCTAGATTGAACAAGAGACTTCATGTAATCAATAAGCATGCAACAGGGTTATGTGAGCAGTGTAATATTGCAGAAACAGTGGAGCATGTGTTCCATGAATGTCATAAGCTAAGACACAGAAAGCTTAAAGAGGAGAATTAGCCTGAATGGTGAGGAAGAAGTGTGGGGCTAGGGTTTGGCGGATTGTTCAAGTATCTTAGAGAGACGGTACTGATTCTGAGTTTTCTACATGAGTTTAAATAAATATTTTTCTTTCACCTTACCTGTTTTTGTTCGGGTTTTTGGGTCCAGTCCTCCACACAACCTCAGTATGTTGCACTGTGTTGCTTATGCACCTGTGGCAGGTGCTTGTGTTGAGCCACCAGGTATATTAATAGTGTTCATGCAGACAGGAAGGTGTCGGAGCCTATGGCAGGAAAGGTGACCAGGAAAGGTGTCTGATACTCCAGAAAAAAGGCAACCTCTGTTTTAGGAGATGGATTGCAGTCAACAACAAGAAAGCAATTCATGGTGAGGACAAGGGACAATTACAATTGGTGTGGCTTTTTAAAATGAGTCTGACATAAAAGTCAGTCTGAGACAGCACAGGCCTGTTTGACTTGCTCAAGGAGCTAAAATCATCTGATAACTGAGAGGTTGCTATCATTTATCAGCAGGCAAAACTGCCAGAAATGAGAGGTTGCTTTTGTCTGGCTCTATCTGCAGTGACTCGTTTTGAAAAAATTACAACGAATTTCAAGTGATAAATCTGCCAACATTGGTGGAAGGAAGAGCGTCATGCACATCGTAGATTAACTTTTGGAGGCGTTGGCGATGGAGCAGGCAATTAGGAAAAATAAAAAAAAATGCTGCACCCTCAGCTGCCAACATTATCACTGTAAATATGTGCTGTGCGAGAACAGAAACATCACCCAGCATAGTAATGGCTATTTAGCAAATTCCCCATTTCCCTCAGCCGTCCTCCAAAATAAAATACACTACTACAAATATCACATAATTAAAAGCCAATGAAAAGTTAAAAAAATGTATGAATTACACAGTTACTGTGAAGTGTGGAATACTGTAGATACACTTTGTCTTTCATTGTGTTTAATTCAATAAAATGTATGTATTAGGTGAGCTACTATCTTACCCAATATCACACAATATTAAAATGTGGATTTACTGATGCTGGGGATGTTGTTTTGACAGAATGCAAGAAGTGATGTACAAAGAAGCTGTAGTGTCTCAACAGTGCACATCATTATATCATCATCAGATGTGACGATGGTAGTGACCATTAACCTTAATAGATGGTGCCTCAATTAGACAGCAAAGAATGGCAGCAGTCTGCTGGGGAGAGGAAGGGGGCTGTCACAATAACCTTTTTGGCATCTTGGTGGGTGGGAAAATGACAAGGTCTGATGCCTTGCGAATGAATCACATCTGTGACATTTGGTCCATAGAGAGGTTTTCACACATGGTCTGGTGGCCAGCAACACCCCCACACCAGAAACATAACAACTATAAGGCACTGTGTAGAAAAGTTCAAGATTGTTAAGTATGGAGGAGTCTTTCTGGTTGGTTTGGGGGGCAGTTTGGGGACTGCACCTACTGGACTCAGTTATTTCATGCATAGTATGTATACTGTACCTAAAAACAAACAAACCAAAAAACATTCCTTTAAGATGACAAGGAATTAAACAAAAGAACCCCCCGTCTCTCCATCAACATCTTTGTATTTTCCCAAACCTACTTCTTATTGAGGTGGGTGTAAAAGTCAATGAATTCTTTTAACCGGCTCTCGATTGAATCAGGCCTCTCAGCGTCTGGCTGGGAGAAGATAAGACCTGTTATCTCTTTCCAACAAATCTGCAACCTCCCTCTGTCCTAATCATGACTGGACCACTGGAAGGGGAAAGGAGATTTTTTTTTTTTTTCTTAAACAGACTTTAAAAAAAATGCATCATGCATACAAAGATATAACATGGCAATATAAAATACATAAATAAAAAACATTAAATCATAAAAAACAACCAAACATTGGTAAACAATAAAATAAGCTAACTCTACTTCTTTGGCATATATCACACTGCAGACGCTGTCCTTTAATTAACAGGTGCTAACTTTAACAAAGCTGTTTTCTTCTACCACCAAGTGTGCTTTGGGAGCAGCTGGTGGTAATTGTTGTTTGACATAAGCTTTAGTCATTGTTGTGTTGAGGTTGAGCCATGAGGTTATAATATGATCCCCTGAGCAGCCCCCAGGCAGACGGGAGGCAGGCTGCAGCTAACTGGTTAGCATGCTAACATCAGGAGAAGAAAAGACATGATAGACACAAGAGTCAACACCGGCTTTGTTTTCCACCACTTGAGACAGCTCTTGGTGAAGAGCTAAAGGTGGTAAGTTAAAACTCACAATGTTTCTTCTACAATGGACTGGTCTGGGGTCAGCTAGCTAACAATGCTAACAGCCCTGCCACAGAGAGAGCAGGCATTATAGCATATTATAGGTAAACTTTTCCTGCTGACAAACATGCAGAGCAAGCACTTTACATAGTGCGATGGAACCACGCCAGCTGTGATGCCTGTCAACATGTCGATGATAATATTGTATGATTCAGAGGTACTCTGTCATAAAAAGAAGTGTTTAAAAGGACAGTTTAATAAGAAATGCTAGTCAGTGGGTGCAGGTGGAACAGGAGAGGTCTGTAGTTCTGCAAGTAGCCTAATTTAAGTCATGTGCTTGATCACAGGCTGCACTTGCTCAAGTCCCAGCTTTGTTTTAAATGATATTGTTGTTTTTTGTTTTCTTCTGGTTGTTTTGAAGCAGACTAAAATTAGCATCTGTTGTGGTTCTGTCTAATTTACCATTTAGCTCTCAGCCATTTCCCGCAGGAAAAGTCTTAACGAGTATCTAATTAATGGCATTGATTCATTTGGTGGATGTTGCTCATTGTTTTTCGGTCTCTGTTCAGCTTACTCACTCACTGTTTTCTGTATATCTCTTTTATTAGCGTCTTCAGACGGACCCATGTGGAACCTCTGTACAAACTCCATTTCTCTGTGGTGATGTTTGGCCTAATTAGTGGTCAACTGGTTGCAGCCAGCTCCACAATACAACATAATTGCTCATTTAGTGTTTTGTGTCTTTTTTCAGAGTGCCAAAACACAGGAATGTTTAATCAGGGTTGGACACACACTTGATGAGGCGAGGCAAATATATCAGCACTGTGGACCATCGTTATGCAAGTAAGATGGTTTTTAACATCTCTGCATATGACAGTAAACATCTTGAATTATGTGAACGATTGTGTAATGTCACTGAGGTTTATTTCTTCTGTTTAGTTTGGTCTCTGAAGATGGAGAATGTGTGTAACTTTTAACTGGAGGAGATACTCATCTGATGACTCCGTCTGTGCTTCCATTATTGCGTACTATCTGCTCTTTGTTAATTTGATTTGTGTGTGTGCCGATTCTTTATTATTTGATCTGAGCTCATTTGGGCCAAGTTGAGTCAAGTTGAATTATTTAATTCTTTCCAGCCTATTTCTGACAGCCAAGCTACCACCACTGCCCATCAGTGGTAAATGCAACAGAGTTCATCATCTTTTTAAGAACGTCTAGGGATTTTTTTTTTCATGATTCACATCACTGTTATTACTTAAAAAGTAATGGCTTTTACTGACAAAGCCCATCTGAAACATTGCCCTCACAATGATATCATTTAAACCAGAGGAAACTTTAGGCAATCATAATTTATGCAGTCACTTTTTTGGACAGTCTGCACTTCATTTTTGTTCGCAGGGTTTTAGATTTCAATGCCTCTATGTTGCCTGTATGTTTGTAAAGTGTTTTGAGGTGTATGACACAATGTGTGGACAGAAATATTAGACAAACAGGCAGTGAAGCTGAGACGTCTTGACTATAGAACAGTATTTCGGATTAACTGACCAAGGCGCTGTCTGTCCTCTGATGGCTATCTACTAATGAACCACTGACTAGAAGAGACAAACACAATAATAGCCTATTGACCTCCTGAGGGCTGTCTTCATTGCTGAAACAACCACTCCATCTCGACATTAGCTTCTCAGCTTGATGATAGTAAGTTAATATTTTAGACTATGCTTCACATAGACCATCTACCTCTACATTGCTATCAATCAATGAAAGAACAGTTTGACATTTTTGGAAACACTAACTTTCTTTGTTAAATGAAAATATTGTTAATTAATCATGAAGTTGGATCCAAAGAGACAGTTAGCTTAGCACAAAGACTGGCGGCAGGGGGAAACAGCAGGTCTGACTCTGTTCACACATATCACAGTGGAACATATCCGTACTCAGAGGTCACATTCTTTTGATACAGCATTTGAAAACCAACTGTGTCACAGTGGCACAACCAGGCTGTCAAGGTGTTATGAAGGTCCCTTAAGCTGCAGCCTAGAAATGTGGTCTTCTTTTAGTGGGTCACAACACTCCAGTGGGTAGATCCTTCACAAGTTAACCCATCTCCAGTTACATTGCATGCCAGTTATGAAAATGTTCTGACTGGAAGCTTCAAGTATTTGTGGTCAAAGGTTGCTTGGAGTCAGGAACACTGCTTTGTGTCGCAACAAATGTGAGCACAGGTGGCGACATGAAGCGGAAATCTCCTAAAGCCCAGACGGTCTGATAATTTTGGTTGATGGTGGCTACAAAGGTCTTTATCAGTGATGTCCTCGAGTCTCTGCTGGTTGCTGCCCCTCTAGTCATTGTGCTAAGCTAAGCTAACTGCTTCCTGCTATTAGAATTTTCCCATAAGGCCAAACTAGTACCAAGACATGTCTGTTGACCTGTCCTTCACAAGAGCATGTGTGGGCAAATGTTTGTGTGAGTGAGTGTGCATGTGCAGGTAGATTGAAGAAGCAGACTCAGTTGAGTTTTTAGATCCCATCTCACAGAGCTTGTGTTGACTTAAGAAAACAAACACAATGCACACAACCTGCATGCAGGAAATACTCCCGAAATAGTAAACTAAGCACTCAGGGTGACACGCGTCCTCATGAGGAACGACCACATGAAAACCTTATTTCAAGTGATGCCACCTCCTCTAAGTAAAGCTGTAGGTAAAATGCACACAGACAGACAGCCCCACACTCTGAAAATGTCTGGGTGTTTAGTTAGGACAAGAGCACAAAGCCCCTTTATTTTGAAGATTTATGATAAGACTTCATCCTACTTCAGACACATTATATTTAGGAGAACCTGCCTGTCTGACACCACCACTTACTGCGGGAGAGTATCGTCTTGCTACATGTACTGTATGCTAAGTGAGCTTTTCCAGTGTTTTGATGTTTGTCTGTGGCTCTCTCTGTGGACTGTCTTCATACATTCACCCACAGCTGATTCTATGAATTTTCCAAGAGCTAGCTTGGAGATGGAGATCTTCATATTTCAAAAGAGACTCACACAGTATTTATTTTATTCTATTCGATTCTATTTTGTTATGGAAAAACAAAATCTTTTGTATCAGCAGGTTTTGTGTCACAAGCCCGAAAACTCTGCTGCCCAAGTGATTAAACTCAGGAACCGTATCTTATTAAAATACACAAGGCCAGGTATGGATTTCCTAACAGGATGAAAGACTGAATTGTGGAAAATAAAGTGATACCTAGAGGAGCTGTTGCCCTTAAATATGAATATGTCTTCCCTTCAATGGAAAAACTGGAGAACTTAAAATGATTTCTTTTGAAAAGTAAAAAAAAAAAAAAAAAAAAAAAAAAAAAAAACTCCAAGCACATTTCTTACTTTATCCACCTAGGATCTAACAGCTAGAGATCCAGTACTCTGTTGTATATCACTTCATGTGTCCGGGTTGTACTGCTGTGTGTAATATGTCATCATCAGCTTAATTGATGAACCAGAGTAATCAGATGGCACATCTGTTGTTCACCTGCTGTTGTCTCCTTGTTACCTCTGGCTGCTCCCCATGATGGTTTTTAAGTAGACATGAAAGTTTGAGAAAATGATGTGCCTGTATTCTCTTTCTTTAAAATGCAGATTGATTCAATTCAAACACTGGGGAGACATTGTGAAGTCTTCTAGATCTTCACTGAACTTCACTGAATGCTGTATGATGTTTACTATTGATGAATTAAGTGCAATAATGGACTTGAATTGTGAGAGTGAATTGATATTCCTATTACTATTCATATGACTGCAACACTGTTGTAGATGGCAGTCAGGCTCCCTACATATTAATAGAATTGGGTGTTATAAAATAAGGTGTAAGGGGTTAAATCAGAGATAGAAGAGATATTGAGAAGTTTCAATACTGCAGAGAACATCACGTCATCAGTGTGTCTTTGCACTTGAATCTTAAAACCAAAACCAAGTAGTTGCTCACACTTCAGTAAATACTTGAATCACATTTGAAAAGTGCATGAATCCTTTTTTAAGGCAACGACAAATGTTCTTCCTTGTCATTAATGTAAGATATTATTGTAAACTCTCATCCTGTTCTCAGCTTGGTGTTGGCTCTGACTTAACTTAAGAGAAAAATGTTGTATTGCAATGTATTGTTGCCAGATTATCCCACTGTTATACATATTTAGTAAATTTCTCCTGAGATACTACACTTCACTGTGAGGAAAATTAGTGTCTTATTTGATATGTGAAAAGGTTGCTTATCTTTCCTGACAGGTGGTAGTAACATGTTTCATTTTGTTTGTTTCAGCACCAACAGACATGCATGCCCGAAGTAGAGTATCCCTAATCAGAGAGAAACAGGACGCATCCCCCAGACAACGAATGCTGGACAGACTCACAATAAGAAACTCTGGAAACACACGCTTATCGTGTTTCTTTTGTTTCCAGTTTTTGTGTGTGAGTGGAGTGACAGTAATAGAGTCCTGCCACTGCCTGAAGAGAGGTTGAAGGACATCTTACTGTTACTCCCACAGCATGCTGGAGGTGTGACAGCCAGATGTTCTACAACCTCTCCTCAAACAATCTACACGTTAAATATGACATTTTATGACATGGAATAAGCGTATTACCACACAGAAGAATAACCAGCAGTGTACTTTCTAAGGGTAATAATCTTAAAGGTACAGTTAAAGGGATATCCCGGCATAAATTTAACCCATTGTCTAACGTACCATGAGACCGAATAGAACACCCCCTAGAGAAATTAAGCTTGCCGACCGCAAACTTATCTAGTTGTAGCGACTTCAGCCAAGACCGCACAATAGCAAAATACTGCTGTCTTTGTAGCCATGAGCCAACCGCAATCAAAAAAGCCACTTACAGCCACAGATAATGCTCAGAAAGCTGTGCTGTCTGTGATAGTTAGAGCAACTCAACTCAGTTCATTTCCCTGTTAACACTTGCTAGTTATTGTTAGAAATGGATAGGGGAGACAGATAGGAATACTGATGCATTCAGTTACCGACTCATCAGGGCTTTCCTACAACTCACAAGTGGCCGGAGGTGAGTGGGTGAGTTCTGTTTTCGTCTCCGTTACACATCTGTTGTCTATTGCTAAAACTTTTCAGCTCTCAAAATATTGCATTTGTTATACTGGATTTTCTAAAATGGTGGGGAATTATATCTGATGTTAAAGGTTTTAAATGCTGTTATTACTTTTTGGTATAAAACATATTATATACAGATTATTAATCAAAGCAGAGTATATACTATGTCATTTATTTGTATTTTGGGTTTGTTATTAACTGAGGTTTAATCAGCTAACTCAACAGTGAAAAATTTAAAACATCTTACAGCCAATCATAACACCCATCAACACAGACAGATAGATCCTCTCTCCTTTCCTCTTTCCCCACTTTTATTTTTCCACCTCTCCATCTTTGCTCTCTCTTCCTCTCTTCCCTCCCTCCCTCTCTCCCTATCCTTACTCTCCCCCATCTCCGTTCTCCTCTCTGATTTGAGTCCCACCCTCCTCTTCTTTCTCTCCATGATGAAAAAAGGAGTTTTGAAAGAGAGAGAGAGAGAGAGAGAATCAGAGGAGGGGGTTGAAGGGGAGGGGTGGGATCCTATAAGAGTGGCCGACTCCAGCCTCCACGTCGCCAGAAAAACCCACACTCAGACTGACGGAAGGGAAACGTAAGCTGACAAACCTCGACTTTCACCCAAGGGATCCTGTACAGGCACCAACTATCTCACGCCAACACAGGTAAGAAGAGCCTCGGGATGGGGAGGGAGGGGTAGGAGGAGGGAAAGAAATGGCTTGACCTCTGACCTTTGATACACACTATCTAATATCTGTCTGTCTATTATATTTGTTAAGTCAGGAAAGACAGATGCTGCGATTCAAATGCAAAATAAATTCTCTTAAATTTAGATTTGACACTGAACACATGGACATGAAGAAGGATATGTTTGTAAGCTTCTGTCAACCTTTCGAGAGTAGTGCTTTATTATCCACAATTAGTCTCCATCTCTGTTACTCCATCATTCACAACTGCTGGAGGATAATTGCTGCAGCTGTATTGACACTGAAACCCGCTGACCCTTGAGGTCCTTACGACTGAGTGCCTGTAGCAATGCTAATCAAAGAATTTAAGCTCAATCTATGGCTGGCTCAGGAGGTTGGGACAATGTCTTCAGACACTGTAGTTAAAAATACACTGTGTCTCATGGAAGCGGAGCAACCACCATTGCGTCCTGTTCCCAAGGTTAAAGACGTGTTTCAACATGTGCAAAAGTCATAAGGCAGCAGTGATGTACACAAAGCTCAGAACAAGCTCAGTTCTACACATACTGTTTGTGTGTTTGCTGTGTTGATATTTAGTAAAGAGGGAAAGGTCATAAATAGACCTGATTAGTTATTAATTGTTTAGGCCTGATTTGTTGCTGTGCTAGTGGCTCTTATGAATGGAATCAATCAGAGTCTCCTTTGGTGGTGTTTGCTGAGGAAAAGTCAATAGTGGTCAATTTATAAGAAAAAAAAAACTTGATGAATAACAATATTTCATACAACAAGCAACTGGTTCTGATTCCAGTTTTATTTTTTTTTTAGTTTAAGTTGGTTTTTGGCAATTTGAAACTTCCATCCAGTCTGAGAAAATATGCTGCTACAGGTTAGGATAACAATATAAATGGATTTTTCAGATCACATGCAAATGATCTTTCATCTTTCATAATTCTTCTCCCGATCCCTATGTTCTTTATGAACCTGGACTGCTCTGCTCCAAGCTTGGAGACTAAATGTGTGTGATTCAAATCAGGCAAATTTACTAAATCACAATTTTATAAAAGTGTGAAATGATTTGTCATATTATCAATTTTATAGCTAGATTTTTTTTTTTTTTTTTTTTTTTTAAGTAAACCATTACATAGGAGACAGAAGCTACACCCGTAGTGGTATTTGTGGTGCGTAAGCCTGTTTCTGTGGTCATTTTGCTAAAATTATTCTTTTAATGCCTTCAGGCATTTATATGTGAATCTCATTATAAGGAGGAACATGCCTTTTTAAAGCTGTCAAAAAAGATTTATGAAATTATTAGCAAACTTTAAGGTGGAGTGTCACCTTTTCATTTATTTATTTATTTTATATTGAATAATTACCAAAGTGCTCTTGTTATAGCTCGGGGCACACTTTTGGTTTGACTTTGAAGGAAAGGCACAGTACAAAATGGATTATTTCAGCCACAACAAAGACACTGACGAGAACTTCATTTGAAAGTGTATGTTTGTGACTGTGATTATCTTTGTGACAAAAGCTTTTTGCATGTCATTGTAAAGACAATGATGTGGCACTACAGATAACACTGAAACGACGTCTCTTGTAACTGGTTTCAAGAAATCTAGAGGCTGCTTTCTCTTCCTGAGGGCAAACACTCAAAGCTTTCATGTGCCTGCAACAGATTTGGGTTTGTTTTGAAATTTACCTCTGATTATCCTTTGTTTGATGTGACAGCACTTTTGCTTCAGCAAGTTTGTTTTGGCATACTTGAGATAGTTTCTTATACTGATATGTGTTCTTTGAAAACTGAAGGCTCGCCCAGTTTGATGTGAGCGAGATGACTTGTTTTATGTTTTTTGCTTGATCGTAAGTAGCTGTTTGTGATGAGAGCTCTGTGTTGTTTATTTTGTGGGCAATTTCACTGCCTTCCATGTGGATCGCTGGTCAAACACAGATTTCTACACCTACTGTGATAGAAATCAAAGAGAAAATGTTTGAAATGTCTAATGCAACTTGTGTGAACCTTTTTGCCAACCCACAGTCTTTCAGAGAGAGAGGGCAAAGTGTGTTTCAGTGTCAGACCTGTGGAGGACTATCAGCTCTATAAAAAGGTCTACAGAGTAACAAGAGAAGACAAGTTGTGCTTTCAGGAAAGAGTGCCATTTCTTTTTTCTTTTTTTTTTGTTTTGTTTTGTTTTGTTTTGTTCCAAGACTTAAAATAGCCTGATTCAATTCTGTCCACCTACACACGTAATAGCTGAATACATCCAATTAAATTTACTTTATCTGAGGTTTATAAAAACACATCTGGATATCGGCAGTAATGGCTGTCATCCAACAGTGGTGGAAGTGGTAAAGAATGTTTATGAAGACCACATAATTAGGAATGAGACATATCAGCAAAGAGCAAAATCCAACCCAAGAATATTTGGTGTTATTCAACTTCAAGCAAAAGAGAAGAAGAGCAAAACACCATAAATTAGAAACATGTTACTGAGTTGCAGCCTCACACTTCTCAGGGCCTAAAAATCTGTCTTAGTCGATCTCCTCTCCTCTTTATCAGTGAATTAGCTTTATGGATAAATTTCCTTAACCCCATGAGGAACCATTCACATTCAAAGGGTGGATGTGGGAAAAACAAAGGAAGGATAAGGAAAGGCATAGTGCCTGTGTGAACATCTCTGGTGGCTGCACTGAAGTGGCTGTGGATGTGTGGAGTTAATCCAGGTGTACAATATCCCGTAACACAGCAGGCTCCCTGTCCATCCCTTTGTGCTGGGAGGATTTCACAGATCATCCTTCACGTCTCCTTGCTACATCCTGCTTTCTCCCGTTTTCCCCTCATGAAAGGAAAGGAAACCTTGCTCCTACCAGATGCAGTGGCACTCATTTTAATTCTTGGGGCAGAAATGTACATGTTCTTACTCTTTTTTTATGACATGATCATTCTGTAGCATATGGGAAGTATACAGAGTAGAGAGGCCCTGACATGTCCTCAGGCCTCTCTACTCTGGTATTTCTTCATCTCTTAAAGGAAGGATACATACACCACGAGAGCTGGATGCATCGTGTTGAGTCAGTTGTTGCCAGGTGTCCTGGTGTTGTACTATAGCACAGAAATCTCTTGTAGCTGAAAAAGCATTTTTCCTCATGCATGCAAAAGTGGCTCATGTGAAGTTAGCAGTGGAGATAATCATCCTGGAAGCCTTGAAGGTTTCAAATAGGCATAACAAGATATCGTCATGTTTTTCTCAGTTCTGCTACAATGTGAGGATGCAGAATAAAATGTGTGCGACGCACATCAGAACGTTTTTAGTAAATGAACCTGGTGAACAGCCTTCACATAAATGAACAGACTTACATTACACTCTACAGCTTTTAAAACACATTGATGGTCAAAATACAGCAACAGCATTAATCAATAGCAAGTTTCCGTTCTGTTCTGCACCAGTGGTTAAAGTGGCACAGTAGGATTTAAAAATCATGATGCTGTGGTGCTAAGATTTCATCTTAGGAGCAGCAGTAGATACAATCCAGGCAGCCGAACAGTTTCCTGAATTTCTGAGAAAGTGAGGAAAAAATTATGGTTCTGGTTCTGCGATAATGTTTTATGTTTACCTATTTCTCTTACGTACACACACACACATTTTCATTTTTGTGTATATTAAGCAAAAGCAACACATTTTTTGAGCCATCATATTCTAACATGTGACAAACACCTTTGAATTTCATAAAAAAAAGAAACTATGTTTTGTTGGTAACCAAATGTGCACAGTCAGTATTTGCTATAGTGTAGCAAGTGACACAGTATGTCTGCGTTTGTTCAGTCACACTATTGCTGTATTTCCACCCTCACAACTTTGGCTTTTGCTTTGCCTTTAAAGATGCTTTGAGAGAATTCAATATGATAGTGACCAGATGTATCTTTACCCCATTTTGACTTGTTACAGCATTAAAGTGCAAACAAATCACATTATTGATGGTTCCTTCCAGTTAGGTGTGAGACATCATCTATGCTAGGCTACATATAATACAACCATTAGTAATACTATTAGGTGCACCTGTGTTCAACAAAGGCCTGTCAGCTATAGGTCTGGAAATGTCTGTCCTCGCAGAGACACTGCTTTGTCTAAATATTTCACCAGCATGTGTTTAATTTAGTTTAGCTTCATGGCAATGACTCATATTAAAGGGGAAAACAGAGGACATACAAGGAACATAGACAGAAAAAAAGGACACAAACAAAAAATCAATGTGAAATAAATAAGAAATGGATCTGGTAGGCTTCTGTAAGTGTGTGTGAGCACACCTCCCAACCATTAATCGACTGTCATGATTAGATACATTGAGAAAGGTAATTGATTTAGCTTAGTGTGTCTGCCTGTAATGGCTTCAGCATGTAATCTACCACCACGTCACACAGTCTTGACTGACAGGGAACATCTAAGCACAAGAGATCTCCTGCCTTCCTTTGACTGGAGCTATGTCAAAACGCCCACTCTACAGACACAAGAAAGGACTTCTACAAAATAATGTTTTTTGTTGTAGTATTAATACTGCCAAGGCATTGTTTTGATGGTTTATTTCAATAAACCCATGCATAATCATCCCAAATCTGTCAAAATTGTTGGATGGATGATGTAAGGCGGCCATTTTGCAAGTGGGGTGATTACTAACATAAAAAAGATAAAGGAGATGCTGGTTTAGTAGCAAGTGTGCAAATGTGAAATGAAACTAATGTAATTGATTCCAATTCAGTTGGTTATATTTGAGTAGTATGTTTTTTTTTTTGTAATGTGAATAGTGGAGCATTAAGGCGACATGCATTTCAATGTAAATGCTAGAAGTTTTGTCACATACATGTGTGAGTGAGAGGGTGACGCCAGAGAGGCAGGGAGAGAAAGAGCATGAGTGGGTGAGAAAAGGGTGGCGGCTGACTGAGTAGGTAGATAATGCATATACTGTAGGTAGGGACGTTCGATTAATGTATAGATTGAACATTTTTAATCAAACTGATTGTGAGTATAGATTAAGTGTCTTGAAATGTATCAAATCATTGGCTACTCTGCCATTCTATCAATATTAAGAAAAAAACAGTACAATGTGTTTTGAGTGGGCTTGGGACAAGCTGTCAATCAAAGTGACTTTTCTGACAGATAGTCTGCCATCTGGCTCCAGGCAAAAGACTAAATAACATTTAATTACCTGTCAGATTCCCATCAACATAACAAAGCCAACTTCATGAATACACTCCAATTATTCAATTTTTTTTTCTTTAATATGCTGGGCCTCTCTCATTCAAGGGTTGAACATTGTTGCTCTGAAGTTTATTCTAAAGCTATCACATTTAAACGTGCTGCTTATCAGGTCACTGTGCTGTGAATGATAATGTGTGTTAGTACTTCAGATAACAGTGATCTTTAATTACACACACAGTTCAAAAGAAAAGTCTCAAGTTGATTATTATGTCAGTTACTGTATCCTCCTGATTGGTTTTAATTGATATTTTAAAGTCAGTGAAGGAAAAGTCACAATTTGTTGAACAGATATTAAAATAAAGACTTAATTTTAAAATGTCATGTCTTGTTACAGACCTCAGCTTATATGTGTTTGTGCGGACACTTGCACAGAATGTAAATAAGGCACTGAAAGATTTAGCTGTCTTTGTATTTGCACAACTGCGTTGTGTCCAGTTGTCCATCATTCCAGAGTCACCTCAAAGTAAGAAAACTTCTGGCCAAAGTACATGGTGTACAATAATGTGAGTTTAATAACATGGTGGTTATTACAGTTTAGTGACGTAATAATCTGCAGTTCAACCCTTTCAAAATAAAGACCATCTCCACACTGCTCCCCTGTTCAACCATGTGTGAATAATCCGGCTTTAAGTCGCTCTTCTACTGGAAGTAATTTATTTTATACTTCCTGTTCTTGATGAGAAAAGGGCAATAATTGAGAAAAATAATGGTGGAAACAGTTGATGACATGGCATGAGATAGTTCGAGAACTTTCCACTCAGAGAAAGTTGTTGTTGTTGGATGAGGAGACCACGAATCAGACACATTTTGTTCATTTTAAATATATTTATTCATGGCTGAATGACTGAGTGTAGGTCGGGCTAACCTCAAACTGATGTTGATGTCTTTCATATAACAGAACAGCTCAAATGGCACAAAATCACCTCATGTGGTTGAAACTGGGTGAAAAGTACATTTCTATTAGAAAGGTACATTACATTTTCTTTTTTTCTGCAAGATGGGCTTATTCATCGTATGCTGGAGGGTGAAACCTCCATCAGCTGTGCCTTAGCACAGCACAGTAATGACTTAATTAACTGGTTTATTTAGTGGTTAATCAGTTAATTAAAAGCTGGGAAATTGGTTTTCAAGGCCCAGGAGAGGATGAGGTGATGAGAGATGAGAGAGGATGAGAGATTTTGAAAAACACAAAGTACTTCATAACAAAAACAGTTAAAACTATATCCAATGAAGTGCGTACTTGTTTGTCTGTACACTTATTTACTGTATGATATCCTGAGGGAGGCCAGAGTGACAGCTTCAAGACTTTATTCACTCTATGTTGTTCTGGATAGGAAATCAGACATTGTTCTCAAGAAGGACAGAGAATGATAAGAACTGCCAGGACTCAACTTGACTGTTTTCTGCATTTACCCCCTGGTGAAACATTGAGACTGCTTCTTAAACCTCCAATGACGGCTGTCAAAATGTGTTTTGACCATGTTTTACTAAGTTTTACTAAGTTATAATAAAAATCATCCTCAGGGGGACAGACAATGGTCCTGCCCTGCCTGAACCCTTGGAGCAAACACAGGACCTTAACATCTAATGAGATCTGAAAGACTTTAGTGGTCTCTTCCCTGTCCTCTGTTTTCCTCTAGTGCCACCATGAGGTTGACCAGGGCCAACCCTTGCAATGTTGGCACCATTTAACTAAACATTAATGTGCACAATTGTAGTGATTCTTTTTTCTATATTCTGCTTCCTTCTCTTGCTCGTCTTTGTGCCCCTTCCTGCCTTGTGCACCTGATCATTTGGTCGACAGCAGCTCAGCGTGTGTCGCAGTCCGAGTACCTTGTGCTCAAGGTGACTGTCTTTTGCACAGGGATGTCCCTGAAGTTGACATTTGTGGTTTTGATTGAAATATCTCAGCAACTATTGGCCACACCTCAGTAGAGAATTGAGATGTGAAGAGCGTGAGCACGATGGCAGTTCATTCATAGAAACACTGACAGGAGGATGGACAGTAAAATGCATTATGGCCAACTGAACACACCCAAGCTGTTTGTCTACATCTTCTGCCCCCACCCTCATCTGTCCATGTTCCTGGCTTATATGGATTTTCTGATCTTTTGTCCTTCACTGACAAACCTGTCCTCTCTCCCACTAATGTAAAATTAATTACACTTGACACTCTTTCATTGTTTTTTTTTTTTATTAATTTGGTATAGTTGCTATTTCATGGGTAGTTAGTGATTGGATTGAAGAGTAGTTCATTTACACTTTTATCGGCTTTTAATTACTTTGAATAAATTCCACATTTCTAAGACCTTACAGAGTAATGTATGAGTGAAGACAAATCAGTTTCTCTTTCTGCCACATCAGTTCAATTGATAATTACAACCTAAAGCACAAAGAGTACTAGTGTGTGTATGGAATTAAAGTATGTGAGTGGGTCTTCCAGTGCACTGTACAGTGAGCAAACAGTGTCTACATTAGGTGTGTGGATGTGTTCATTTGTACGCATGAATGTTTGTGTGCCTGTCTGAATATTGTGTGTGTCTTGTGCATGTGTGTCTGGGTGTGTGTTTCTCAGCAACAAGCAGTGACTCAGTTTACTGCCAGAGGCAATAATTGAGGCATCAATTAAAGGAGTTAACGAGTTTGTTTAATGAGATGAAAACTGTAGTTGTGTTCCTGACGTCAGACTCAGACTTGGCTGCTGCTCCACGAATAAGGTCACACAGCAGTCTGTTTTGTCACTATTTTGCATCTGCTTCGCTCACTGTCACTCAGAGTGAAAAGTCTCACTCAGAAGTGAGATTATTGTTATTCTGTCTCCTTATTATTGTCAAATGCCCACACAACATTTTACAAGTCAACTTTACAAGTTCACAAGTAACAAAATAAAGCTCTCCCTCGCTGTATTACCAGATAACTGTGCTATATTTATGTGATGATATTATGATATCTGAATGATATATTCAGATTGACAATAATGCTTGATTCACAGCAGGGCAACAAAGAGGCATTAAAAAAACCTAAATGATTGAATGTCAATAAAACATTTAAATTTTCATTTGTTTCAGTGGAAGCTCCTCCTACTGCAATGCTAATATTATACTAGTGCTACTTTGACCTAGATAACCAGTTATTAGCATGCCCCGACTGTTCAGCATCAAACACATTTCCTTTACTCACCGGGAGCTGTTTCCAATGGCAGACAGCAACAACATTGTTGACTCTTGTCTCTGTTGCACCTTTTACTCAACTGAAGTCAACAGGCACTGCTGAAAGACAGACTCTCTGTGAACTCTGTGGAGAGTCAGGAGTGATTGAGTGGCACAACCACTAAATATTCATTGACACTTAAATATTCAAGCATATTCAAAGCCTCTTAAGCTACTGCATTATAGAAAGGTTATATGAAATGTATCAAACTGTTTGGCTAATCCTGAGTGTTTTGATCTGCAGCAGACGCTGGGACCATGAAGACTGTGGTGGCTCTGCTGCTGCTCTTCCTGTGTGATCCTGGACACAGTGACTGTCAGACAGACTGCCTGTCCTGCAGCACAATCCTGCCCACACAGCTCAGTTTCAACACCATGGTGAGGACTCCACACACAAAAAACATAAAATCAAATCATCAAGATCAGAGTGGGAATGGCACAGATGTAAATAATTTTGCTGCATTACATTTAACTACAGTTTCAGGGTCCTGGTGTTGTTAATGCTGCACTGCAATGCCCTTATTAACTGTCAAATGCTCCATCCAGACAAAAATTATTTCTACTCCATAAACATAAACACAAACACAACATGTCCGCAGGGCTCTTTTCATCTGGTGATAAAATAAGTGCGAGCCCCTCAGCCCACCTCCATGTAGCCTATTCATTGTGTCTTGTCTCCTTCTGCCTCACTGTCATTTACTCAACAAATTAACCTTTTGGCATTTGAGTTTTAATTTGTTTTGGCTAATTGATTCCTGAGGATAGATGTGTGTTTCTCATCAGTGCTCATGCTTGCTGGTTGTTTTTCTCTTGTTGAAGGCATGTAGGTGCACATGGTTCAAAACATAAAAATTAAACTGTTAGCATCATTATTGCTATTGTTATCAGTGCTTTTGGGAACTTGTAAATTTATGGCTCACAGTTTAAGGACAGTTGTCTTAGGTTGCCACCTTGCTACATGCCACCAATTGGCCTGTGAATCCACCACCCACCCCCTTAACACCCCATGCCTTTGACATTTTACTTGTGAAAAAGGGACCAAAGCTTCTGTTAAGGTCATTCCACTCCAACAATCCTCTTTAGATGCTTTGAGAAACATTGTTGCATTAATAAATGTTATTTGTTACATCTGCTTTCCCGTAAAATCAGACTAACATTTCTGACCGCATTTGATGTGTAGGTTATGTTTACAGCTCAGATGCAGCCACGAGTTTCAAAGGGAACTGAGCAACAAAAAGCTTTTGACATTTATAAGTAGGTTACCCCATTGGATTAAATTAGGAAATTACAAAAAAAAAAAAAAACACACAAACAAACTTGGTTTAATGCTGAAATTGTAAATATTTGAAAGGAGACCTTTAGCTGTTCAAGATGTTCAAATGGTCCATTTGAACATCACACTTGTTTTTCTGCTTCTTATTGAAATGAAAGTGGTAAAGAAATATAAATATATAAGGTGATGTCTTGTCTTTGTCTTGGTCAGGTGTGTCTCATTGAGTGTGAAGGCAACATCTCCCCAGCTTTCTCCTGGGAACTCTGTCGTAAAGCGTTGTCTTCACCAATCACCTCCCTCAGTGGTAATATGCGGAAAAGATCTCAAGAAGAGGTGGAGGCCCTGTTTCCTGAGGAAGATGAGCAAGTAGAGGGGGGTCTGTTTCTGCCTGTTGCTTTGCAGAGGTTTGATCACGTGACCCGAGCACTTGGGATGGACGAGCGGGATCTGGGAGGCAAGGCCACTCAGCTAAACGCTGCCTACAATTCCCAGAATGCCTTGTCTCTTGAGGATGAGTATGAGGAGGAGGCAGGACACGAAGAAGGGGATGCTGACATGGCAACAAGAGGACAGGGAGATGTTGGGCTGAGCGTCTCCAAGAGGTTTGGTGGCTTCGTCAAAGGGAGGCATGGCTACAGGAAGCTGATATCGCCAGGAAGATCCTACCAGAAGA
The DNA here is from genome assembly GCA_021432705.1 of Caranx ignobilis. Lineage (NCBI taxonomy): Eukaryota > Metazoa > Chordata > Actinopteri > Carangiformes > Carangidae > Caranx > Caranx ignobilis. The sequence goes on from MU270012.1 coordinate 36,310,737, forward strand.
GGTATGGTGGCTTTATTGGCATTCGGAAGTCAGCCCGCAAGTGGAACAACCAGAAACGTTTCAGCGAGTTCCTGAAGCAGTATCTGGGGATGAGCGCCCGAGCCACTGAGTTCAACAGCGTGTCAGAGGACCTCACCAATCAGAATGAAGTTTAGCACCTTTAAGCCACTTGCCATAAAACTATTTCTTGATGTATTTTCACTGACCTTGTCTTCTATTCCAATCACTGTGTCAAACTTAAACTGGAGTCACAAAGGTTGACCTATCAAAATTAACAAATTTACCAAAAAGTGAAAATTCCACTTGAGTAAATAAAAACGCAAAACTCTGACACCCATTCGGTGTCCCTATGGGATGTACCAGTTAAACAATTATGCTCATTTGATTAGCTGCCCAGGTACTTCATGAGATTTGGCGGTGGCCCCTTCCCTGGTGGGAATCACTGAGAGTCCAGGAGTTGTTTGCAGCACAGTAAAGGCAGTGTAATCTAAGTCAACAACAAAAGTTAGAATAAATACTGATGTTCTGATCCCTTGCATTCTACATTTTATTTTCTGTATTAATTTCTGTACTGGATCATGTGTAGAAAGTGATAAATCCTCGTACATGCAGGACTCTGGCTTTGGTGGAGTCTGTAAGAAATGTGTAAGAACCTCTGTTATTGAGTCCTGTGGGAAAACTCTCTTTATTCTTAACTCTTAATTATAAAGCTCTGTTAACCCAGTCTCTGTTAAAGGACAATACCATTTCTTCTTTATTCATGTTTTGGTGTTATAGTTTGGCAATGTCAGCAGTAATTTAAAGTGTACTGTATGTAATTTATTGGAAATAAAACAATTCATGCAAAAACACAGCTAAAACTCACTGAGTTATCACTGTACCCAGACATATGGCTACTGCAACAGGTTTAATTAAGTTTGGTGCAATGAGGAACTCAACATTCATGACATTATGAATCTAATGCTAGATTCCTATTCATACAAACAGTATTTGGTATTTTTCTTTGAACTGTAATGGTGTGAGATGTTTTTGTTGCCTACTATGAAAACTTGTAAATAGCTGGATTTAAACATGTCAATAAAAAGAGTTTACTATTTCCTCTGTGGCCTGTCATGCAGCAACTGATTCTGTGTCTTGAGGTGTTTTGTTCTGAGTATTTAAGATAAGATAAGCTAAGACAATAAGACAAGGTAAGATAAGCTAAGACAGGCATGTCCAAACTATTCCACAAAGGACTGTGTGGCTGCAGGTTTTTGTTCCAACCAAACAAGAGCACACAGTTTGACCAATCAGCTCTCTGAAGACTGAGATCAGTTGATTGAATGAGTCAAGTCTGGTGTGCGGCTGCTTGGTTGGAAAGAAAACCTGCAGTCACACTGGCTCTTTGTGGAATGAGTTTGGACATGCCTGAGATAAGACAAGATAAGACAAGATAAGATAAGATGAGATAAGATAAGATAAGATAAGATAAGATAAGATAAGATAAGATATAAGATAAGATAAGATAAGATAAGATTGGTTGAGATAAGAGACTGGTTGAGTGGTAAATGCTTACAGTCGTCCTGATGGTTGGTTTTAAGCCTTAGTTCCTAAACACAGGCTGTGTGCATTTTTCAGTTGACTATTCCTACACACAGTGTTAATACATCACCCAGACCTGATTTATAACCAATACAGACAGAGGGATTTCACTTTACATGATATGGGACATTTAAGCCTTTTAAGACATTATGGAACAACAATTCCTTTGTAGATTAGTTGTAAAGCCTTTAATAGAGACACAAATATGGGTCTTGGTCTCTGACGGGTCTCTCTCCTGACTATTGGGTAATGAAGCAGTTCAGCAGATTATGCAATAAGCCATCAAATCTACAATTGAAAATGTTACCAAGTTGTTTATAAGTGTGCCCTCCTTTACAGAGATAAACCGTTCCACTGGAAGCAGCTACATGTTGAACTAAAGAGCTGAAGAGACACAGTTTTTCACCACCTGTCATCATGAAAATTTGTTCATGCTAATGGATCATAACATCCAAAGCAAGACTTATTAACCATCAATAAAGCCTATATTACATCTCATACCCCTTTTACAATTTTCATAAAGTGGAATGCTTACAACTAAAATCTGAAGAGATCAGTGCCATGATACATAACCTATGAGTTCGGTAAACTCAGTTTAGGGTTAGGGTTAAGTAATCGATTGTAAAATTAAAATAGAAGTTATCTGTTTTGTGAATACTCATGCAGGGGAGCTTATAATGACCCTAAGTTTTAACACTTCAGTCTTGCAGACGGTACAGTAACTCTTTCCATTGCAAACAGGCTTTTAGCGCCCCTCAGTGGCCACTCCTTTACCTGCTGTCTGCACATGATATTCGGTATCATTACATTTCCCACATACATCTAAAATTCTTGTACAGAATAAGTCCTTCTGGTTTTGAACACAGAACAAGAGTCAGCCCCTACAACCTAATTATGATCAATAAAGTCCATTTTGAATTTAGTGTGGCCATTATTTGGGCCTTAATTTTGAAGGTTTACAGCGGAAACGCGGCTTCTTATTGAGGATAGTTTGACATTGGACTAACTGCTACTGCACCCAAACAAGACTTTCTGTCGTATTACACAGTTACTGGCATTTACTCCTGTCATTAAACTACAACAGCGTCAGGACTCGGCTGATTTCGTGAGTTTTCTACCCTCATAAGCTGCGAAAGAAGCGACAGAGAAAAAAAACTTTCTGAGTACCGTTAACGTTTAGCTACTGGTGTAGCTAAATTTATCAAGACTAGCTAGCTTTTTAGCCTTAGCTACTGCAGCTAGTTACAGTACCTCTAATGCTAAACTGTGAAAGTAGGGTTAGGGAGGGTTACTGAGTATTAAGACTGAAAATGTGAGGAAACGTTAACGAAACTATGACGACTTGCAAGCCTTTTAAAGACCGTTGTATCTAAGCAACATTTTCAAGGATAATTTAACGTACTGTGAGCTAAAGCTAGCAAATTGTGCTAAAGGTATAACTCAGGCGATGCTGGAAAGCGACTATCAGTCTGACATATATTTGTGACAGCTGAAGGACTATTGCAAGATAACCTTGTCAGCTTCCAGGCCTGTGTTCCTTACTTCATGTATTAAATATTGTGTTCATGTTATCCTGCCTGAGACGAGCTAAACACAACAACCTGCGGAATACTATTCGTGGTCTCCTAAAAACTACAGTGTAACCTTATCCTAAGAAGATAGTGGCATTTGCAATGTTGACAGCTTAACTCATAGTAACCTTGAATTGTGAATACACGACCAGCATGTGAAGCTGTGCCTTTTTTGTGTGTATTTGGTTGCAGAAAGCACAGCTATGTGCAGCTGTGTGCGGAGCTCCAGGGCTCTGTCCCCTGTCCTGCTCCCCAGGCTGCTACTTCCCAGTACGGGGTACAGGTCGGCTGGCAGAGGCATCTGGACCTCACCCCACTGCATGGCTGTCAGTGGAGACTCCCAGTTGCTTCCACTCCCCAGCCAGGCCCGAGTGGTGATCTGTGGAGGAGGCATTGTGGGAACATCAGTAGCTTACCACCTGGCCAAACTGGGCTGGACTGATATTGTGCTCCTGGAGCAGGGCAGGTGAGATACATGCGAGATTTTATGTTACAGAGGTGTTTGCAGTTTTAAGGGGGTGGTGTATGCTGGGGGTGGGGTATTGGATTGCTAAACAGCTCTTCAAATTAAAGATCCATGATTAAATCCCTGTGTTGGCCAACCTTGAAAAGGTCACTGAATAAATAGTCTGTGCTCTGTCACTAACCCTGATCTCTTAAAACCTTTTATTACATATCTGTACCCTTCACTATGTTTTATATATTATAGCTCTACAAAGCATTTTTAATCACCACAGTTTATGAATATGTGTTATTCATATAAAGCTGCTCCTCCTTGCCTTGCCCATGCAATAATACATTCTTTACTTTGTGAAAGAAAAGATGATCAATAAAACTGTTAATGTTGGATATTGTTCCATTAATGTTATATTACCTGCCCTGTTATCCTGTTGGCAGACTTGGTGCAGGAACAACCAGACTATGTGCTGGCATTGTCAGTGTGGCCAAGCCTATTTCCATTGAGTGTCAAATGGCCAACTACTCCAATAGTCTTTACCAACAGCTGGAAGAGGAGACAGGGATCAAAACAGGTTAGCCACTTTTAAGTCATTTCCTTTCCTCTCCTTTTAATCTACCATATTGCTGCAGTGAAACAAATACTGCACCACTGCATAAACTATATACTGTATAACACGTGTTTATTGCTCTAGCAGTGCTGTAAAGCTACTACTTGTGACTGGAACATCTGCAGTACCAAAACACCTGCCGTATATCACAGCACTTTTCAAAATCAGAATTATATAATTCAGAATTAAATCAGAATTATATAATAATTCTGATTTTGAAAAGTGTGTTTCATACAGTTTGACTGAGTTTCTTATAATTGTTTTGTGTGAGTGGGGATTAACCTGAGTGCTTTGATACCTGTGGAGTTGCATGATGTGGGATTTGGTGTGTGTGTTATGTATTTCAGGTTATGTGAAGACAGGATCTTTGTGTCTGGCACAAAATCAGGATCGCTTCATCTCTCTGAAGCGTCTGGCATCCCGACTAAAGTAAGACCCCAAAACCTTGAGTCAGTAGTTGCATAGATACCGTAGGCAGAAATTAAGCCTATACTAATTCATGTGGAGTGGTCAGGTCTACAGAGATAGAAAGATGAATGTTCTTGTGAACTACTTAAACTGGTAGTTTTCTTGATAAATAATGCTCATGTTAGACTGACCACACTTCTGATTTGCTCAAAGATTAAATTAGGTCTGGAACCAGAGTAGATGTACAGGCTTTTAAAGAATGTATCTTTTATTGTCTGTTCTCAGGGTAATGGGGATCAGCTGTAACATCATTAAACCTAAGGAGGTGGCCAAACTACACCCTCTTGTTAACATTCATGACCTGGTAGGGGCACTCCACCTCCCTGCAGATGCAGTGGTATCTCCTCCTGAAGTTAACCATGCCTTGGCTGTGGCTGCTGCTGGACAAGGTGACACAAATTCTAAATCTGGCTTTGATGGACCATTTCAGAGTACCGACTCCCTCTGCTCTGCTCATCCCCCTCTTCGTTATCATCCCCTATTCCATCCTGCCGCTGTTTGCCTCCTCTTCACATCTCCTTGTTTTTCTCATCCTGTCCAGGGGTTCAGATCCTGGAGCGAACCAGTGTTCAGCAGGTACTGGTGGAGAAAGGTCACGTGATGGCAGTGGAGACTGACCGGGGTTCCATTGAGTGTGAATATTTTGTCAACTGTGCTGGACAGGTAAACTTGGCATGGGAGTGTGTAGGATGCAAATTACCATCAACAAGTTGTTTGTGAGGGAAAACCCCTGTGAACATTTAGGAATTATCATAATTTCTGTGTTGAGTAAATGTACAACTTGAACTTCATTTTACCAATATTACACCATTAGTTAACTAAATTACTAAACAATGGGAGAACTAGCTTTGTGCACCATTGTGTATCATGTGTATCCACTTGTGTATCATTGTTATGACAGTAGGTGAGGCAGTTGCCAGTTAAATGGTGCCAGCTGAAGTGAACCTTAGACCCTAGTTTTGAGTTTGAGTCCTTACTGTTAATAGCTAATCTTATTTGAATTTAAAACCTGCCTTCAGACATATTTGCTTTGTCTGTCTCTGCTTCAGTGGGCTTACGAGCTGGGCCAGGCTAGTGAGACAAAGGTGTCAGTTCCTCTTCATGGCTGCGAACACTTCTACCTCCTCACCAAACCTCTCCAGGAGCCACTTCCACCCAACACACCAGGTCTCACACATTAAATGTATATTATTGTACACATAAATCAGATGTAATTTATTATGAAGTTCATTGAATTGATTGTCTGTTAATGAAGCCACTTGAGTGGCTGTGATATCTGATAAAGCACTCAGAAAATGAAAATCATTATTATTTTCAAAGTGAAGTTTTCTACATGATAATATCCATTACATTAGGTTGCAGGTTGGCTATGAACAACCCCAGAGGTGATCTGACTGACTTGTGTTCTGTCTGTAGTGGTGATCGATATGGATGGCAGGATATATGCACGGCCGTGGCAGGGAGGCTTTCTGTCAGGGGGTTTTGAGAAGAACCCTAAACCCATCTTCACTGAGGGCCGCAACCAGCTGGAGATCCAGAACATGCAGGAGGACTGGGACCATTTTGGTAAAGAGGAGAGGGAAGGGGTGGGAGGACAAAATAAGGGAGGAAAAGGTAGATGGGTGCAGATGGGTGATGGCATTACATCTTGTGGTGTAGGATGTAAGAGCAGTGTTTGTGACTGAAGCTCCCTGTCTCCAAGTCAGAATTGACTGGGGCTGCAGAGGAATACATTCTGCAATTCATTTATTTGTTTTCTTTCAATTTATCACTCAAGTGTGTAGAGAGTGTGAGAAGACAAAAATCTGTTTGTCAGCCCTGCATGTAGGCTTTGAAATTTCTATGCACTGCTCTTATTTGGACTTCAGTTCTAAGAAGTGTCCTACCTTGGACTCAGTTGAAAGTACGACTCTATACACACTCACACCTGTCCTTTGGCCTTGGCCTTTCGCTTGTAATTTGAGATTCCTCATGCTGCATGACAGATCGTTGTACGACAGCACTATATGACCATCCAACCCTGACCTATAGCAGATCTAAGTCATTTTACAGTTGTGGTTACTCTTATTTATATTTCCATATTTTATCTTATGAATGTGTATGAATAAAAGGTTCAAGAGTTACAACTCTGGGTTCAAATCTAAGAAAAGTCAAAACTGTTGCTATCTTCTGTGACTGCACTTTACATTGTTGCCACTGGGTTAACTCTCATGAAAAAAAACCTGCTTTGACTGTTTATGGCATGACATGGGAAGAGGGTGCAGCTCCTGTAGAGTAAGGTTTGGGTAGGGTGGTGGTTGCTGAAAAGCACTGACACTGGAATTTTTAAATGTTTTTCATAATGTGAGACGCAGGAAAGAGGGGCAGAAGTTGCCTTCATGAATGCACTAGATGAAAGTTACTGATTTGAAGATGCAATACATAGATGTGGACATGTTTTTTCGGGAATTTCAAGAAAATAATGGACCCGAACCTTCCTGTCTTTCTTCCAGAGCCCATGCTCAGTGCTCTTTTGAGGAGAATGCCTGGACTAGAGTCAGCTGAGATCCACCAGCTGGTCAACTGTCCAGAGTCCTTCACCCCTGATATGCGCTGTCTGATGGGGGAGACACCGGGTGTCTGTGGCTACTATGTGCTGGCTGGGATGAACTCTTCTGGACTGGCTTTTGCTGGAGGAGCTGGCAAGTAAGCATGGGAATAAGTGTATTTGCGGCAGACCTGTGGTATATGTGTGGACAAAGACAAACATTACCAAGTGAACTACATTCTTCATTTGAATACATTATGTAGCCCAGTTTCATAAGGACAGCATTATGATTATGATGCATTTTATCGCATTACTATGAAGCACAAATGACATGTTTGTCTGGTTTTGTTTTCAAGGTACCTGGCCGAGTGGATGACCTATGGTTACCCCACTGCCAATGTCTGGCCACTGGATGTCAAACGCTTTGGAAATCTGCAGAGCAGCCGAACCTTCCTGAGACACAGAGTAATGGAAGTCATGCGTGAGTACAAAACTCTTGTCAGTACAAAACTCTTGTCAGTTTGGTGCTTTAGTATGATTAAGCCTGCATTTCCTAAGTGTCTGTCTGTGTTTGCGTCCAGCACTGCTGTATGAACTCAAGGTTCCTCGCTGGGACTTTCAGACTGGGCGTCAGCTAAGGACCAGCCCTCTGTATGACCGCCTGGACACCCAGGGAGCACGCTGGATGGAGAAACATGGCTTTGAAAGGCCCAAATATTTTGTTCCTCCAGGGAAAGGTACAGGTTGCTTGTGATGCTTTTCATGATTCCATTCTATAAGAACCAAGCACCCAGTAAAGTTTATATAAAACCTAAAATAATGTTTTACCAGTATTTTGCACGTGGCAGCTGTTACATCGGTGTGAATCTATCAGTTTTAACAGCAGCAGTAGTATGTCCCAGCCAAAAGTTGGTCTTAAAATCCTGGGTACTGAAGAGAAAGCAGATTTCCATTATAAAAAAAGTCCCTCGTCTGGCAGTAAATGTTAAAAATGGTGAATTCACATGCTGCTCGGTTGGCTGTAGACCTGTCAAAATTAGCCTTAAACACTGTTCTGTATTTTCTCATTGATAGATACGGGAAGTTTCAAATGGAAAAGGCTGCTCACAAGCTCTATAAAGAATTTTAAGAGCTTTATTATTGTAGATTTTATAGTAGTGAGTGGGAAATTTGAATCTAACGAAGTATAATGAATTAAATCATCTGGTGGAAGAACTTACTTCATCAGTCATGCCAAGCAAAACATGAGCTATATTTTCATTTAAGCATGCTTCATTTTTAAAAATGTGTCATATATGTGTTTGTAGATCTGCTGTCTCTGGACCAGAGTAAGACCTTCTACAAACCAGACTGGTTTGATATCGTTGGGGCAGAAGTGAAATGCTGCAAAGAGGCTGTCTGTGTCATTGACATGTCCTCCTTCACCAAGTTTGAGCTGACTGTAAGTCATGATGCACTATGGTCAGCCAGGGTTAATCAACACCAGATCACATAGGAGAGGAAACTGCAAACATTGTAAACTGCATAAGCATAGGCATGTGTTTCCTGAGTTAAGCCCTCTGGTTTGTCCTCATGTCCCAGTCAACAGGAGACCAGGCCCTGGAGCTGCTGCAACATCTGTGTGCCAATGACCTGGATGTTCCTGTTGGACACATTGTCCATACCGGCATGTTGAACGAGAGGGGAGGGTATGAGAATGACTGCAGTGTGGTCCGTCTCAGCAAGAACAGGTTTGAAACACTTTGAGAGTAACACTATAGCCATGCAGACCTTTTGAGAGTAACTCACATTTTTCCTCGCTGTCCAGCTTTTTCATCATCTCCCCGACAGACCAGCAGGTCCACTGTTGGTCCTGGATAAAGAAACACATGCCAAATGACCCACACCTCCATCTAGAGGATGTCAGCTGGAAGTACACAGGTAAGCAAACAGTGCCACTGTTTAGGTCCTGCTGTGATACTGCCGTCTACTGCTCATACAGTATTACACAGTGGAAGCAAAGCACCGGCACTCATCCAATTTTCTGCTCCCTACCCAGTTATTTCGGTGACCTGATTTGAGTTTTGGCGTTTATAAAATCAGAAACAAGTGGGACCAAGAGGATTAATCACACATCCAAAATATAATTTGAATATCTCTAATGTAATTACCTTAACATTCTGAAATGTGAACAGCATTAATCTTGATTAGGCCTCTATTTATTATGTACAGATGAAAAACTGGCTGTCAATTTCAAATCATGCCATAACATGTCACTACTTAATGATGAATACTTTTTATCCTTATTGATATTAGTTCACAACAAAGTTACAAGTAGGAACTAGGTTAAACAAACAAAACATTATAGCTAATGAATACAAATGCTTTGAGTGGACAGTGTCATTGTGAGTTAATGTATTAACAGTGGTTGTGTGACCAAAGTCAGGAAACTTCAAATATGTGACCTAGGCACAGTTCTGTTCATCTGATGACCTTTCACCTACAGCTTTAAATCTTATTGGACCCCGTGCAATGGATGTTTTGGCTGAGCTGTCGTATGTTTCCATGACCCCCGACCACTTCCCCTCCATGTTCTGCAAGGTAGGAAACAAAGGCTAGTTACAATAACATTGGTAAAGGATTAAAAGCAGTGATTAATTGATGTTTAATGGTAAAGTAGCTGATGTTGTAGTAGGAACAGGAATTCTTAAGTTTGTACTAATTGTTGTAGAGAGAAGTATGGATGTGTTTATGCTCAATTATTATCCACACATTAGTAGCAATGTTAACTGACCCTATATGTGTGTGTATGTTTACAGGAGATGAGTGTGGGGTATGCCAACGGGATCAGAGTGATGAGCATGACTCACACTGGAGAACCAGGCTTCATGCTTTACATCCCCATAGAGGTGTGCGACCTGCATTCACACAGTCATTTTCTACTTATCATTCTACAGGCTGTTAGCTTTTAGAGTGCTATTGCAAATTCTATGTATCATGTCTAACATAAGCATTCTCCACTTCTCCCCACAGTATGCGCTGCATGTGTACAACGAAGTGATGTCAGTGGGTCAGAAGTACGGGATTCGTAACGCAGGGTACTACGCGCTGCGCAGCCTCCGGATAGAGAAGTTCTTTGCCTTCTGGGGTCAGGACCTCGACGCGTTCACCACCCCGCTGGAGTGTGGACGAGAGTTCAGGGTTAAGTTTGACAAGGTCTGTTCTTAGTGCAGCTGTGCAAACACATCAAACTGTGTGATATCAGCACACATGGAGTATGAGTTGTGCTTCTTGTTTTCAGTCACAAAAAATGTTTTATTTGGCAAGTTTCCATTGTTGCCATGGTGATTGTGTTGAAGATGAGATTCTTTATGTAATATATTGCCACCTATTACTCTATAATTGCAGGTGATGCTTTGAAATATTTAAAAGATGAGAGCAGAACAACAGGCTCTGTGCCATCTGCTTTACTCAGACCTTCAACATATGGGTTTGACACCATGGAGAATAACATTTGTCACCTGACTCCACCTGCAGGCACACAACAGGTGGCACTTTACACTGGCAATGGAAAAGTTCAGCATCTTTCTTTGAAAACAGTGGCTGCTTCATTCTTCTATGTCAGCAAAATATTAATGATGGTGGCACCCACAGTGTAAAACTGGTCTCACAGATTGCCTTCAGATGAGCAGTCATCAGCAGAGTCCATGTCTTTTTCATGTTGTTGAAAAAATAGAGTTGTGCCATGTCTGTATATGTTAGTTACATCCTGGCTCCTAATGGTGCTCCCTTGTTTATCTCTCTTGTTCCTCTTCTTTTACTTCCTCTCACTGATATTTTGTCAATTTCCCGCACTCTTCCTTCCATAATCTTCTCTTTTTCTGTCCCTCCATCCTGTCCTCCTTACTCCATCAGGACACAGATTTCCTTGGTCGCGAGGCATTGCTGCAGCAGCGTCAGGACGGTGTGTTTCGGCGGTTTGTAATGCTGGTCCTAGAGGATCATGACACTGAGCTGGACCTGTGGCCGTGGTGGGGGGAGCCCATCTACCGTAACAATCAGCTGGCTGGGACGACCACCAGCAGCGCCTACAGCTACACCCTGGAGCGCCACGTCTGCCTTGGCTTTGTGTCTCCACCACCGGGCCTAGAGGGGCTTCCCACACCCATCACCCCAGACTTCATCAACCGTGGGGACTATGAGGTGGACATTGCTGGCCAGCGCTACCCGGCCAAAGCCAAACTCTACCCCTTCAGCTCCCTGTTCACCCAACAAAAACGCCGCAAGGAAGACATGGAGCTCAGCAACCTTCAGGGGAAGTGATGCAGAGTAATAGAAAAGTCCAGTCCCCTCAGCAGGGGCTTCTGTGATACTCCCCCTGTTCACTAAATCCACTCCTGCACTTACCTTGCAGTGCCAACCTATTTTCCCTCTACTGGTTCCCAATCAGAGGGCTGTTTGCACTATCACTCTTTAACTACCACGTTGCATCGGTCTCTTTCAAAGTGCAATATTTAAAAGGCATGAAATGCCTGGGTTATATCAGATGCAGAGCTCCTCTGTCATTTCACATTTCACTAATTTGTGTTCTGCCCTGCCCTCCTTCACACTAGAAACACACTCCCCACAGTCTCCAAGGCTGCTATACTGGGACAGTCTGTGGTTAAGTGCCTTTGTCAAGGCAACATCAACAGCTGTTGAGAACTTATTCACTATGTTCACTTTAACCCATGTGGAAGGGATTTTGACTGACAATCTTCTCCAGTAGTGCTCTGGCCACTGTAATGGTCTGGAAGAACCTGAAAGAAAGTCAGCGCTGGTGTGTAAATGCCGCCACAGTCACTGTAGATGTCGACTCTGTTGTCATTTCTCCAGTTGTAAATTTGCTGCTGTAAAGACCATGAGTGATGTGTTGTGATGTGATGTGTGTCAGCCCCATTACATTACACTTAACAAAGGAACATATCATCTAAAACCCTGGAAAAGCCATGGGAAAGTATGAGTAGGCCTGATAGATTCATTAGTAAACCATTGTTTTGTGTAGCCCCACCCTGTCACTGCTCTTCTAGTCCTGCTGAAAAGGATTCCCAGGTCCCTAAAAGCCTCAAAGTGTTTTTTTTCCCATCATCTTTCAGCTGTCCTGGTGTTGTTTTTGCTGTGTCACGCTTGTAGTAATGTATTTATGGTAATATAATCCATATTGTTATATACAGTACATTTAGAAAGAGTTCAGTTTTTCATGTTTTGTTATGTTGCAGCTTTGTGGTGAAAAGAAAGAAATCCAGGATGAGGCTGCATCATAACCAAGCGTGAAAAAAAAAGGAGAAGTCTGAATGTATTCTATGTTTGCAGATGTTTGGACTCAGCATTGCTCTTTTCATGCTCAAATTCTGTTTTATTAATGTGTTGTTGAATGTGTGACTGATGTTAGGTGACCCAAAGACGAGGGAAGTTAGGATGAGAAAGCTGTGATGGGAGCTGTGATCCCAGATCTGTTGTTTGGGACTATATGATCTTTTACATTGGCAATTTGACCCTTGCCTGAGTTTAGATGTTTGTGTAAAGCAAGGACTTCATTGCCAATTGAAATAAAGCAATGTATTTTTGTATAGCTAGTGCGTATAAAATCTCTATTTTCTGTACTGCACATTTTTTCTACTTAAGTTTTAAGTTTAAGAGCAGCAGGCCTGGAGCTGGTTGGGATGTAATGTGTTGCTCATAAACATTTCAGCAGCACTGATGTAAAGAACAACACTCAGATAGGGTCTCATTAGTGTGTGGGTCTCTTAATGTACACAGGCTCTACATCACACTGCCTGTTTGGGAAGTGGCTAAATCCCTGGACACATACACTGGGCACCTCAGCTTTATGACAGCAGAACATGTTAAGATTGTTCCAAATGTGAACAAAAGTCCCCACACCAGATTGACAGGTGTTTGAATACACATCCCAGCAGGAGGCTACAAACTAATCAGAGCTCATTTCCATTTACAGAGCATCTCCAACCTCATGTTTATACCTGTGGATTCTTGGGTTGGAAAATGACAGATTAGTCGTTGTGTATGTATTTTAAAATACAACAAAAGGTTTATTTATTTTCTCTTTTCATATCTCGTGTAGCTGCAGCACCATTTCAGCTTCAGTATTGCAGAAAAGCAGCTGCTATGCTGACAACACAAGAATATAGAAGGCCTCATTAAATTTAACAGCTCAACTGCCCAAGGCATTATGTTTTCTGGCAGTCTGTCCATTTGTCCCGTTCTTGTGAACGGACCATCTCAGCGAAGCCTTGAGGGACATTTCAAATCTTTTATTTGAACTGAAAGATGAACTGATTAGATTTTGGTGGTCAAAGGTCATGAGGACATGATGACCAGTTAATGAATTACACAAGATGGATTCTGCACAACTGCTGCTGTGTGGTTCAGAGAGGGTTAAAAGGATAAATTGCTTGTACAGCGGCTCGGGGAACCAGCTGCGACAGGGAGTCAGACATTGGACATTTTTCTTTGTGTACACTAGTCTATAAAAGGCATAAATATTAAATGAAATCTGTGCATGTGAAGAGTGCAGTGACTTATTGTCAGTCTGTGTGTCAGTGGAGTATGGACTCGGGGCTGTCACCATGGATCTTTGGCTCTTATATCTCTGTACTGTAGAACCAATATTTCCTTTGCACAGTGCTGCCTTGCTTTGCGAGTCACTGCTTTAACAGTAACTTGCAACATTAGGTTGACTCTGTCGCAGTTCATCACTTCCAAAAATTCTGTTCATTTCATATCAACACTGTATGAATAAGGTTCAATCGTTATGTTTGCGCTGATTAATCACAGTCAAACCAAAGGAGCTTGTCTGTGAAGATTTGCACTGAATATCAGCACATGTAAGGCTACACGGTTTCAATTAAAGGATGGAAATGATTAATAATAGATATTTGGAATGTGACAAGTTACTTTAAATTTCATTGGTTAAAAAGTGCAGCTAGCTATGATTGTATTTAATGTATATCATACTGTATATCATCCAAAAAGTAAGAGCAGAGGTCCAGAAAGACAAGTCTGCTCTGTTACTGACTGACCAGTTAGAGCAGGGGTGCCAAACTCATTCCACAAAGGGCCGAGTGGCTGCAGGTGTTTGTTCCAACCAAGCAGCAGCACACCAGACTTGACTCAGTTCATCAACTGATCTCAGGCTTCAGACAGTTGATTGGTCAAACTGTGTGCTCTTGATTGGTTGGAACCAACACCTGCAGCCACACAGCCCTTTGTGGAATGAGTTTGACACCCCTGAGTTAGAGGGTTGTTTTGTCCGTCTCAAATACAGACAGTTTGGTGCATGTTTGTCCTGTATCTAATGTTCACATTTTATTATTTCTCATACTGGACTCATCTGTAAATGCTTTTGCCCCAGAGCTTTACACTGTATTTATTAAGCAGATGTTTGGCTGTCTAATGTAAAATATAAAGAGAACTTTGCTCATACCAGAAGGCTGAATTTGCCTCATCTGTTCAGAGGTATGTTAAGTGTGTGTGTAGTCTAACGTGGCCAGATTCAAGGTTTCAGTCCCCGTGGCTACCAGCTGAGTACAGTGTTGCTTGTGTGAAACCTTTCCCTGTTTAATCTTCCTCCATCAGTCAGTGTTGTCTGCAAACATCAGTCTGAGCGCCTGCAGTGACACTCAGTGTTTATTCATGTGTCAACACAGTGACACGCTCCTCTCCGCTCATTAATAACACATTCTGCTATTATTTCCATAAATGTATTACATAGTATCAACTCTGAGCCAGGAAAGTTACACAATAAAACACTTTATTAGCATATTTCAACAATGCAACAGTGCGTTCTGGTTTGTGGGGATCACATCCTTCTGGCTTTGCGAGGGCGACATCCATTGTGTGGTACGGGGGTGCTGTCGGTGATCGATACCACCTCCAGGCCTCCCATTGTCAAGCCTTTGATTGCAGACTGTGCAACAGAGATAAATGCATTCATTCATTAGCAAAACTAACAAGAGCAGATCACGATGTTCGTGATTCCCTAAACAGCCTAAAATTACCCTCATTGTAACAAGTCTGACACGAAGTAGAGGGTTTATTTCCTCTCAGAAAGACAGGTTTATTTTTGCTACCCACTATTAAAACACACAGATGGAAAACACGCTCCACTTCAGTCCTGTTGTGTCGTGATTCCACTCTTCCCTTTTGAACTCTCCTGTGCTTATTTTGAAAAATAAAACCAGTTTTGCCATGGAAAGACAAAGAAAAGTAAGACTGGGGATTCATGTATCAGTGTAAACAAAATCTTTTTGGTTTTTCACTGACTAAGAACTGGTTTATGAACTTAACACTTCAGTGAATTTAGTAATTTAGATTAATCACTTTGAAAATAATCATATGAGTTGCACCAGAACAACGATCCAAGATTTCCAAGTTAATGCTGTTTTGCGGTTAGCAGATACACATATTTAATAATGCACTGCAAGCAGTCATTTTCAATACTCACCAGACGTCCAGGACCAAGACCTTTGACCACAACGCGGACAAACGTGACTCCCTTCGCTGTGGCTTTCTGTTCAGGGGAAAAGACATTGAGAATTAATGTTTAGCATCTATTTAGTCAGATGCAAAGCTGAAAGTCTTCTTGGTTGGGGACTCCTGGTCACACAGTAGCTTTTTGAGACATGGCCTGGGGCTTTAAGAAGTTGTGTTCCCTGATTTTCATTATTTCATGGCATTTTTTAGACCAAGAAATGAATAATTTTATGAGAAAATTCTCATTTGCTGCAGGTCTGTGTTATAGTCTGTGGTGCCCAATAGCTTGAGGTTGGAGATTTTTTAATTACAACCAAAAGAAGGAACCAGATCTTGTAAAATGGCTTCTCATTGTTTTATTTATAGCACGACAGGTTGAAACAACAGTTTAAAGGTCAGAATATTTTCACACTTGACAACATACAAGACTAAGGCAGCCTGATAATCAAACTTAATTTCTCCAGTGTGTTCACTACAAGGAAAAAAAAACTAACTGCATGACCTTAACTGTGTCTGCCAGCAATCTTCTAAACGAGTTTTTTAACACCGACTGCTCCAGTCTGTCAGAGTCCTTAGAGAGGGCAGCTAATTTACAACACGCATTTAATATTCAGACACTACATGTTGTTTAACAGAGCAGAAAAGCAACGGGGGCTGAAATAACAAGGTGTTCTCACAATTAGGATAAGACTGTCCTTGAACACAAAAGACAAAGCTCCGCCAGTCATGTGCTTGTGGTCCTGGTGCCCTTAAGAAAGACACTGGACCTCCTAGTTGCTGTCTCAGAGTAAGTTATAAGCGTGTTACCTTAGCAGCAGAGATGGCAGCAGTCTGAGCAGCGATGGGTGTTGACTTCTTGATGTTCTTGAACCCTTCAGTTCCGCAGGACGTCCTGACCATTGACTGTCCCACGCTGTCTGTCAGCTGAATGTGTGTGCTGAAACAGGATAGCGCAATTTACTGGGTCACTGACTCACAACTGATTGGCAAGATTATTTTTTTGAATTCTCAAAGGGATGTATTTCACACTCTGACACCCTGATGTCAAGCTGTATATTCCCCTTTAACTGATCTGAGTGCATCATATAACTGCTAATGAGAGGGCTGTCCTCTGGAGGACTTGTGCATAATTCACAACAGCTTCTCCTGGTTTGAGTTATGTCCCACAAATCTGTCTACTCAACTCAGCAGCCATTAGGCTCTCAAATGACCATCTAGCACTCGTTTTTATCTCCTCCCTTTCAGCTAAACAACAACTATCACTTATTGAAAATATGCATACTTTTAGTTTCAATTTGAATTTATGTGTTTTTTCTTATTGTTGTACACGTTATATGTGGAGAAGATGATGTACAAATCTTCCTGTACGTTATGCGGTTTCTACTCACTTGTTGTATGTGGCTTTAATGTGAAGGATTGGTAGCTCCTCAAACGTCTTTCCGTCCCAGCTCAGCGGACTGTCCTGACCGGGCAATGGAGGAAAAGGGCTGCGGATTTAGAAATAATGTCATGGGGATTATTCTGCTGTAGCAACTAGTGTATGAGCAGACGGCAAGTGCATACAATTATAAACAGTCGAAATCTGACCTGAAGTCTTTGGAGGTTATCGTGGAATCAGTGGTGGTTGGTGCGCTCTGCTGAAGTCTGGCAGCACTGCAACATAAAGTTCTTTGCAGGCCGCTGCTTCCATATCTACACATACAGAAACTCATGAGCAACACGTTCATAAAAGAGCGTTCATTTCCTTTAGTTAAAAACAACTTGTGCTCTGGACATGATGCACAATTAAAGTCAAGCTGCGTAACTGTCCATTATAAGACAACTAGCCGTTAGCTAACAGGAACGCTGCTAAAACATGACAATGAAACACTTACAGGGAGCTTCCACTTGCATTTAGACCAGCAGCCAGCTGTCGACATACATTACTCACAGAACTAAATAATATACAATTTAATTTATACATGACTGAGCCGTTTAAAAACAGTCAGACATTAAGCTCTTCACTACACAACAAACGTGACATTGAGGGTGCTTCACTTCCGCACCAGAACACTAAAAATGTATCTTTTGAGGGGTGGTAGAGTCATTACAAAATTAGTGATACGATAGCTAATGCTAGTTTTGCCTGTAAAATTAATCGTAAAATATGAATTAGGAAATAAAATATATTAAAATACAAGTTTACAGTGTGTATAATGATGTATTTGTATTTTTTTTAACCATATTTATTTCATTGTACCCCACTTTTCTCAGAGTAGATTATTCGTTTTACTGCACAGGATTGTGGGTAGAATTAGGAAAATGATGCTTTCATGGACTGCCGTAAACTCTTGAAAATATGAAAGCATAGCGATGAACATTCACTTGATGTCCTCGTGTAAACGTCAATATATGATTATTATTATTATAGTCATTAGCCTTAACTTTTTTGTTTTCTGGTGTCATCAGAGAAATGACGTATTTGAAAATTGTTTTCAAGTATAATTCTGCGCGTTGCAATATTTCCACATACCATGAACGCAGCAGAAGAAAATGGCTGCGCCGTGTGGAAGGATGGCGAGTCGACCCATGTTACAATTTCTGTCTTGTTTTAGCAGGACAGCGTTTGGGAACACAGGGTTTCGTCAGTTTTCAGGCACTCCTTTTTGTCGGGTGGTTTCGCAGACGAAAGATGTGACGGAAAAAGCGAGTTCTCCGTGGACCTTGATGGCGGCGGTGTGTCTGCAGAGGCTGCCGGTCATCACAGCGGACATGAGCCCCATAGAGGAGCAGTTCAGTGCCATGGTGCAGCAGGTGGGTTTGTGATGAAACAAAAGCACGTAAAGAGCCATTTAAAGAAAAACTAAATGACTCAATAGCTATGGCGGAGTAAAGGTGATTAATTATAGGAAGAAATAGCCTCATTGCCCATATCAGTGTTCCAGAAAAATTGATGATCAATGTCATACGGCATTGGAAAAATGTCATTACCGTTTCCTGGCGGTGGCTCAGGTTAACACACTGACAGGCCTGACCAAATGCCCAAAGATCAAAACAGCCAAAGAAAACTAAACAGTGTCCATATTAGCATTTCAGAAGCTGATACGAGTTTTGGCACTTGCTTTACTTTGGCATTTATTTACTTAAAAAGATGAATGTACTGTAATTTGTATTGACTCAATGAATTATCAGAACGGTAGTCCATCAATTGATTATAATCAGCTAATACTCCCTGCTCTTCTGTATTGGATGTGGATATAATGAGACCAATGATTCACTTTCATCCTATTCCTTTTATTATAATTATATCTTGATGAAATAAACCATCCATTAGTTTATCCATCCATGGGTTATGAGGGCATATAGGGTGGGTGAGGGCGGGGTGCACCCTGGATGGGTTGCCAGTCCATCACAGGCTGGAGAAATGGATGAAATATACTGATCATAAAAACCTTTATTTAAATCAACAGTTAAAGACAAATAAAACTCTAACATTGAGACCTTTACATGTTGTGACATCAGCTGTCACAGTTTAATGCTGAGCCAGGATATGTGGAGGGAAAAGGGGTCAATGTCAGCTATATTTCTCCACCACAATAATCAGAAGACACCCAGCAAGAATTTCCAAATTGAAAAATGTCCTGCAGTTTGACATGGAGACCTGCTGCCCGACGTGATTTCAGATGGAGCTGGAGAAAAGCATGCTGTCGGATCACGAGCTGCGGCTGCTGGAGGATGCTGAGAGGATGAGTCGCATGAGGGCAGACGACTACGATGCGGATCAAGAGGAGGATGACAAAAATCAGGAAATTGTGTTGGCTCAGGACCTGGAAGACTCCTGGGAGCAGAAGCTGAGGGACTTCCAGCCAGCACCAAGGGTCAGAGGTCAGCATGGAACCAGAACATGCACATCATGGAAAATATACAAAAATGTTCTAAATGTGCTTGAAGATATAGCTGCAATTGTGTCTGATATATTTAAGTGTGCATCCTTTAGTCTTGCTACAATCAGTTATCAGAGGGGAAAGAAAATTGGATCATCTGTAGGCCTGTCACACAGCTCAGTTTAAAGTAAATCACCAGTGAGGGAAGAGACTTGTGTTGCTCTCCGCAGGCTTCTAATGTTTTTCTGACATTCAGAAAATCTATTTGCGCCAACATTTCCAATTTGCCTTTTACTCCCTGTGACATTTCAAAAGTTTGTGTAAATTTTGTTCGACAGTCACAGAGAGACATCACTGCTGTGAAGCAGCTGACGGTTCTGTCTCTTGCCTCCTGTTTAGCTGATGTGGATAAGGACTTGACCTCAGTCGAGCGCTGCCTCGCCGACTCGCTGGTTCTTCTGGCTGAGCAGCAGGTCGGGAACGCAAAGCTTTGGCTGCTGCCTCAGACTCAGTGGCAGGAGGGAGAGACGCTGCGACAGACGGCTGAGAGAGCACTTGCATCCCTGCCAGGTAACATGAACATGTGGGAATGAAGCCGCTGATATTTTTTGCTTGGTTCCATTGTAACAGGTCAGGTTTCCCAAGGCTTGTTTTCTGTAGCTGTGGTCAGGAAGAAATGGCAGATCTTTAAAACCCCTGCATTTACTGTAATTCCTAAAATATAAGTTTTTGAATCCCACAAATCAGGCCTTCAGTTTCAGGCTGATTTTACATAAATATACTGAACAAAAGTAAAACTATAGTTTTCCTTCCTTCTTCATTTGTTAAAAAAAAAAAAAAAGATTTAACACCTTTTCCACACACTGGCGGTGTATCTGTCTCATGCCCTGTTGACATGTACGCAGTCATAGAGTGGAGATTTTGGAAACTTCATTTGCATGTTTGCATGCAAACTGAGTAAAACAGAGTTTTAGGCAGCCGACGTCACATTGTGTGCCGGAAGTTGCACTGCGTCAAAAGTGTGGCATGTTTACATTTTCATGGTGATCATGGAGGCATTCAGAGAAGCAGTCACATTTCTGTTGGTGCAAACCCTCTTCGTCTGTTTGTATTTGCAAATACAAATACAATTGCAAATACAGCTGCTCATTGTTGTTGATGCTATTTTCGGGATTCTGATTGGCTAATGTGGGCTTGAGCTTCTCATTACACTGCCACATACAGGTTTGGCATGCTCTTGACAGCATATATACACGGGTTAGTGTAAACAAAAACCTTTCTGTAAACAGACAGGTGTGCACAATGTTATTTTTGTAAATGGAGAGGGTGAAATGCCCGTTTATGAAAATAGCTGTCCATGTGTAAACGTAGTCTTAATGTGTTTAAAGCTGTGCCACTTTAGATCATCCATCCACCTGACAGGTGTGGCCGATCAAGATGATGATTGCACAGTGTGATTAATGCACAGGTGGGTCCCAGGCTGGTCACAGTCGAAAGCCACTTTGACTGTGACCAGCAGTAAAACTAATGTGCAGTTTAGTTGCACAGCACAACACATTGTGAGCTCATGTGCATGTAGCATGTTAATGTCCATTAGAGCTGTTGCCCATGAACTGAATGGGAATTTCACTACACTACCATGAGCCCTTTGGCAAACAACACATCTAGGTACATATCAGACTTTTTCACCTGCAACATCATCATCGTCATTGACAGCGGCCACCCAGACAAGTACAACCAAAGCATCTGTGCACAAACTGCTAGAATCTGTCTCGTCGTCCTCACCTGTCTTGAACTGTGTGCAGTTTGTCTTCATAACCAACTTGAATGGGTAAATGCTCAGCTTTGATGGCGTTGGGCACTTTCACTGATGAATCCCAGTCTTCCTACAATGGGCAGATGGCACACAGCGTGTGCGGTGTAGCGTGGGTGAGCGGTTTGCTAATATCAATTCAATTCAATTTATTTAGGATAGCCTCTTGAGATGCAGCATCTCGTTTTCGAGGATCAACATTGTGAACAAAGTGTCTCATGGTGGTTCTGGGTTATTGTATGGTAGGCAGAGGCTACAGAAGACAAACACAGGTGCATTTTATTGATGTAATTTGAATACACAGCAATACTGTGACAAGAGCCATTCATCTAATGCAGAACCCCTCTTGCAAGGATTTCTACACAATTCCTACAGACTAAAAACATCCCAGTTCTTGCATGGCTTGCGTACATGTCACCCCATGGGCATGTTTCACATGCTCTGGATCTGCATGATCCAATTCCTGCCAGTATCTAGAGACTTTGCAGTGCGTTACGCAAACGGTGGCTCATTTCCCAAAAAATACACATCTGCAGCCAAAGTCATCAATAATCCATAGTTCAGTATCTAATAAATGTCTTTTATGAAAACTGCACATTTTAAAGTTGAATTTTATTGTGACCGGCCCGAGGCGCACCTGTGCAGCAACCACGCTGTGTAATCAGCATCTTGATCGGCCACACCTGTCAGGTGGATGGATGATGTCGGCTCAGGAGAAGTGCTCACTAACACAGATTTAAACACGTGTGAACAAAATTGCCTCTTGTGTTTGGAATAAAAACACAAGTATTTTGTATTTTTGGTCAGTATAGTTGGAGTATGAGCTTTTATAAGACAAAATGTGTCGGTTTAAGACAGGAGTGATTGCCTGTTATCGTATCAAGTATATTTAATTGAGCAGGGTTGAGTTGCTATAATGTAAGCAATTTGTCCATAGTTCACAGAATTATTAAGGGATACCTCAAAAAGTGATGACATTAAAAATGAAGGAAACATGTTGTCCTGCAATCAACAGTAGATTCCACTGCTTCCTCCTGCGCTCACACTACCTCTAAAATAACTTCACATCCAACATCCACAGCTTTCCATATCATATAGAGTATATTATGACATTAATGAAACTGTATAAAAGCCATTTCCTGTACTGCTGCTCATTAATGTCAGTGAATTATTTTCTTATTCATTATACCAATGCACTAATGGCACTTGAAAAACATCTGTGATTGAACTGATGAATATGTGATGCTTTATGATAAACAGTGTTCTTTTCAGCCTTACCGTGGTTTTGAAGTTGATTCTAGCATTTTTTTTTTTTTTAATTGAACATTAATTGTAATCACAATATAGGGAAAAACCAAACAGGATATTGAAGGAAGACTTGTGAATCTTGGTTATATTGTACTTAATTTAAGTTACCCTGAGTCATTGCTGAGGGCAGTATACAATGTAATATCCATTCAGTAAGTACCAGCTGTTATAGGTTGCATTATTGTCAACACGCTTCATTTGCTGCAGTCTTACTGTATCTTCATCCTAATCTCTTTTTGCTGTAATGACCCACTTTTGTCCCACGGGTCATTAAAGTTTGATTTCACTTCAAACAGCTCTGTGGTATTAAAGCACGATCATCTATATTATCGACAACAAGGGACAAACCAACCTCAAACCTCTGACCTGCAGCTCATGTACATACACAGAAATGTTTAGACCAATCGTATTCCAGTGGTTACATCCAGGCTGTCGTCTCCACTTAGACCTCTGATGGCTTCAGTTCATGAATGATTGAGACTCAGATGGAGGAAGTTAAAGGTCAGAGCTCACAGCTGGGACTAGTATTATATCCAGTGAACCAGTTGTGATCACTCAAACAAGATATTTAACATCAGCTCTAAAATTTGATCTTTTTTTTTTTTTTTTTTTTTTTTTTTTGCGCATAGTGGAGCAAAGCCTTTAAGCTCCTAAGCATTTATATAAAACCAGTGAGTGAATATCTTAAACTGTTTCACAACATTGCTCATGAACTATTAATGTGACAACTCCATCAATCACTCCCCATAAAGACTTTCCAGTTGACATTAACGTATGCCATTAGGTGGATGGGTTTATTTGAAGTGTCTTAACTGTAGTAGGAGTTGATCCATTTTTAATATAGCTGGACTGAGTGGGGGTTGAATGTCTAACATGGCATGTTGAGCCAACTGGGACCATGGGATTTATATGACATGAGATTAGATTAATACTTAATTGAGAGAAGTGTTGTTGCCACAGTAGAGAATGAGGGACAGTATGGTAGGATAATATCACACTTAATTACAGCAGTCGAACACTGTGAATCCAGATGAATACAGCAAAATACAACTGTAGCTTCATATATGTTGCACAGTTGTATAAAGTTTAGGCACATATGCGCTGACGCCCACTGTTTGTCTCCAGCTGCTTGAACTCACAGCTTGTTCTCTGCCCACAGCATCTGGTTTCAAGGCAACTTTCCTTAGCAACGCCCCCTGCGGAGTGTACAAGTACAAACTGCCCAAAGCTGCACGGACAGAGAGCTCAGTCGGAACAAAGGTGTTCTTCTTCAAGGCCATTGTGTCAGACAGCGGCCCCCCCGCAGCCCCAAACTCTCCCTTAATGTGGCTGAAGAAAAGTGAACTGCAGAGGTACCTGAAACCAGCGTACATGATGAAGGTCGACCGCTTCATCCTCGACCTGTGAACCCTCAACCTTATTCCAGAGACACTGACTTAAAGAACAATATTTAAGTGGCCCGGAAAGTTATTTTATCACTTGTCTGTTGTCTGTTGATAAGTGTGTTTCGTTGTATAAATAAACTGTTTTTCCACACATCATGGGTGTATCATAGGTGTTCAGATTTGACTTTTATCTAATGACCAAGTATTATTTGCACATGTATGTGTAAAGAAAACTTTGCAGTTGACCTAAACAAGTTTAAAAAAAAAAACTTTATATAAATAACCTGAAGTCACTTTAAGCAAACATTGTGGTTTGTCATTGCTGACCGCAGTGATTCCTCAGTGTTGTGAAATAAGGACATGTCCTTCCTTCAAGCGTCAAATCAGCCAATAGCAAGCCTCCAAGGGTGATGTGTCATTGCTAGCTGTGATGACATCAGTCATCACAGCTTGGTGCATACCTATCCATGTTACATACTACCCATCATACAGTTTATCCAGTATAATCTTAAAATACGTTTATCCCAGAGGTATATTGGGGTGTAGGTCACAAAAATGTTTAATTAAAAAAGCACATAGTTATCATTTGAAAGTGCCGGGACTAAATAAAATGTCTGTGTTAAAGTGTAAATGGTCATAAAAAGAGCTCACGAATCAATCTAACAAAAAAATTCAATAAATTGTTCACTGAAAAGTTTTTTACATTCAGCATCATTTTAATTTCTCATTTCTTTAAATCCCATCACAAATGTATATTTTATTACCAGTGTTCATGCACATGCCATGGTTATGGCTGTCTTGTAAAGATGGTGCATGCACTGAGACAGACACTATCTTCTCATCAGTGTGAGTAGCTGCTGCCTCAGCTGGTCGCTCTCCACTGAACTTCTCCTGACTAATTCCAGAGCGGATACCAGGTTTGCACGCAGTTTGGTGTGATAGAGGTGGAGGACACTTTCCTCTAAAGTCACGATCACACACTGATTAAAAAATCAAACAGATACAAGGTCTATTCACTTAATCACAACACAAACAAGGTGAAATAAAAAACCAAATTCACAACGTACTGAATTCAACACAAATACAGTTAAATGATGATCACATTAACCACATTTGTCTTGATTATAAGAAGAATCTTTCTATTGGGTGGCTTTTGAAATAAAGGCATCTAATATGTTAGAGCAATAGTAAGAGAAAAAAAAACATTATATATATAAAACATCACTTTTGAACATATTTCCTGTATGGAAACATTTTCTTCCTTAGCTTAAACCTTGAACCACTACTTTAGCTTTCACATCACACCCTGTCATCATTGTATGTATGGTGGGAATTATCTTGAATGAGCACTCCTCTTGAACTCCTCTTTATGTTGGTATATAAACACGTTGGATATAAGAGCTGTGATGGGACATCTCTGGAGGCCTGTTACTGGCTTGAGTGCCTGCTTGAATGAGGACATTTGGAGTAGACATGATTGTTATCTCTGTGTAAAAACCCTCTGGAGTCACTGCACTCATCACTGAAGAGTCACAATAGACTTTACTCCAACTTGCTTTATCTTATTTATACAAAGCCTCTGAGTTCTACTTTTTACTAAGATTTTTTTTGACTCATATTAGTCAAAGTTTTTGACCATTGTGGAGATTTGTCCCATCAGTGGTCAGTCAGAAACTTGGTGAGCATCAGAAAGATTGTTGGCTGAAACAAATGCCACATGAACATAGAGCAGCATGCTGCCTTGTGTTCTGTGTTGTAGTACTGCAGCGCTTCGTGATGACACTAATACAAACTGAACCCCATGTGTTGCTGCCGTGCTGGGTGCACCCACACAGTGGGCAGGTCTGCTGGAGGTGAGGTGTTGAATCTGTTCTCGGGGGACAGTAGATGGCAGTATTTGCACACCTGCAGCACATGAGCGCGGTATGAAGCTGTGTAATTAGGCCTGTGTGTGTGACCTCAGAGGGAGACTGCAGAGAGAGCTTTTCTGATCAACTTGGCTTCTTCTTACTTATATATGAAAATATCCATCATAGCAGCTAATGTTCCTATGGAAGAGCCATGATAATTTGTCTTAGTTAAGAGCATTCTCATGTTCCTGACCCATTCCTTGACTGCGATCAGACTGTTCTTTCTATTTCTGTCTTCTGGGGAAAGGGGTTATTAATGTTGTGGACATTGGTATTAGATTTTTTTCCATCTTTATTTTCAGAAATTGTTGAAAGCCCGAGCTGTCTGCGAGATTGGCCGAGTTCAATTCAACCCTGCTCTGTCAGATGAGATGTGAAGTGTGAAGGTCAGGGCGAGCTGATAAAGGCCATTTCTAACTTTTGGGCAATTTGGACACAGAACCGGAGTTCATTGTTCTGCTGGCCGATAATGGTCTCCTGCTGCCCACTGTCCCGCTCTGGAACCTGACGTCAAATCAAGGTGCAATCACAGGTACAGACAGAGCGACAGTCGCTGCTTTCATCTCCAAGGGGAGTCTGATGAAAGCGTCTTTGACTCGTTTGCAGTGAAAGGGCCTTGGCTTGGGATCGGATGGTTTCCAGACTGTACCTCAAAACCATGGTGGAGTTGTAGGTGACCAAATGTCTGTCTGTCAGACACCACAAAGCACCACACCTCCACCTTCTCTTTCTCTTTGGATAACAAGAGAAAGCAAATAAGTTCTCCCATAGGCAACGTATGGGAGGATTAAACTCTATGAGGATAGATTAAGATTAAAGGGAGACTGAAATTCTACATGTCAGTCAGTTTACTACTCATTGGGGTGCTACTCAGCTTCTGTGATATCTCAGAGAAAAACCCCTGATGATATCATTAGGCAAAGACCTCATCAAGTTTATCAGTGGAGGAGCAGAGGAGGATAACTCAGCCACTGCTGCTTCAGATTTTGCTTATTCTTTTTAACAATCTGTCTCTTGCAAGTCCCGAACTCTGTGGACGTGCACCACCAAATCTCAGGAGGAATCTTTAAAGGGTTGCTGCACAGATTGTACATGATGTTTACTAGTCATGAAGAGCAGCACTGTGAAGCCTGTGAAGTCACTCACAACATGTCTTCCATGTCTCTGGAGGAGCTTTGTTAAGTTTCTGAAAATAAAAAGTCAGGACTAATTTGGAAGAGTCTGGCTAAAACTCGCAATCAAGTTGCGTTATGGGACATGTAGATCTTAAAGTTGTTATCTCATCCTCTGCTGCTTCACTTTTGTCCATTCGTTTTTCAGTCTGTCTCGTGTACGCGCTGCGCAAAACTGAACCAGCAAAGACCATGAAACGCACTTGATCCCATGATTCTTGATACAGCAGCTCAAATGTCTCTTAGTGGACTTGCTGTGCCAAAATACCAATTTGTTTGTTTTCAATCAGTGATAACCTTGATGACATCACCATGACATCATTAACAACTTTCACTTTTCACAGGCTGAGCAGATTAAACTGATACTTGTGTGTGACCCGAAGTGATCAGAGGAGAATTAAAGACTATTTTGAATATGTGTACACTGTATTAGTTTCTGTAATTGTGAATGGATTGTCTCCTCTGTTACATGATGTAACATCTGTTACATCAGACAGCTGTTGCATAAAGGTGCAGATGTGCAAATGCTAATATACCTAAACAGGTAAAGACTGGGAGAGGCAGAAGATCACGACTTCATTCCGCTAAAGTACCTCACCTCCTCTTCCTGCCAGACTCTGGCCTGCAGTCTACCTCTTCATCCAATTAGATAGCAGATGATAGCACCAGGATAACAAATGTCAAAGGAAAGGTCTTGCAGTTTTTCGCCACTGGAAAGGGTAAAAGAGAGACAGTAAATGCCGAGGATGAGGCGTGTGGCTTGGAGGTGGCTGATGGCCGCTTTTCAACCCATGCTGCAGCTTTGGAAACAGTTGCACGTAGAGCAGAGAGGTTGTTACTGCCGCCGCTACACTGTCACATTCACACTGGCCTCGTTCTCGCTGGGGATTTCAAACTGATTTTAAAGCGCACTCTGAATTTTTTAACCTTATTCTTGTGATCCTTTGAAGTTCAATGCACAGAGTGAGCACTGCCAGGCTGAGGGGCTCAGCTCCATTGGGGTGACCCGTGCTAATAATAACACACTCACTTATGGGACTGCTGGGCACTATCAGGGGTAAAAGCCTCCACCAAATGGTATGCTGTATCTCCTCTGACATGACACTGCTGGATGCAACATCGTGTTTGTGATAGTTCTCAGAGAAATATCGATGAAAATATACAAAACAGATCAAATCTGCACAAGATGTTGCAGTTTGGCAGGGCTGTGAAAACGGGCTCAGAGAAACAGAGCACACAGTCAAACTTCTCTGCTCTGACCTGTCAGTGTCATCGCCAGTTATAAACAAAGCCTGGCTCCAGAAGACAGCAACCATCTGTAGAAAACAGGGCAGCTCTGTTTGGAGTCAACCTGACTTAGTGAGAATAAAGGGCTGCTCCACATCTCAGCTCACATAAAAAATACAGCAAACCCCCACCCCTCCTTCTCCCCTCTCAAATGTGTTTACACACTGCAGCTTTTTTTTATTTCTTTATTTTATGCAAATCTCTTATGACTGAGTGGGACATAAGCAGGCCAGTCGTTCACAGCAGCTTACCACAACATTTGATAAAAGAAGCTTATTAAGACTCTTTATGTGAGACACAATAAAGCACAGGAACACGCAGGTAAGGGAGTGAGCAAGGCTTCTGGATCCCAGCCGAGCCAGACCACCTTAAGCGCCTTAACCACCACCCTCCTTAGTTCTACTCTCCCAGCATACAGTGCTGCCACTGCACTATATTTCTTACCCTTAATCATTCAGTGACAGTCGGCTAAGCACGCACACTTTCGGTCCAATCCTTTTGCCCTCATACAGCTGCACACACTGAAACAGACACCTGCTGTGGGAGTTTTGCCTTTTTTGCTAACCACGTTTCAAGTGTGTTCACCCACCACTGTTCCTACCACCTAAGCACCGATCAGCAGATTTGATTGGATTCAACTTTGTTATCACTCTAAAGAGTCAGTATCAGTTCAAAATAATGCAGCTTGGGTTGTATCGCAAATGGTATAGAAAGTGTGTTCAGAGCTGTATGAAGAGAAACAAATGAGCAGAAGTACACAATGATACGGCCCACGCCAGCAACCACACTGTAAACAATCCCTCTAAAAACAAGCCTAGCAATCTGTAATCTTCAGAAACTTGCTGGTTTCAAATTCTACCAGCGTGGAGAGAGAGAGAGAGAAAAAAAAGATTCAATAAAATTTAGTGAAGCTAACTTAAAGAGTAGGGAAATATGAGACTTGTTTATGAATTAAAAGAAAGATAATATGGGCTATTGAAATTTTTTTAAAGCAAGGATGCTTTAAAAATGATCTTTTTGTTCAGCACATTAGAAATTAAAGCTCTGAAAAACTTCTTTATAACATGAAATATTCATCATTAAATGTGCAACAACCCAATCAAAACTCATTTATTTCTCTAGTAGTAAGTCTTCCACTGAAAGAAACTCTGATAATCCTCTTCATTGTGACTTTGTGGGTGTGGTTTAATTTGTATTGATTGAGTAGCAAAGTAACCAAACATCATCAGCTTTTGACTGACCTGATGCTGAATCCTCATTATAGCGCGCACACACACACACACACACACACATACACACAGCACTTTATTCTAACTGATCACAAATGTTTAAATATCTCATGTGAACTAATGAAAACAGTTGTCACTTATAATGCTTATAATAAGAACCTGGATCTTTAATAGCCTAAACCAGGGCTGATTAAATCTTTGGCAAGCTTGGAATAAGACATGACTATGTTGAAGACAAAGAGCTTCACCAACAAGATATTCTGACTGTTAGGATTTGTTGTATTTTTCATTGTGCTACTACCCCAGCACTGAGTACAAAAGCCCCAGACCCCACCACCTCTACCCCAGTGACCAGCACGGTATTTCTGTGCAGTGTTTAGAGAAAATGCAACAAATGCAGTACCTGCTGCGTAGCTGAGGGATTTCAAACAGCCAGGCTGGCAGACTGGAGGAGGAGGAGGAGGAGGAGGTGAGAGGAGGAGCTGGGATGAGGTGCCGCTCAATGTGATGGTGTGGATCTGTGACTGAGAGGGAGGGGGGGCGGTGATGTGAGCCATCTGAACTCATAGTCTACCATCCATCAAGCCAGAGAGGCACCAACGGGGCAAGCAAACAGCGAAAAAAAAAAAAAAAAAAGTATTTTGTGGCGACCCGTGGCTCTCGCGAAGGTCTGTCCTGTCGCAGAGATGTGATTTCTGTCTCTCCACTAACTGAGAAAACATCTTCATCTCCAATCACGAGCCCACAGCCGAGGCAGAGTCTATTTTCCTGAATGTAAAAGCTGCGGTGTCATTTTGAGAACAGTGTGGTGGTGGAAATTGTTGAGACTCAGGTCATGAATTATATCATTGAAGCTATAGCAATACATCAAATCCTATTAGCTTCATTATGTGTTGCAATTTTCATCTTTCTTCTGCAATAAAATACATTATACATATATGTGACAGTGGTATTAACAATATTGTTTAATAATTCAGTAAAATACATAATATTTACTAAGGTGCATGACATTTATTTGATACTGAGAAAATGGAATATATGATGTGTATCTTCCACAGTAAAGGAAAGTTTACATTGAATAAATTAACAACGACAGCAACGTTTTCAGATAGTTGTGCCTCTGATATACACCACTACATCAGAGTCGTCAAGTTTTATTAAATTGGGTATCTCTAATGTTGAGTGATGGTTTTTTTTTTGTAATTTGGTTGAACTAACACTTACAGCAACTGTATATCTTTTGAAAGAAGATGTAACAGTCCTTTCACAAACAAACTCTTATGAGCACTAGCCTCCTTGCTTGTTCAACTATGTTTTAATGTTGGATAATATTAGCACACTGTAGCTGGATGCTGTATAACTGACAGCAATTTGGTGAGTTTATGTCTTTTTAAGTTTTTATTTTTATTATTTTTTATTTCATTTAGCTTTTAGAAACCTTGACATGTTATCACCTCAAAGTGTTGATGCAACTTTAGCATCAGTCCAGAGTTTACCACAATATTCAGTTTTCTTTTAGCTTTAGTTTCAGTCTCCACCAAGTTCTGAAAAAAAAGACCTGCTTAGTGCTCCTCTATTTGTTCTAACTCTATTGTTTATTGGGTCCTAGGAATCAAAACAATCAGTTTGCAAGCTGGAAAAAACAGCAATGAAATAAATGAGGTTAAATGCTCTGCAGTGCCATAACCAACTGTGGAGTTTGGTAAAAAAAAAAAAAAAAAAAAAAAAAAAAAAAAATTACCAGTGGATTTGTCACAAATGAGCAACAC
Organism: Caranx ignobilis; assembly: GCA_021432705.1. NCBI lineage: Eukaryota > Metazoa > Chordata > Actinopteri > Carangiformes > Carangidae > Caranx > Caranx ignobilis. The sequence goes on from MU270012.1 coordinate 36,342,198, forward strand.
TTTGTCCTTTGACTCACTGTTATTATAAAATATTGTCCAAAGCAGCTTCAAAACTGTCTCAAGAGAATCTTTGCAAATGAAAGCAAATTCAAAGTGCCGGTAATTACAGCTTGTGGTAACACAGCAGCGCTGAAAGCAAACTGTGTATAGATGTTAAGCGGCAGTGGTCAGAGCACATTCATGATCCATAGAGACACGTCATACACAGGTTAATATCAGCGATAAATGTGACTTTCCTGGGTTTATGCATGAATGTGAAATTATGAGGGTGGATTTATATGCAACAGAGTTGGTGTACCATGATGCTGTATCTCAAGCACTGCATTAAATCGTTAACCTAAATGTTCATATTTCACTTTTGGCCGTTGCTGCTTTGTGAGAGTCCAGCTTGAGTGAATCTGCATGTATAAAGACAGAGTGAGAGATTGTGTGCGACGTTGTTGGGAGGAAACAGTTGGAGATGGCAGACGCTCCTCCTGCTTCCTCCTGTCCTGGTCTCGACTCTGCGGGAGAAAGCTTTAGTCCTCCACACCTCTATCTATTCTTCCTTCTCACCCTCCTCCCCCATCCCTTCATCCAAAGTTTCTCACTCAGTCATTTGCATAATGAATAAATTATGAATTAATTCTTAAATGTGTTTTGATGTTGTAAACGCTTCATGTGTGATGTAACTTATCTGTTTCATTTTGTAAGCTTTTACAATGGACAGCTGATTATCCTCTTGTTGTCTTTCTTGTGCTATTTTTACTCTCCTCTTATTTCCACCGTCTCTCTCTCTCCCCATGAATACATTCAATTCCCCCCCATCCCTCTCTTCCGCATCTCTTTCAGCACACACATTTTCCATTTGCGCACACACACACATGCAGATCCGTTCATACTGTGTCTGGCAGGCAGACCTCCGGCCTGCAGGGCGAGTCCTCCTCCCCTCCTCTGACTGTCTGGATCTGCCACCTCCTTCGCATCACCAAGACCCCCCCTCCCCTCCCCACTCCCATCCACCCACCCACCCACCCACCCTGGGATCTGTCAATCCAAAACAGACTGTTGCGTGGGTGGGGGAGGGCGAGGGAGGAAGGAAGGCAGGCAGGCAATGGATGGATTGGTGGATGACAAATATGGTGCTGGGGTTGGAGGCGGGGTGAGGAAGAAGAGAGTGTGAACGCACAGCAGGAGGGGTTAAGGTCACATCCTACTAGGTGGCAAGATGGCATCGTGTCAGGACGCACAGCCCCTCTTCTGACCCCGACTTCCTCCATCACTGTCACCCCCTTGCAGCACTCCTCCTCCTCTTGCTCCTGCAGGCCATCTGATTGGCTGCTGAGGTTAGACCTTCGCTACCAACCACCAGCTGGACCAGAGCATCATCACACCTCCAGGTTACTGGTAGCATATGGAAGGAAGGCTGGAACAAGTTCATTGGTTCAATACTGTATAATAATATATACAGAGAGGAGGCAGAGGTGATTTTAATGTGATCAAAGAGCTACATGTGCAGAACAACTGCTGACACAAAGTCAAATGAAGCAAAATCAAATCTGATAAATATAAAAATGGAAATTTCTTGTTCACTCTCCACACTCGTATGCAGTATGTTCTTTGACTGGTGTGGATTTTTTGCTGGCAGTGGCCTGTGAAGGGGCGAGTCCCCTTCTAAAGACCTTTCTGATGATGATCAGTGCTCCCTCAGGGACTACTGTACAGCTATGCTTTGGCAGCCGCTCCTGTGTGATGTCCCCCAGGAGCGGAGGGACAACAGCTGCTGCAGCAGGACCAAACATCTGGCAGAAAGGTAGGAAAGTCAAACTCTCGTCCAGAAGGTTGTTAGGAGAGACTGAGGTACGGAAGATCATGTTAGACGGTGCTGTCATCGTTAACTGAGGCTGCAAACAGCACGGCGCACTATTCCCCAGATAGAAGAGTCATCTGTATCTTTCCTTCAAAGTGCTGCGGAACATTTCTGCAATGATAAAAGACACAGCAGTTTTGATAGGAAGGCCTCGGGGACTATGTTAGGCTGTGTTGCATACTGCATGCATGGTGGCAGCCAGTGTTGAGGGCCCATTTTTTTTAACAGCCTCCCTGCTGAACTGGTGCTTCTCCCCCCAAGTGTTGTTTTTTTTTTTTGTTTTTTTTTTCAAGTGCATTTTTCTGTTGGTGAATATAAAGGTTTATTTTTTGGTTATTTTTACACCTTTGAGGTCAGATGTGAGTCATTTAGGTCGTGGTTGAGTCATCGTAGTCTCAAGATGCAGGGTGTAATTTGTGGTCATTAAAGCCTGTGATTGCATTAAAGCATGTATTTTTGACGCATTTAATAGTTGAGAGAAACTGTCACAAAGAACCTCAGTAACTGGTCAATGCCTCAGGGGTTTTGTAGTCACAAAGATAAATGCAAATGTGTCTTTTTTGTTTCAAAATCCTTCAGTTTCTGGGTAAAAATCTTCATTTATAATTGATAATTTGCAAAAATGCATCATGTTCATGTTTTGAAATGTGTAAATAGTCAAATACAAGCAAATACAACATTCAAATGAAGTTATAACACAATAGAAATGTGGCTGTCACTCAGGTTGTTTTTCTAAACCAGTAAGTGTGTGCTTGATTATATGAGCATTGTTAACATAGCGACCCAACACTCAAAACCTAAAAATGTTAGGTGCTAATTTAATTAATTCTCCCAAGCGTCAGTCTCTAAGTGTTCTTGCAGTTCTTTGCAAATTAAAACACAAAAGCGGATGAAATTTTGAACGCAGTCTTTCGGAAAAGCTGCTGTACATCGACTGAAATCACAAAAAAAAAAAAAGAAGCGTGAGATCCTGGAGGGACTGGTGAGTTACTTTTGGCTCAGCAGAACTTCAAATACTTGATGTGAGGCAACACCTCATGCAAGACATCTGCCAGAAAAAAACAGCCTGGCTACAGAAAAGATCAACTCCAGGCATTTACTCTGCCTTTGATAACGATTTCAAATAACATTCCTGGTGATGTCAGTGTCTTGTAGCTTTCATTTCATCATACACTATGCATTATTATAGCTAGTCAATGCTTTTCCAGCCATTTTTATTTCATTTGCCCTTGTCAGTACTTACCCCTCTTCACTCTGATGGAGAAGTTCCACAGGAGGTTGCTGAGCATACATTCTTAACAGAATCCCTTTTCAAATTAAATTTAAATGACCCCCTCAGCTCATAAGCAGAGGCTCTCCTGACAACTTAATTCATAATTCAGTGCTGAGCCAGGGCCTTGAGGGCCATAATGGCGGCCTAAATGGAGGAGAGATGCTACTAAATGGGCTGTTTGTTTGCACCTAAACCTCTTTACAGGCTGCAAGTCCACAGCTCAGCACTGTGGTGGTGAGGAGGAGATGGGTTGTTGTCGAGAGGAGGTGGTGGAGGGCCGAGACAATTTGCTGACCAGTCTCTTTCCTGTCTCAGGTCGCCGTGGGCTTCTTGACCACAGTGTGGTTTGTGGAGGTTTTGAGTCTTTTATTGCATCTCAACTTGTTAAGCACCATGCCAGTTAATGGCTGTGGTCTATTTCTGTGTTGGTTAAGGAGATGAGACAGAACACACTCATGACATATTTATGTCAAGGAGAGGATGGTGTGAATGGTGACACACTAAAGCTACCAAACTAGGCCGACAGTTACAAGAATTGGATAATGGGAAGGAAAAACATCTGAGTCTGTCACACTGCCTCCAACCTGTGACAGCTGAGCAAAACGCAATGTATAGATCCATGAGGAGGAGGTGCAGGACCATTCTGAGAGGTGGTGATGGTGCAAGATGAGAGGGACAAAGCTGTGGAAGAGATGAGGATGGTGTAAATGCTGATAGAGGAGTACTTATAATGGAGGTGGAGAAGACTACAGAAAAGGCAGAGAACACTGGTGGCAGCCACTGGTGTTAAATGTAAATGGGAAAGTGACATCTACTGTAATGGGACCATGCATGCAATACAAACAACACACTGTACACTTGTCTCTCTCCCTCTCAAAAATAAATAAATAAACAAAATAAAATATAAAATTCAATACAATATTGATATGGTGCAGCTTTGGGAGACGCTTCTCTCTGATTGCCTGGCAGGTTTACACTAAACTTGAACCATAGAAAACATCAAAACATCCAGTCAGGAAAAGCAAGCATGAGTTTGCGGGTCAAAAGGAAGGAAATGCATAAGAAAGGTGTGATTGCAATCCGCATACTATGACAGCAACCTAAAATTATTATCAAGGTTGAATTGTCAAGCACAGACAGATGTGACTTGTATCTCATTTGAAATCATAATTTTAAAGATGCTGGTGGTGTTCAGTGTGCTGTAATTGTGTTTTTGTGCGGATGCCCCTGGGTGATATGTGTCTCTGCTGCCCCTTTATGGGTCAGATAAACTACCAGTCCTTTACCAGGAATACGACGTAAGAGCTTGGATCATGAGACTATTAAGACAGCTGGATGTCGTGCTGCCAATTATCGCAGCTGCTAAATTTCTAAGTTGCTACTACGATGAAATAAATCCCCCCATGGACAAAAATAATTTTCCCCATAGACAACCATTGTAAAACTGTTGGCAAGACACCTTGAACTGCAAATAAAGTTGATTATTACTCTTTGTATTATTGAACTTGGCACCCTCAGTTACAGACTCATCTTCCCCCAAGTGCCAGACAGAGTCTGAGACCCACAACCCACAGCCTCTGTGTCTATTTGTTCAGTAGTTGTTGTATATCTATCAACATGGCTCGCAAGCAATTAACAGTATTAACTGGTGCTAACACCAAAATGGCAGGTCGGCTCAATATTTGGATCTGTATGGCTTGCAAACTGTTTGATAACAACAAGGCTACAATATATTTCCCTAAGTTAGTTTCTAACTTACCAGCAAACATGCCTTTGCGGGTAATTGTGGGTTTACCTTGAGACAGTGTGGGCAGGGGCATAATCCACACTGATACCATGTAGGCCACACACAGGTATACCCACACAGGACCCACACACCTTTTGTCCATTTGGGACCCTATTGGCTTAATGTGTGAGAATACCCGCATGGGCCCCATAAGAGTTGGCCCATGTGTGAGCATTTTCTGTGGGCAAGCCCAACTGTGGACTTGTAATTAGTATTAGCAGCGGTGGAAACCAATTACACACAATTACAATTAGAACTGTTTGAGGTACCTGAACCTTACTTTACTTTATGCTACTTTAGACCTCCACTCGTTTTCAGAGGGACATGTTTTGCTTTTTACAGTACCACATTTATCAAACAGCTTTAACTTAACAAGCAAGATACTGTAAGGACTGTACGACTTCAGTTGATAGTTTTGTCCTAAGAATTCGCACCACATCAGCAATGATAGTGAATAGTAACTGTGGAGACTGGCTTTCAGGCTTCAGCATTGAACCTCGTCGAACAACATAAACATTAAACATCTAAGTAGGTTAATGTTCTGTTATAGCCAATTGTTCTGAAATACTGAGTTTACTTTTTGTCAGTCAGTATACACACACACTTGGAAATGATGCAAGGGACTCACAGAGTTGCTGAACATAATGGAGGTATGGACTTCTTTGACAAAGACAAAGTTCATCCTTTATCAGAAAAGAGACAGTTCATATAGGAAATAAACATGTCTATGACCAGCACCCCTGATCTCAGTCAATCCATAGATTGGATCAACCAAGTCAATGTGAGTCATCAATCAACTTGTCTTGCTACTACAACATCCTTTCATAAAGGCTGCACAGTTACAGCTCCATCTATGTGAGGCCCCAGCATTAGTGAGTTAAAAGATAGGCAAGTCTTCATTACAGCTGACAGTGGGACAAATATAGTCAAGGCCATTTAACTAAACAACTGGACCTGACTGCAGTGCTTTAGGCACTGGCTGCACTGAGCATTTGGGAAGTGATCTGTCTTAGTGCTTGACTGCCTCATTGCCAAATGTAGAGTAACAATAAAAATGGTAATAAAATTTGAAAGCATGTATCAGCTCAAAAAATATAATGCGGTGTTTAAAGGCTTAACACAATTCAGAAGGCAAATATTTTACTTAATGTTATATAATCTGAAATGTTTTATTATACTTATTTTTGACTTAATGTTGTTTTGCATTTTAATTCAGTTTTCTCCCTCACAGAGCAGACAGAAATAAACGGATGAAATGTCTAAGAAAATAAATGGTAGATACTTTAACTTTCTCCTGGAAACAGATTGCCACTCAGGCAGAACATCATCTGCCTCCCCTAAAAGCTGGTGGCACAGTCCCCAACCAGGTGGGACACTCATCAAAAGATGATGCGAAAGCAAGACAAGGTCATCTCACTCAATGTTGACAACAGGACAAGGCACTTGATGTGCTGGAGTTGTCATGAATCATACCTAAATGCATCCACCTCAATGTTCAGTCAGAGAAGAGGAGACAGAAGAAGAAGCAGCTGCTGCAGCTCTTAGAGGAAGATGTACAGTTTCTGCAAAGGACACTCTGCTGGACCTCAGGACGCAGTGACACACACACACGCACACAACTGACAGACAGCTTGGGAAGTAGTTACAGATGGCTGGAAAATAACCTTCAAAGCTTCGAGCCTGACAAAAAGCAAATGATGTGTACTGGCAAAATTTCAGATTTTACAATTGGATACTCTGATACTTTCCCCTCCACAAAGACTGCATGCTGTCCAGATTTCAAGTATCTGATATATTACTCTTTTTTCCTTTTGAAGGTTGCAACTGTGCAGAAAAGAAACTTTACTGACAAGTAAAGATAAGATAAAATATACTTTATTGTCCCACAGAGAAATTCACCCAAGCCAGTAGTGCTGCACATAGCTACATGCAACTAGTTTCAGATGTGTGAACAGAGGTTTGAGGTCATTAATGTTTGACTTGCTAAAGCTACGCTCACCAATACACCACACTTAATTTGTCTCTTGCACAGACTGGTCCGTCTTTATTTGTCAGTAAAGAGTCTCAGTATTACTATAAGTAAAACAACTACATTCCTGTGTCTGTGCGCTAAACTGGGAGTGTGCCAACCCTTAATCTATAGTAGGTTAAACACTGATTCAAATCACCTGAACTGTCACTTTAAGAAAAGTATTTTTATGTGTCACCATTTAATATCAACAAAAAATACTGTATATTGATACGAGAGGAAAGGGTTAAACTGTACTAACATCAAAAGGCAAAACAAAAGCTGGCGTATGGGTTCGCTGAATAGGTGAAGAATGAGGTGACCAAGCAGGTCCAGAGGCAGCTGCAGTGCCTCTGGCCTCAACACCCACCAAATGAACCAGAGCACCGGCGGGCATCCCCAGAACAGGTCAGCTGGGTCAGGCCATCTCAGTCAATCCCTTTTAAATTTCCTTTTTTATTCCCCTGTTATTATAGTCCTGTATTGTGCTCCTGTGTGGCTTGGACAGACTGAAAGCAGTGGCGACCTCTGACATGTGAAAAAAGTATGCACACCTCAGGTTTTTCAAACCTCACCTCACCACCACACCTCCTCATTTGATGCTGAGGTTGTTGACGTGTCCTGGAGCAACACCCTTAATTTATCTGGTGAAGCTGGTTGATGGCAGGTGGTATAACAATGTGTTTATACTGGTCAGCACCCAGTGTGAATGTGTGAGTGGCCGTGTGGGTGTGAGGCACAATACTGCTGACACAGAGATTGTGCTGTTTTCCCTCTTGTTTTTTTCTCTTTTTGCTCCATGTGACAATCTCATAGGTGATATTTCTGTATCCATGTTCTGCATAAAAAGTCAAGATGTGTTTGCCTTCTTGTGTGTGTGTGTGTGTGTGTGTGATTCTACAGCTCTGTGGTCACTCATAAGAAAAGAAGAACAAGGTCTTTTGGATGAATAAAGGCTAAAATAGCATTATGGAACACATTTCTACATATATGTATTTGGCCATTTACTGTCATGACTCTCCAGTTTTTTTTTTTTTTTTTTTTTTTTTATTGCAATACAATGCAATGAAGACTTCCATTCTATCATTATTTTTTCCCTTTTATACCCCCCGCAATCCCACCCACCCTAAAGAGAACAAATCCCAGTGTAAGTCCAATGTTGACATATGGACCATACATGATCCCTGCAACAAATACACAAACAAAGAATCACTGAAATAATAATTGAATGAAATGAAATACAAATGTTAAAAAAAGGGGTGGGGGTGGGGTGGGGGGTAGAGATGGAGGGGAACCACTGAGGGAAAATCTAAGCTTTTCAAGTCTGATGGATAGTAATATCTCTTTCAGCCATCTACTATGAGATGGAGGTTGGGGAAGTTTCCAGTTGAGGAGTATGAGTTGCCTGGCCAACAGGGTGGCAAAGGCAAGAGCGGTTTGCATGACTTTAGAGGTAAAAGGCTGCAGGGGGGTACCAAACAGAGCCAAGAGAGGATCTGGAGAGATTGTAGTGTTATATGCTATGCTAAGAGTTTTGAAGATTTTAGACCAGAATGTGGTGAGCCTGGGACAGAACCAAAACATATGGGAATGGTTGGCTGGAGACTGTTTGCACCTATTACACGAGTCGGTTACATTGGGATAAATCCGAGACAGCCTCAAATTAGTGTAGTGAATTTTGTGGACAACTTTACATTGTAAGAGGCCGTGCCTCGCACAGATTGAAGGGGAATGAACTAACCGTAAAACTTGTTGCCGATAATCATCAGGCAGTGGGGTTCCAAGCTCTTGCTCCCAAGAGTCCTTGGGGCCGGACGCTGGGGTGTCAGTAGTAGAATTAATAAGGCCATAAATGCTAGAAATCAGGCGCTTTTGTTCAGGATTGAGAGCTAGTAATGAATCAACCAGAGATTCCGGGGGTCGACTGGGGAATTTGGGGTTCTGATTCTGAATGAAATGCCGTATCTGAAAAAAACAAAATAAGTGGGAGTTAGGCAAATCAAATTTCTTTGAGAACTCAGAAAAGGTAATAAAAGTCCCTTGATTGTAAAGGTCATTAAAATTAGCTATTCCTTTGTCGAACCAAGTTCGAAAAGTCAAATCAGTGCAAGAGGGCAGAAACAGGTGATTGCTTACAATGGGGGAGAGGTTTGAGGCTCTATGGAGGCCTAGGCTTTTCCTAACTTGAATCCAGATCTTAACAGAGATGACTCCAGTTTTTGAGTTAGTGTTCATGTATAGCCAACACATTCCCACCTCTAATTAAACGTGGTCCTAAATTTGTTTTAATAGTTTTTCTGTTTGCATAAACCTGCACAATGTTTCACCTCAGATGAAGAATAAAGTCATGCCTTCACAACCCCCCCCCCCCATTGGCCTTTTTTTATTTTTTATTTTTTTTATTTTTTTTTTTTATCAACCACTGTTTTTATCTTATTAGTTAGTAATAAACTCTCTGCTTGGTGATATGCGCTTATATGACATATGCAACAACACAAAGGCAACACAAGAAATTCATTCAAATACCCCCCCCCCCCAAAAGCAACAGAGGTGACGTATTGCACTGACATGAACTCTGTACATCACTCTAACCTAACCATGGCAATATTTATGTTACAGCAGAGTTACATTTTCTCTCATTTAATTTCCTGCCTTGTTCTTGGAATCTGACTTTATTTGGTTGTACAAACCCTGCAGCTATTATGTTTTATGACATGAGACCTGGATTTAACACCTACTTTTACTGGAAATTCAATGTTATTTCAAAAGTCACACTTAATTATATTAGCTCATATATTATTTGCTGTATTGCTATCCATGAAAATAAAAAGTGTCATTGTTAAGTAGACTTAGATGAACTTATATACTGAAATGAGTATGAATTAATAAGTTGTAAAAGCACTAAAAGAGTGAAAAAAAATGCAAAAAGAGTTTTTGTAAATTCTTATTTCAGCCTTTGGACAAAAGAGCTGATGTTGCAGTTTCAGCCTAATCCAGTTTGTACACTTACAGAGTCTCTAAGGGCCCTATAGTGGAAGCATTAGTCAGCATTGCATTGAATTGACATTTTTACATTTAAATTGAGGGAATTTATCAGGAGAGATGATGTAGAAATTGAGTGACTTGTAGTGGGACAGTTTACCTACACACTCTGACTTTACCTCTTCACAGACTGAGGCTCTCTCTCTAAGTACTTAACACTGTACCGCTCTGGTGTCTCCCACACACTATGTGAACATGTCAGCGACAAGATCTAATTTTACACACTTTTCCCCCATCATAACTAGGAGACTCTTCCACTACTGATTATGTCCTTTTAAAACTTATTTTGAAGCTGTACTCATTCTTTCATCCACTGTGTGCAGTGCAGCCCCTGTGTTTGTGGTTTCACAGCACCATACTGGGTGGGTGACAGGTCTGTATACAACATCTGTGTGTTCAGCAGGAAAAGGGGTGAAAATTAGCAGGTTCAGCCGGTTGTTACATTTACATCATTTTCGATCGAGCTGGAGCCATTAATCTCCATGTCAGACAAAAGCCAGGTTAGCAGGTCTTAGCTGGCTTTATGACCAGTGCAAAAATGCTCAGTTGAATATAGAGAAGCAAACAACAGTAAGTCTGTCAAACACATCAATGATCGATCAATAACTATGTCATAATTACATAGATGTACTGACTCAATTATTATCTTGCAGGACTATTTTTTGCACTGCTCCACTTAGCAATTATAAGTATATACTCCTGTCCACTGTCTCCCTCACTCTTCCCCTCTCTCTCTTCTCACCCACTCTTGATCCCCTTTCTCACTCTGAGCCCAGTTCTGTTTCTTCCTGTTAAGAGGAGAGTTTTTCCTTCCCTGTGTTGCCAAGTGCTGCTCTCTGTGGGAACTATTGGGTTTCTCTCCATAATTAATTGAGGTCTTGATACTACCCTATAAAGTGCCTTGAGATGATGTGTATGATTTGGCACTGTACATTTAAAACTGAATTGAATTATGTAATCTTTACACATGCATTTCTATGCAGATGAAACTTTTGTTAATGGTGACAAAAAGACAGAAAGCTACCTGTGCTGGATATATATATATATATATATATATATATATATATCTTATTTTTTATTTATTTTTTTATTTTTTACAAAACTACAAAAGTAATCCTGTACAATAAGATAACCCACAGTGGCTTGTTGCCCATGTCCCAGGGAACATTATAATGCCAGAAAATGTCTTTAGTTGTCCCCTCATCTCCAGCTCTTCAATCATAGGCTCAGATCCCTTGAACAAAGCACTGTGCTCTGTAGAGAAGAACAGCTCGCCCTTTTATTATCTAAAAAGAGCTCATCAGTAGTGTCTCTATGAAATCTTGCTGTATAAACCTTTGTTGATATATTTAAGCTACATCGCTACTGGATCTGAGAATGGAACAGTGCAATACCAAATGATGGAAATGAAATAAGTTCCAGAAAAATGTTTATATCTCCACATTATCCAAATTTTAACATCAATTTCAAAAAGTCTTGATAGACTTGTCAGCATGAACTCCTCAGGCAAGTTGCTGATTCCAGCTGAGTGTGGAACAGCGTAACACAGAGCCTAACATCCACAGAGCAGCCATTACCTAAGGGGGCAGTTGCTTTTAAAGAGCCCAGACCACCCATGTCCTGCTGTGCCATTATCTGCTTTAACAGCAGTGATTTGTTGGTGACTCTCACTGGCACTCACTGTGATATAGGTTTGGGAGAGAGCTCTATTAAAAAGTCATTAAAGCAGAGAGAAAGCATGGTGGGCACAACCCTGTTGGCAAAAGGGTCCTCTGGAAATTACTCCATCCATCATAATTACACCAACTGGACACTGTCTCACAGAGGTCAAGGGACACAGATCCCTCCATGACCTCACTGAACCACACTGTGAGCGTATAGCGAGGAAAGAAAGAGTGAGACCGAGAGACAGAGAAAAGACAAGTGTGGGAAAATGGAAAGAAAAGAAGAAAGCAGACTCGGGAGAGAGACGAACAGGGGGAAACAAGGAAAGCTTCAGGGAGCCGAGGAAGAAAAAGAGGAAGGAAGGAGGGAAGAAGATGTGATCCTGTTTGAGTGCAGATTAAGCATGAAGAAAGACTGCTGTCATAAAACAGATGATAAAAGAAGGGAAACATATTTCCTCCATATCTGACTGTGGGCTCAGTATCTGAGAATCAGGATGTGAGAGCGTGGGGTGTGGCAACTGAGTTGTGGTCATTTAAAGGCCAGGGGCAAAACAGTGCAGCTGGAAATTAGGTTGGATTTTTTAGAAATCCATTATCTGTGGATCTGGCTTCAGTCATGACCAATCAGATAAGCACTTTTCCTTCCTTTTCAACTTGAAAATGTAATGATGTAATAGTCCAGAGCATTATAAAATCCACTCTTGAAAGGAAACTAATGTCCTTGTGTGCAAGGTAGAGGACTGCCACAAGTGAATAGGTGGTACCTTGAATAAACTACTAGGGCTGCTGATTGTATTTGTTGCCGTGGCCGTAGGGGGGAAACAGTTGCCCAGTGCAGGAAATGGCATTAGGAGAAGAGTGTAAGTACAGAAGACATCTTATAGTGAGATTCCATGTGAGATTCACACTATATCATGTTAGAAATGCCAGATGGGTAAAATAATTTTAAAATTTAATTATCACTGCGACTGTGGTTGAATTCAGTGGTTAATTTCATTCTGGCTCTCTATGGCAAGAGACAGTCTCTCAGACGGATGCATGGCAAGCAATGTCTGTCACTCTAAATTTTATTTCAGAACTTTAAGTTATTTCATGAAAATTAAACATAACTCAATAATAAATACATTTCCCTGACCCAAGCCTAGTTTATTAAAGAGAGCAGTTAAAACCCAGAAACTCTGTATCATAACACCACATTACAGAACACCTGGTAAACAAGTTTTATCATGTACCTGCCAGCTATCAGCTGTACAAACAGTACAATTTATTGCGTCCTTATATGATACATCTTTCATAATTGGTTCTGTGCTCAATGCAAAACTGCCGTAAACCCCTTTAGGATTCTGAAGGCTCACTTTGCTTGTTGTGTTGCTGTGTGCAGCTCTCTGGATTTAGCTACCTGTGTGTCTGGACTGATCTGACTCCTCCATCTCTCTGAGGCTCTGAGCCTGTCAGCACTGCCAAGAGGCTGGAGGAAACAGCAGCCTGGAGACACAGAAACAGGCAGCGAGAGGGACTGGGGTTATTAATGATGACCGCTGGAGCTCAGTAGAATGACAAAACAGGGAAACAAATAGCGTGTGAAATGCACACCTGTCTGCCGCAGTGGCAGGAGTCTTGGAGGAGGAGGAGGTGAAGGAGAAGGTGAGCACTATGAAGATGGACGAGGAGGTGTGGGGCCTTGTAGGGTTTGTGGCGAGAGGGGTGCTGAAGAGACCAAAGGAGCTGGAGGACAAGGAGTGGGTGGTGACTGCTGCAACAGAGAAGGGGGTGTATTAAAGGAGGAGGTGGAAAACAGAAGAGGAGGCGCCGAAGACTGTAGAAACAGGAGATTTGAAGAGCTGGAGGGAGAATGTCAGTACACAAGTTGGTGTAAGTCTGTACAGAAAGAGGATGGGGTGTAGACTGCTACAGAGAAAAGAGGAAAGGGAGGTAAAGGATCCAGAGGAAAGAGGTGCATAATACTGTTGCAGAGGAGTAGGTGGAGGAAAAGTAAACTGCAGAGGAGGCTCTGTTTTTAAGTCTGGAATAGTCACATCTGCAGAGTCTGAGAGACAGAGGAAATGTTGAGAGAAAGAGAAAGAGAAAAGAGATGCTAACCTATATTTCTATTACTATGTGTCAGTGGTCAGTGTGCGAGGTTTCCTGTTGCTTGGTTACTGTATTGCAACAGCAGCATCAGTGTCTGTGTTTGTATGTGTCATCTTCCCAGTGGTGGGTGTCTGCACAACTCCCACTCCTGCCGCCATGTCTGCTGCCTCGAAACCGCTGTTAACAAGAATAGGTCTCTGACAGAGATCTCTCACCCTGAGCCGTTCCTATAGGTGATTCAACCGCCTCGTTTCAGATTCTGCTGCCACGGACCATCCGTACAGTAGAGAGGGAATATCAGTGCCCAGCTGGTGCTGAGGAGCCAACGTGCTCCCGGGACGAGCTGTGTGCATTGGCCCAGGTGCCCTGTCGTAACCCCGCCCATCAATCACCATTGGCTGACAGCCACAGCCATGGCTCCTGCCCTACGGAAACTTGAATCCCCCCCCCCTTCTCAGGATGATGGATGAGGATGGAGCACCGGGCCCCAAGGGCTGGGGCTCTATGGAGTGTGAAGCTGCATGGAGGTAGGGGAGGGGGCAACCTAGGGAGAAGTTACTAAACAACAAATTGAGTCTTACTTTAAGTCTTGAAAATCATGTTTTTTCTTATAATAAGTCAAAAATGTCAAGCCTCCAAGTGTAATGATTCCAAATCCCTCCAGGGCACACAAATCCATTTTGATAATTTTCTTCTTCAGAGTGACACAGGAATCTCACACAATTGTCAACTGACCCCAACTTTCTTGATATTAGTAAAAAGCAAAAAAAAAAAAAAAAAAAAAAAAATCATCACACCTCCTGTCACCTTCTTTTACCTGAGAAAAACAATGAAATGAAATGAGGGGTGACAGTGTGAGCTCAAGTTACTTCCTTCTTTCTTTGGACTGTTTTCTCATCATGTGGATTTATAAGTGAGGGCAACTGAAAAGAAAAGTCTCCTCTCAAAGCGATGAGTCTGATGAGACGTGCCTCAAACAACGAGTCTGCTGTTTGATCCACAACCTGTTGGTGATAACAGAACAGCAATAACTGCTGTGGTACAACATGGTGTACTTTATACTGCAGCTTTCCAAATAATGAAACAATGTTGTGGTGTCTTTTATCGTGACATGTACGAGGCCATTTCTCATTTGACTTTCAACAACAAGAAACAGACAAAGAGAATCTACTTGTATAACAACATCTTCTTGAAAGAAGTTTTAAGTACTCCTATAATAGACAGAGTCAAAAAATGGTAAACACCTTTGGATATGTGTGTATATTATGTGATATGTGATTATGACTTTAATTGTCTTCATTATGAGATTTTTCATGCTTCCCATTGAAATAAGACAAAGAGTACACAGCCAAACTACTTGCTGCTTCAAGGCTGTACTTGCTAATAAATCTCAATGATAAAACCAACCTGCTGATGATAATGTTTAACAATCTAAACTTGTCAACGTACTAACATTTGCTAATTGGCACTGAACACAAATTCCATCTGAACATTTGAAATATACTAACACATGCAGTTTAAGATACGTAAATTTAAAAAATTACATTGTCACTAACAACACAAGACAGTCCAGTGCCCTTCACAGCTACTGCAGAAATGCAACAAGAAAATGTCATACCTTGTGAAGTTAGGCAGAAACCTGCGCTGACTGACCTCAGAGGTTCAGTGAAGGGCACTTATACGCACCATAATGACAGCTGATGGACACACTAACACTCTTCAGTTAATAGTCTTCTCAGTGGCTGGAAGGCCTCTTTACTACTATGTCATTCTCACATTGTTGCTCGCACCTTCTGACAAACCTTGCGCATGTTCCTTTTAGTTGTAGCATGAATGCAAAACATCAATAAAAGCAACAGATGATGAAAGCATCATGTGTCGACCAACAAAGAGCATGATTTATATATTTAGAATCAACAAAGAGATATCTTTGATATTAAGCCTAACATTTACATCTCTGCCACTCGCACACAGTAAAAAATAAAACTGCTAAAAGCCAAAGTAAACAAGTTGAAGCTGAACATGCGGCGAGATAAAGCCCCGAGACTGTGATGAAGATGTAGTTAACGTTAGTTGTTTGCACCTGATCCTTGAACTACTAAAGTGAATGATGTGCTCCAGTATTTCATTTGGGTTCGTTTGTTCAGAAGTGGCCCACTGAACTGTTTATATCTTGTCCTACTCTGAGAGCACCACCCTCCATTAGTGGAGGGGCTGAAGTGCAAGACTCCTTCATCAAGCCTCCTGAAATCATTTGACTTAATGCAGTCTGCCTAACTGGCAACAGAAACTCCAAAGACTCAGTGAGCCAGCTGCCACTGTAAATGTATGAGTTGACACTCTTTAATGTGACAAACACTAAACTGAAGCTCATGGTTGAACTGAGCTTGAAGTGCCATGGATGTAAAGAAAAAAAATTGTGTAGCGCTTCTTCCTCTCAATCATTCACTCAAAAGTGAGCAGTGAATTTAGATGTTAGAAACTTACCATTGCAAAAGCTCAAAATATGCCTGGGTCCTTGTCCTTGAGTAAAAGGAATATTTTATTGTGTGTGCACCGGGGTTGGTCCACACATGGACGTAGCATCTAATAATCATGTCTTGGGGCTGCAATCCTGTGAGTATCGGTCTTTATATCACTAAGTGGCCATAGGTTTGTATTGTGACTGCTGCTTTTTCACTTTAACATATTAACTATTGCAAATGGACAAACAAATAGGGCCTACACAACACATCTCTGCCTGATCACAGTCCCCTGCTCACCAGGAGTCCTCTATGTATCCCACTTGTCTCACCTTATCTATAAAAGCTTGCCTCTTCAGTATGTCAGTGTTTTTCACGGCCACTTCTTCTTTCCAATACATTCATAAAACTACATATGATGTTTCTCTCTGAAGGCACACTCTCGAAATGAATGGTGGCAGCTCAGTGGATGCAGTCATTCTAATAAATGTGAAAGAGATGAATAGTTGATTTTTGTTGCTCCTCTGTCAGCAGAGAAATGATGAGAGTGAAATTAGGGCTGTATGAGTTGATGTTGTTGCGGGCCAGCTGCAGCACTGCTCAGATTATGCAAATGTGTTTAATGCCTTATCCTCTAAATAAATTGTTGCCATCAATATTTTTTCCCAACTCGTGTTGAGATGTGCTCGGAGCCACAGCTCCACTCTATTCCACAGACTACAGCTAACTGTAGTGAAGAGGATTTTCCCTGTAGCATGTTGAAAAAAGGGGAAACATTGTCTTGAATATCTTAACAGTTATAAACACAGGCCTACAAGTGGAGTTCTACAGAGCACATTAACTGCTACATAAATGAGCTGACTTTATTCGGACCCTATTAGATGCGTCAGAGACATGATTTAGATGAGGAAAAAGCTTCAGTAGCGTAATGAGATCCTCATACAATGGCCTGTTTTGCATCTTCACATCCTAGTCAATGTAAAATATGGAGGCCCTCATCACAGGATGAAAGCTAATTGCTGTAGATTCATGTGCAAGATGAGATTTTATGGGAGACATTTTCAGGCTCGGTATTATTTTGTGTAAAAATGTCAAATGGAGGTTTTTAGAGCATTTAAACATCTAATGAATTCTGAAAAATGACTGTAACACTGTTAGGCAAGGTAAAGTTGAACATTATTGTGTGTTTTACAGTGGAGCTACCAATGAAAAATGAGTTGTTGCAGCAGGAGTGTTGGTGAGAGAGAACATTTTTAAACCAGAAAATCTACCTCAGGGTTAACACGAATCAATTAACAGTGCGTGTTGTTGAGGTTAGCAACACTCCACACTACCTCCTCAATACATGTTGTTATGGATGTCAGTTTCCTCTAAATACACAACCAGGATAGCTTTATTTTAAAAGTGAAACATTTCTCATTGGCAAAGACTTGAGTGCAAATTTAAGGCTTAATTTGAAAATTAACATGTAAATTTACTGCCTTACAATGAACACAAAGTTTATTATTGTATGAAAACTGTGAATGTTTCTCTCCAGTCTAATAGTCATTTTAGAAGTTTTCTAAGATGCATCAGAGTTTTGGCAAAAGCATTAACCTGACTCCATCGTTTAGTGCACACTATCTTGTGTCTCTGATAGATGAAGTGTCCTCTCAGTGTAATAAACAGTATTGTTCTAATTTTGCCAGCCAGGGTTAATATTATCCATCAAAGTAAGAAGAGTAGTCCATTTAAGTTCTCTGCTTTTGCAAGAGTCTTGATTTTTTTTTTTTTTTTTAAGCAGATTGAAATAAAATAATTGAATAGTTTCTGAGCCCTGAGCTCCCCACTGTTTGACTTTCAGTCTCCCAAACTGCAGGTGAGTGCTGCTTGCTATAGAGACAGGAAGACAGAGAAATTGAAACTGACAATGACCTCCGAGACAGAAAGCATGCAGGATAGGATTTTATAGTGCATTACTGTGCCTTACTGTGCCAGCTCCACAGATACTCAGCATCGGTGTGACGTGTGGAGAGGAGCCTTTGTTATGATTTTAAGCATGGCTGTATTAATTATATATAAACTTCAATTATTCAGGCTTTAAAGGGGACAACTCACAATGTCTTGCAAGAGTGTTTGTTATTTGTGCTACTGAGCTTCATAACTATTGAAAACAGCAGAGGAATTTTGAGAAAACAGGCTGCCATGTCAAGGAACAGGAAATGAATGAGCAGGAGTGGCATTTCTTCTCTCACATACAGTAACTAATGATTTTCTTCAACTGTAGGAAGATGAAACACACTGTTGTGAATAAAGCTTTTACTGATGAGCGGCGCCGAATGCTTCAACACGTAAACTATCTTTAGAGTCACATGAGGCATTGGTTGCCAGCTAAATAGCCTATAATAGCTCAAAGCAGCATCTCATACAACCCCCAGAAATGAAAGGCTAATGTTGGGCTATAGCTGAACTATTCCAGGCTTGCATTTGGGCCCTCCGTAAATGTAACAAAAAGAACCAACCTAAGACAAACAAGGACTGAGACACAGGGCATTTCAAAATAAAACAGGAAGAATGAACTGGACCATATTTGTATGGAGGTAGCCACTGTTTTTAGTGTGTTTCTGGTACAGCTACCTAATGTGATGCTAGCTGTGTCCTTATTCAGGGGCTGTAGATTTCAGAGGATGCCGTTGTAGACTGCATAGGCCAAACTGAAATGAGACACTGACTTACAGAGATTTTCACCCATTGAAGCCTTTTCTGCTGAGGAAGAAAAGGCCACATTTTTCGGCTACATGTGAAGGAGCCTTAGAAATGGGACAGGGTAGTTGTGCCGCTGTGACACCGTTGGTCTTCAAATGCAGCCTGTGAAGGATTTGGCCCCTGAATTGGGACACAGCTGGTGTCTTTTTCAAACAGAAAATACAGTGTTTGTACACATGAAATACATGACTGTTCTTTTATTCTGTCATAGCAGGTATGTTACAGATTGTAGTAGTGAAACTTACAGCTTCTCTGTGTACTGATTTAAAAATAAATGACATAAACAACGCTGTAGCCCTCTCCTGCCCGTAGCCTCGTCTGAGCGGTCTGGGTGAGAGCATTACATACACTCCACTCACGTAGCACACTGCTGCTGTGAAACAGCAATAATTACGCACTGTAAAAGTCCCAAACACGTGAGCAGAGCAGGAACAGCAGGACAAAATAACTCACTGAGCCATAGCGCAAAAGATATGACTTGGGGCATGAGTGAGCACGGCAACCACATACACACACCCTCACACATACGCAAAGACATATGAGAAACATTTGTATAGGAGTGATTCAGTCCCACGCTTTTAGATCCAGTGGTTATAAACATTAACTCCACTGTCAATTGCAAATAAATGACTATAAAGCTGCTCTGAAAACAGAGGCAAAGAGGCTCCAGAGTGCCAGAACTTGCTGGAGATCATCATGTTTTCCTCAAAGTAACCCATTGGTGTCTGTCCATCTACGGACACATTGCAGACAGAGTCTATTAACAGCTCATTTAGCATACTTTTAATGGTGCCAGTGTGCCAAAGTGTAAACTAATACAGACTCAGAAAAACAGGGTAAAGTTATCCACAGTGTCCCTGATCACAACAAAGGCCCCAGTGTCCAACCCTCCTGTAGACCAAAGCTAAAGGCTTTCATTTTTTTTTTTTCTGACTTCAGTAATTTCAAAATTTTCTTCAAAAACTTAATTTTTTAATCATGGGACAACTGTGTGATGGGAAATTGTAATGGCAGGAGTGCCAGGGTTTGGTGGTAGAAAGATGTGCCCTTTTTAAACAACGTCTCACCTCTTCTAATTTGAACCAGACAATTGTCACCTACAGCCAGTTAGCAAAAATAAGGTTGAGCTGTTTTTTTTTCTTTCTTTTTTTTTTTTTTTTTAGAACTGCTGTCTGCTGAAGTTGAACAAAAACAAATTAAAGGCACTGAATGGTCTAGAGAAAAAGAAATCCAGCCCTTCTTCCACAGTGACACGTCTGATGTTCTTAATATTGTTCAGGACTTTATACAGAGACAAAATAAACTCAAAACATTGTTTTATCTCGTATGTGCAGGCCTACGCCAAGATGATGTTCTTTTTACATATTCTGTTAAATAGTCACTGTAATTACATCTATATGTTGGGTGAGTTTTCAATCGTTTCTATACTGACAGCCAGCACTTGTTGTATATATAGAAAAAAAGCTTTATATGGGACCTTATGTTACACAGCTCATCCTTTCTGTATTTGACTGCCCTGTTTATGTTTATGTGGAAATCTCTCCACTTGTTTCTTCAGACTGGTTTAAGGAGTCAACCATCTTCAGCATCTATTAAAAAGCTCCTTCTCAGAGAGAGGGACGCTGGGTGAAGAGGATCAGGAATTGTGTCTAGGTCAGGGTCACACACATGGTTATGGAAAAACTCGTTACTGTGTAGGTCAAGTGCTGAGGTTTAGTGTCAACATTCTCACTTCACGTCTGTAACAAAAGAGGTAGTATAAATGCTCTCAGCCAATTGGTTTATTAAAAAAAAAAAAAAAAAAAAAAAAATCAAACATCCAATTTAAAAGTATCTGATGCTGCTAATCCAATGATGCATCACTATTCAAAGTCTTATAATGTAAGGCTGCTGGTATCTAGCAGGCTGCTGGCTAGTTCCTTGATAACCTTATACTTATTATCTGGGTGCTAATGGGGTTTAAATGGTGTTGATATAGTCAAAGTATAAAGTTTAGCATGCTGTGCAGCTCAGGCAATAGAAGAAAGGGAGTCATCTGAAATACATAAAATTTTCACCCATGCTGCACGTCTGGACTGACAGCACCGATAACTTACGGTTGTCAGCACACTGATCAGCTCTCGCCTCCCCTCTGTCTGGCAGTAAGTGAAATATTTGTACAGGACGTGCGCCTCCAGATAGTTCCCGCCCTCTCAGCCAATCAAATATTAGCATCCCAAAATGGGTCATCTTGGAGAGGTAGCCTCTGGGTGTGCACGTTGTAATCATGACTTCACTCCAACACAGAGCGATCTCGAAATATCAATATTGGTAGGGACATGTCCCCCACATCCATATGCAAAGCTACGCCCATGGTGCACGTCAAACAGCAGTTTTTTATCCTCTTGTCCTCCTGTTGCCCAATATAAAGAGATCTGGGTGACATTTGTTCTAGCTGGTGCAGTAACATACTTTAGAGCATCCACCCAACACAGATGACTCAATCGCAGTGTGCGGGCTCTGCTTCATTGCCTCATCTCATATCTCATCCCAACCAGCCCCTCCACTCCTTCTTTTTCTCTCTCTTGGTTTTCTCATTACTTTCCTGGCACTCCCAAGGAAATAATACAGAGCTTTTCTATTGGTCTCTGTGGAAAAATGCATTTCCTTTCATCTAGCCCTATGTGTGCGTGCTGAATCCACATACAGTACCTGCCTCATTGAATCGTGTATGCAGCCCCCCTCTCCAACTCTTCAGCCTCTTTAAATAGGCTATTTTCTCCTCTAATGTTGTTTCCCCTCTTCCCTTCTTTTGTATTGATTGGACAAGCTCGCTGGATCAATAGATTGCTGTAGATCAGAGCGATTGCTGCACAGGCGGGCTACCATCTCCCAGCATTCAACACAGCCCCAATAAACCACTCAGAGAGGCTCTCATTTCTGCACCAAGGTTATGAAATAAAGGGCTGATGAAAGTTGACGGTGAGGCTTGTTTGTTTTGACCGATGAATAGGTTAACTGCTCTGGCGTTGTAGCAAGCCTTCCGCGAGTGCTCTGGGTCTCACCTCATTGTGGAGCAAATTACCTTGAATCTATGGTCTCTTTATTGCACTCACAAATCCTGAAAGTTGTTACTGCCACAGGGCTGAAGAGCAGAGGGGAAGATTGTATACTAATGGCCCCATGATGTTTGTGTTTTTTTCTTTTATTTTTTTGATTCAGTTGATATATCAGAACATCAATCATTGTGCACTGCCATTAAACCAGAACTTTTTTTCTCACTGTCATTTAACTTACTTTTCTGCTATTTCACATTTCTGGCTGACACAGCACACACAACAGAATTTTTTAGTTGGATACAAACTCTGCACGATCTTGTCTTTAATCATTATATAGTTGTTTGTCCTGTAAATGACAGCAAACAATTACAATGGATATGTACAATTGAAATCTTCTTTAAAACAAAATACTTATCATTTCTACTCTACTCCTTGTAAACTGACCTTTGCTGATGTCCTTTTACCCGGGCAATTGGAATTGATTCGAGTGATGGGGCTGTTATTCCATATGTTTGTCATTTAGCCCTCCAGACTATTAAAGAATCCATTAGATGGATTGCCATGATTATATGTATGTGGTCCCAGGAGGATAAGGACTCTTGGGATGTTGGTTATCCTCTGATGATTCCTGAATGAATCATCAGAGGAACTGAACACTATAAAAAATGACATCCAGAAGAGGAACCCTGATGACCTTGATTAACCTCTTGACTTTTTTTTTTTCTAGTGCCACCACTTTGTCAAAATGTTCACTGCTGTGATTCCTTGACTTTTTTCTCCTGTTCCACCGTGTGAAAACTATTGAATGGATTGGCGTGACATTTGGTACAGATGTTAATGCTCCCCCGGGTTGGTCCCCGAACTTCATAATGGCGCCATTGTGAGTTTAAAATTCAAATTTGTCCGAATTCCTATCAATCAATAGTGTTCCTAATTCCATGCAACCCCTTAGCTCATCTCAGTTTTACAGTCAGAGTTGTTGCAATACACACATTTATACCTGATACACTCTGGAATGAACTGGTGTTGGCAACACATTACTGCTCTAGTTCCACCAAAGGCCTTGTCCACGGAAACGGAGCTTCCCCCCAAATCTTTTTCTTGTTTGTTTTGAAAAAGTTTTCCATAAACACGGCATGGTTTCAAGAAATATCTGCACACACACTGATCAACTGAAAGCAACTCAAAATGCTGTAGTACATATGCTAGGTCTGTGTGGAGCTCGTGTGGCACTGTAACGAATATAATACAAATATGCAGATTGTCAAAAACACTGTGGTGGAATTTTGAGATTTTTTTTTTTTTTAAGTATATTTTTTGGGCTTTTTCACCTTTAATGGAAAGCACAGTCAAGAGAGACAGGAAACAGGGAGGCAGAGAGAGGGGGATGACACACAGGAAAGGGCTGCTTGATGCAGGATTCAAACTGGGGCTGCCTGCAGTGAGGACTGTAGTCTCAACACATGGGGCGGCTGCTCCACCAACTGAGCTTAAAGCTGCCGGCATTTTGAGATTTACCCAAACTTTTGTGGATATTCCTAAACCTGTAAGCCAAGTGAACAGAGGCTGATCACACAGATCAGGTTGTTCTTTGAGCACTTGGCTTCCACCAATAGAGGCCACTGCTAGATTCTTACATGGCAAACACTTACTCTGTAACAAGAGAAGGTGGCTGGTTATCTGTAGTTTGCAAAAACCATTCCCCAAGAAACAATTTTGGCTCTATTTCTTTCTCAGCTGTAAAACATACTTATTCTGGCAACATCATCCATAAACATACCATCAACTGCTTTGCAGTGAATATGAAGCAACTGCCTTAAGATCAACACATCAACAAGCCATCCTTGTTTGCTCTAGAGAACTCCAAAAGTCACATTTAGTAATTCCCTATGCTGAGCAGGTTGATAAACATACACATCTAACCTCTGTTTCAAGGAAATAGAGGTTTTCACTGTTGTTTCTGCTGCTGAACCTTAAAATGGTTATCCACACTTTTATCAAATCTTGTTTATACTGCAACAAACCACAGCCTGGCTAAAATCAAAGATTGCTCCCAATGCTGCAGTGAGTCCAAAATGTAGGCAAGATGCAAGTCTTCTAACAAACTTTAAAGAGATTGAGAGCATATTCCTGTTTTTAGCCTCTCCTCAGTGGAGCTTTAGACCTGATGTTTTACTGAGAACAACTCTCGGCGTATAAGGAAAACAAACAAATTCAAAATGTCCAGTTTATTCCTTTTGCCTTGTGTTTTATTGAAATATTTCTCATCACTGCATCTGGCATTGAGACTAATTGCAGCACTTGATAATTAGCTCATTGAATGAACAGCAGATATGCGACATTAGATTTACATACATTTATTTAGTAGATTCTTTTATCTAAAGTGGGGTTTACAAGTGAGGGATATCATATCAGACAACATGCAATCCACTCAAAGGAGAAAAGATGGCCCATGTTCACAAGACTTTATTATGGGGTGTATGTTTTTCTCTTGGCCTATGATGATTCTTACAACTCTCATTTCATAGTGGAGCAATTTCAC
Organism: Caranx ignobilis; assembly: GCA_021432705.1. Lineage (NCBI taxonomy): Eukaryota > Metazoa > Chordata > Actinopteri > Carangiformes > Carangidae > Caranx > Caranx ignobilis. The sequence goes on from MU270012.1 coordinate 36,366,701, forward strand.
CACTATCAGCTGCAACTCTTTGTCTGTGGGGATACTCTGGACTGAAGCCAACTCTGAAACAAGAGAGGGTTTTGGGGGCAGAATTGGGACAAAGCATTATTATTTGTATTATGACAGAAAATGGTTCATTTATTGTGGTAGCTGGCATATAGCAGGCAAGGTCTTAATGAGGTCCCATCCATCTTTCTTGTTATGCAGCCTGCAACCACAGCATCCAGCGCTCCAAAGGTGTGAACTGCAGCTCTGTCCATTTTAAATGACTGGCTTCTTCACCTGTTTTACATGTTCTGGGACATTATGCAAATATTCTGCCCCCTTGCCAGCAGACCCCTCTGCTCTCTGCCTGCAATCATACGTGGTTATGCAGAGTTGGCTCCAAACCAAACTTCAACAAATACATTCATGATGACCATGATCACATTCAGTCAGACCTGGTGGTCTCACGTGAGTGTAGGGGGTGAAAAGGTGTAGCATATCCAAAGATGCAAATTTCATTTTGGGGTGTTTAAGTTGTGGCAGGGGAAACATCAAGTGAGGTAATAAAACTAATGAGTGGGTTTGATAATAATCATGAATAAATGATGATTAAAAAATGCTTCCATTTTGGAAAGACGCTTGCTATGAGGGGAGAGCTCTTATGACCATAAAACAGCACAGTTTCCTCCATCCACGAAATGAGAAACAAGACCTCTGGGTGAACACACCTGCAGAGAGCAGCAGCAGCGTACCTTTCAACATACAGTGGCAGATCGCTGTGCCCTCTGTTGTATCCTTCTTGCGCTATCTCATCGCACCATAGGAGGACTAAGTCTGGCCTCATTACAGGGAACAGATTCTGCACTGATGAAAGCCTGTTGGCCATGCAAAATATCTGGTTCAATATTTCAATATTTCATCATGCCCTTACGGCAGAGAGAGTAAACAGCACTCTGCAAATCCCCAGAATGCCTATACTCGATTTCTTTTTCTTTGTCTATGCTCACGTATCTGTATTTTGTCCCATTTGGTTCAATCAATCTTTCTAATATCTACTCCTCGTCCCTCTGTTCATTTATTTCCTCCTCTGTATGTTTTTCTTCTATCTGTCGATCAAATAATGGTAACCAAGTGCACAAGAGACAGGAAGTTTTCCAGTAAAAGTATATAGCTGCCTTTTACATATTTTGATACAGTATGTTTATACTGAAATGTCAAAAAGGACAGCTTTTTCTTCATAATGTAAGTCTGATTAATATCAGTTGTATTTATTTTGTTTTCCTCTCCTGGTTAATTGTTCAGTTAATGATAAACTGCTTGAATAATATTCAGCTGTCACAGTAGGGGTTGAAATCATTTAAATAGGTTGAGATAAATAAGTATAAATATAATTTTAAAAAATGTATAAATAGCTTCTGTCAAAATGTGTACCTTATATTTCATGGGTTTAAAATGTAAAAAAAAAAAAAAAATGAGTAAGTTCAAAAAAAAAAAAAACTAATTCCGGTGACGTGTATAAGGTCATGACCTTCGGGAGTTAATGGCGTGGAGCCGATAGTAGTGGACTGTGTGTATGTCACGTGTTGTCGTGTGTTGTTTTATCAGTGACAGACTGTGAACTGTTGTCGGACCACGTGCTGTGAGGATGTGAGTTGGACTCTCCATCACAGTCCAGGTGTTGTGTTTTAACGGACACGCAGCAAGTTCGGCTAAGTTAGCTGGCAGGAGCTGCTGACTGCGCGGTCGTCGTCGAGAGAGGAGACAGTGATGATTAAACCACCTGCACGGACGGGAGGAGCTTCGCCGGGTCGTCACGAAGAGTATCGCCGACGGGGCGACGCTTCGCTGCTGCAGAGGGAGCCGGAGGTTCATCGCGGCGCGCTGCTACAGGCGGAAACGGTTGCTGCCGTGAGGAGGGATCGATTCATCAGCTGTGGCCTGGTCCGGCTCACTTCACCAACACACGGAGGTACGGGTATCAAAGGTTTACATCATGAGCTCCAACCTAAGCCCGCCAACGAAACTAAACTAAGAGTGCACTCAAATTAGACTTAATTATTAGACTCAGTTAGACTTAAAACAGCTGTCACTCCCCTCCTCTCTTTTTTATTTTTCTCTTTTCTATAAAGTCGGTTTGAATGTGTTTTTGCTTGTACATCTTTAATACATTTTCTAAGACTGATAACCTGTGTCTTGAACTGTATTTAACATTTAAACATTTGATTCTGCCTTGTGTGAGTCTTAACAGGTTAAAGTATATTCCCACTAGTCTCCAAATAGGTCTTCTTAAAAGTGAGAATCATACATTACCCTAGACAGTTATTTACTTCTTGAAATGTCTCTTTTACCATATGAAAACATTGAAGAAGGCTTAAGGTAGAGCCCTGCACAGGCCCAAAATGTCGGCCTGAGCCCAGCCCTGGTCGGTGGTATCCGAGCCCGGCCCAGCCCGGCCCGGCCTGACACGGTTCTGCGATTTTGGGAGTGAACAAGCGAGAGAGAGAGGGAGGGAATGAGACAGTGCGCAAGAGAAAAGACACTTCACAAACTTTATGTTACAAGGACATACTAGAAGTTGATTTAGTAAACAGGGACATCATGTTAGATGTAAACACTAAGCTCCATATATACTCACCCTCGTTTATAATGACTATTGAATAATATCGTAACCTAATAAAACCGTCCGCTGCCATCCAGTCCGGTACAGTCGCAGGTCTCTGTGGATGTGTAGGCTACATTATGTGTTGTCAATTTGTCACGTGTAACACAATGCAATTAAGCATTGAGACGTGCCTGTGAGAACCACTGCGCAGAACGAGAATTATTAATGTAACTTGGGGTCAGTGATCCCAAGCCCGGCCTGAGCCCGAATTCACATGACGGGCCGGGCCCCCGCGGGCTTGCAGGGCTCTAGGTTAAGGCTCCATCTTAAAGTTTAAGGTGGGTTTCCTATATGAGCTGATGGTGAAGGTGTTACAACAACATGAGCTGGTCCTCAGCCGACCCACAAACACTTATCCGAAAACAGGAGGGGAGCTGTAATTTCCAAAAGTGTATGTGAAATATACAATATTCACAAACGCAATGCAACACATGCATTTCACACTTCTGTACCTACGGCCTGAGGATAGAGGTGTGAACAGTCCATGCTGGGGGTGGGTGGGATCCTTGGGGATGGAGTCCTGATAATCTTCTCAGCAGTTTTCACCAGTCTCTGCAGGCATTTGTGGTCCATAGCAGTTAGCTGCTGTACCACATGGTAATTCAGCTGGTCAAAATGTTCTCAACAATGCAGCTGTAGAAGTTGCTTAGGATCTTGGGCAACATGCCAAACTTCCTCAGCCTCTGGAGAAAGGACAGCTGTTGTTGGGCCCTCTTGACCAACTGTGTGGTGTTAAGTGTCCAAGTGAGGTCCTCACTGATGTGGATGCCGAAAGCTGCTCACCCTCTCCAGTTCAAGCTCCTGAATGTACAGTGGCTGATTAGATCTCCTCTCCTTCCTCATGTCCACTATTATCTCCTTTTTCTTGTCTGTCTTGTCTGTAAGGTTGTTGTCATTACACCATGACACCAAACAGACCCTAACGGGTCGATTTGTCGCTGATAGTGATGTGTCCTATCATTGTGGTGTCATGTGCAAACTTTAGAATGATGTTGTGCTTTGGGAGGCGACACAATTATGGGCGAACAGGGTTCACTGTAGAGGATGGGGCTGAGGACGCTTCCCTGTGGGGTGCCAAAGTTTGTAATGATGCTAGGGCTAGAACTCATTGTCTGCTCACCCTGATGACCAATTCTGTGATTGCAACTTTCCCGTATTAATAAGACCCTTGTCTTTGTCATTTGCTTTTACTAGGCTATTTCTACCCACTGATGTTTATCCTCTTAATCACAACAAAAGCAATGCATTTTGTGCCATTTGGAAAATTGGCAGAGGTTGCACTTATCTAGTTATTTACATGTCTTTGTTGTTGTAGTAGTTTTGTCTCTCTTGTTTTCACCCATTTGCATGCTTTGATTATAAATCTTGAGTGTTGTCCACTAAGCAACTGAGTGATAATCCCCAACTAGTTACTACATCAGTCTGGCTATATAGGCCTACTCATCGTTACATTTATTTGCTAGTGAGGTGATCTGGATGGTCTGGAGAGAATGAGTGGCTCAGTTAATACTGATATTAATTGGAAACAGTTTGCTTATTTTGCACCATATAATAAACCTGTAAATAAAATATTATTACAAGCACACACAGACACACGCATACATGCACTACTATACTTAAAACCCTTATAACAACCTCCACAACATGGCCAGTTTTGGAGCTGGTAATATTGTTGGTTGTCAGGGTGAATTGTTGAAACACATGCTGAAGTTCCTCCAAACTGGGTCAGCAAACTAGTGAATCACCACACTGCATCTCTTACCCCCACCCACATCTTCCTCCTTGTTTTAACTCGCTGAAGAAATTGCCTAACTACCTTTCTCCTTTGCTCTGTTCTTCATATATTTATAGAACATCTGTCTCAGGAATATTGTCAGGCTACTTAATGTAATGTTGGTGATTTTAGATTTGGACTCTCTACAATTCAAGTCTCCAAAACAGCCAACTGCATGAACTCGAAATACAAACATCCTTTACAATCATAATCAGGTAGAGTGATTTGAAGCTTTTTGTTCAGTAGTTTAGTTTCCAAATACCCTGTGAGCAGCGAATACCCATCCCTAAGTGTCTTACAAAGAAAGTTTACCTAAACCCGATACAAAGTCTGACAATAATTTCTGTCTCTCTGTCAAATTGCCTGGTGGGGTGGTAACAGGTGTGTAATCTACATAACGCAATCACCACATAATAACAGCAATTACATGCACACTAGATTCTGGCTTGCATTAAAATCCACTGAGCATGTCACTTGTTTTGGTTTCAGACATCTCTTTGCCAATGCTTTGCAGCATTCTCCTACTTCTCCATTCACATTTCAGACATTTTGCTGAATTCCTCAGCCAGAGCAACAGTGCAGCAGTAGCATAAACTCCTGGATCCTGAGCAATGCTGGCAGACGATATTGAGATGGTCGGGGACCAGGATCCATAGTGCTGTGACAGTGATTTAGCATTTATCGGTATCAGAAGTGACAAATATATGTTCTAGATCAAAGTCATTGATTGTATGAATTACCAGGGGCCACAGGCCGACGCTGAGCAGGCCAGAGGATGGGAATGAGTTTTTAATTAATTTGCTTGATTGTTTTGACACTGCGTTCCTCCTTAATGTCTAATTTGGATCTTTGTCATTTACTTTTCCTTCCTTAGCTTGAGTCAGTTTTTTTTCTTTAATCCTGTTGTTCCTGTTTTGTTTTGTATTTTTTTAGATGCGTTTTCTTCCTTTTGAGCATTACTGTTGTGTTTTTCACTGCACGTATGTGGGCAGTATTGTGAAGCCTTTATCAGTGGATTCTGTTGTGATGGATTTCCGTAGGTGACACTTCTGCCCCTGTGTTGCCTTGATTAGGTAAGAAGAGCAACACAGTAGACATGAAGTGCAAAAAACATTGCAGATCATCAGCTTGTGTTTTAATCCTGTGCACTGTGCTAAGTCTTCAATGATATGTTGGATGATATTGGTAATATAAATACATCCTAATAAAAGATGAAAACCAACATGGAAAACTCAGACCATAAAGCAGTATTACAAATTAATGAGCCACCAGACTATTGTCCTGGGTGACATCCTCTTCTATGAACATGAGATTCCCATGTCCATGCTGATGGACCATAACATGGGAATCAATAGTTTCCATGTTATTGTAACAAAAGGGAAACATGTACTGACATAGTATGGATAAGTCTGCATTAGCAGGAGGTTAAGGTGACTGAATGGATCGCTAAGCCAAAGGAATATAATAAATAAGACAGGTATTAGATTCTTGTGTGAAACCAGCAACTTATATTGTAACACCGACAACAAAAATCATCCAATGTTGAAGCAGTAACCCAATCAGCACCTTTTCCTGAACTTAACCAAGCAGTTTTTATCTCTGGAGCCACAACCATCGTGGTAACCTTGGCTGTGACAATAGGTACACCTGCCACCATATGGGGGGCATTATGGATTATCTCAGAGCATTGTGAAAAGGGACTGATACCTTTGCTCAGGTTAAAGGACTTGTTGGGATCTGTGTCAAGTTCTGAAAATTCGAACAACAGGATGGATAGGGGACAGGTCTACTCAGAGCAGTTCATGAGTACTGAACCATGGTTGAATTTTTTGGACTGAACACTGGACTTGAGACATCAGAGTCAGTCTTTGCGACTCCACTCCTCTTAGCAATGTCACAAAACAGTGATGATTCATGAGGGTCCAAAATCTCAATTTACTGCTTGTCTTTTTTTTTTTTTTTACTGAATGTCTATTATACAGAGAGCAGTGAATGACTGAACACAGCCGTGGTCTATAGGATTTGTTGATGATAATGAAACTATAGATTAATGCCATGCTTATACGTTAATGGATGTTGAGGAAGGGGAGGCTTGGGAACTAAAACAGGAGGAAGAGGGGGTGAGGGAGAAGAAGAATAGGCAGTCATGGCTGCTAATTACGTCCACTAGAGGCTTTAAACAGCGGGTCTGCAGGTTAAACAGCAGACTCATTCTGGAGGCTGTCAGGACAGTCAGGCAGGGCTGCACATGATAGATGAAGCAGCATATGTCTGCTGTGGGTCCCATTAAAGACAGCTCATCAGCAGCACATACATTGGGAATCATATACCCATTCCTCCAGATGATACAGCTTACGGGAGTGTACAGTTAGACATGGACTTTTGTTGCCATCAGAGCAGCTAAAATGTTGAAAAAGTGTCACGGGATGATTTTTGACTATGATCACACCAATTTAAAAGCCGTTCTTGAGAAATCACCAGTGAAGCATGGAGAACCCCGTGGCTTCATTTGTCTAAGTTCTCATTGACAGGCGCTACATCAAGCAAACAATCAATGCTGGATGATTGGTTAGCATCATTTATTGCTTAGTCATCATCAGCAGCCTCCAATCAGCCAGATGGTTCTCAAAGCAACATCTTTTGTTTTATTCAGTGAAAGAAAAAAGATTGTGTCCTTTTTTGTTTACAGCTTTAAGCGATCTGTGTTAATCTGTAAGTAGACTTCTACATGGATAAATTATTACACTGTCACTGGAAAGGGCACCGGCTTATTTCACTGAATAAATTGCAAAGGGGTTAAGATGAAACCAAACAGATGGTGACTGCAGAGGCTGCTGGCCCTCAACGACACCTTTAGCTGCTCGCTGCGCAGATATGAATGATCTACAGAGGGTTTTGAGAAACATGTGTTAAGACATGAGATAGATCTACAGCAAACATCAACTCTAAATAAAAAAAAAAAGCAAAAATCCACCAGATGAGCTGAATCTGTTTTAAGACGGCATCTTTGGAGGCCTTTGACATGGCAATGTGTAGATCACAATGTTGTATCACAGCAGCACACTTTGTTGTACAGATGGGGGTCTTTTGTCATGTTAATGCTCTTCATATTGCTGATAGGGGTGGGACGGTGCTCCAGTGCTAGTAGCGACAGATATCCATCACAGCAGCCTGCGCAGGATCGGGTTTTGTAAGGTGAATTACGTTTTCATTAAACATTACACTCAAATATCTCAAACTGCTTCTTGTACGACCTGACTCTCAGCACTTTTCTGCAGCTAAAAAATGAGAGCATATTGAAGCGCTCAATATTTTGGAAGTTGGAAATGCACTAGTCATTCCTGTTTACCTAAAACATCATGTAAATGTAAATGTAGGTATCACATTTATACCCTCTATAGCGTATGGTGATGTTTGCTGTGGTGCAACATGTGATGAAGCACTTCAATTTAACCTAAAGGTGAAGTGAAGTTGAAATGGCAGAGAGTGAATGTAACATCTAATCCCTCGGTTTAATCCCAGCCTGAAGAGAGTATCAAATACTGACGAACTAATGCTGTCATTCATGAAATGGAAGAGAATTAGGAAACTGCATTTGCTCAACGCAGTATTAACAGTGATGTGAGGTGGCTTCGAGCAAAGATAATCCCGCAGGTACCGTGTAGATGCATGAAGAATTCAGCTATGTGCTGAAGTCATTTTCTGACCATTCTCACAGCCACTGAGCAGACAAGCCTGCAGGTGGTTGCTGTGAAAGGAGAGACTGTGGGGGAAATGAACAAATCTCACAGCCATAGAATTGACAGTGATCTATGTGATGTACAGGATACTCAATGATCTGTGGCCATTGCAATGTAGCAACAAATTAAGATGCTATCACAAATACAGTATGTGTTTATACACTGTATGCAGCAAAACACACACTGTGGGTGGAGATCTGATCATCTTTTAAAGAAAGATATAAAAGTGCACAGAGATGCTGTCTGCGGCATGTTCACTGTCCACACATGACAAAAGACAGATTTGTCACAGCTACAGTCCATAAATCTGTTCCAGGTAATGTTTATGTTATGGCCGTGTGATTTATGAGGCTCCTCTGTTTAGAGCAAAGGTGGAAGTACCATGAAGATGTAGAAAGATTTTTAATCGTTTCATATGCAATGCTTTTGGATGGTTTGTACAAATATTGAGCTGTTGATCAGAGTGTAGGAACTATGTTCATATTGTACCACTTATCATTTAAGCTTTTGGGGATTTCACTGTCTCAGAAATGCATCATCAAGTAAATATACCAGACTTGTCAGATTCTCACATCAACATCTACCTAGCAGCATTATTGTTGGTTTTGAGTTATGTCTCTGTTCATTCTGGGAATGTGAATTCAATATTTTAGCAGAGTGTTTGGTCTCCATCATCTCTTGACAGAAATATTTGGCTTTTAAGCTGCTAATGTCCTCACTATGAACTACTTGTTAACTGTGCCTCAGAAAACTACAGAGAGCTAGAGATTCAAGTGATAATTATAGATTCACTACTATGAGAAGGATGTCGCATCATTTCTATATTAATATTGATTATACCTATTAAGTGTCCATATGTTGCAGGAAGCAAACAAACTTTGTTGATTGATCATATCTTGGGTTTGTGCAGAATCACCCAGTATCCACAATGTTTTCTGGCAACAGAACTGGAACAATCTCATAACTGTTGTTTTGAAAATCAATTGAAAACCACATGTAGCCAGCGTCGTCAAATAGTGTGGAGGACTTGCACACCGTTCTCTATCGCCTGCATGTTGTGTTCAAGGTCCCGCTGATTTATCCTCATCTTGCCCCTAACAAAGAAAATGCAATGTGGGTAAATCCTATCTAGTTTCTAAAACACATCGTTTGGCAGCCACACCAGGGGGTGACCAATTGTAAGAAAACTTCAGATTCTTCATCATATGATGGGAAGTTGATTGAGAAGTTTGACCACAGTGGAAAATTGTTTCGCATTTCCATTCTGGATTTTATGTTTGAGTGTTTTACATTGTAAACCTGACGTGAAATCATGAATGCTGAAGTTAAAAGTAGTTACTATTAGTGAAGAAAGAGCTTTTTTAAATATGTCAAAATAATGTGTTTATTTACTGCTCCACTTAGTTTGATGGAGTTGAAGAGCCGTCTGTGAACAGTGAATCATCGGTCCACTCTGTCAATGTGGCTCTGTCTTCATATTGATGATCAAAGAGTCCCTGCATGTTTCAGGAACTTTTTAAGTCTGACATGAAGCCACCGTTAATTATTCCTGACAGTAAACATGGTCAATTCAAACGTTAATGGTGTTCCTGTTTTTTCCTCAATCACTCCCCCGTGCCATTAATTTGGCTAAGAAATGATGATCAGCAGTTCTGAACAGAAAATTACACACACACACAGGCTAGAGCTGCTCCTGTAGATGACCCTTAGAAAAACAGCCCAACAACTTGTTTATCTATTGTTTTACTTTTCAATCGTCAGTCTGTAGGATTGCTGCGACATTTTTCTCCCTTCATATTCCAGGATAATTGGCAACCTGTTTTTTCATTTGCATCAAGTCTCTCCAGGGCCCCTCTAAGGAAGAGACAGGCTCTTGGTTTTTGATTTATTATTTCTTTTGTGACTGCTCGCTCTTTCTAGACAATTTCTTTGAAAGACATTCATTTTAGTGATCTATGTGAAGCAATGAAACCACCATTTTTACTTCAAAAGTAGACTAGTGTGAATGTCTGTTTAGAAACATGGCTCCTATGTCAAAAGCAGGGCAAGCTGTTTTCATAATGATCTAATAAAATTGGGGAACTCAGGTGAAGGCTGGTTGCTTGAATTAGACCTGGTACTATAACCTTTAAAATTGCATGTGATATGAGGTTAACATTTTCAGAAGTGGTAAATCAAGAAACAGATTTAATTCCTGCATTATATAGAGATATGATGATCCTGTAGGGAGGTTTATGATTAGTTGATTAGCTCACCTCTTATTCAACCCTATACTGCTGTGTGCTCATTAGAGAAAATAGTGGTAATGGTTTAATTTAGCTGCATCTAGGTTCATTTAAATACAATCTCATTATGCACATCTTGCAATGCACAAAAATTGGAAAAATGTTTGCTATAGTATACACTGATGCCCTAAATAATACAATGAGATAGATATACTGTATTTTAGATGATATTGTGCTGGTCCTGAATAACAGTAATGCACATGACACACATGGACCCTACAGTACATATTTTACATGTCATATTTGCACATTGGGAAAACATAATGACCCCTGACAGCATGGCAGAGTGTTCATTGTTGTATTTTGTAAAATAACAGATAAAAATTTACATAAAATAACATACACACTGTACACAATTAAACATATTGGGGGGAAAAAACCCCAAAAAACATCTGATGTTGTCTGAAGCAAGCAAAATGTACCCAGAACCCAACCATGAACTGGGCTTTACATTACTTCATTAAAGTGTAGTGAAGTAGTAGTTTATTAATTTAGACTTGAGTCAAAGGAAGAGGTTTCATTAATTTTGGTTTTTACAGATTCTGTTTTGTGTGTGTGTCAGCGTGTGCATGCAGGGGCATATTTGGGTAAAAAATCTTCTGAAGACTTAAAGACGGGGAATTTTTGGCATCGATAGGCAAAAATTCCATAGTTAACTTTCAGCATGTTGAAGTGTTTCTCATAGTAAAGAAGACATCTTGCCTCTGTTTTCAGGCTTTAAAGGTCGAGTGTGTAAACTGGGGGGGGGGGGTCGTGATATATAGCGTTCAGATTCTAGAATGCAGCGCTCACTTGCTCGCTCGTGCTCACCCCTCCCATCGGCAAAGTGATAGTTTTTAGGTTTCCAGTTCCTAGTCATAACTATGACCAGTTTATCAACTCTTGAGAAATTTATAGTATAACAATAACAATCAGAGATTTGACTGATGCTTGAAGTGTTAGAAAAGTGGACAAAGAAAATGTACAAGTGTGTCCTTATTTCAGCCATAACTTAATACAAATTTCAGCTAAAACTGCAACTGTAGAAATTACATCAGTAGAGAACCGTAGAGATTTGTAAAACCCAGAGACTTACACACCGTAATCTGTCTCACTACACAGCCTGTCATCACAAAAAAAATACTCCAGAACAAAAATTAAGAGACTAAGATCACTATATTTACTTAAAATGACATATTAAAAATAGCTTTAGTTAAACAAAAGAATAGGCTACAGTATTGAAGTGATAAGGGATCACTGGCTGGCTAAGTGTGAAGCTCAACACCTCAACCTGATCTACAAATATTATCTTATCAGTTGTTCTTTAGTTTTTAGTGCAAACAGTTGATATTTGTGGTTGGTTGAAACAGCATTTCAAGCATGTGCCTTTGTGTTAGACTCTGCTATAGCTGGTGTTTCAAATAGGTTAAATAAATGTCTTATGATGACACATGATTACATAATCATATTTTCAAATCTCTAGTCAACTTTTAACATTGATCTAATGCAGTGGTTCCCAACCTTTTTTCCTTAATGCCCCACCTGCCAGTGTCCAAGACAAACCAGGCCCCCCCCCCCACACCTTCCTCCCCCAGCCACGACCCCTGTCTGCACAAATGCATCAAAAGAATGAAGTTATCAAGTCATTTATTTACAAAAAAACAGCTATTCCCTTTGTTCTACAATCATTTTATGTCATCAAGTGTATCATACACAAAAAAACAACTGCAAGGACATAAAATATGTGTCTCTTTTCAAGAGAGCATTTAAACTTCATCATTCATCATCATTTAAACTTCATACATGAACTTAACTTTCTTCCTGCCAAACAGAGTAGGCCTATTTCATCACAAATGAAATAGAGAGATTCATTGTCACATATACATCAGATCAGCATACAGTTTTTTTTTCCCTTCTGTCACAAATAACTTTAAGGACATGTTAGCTGCTAAACATTGAAGTTAAACAGTTTTTCTTTAACAACTTAACACAATGGGCACACACACACACACACACACACACACACACCTTCTTACATAAAGAAAAAATGTATTTTCAGAGATCTATCTGCAGCTCTGACCTGCTTAAGACAGTTAACTGAAACGGGAGATCTGTGACAGTTTCTGACACAACTACACACACTGTTCATGTACCACCATTACAATAACTAACATCCATAACAATGAGGCTTTAATGAAATTTGCAACTTTAACAACAGTTGACAGGGTGTTGCTGAGGTCTTCTGAAAGTTATTTACTGGCCAATGCATGGTGATGCAGCATGCAGTGAAAAATCGTGCACCCCAGGGCTTTTTCTTTCAGGCGGGTGTTAAATCCCTTGTTTTTGCCCAGCATTGCTGCAGCCCCGTCAGTGCAGCATGCAACCAAGTTTTCATAGGGCAGACTGTGCAATGAGAAATATGAGTCCACAGCTAAAAATATATCCTGGCCTGTTGTTGTTGTTAGATTTGTAGACATAAGAATGTCTTGTTTCAAGTCCCCACCTTCAATATACTGGACATACAGGATGAGCACGGGCTCCTCTGCCGCTGTTGTTGTTTCATCCAGCTGAATGGCGAAGGGAGAACTCTTAAGCTTCTCATGCAGCTGGTTTTGGCAATCGTTTGCCATTTTATCAATTCTGTCTTTGACAGTGTTGTCAGATAGCGGGACAGTTCTCACTTTATCAGCCACCTGTGGTCCACACTGCCGCTCCACAATTTCCAGGCAGGCGGGCTTGATAAGCTGTTCTCCAGTATTGCGCAACTTTTTAGCCTTGGCAATTAATAGCAAACACTCAAATGATGCCTCCGTAGCTGTGTAAATCACTACCTGCTCTTTCAAAAGCTCTTCTAATGTCCGTGGATCTTCTTGATAGTGCCAGCTGCTTCTTCCTCTCAAAATATTCCCCACTTTCACCAGCAGTCTCGGGTGTTTAGTCTCCTGGTGTCGTTTGAGTTTGCTTGGCTTCATGCTGTCATTAGCTAGCTTCTCACCACAAAATGACACATTCTGGCCGAAATGTGTCCTGGCCTTCCATAAAACCAAAATCGAGGTAACTGTCCTGATATTGCCTTGTTTTCTTTTTTGATACCAATGAGGTATCATCACTTTTTCGTTTCCCAGACATTTTGTGTGATACTAGAGCAGGAAAACAATCAACGAGGTAACGTTATAGCCGCTAGCCATGACGAGACTGAATGGAAGTTCAGAGGTCACACGTGTTGGTAATTCATATAAAAAAATTTAATTGCAGACGAAAGATATGTTTTAATTTATTTTTTTAAAAGACTTTTGATTATCAAATTGAGTGTGTTATTGGGATTTTTAAAATTTAATATGCAACAGACAGAAGAACAGACAAAGCTCCGCGCACCCCCTGCAATCTGTCGCACCCCCTGTGGGGCGCGGACCTCAGGTTGGGAACCACTGATCTAATGCAAGGCCTTATGGAAACCTTCTAAATTCTACTACTCCATTAATGAATCTGTCGCCTACAGGCCTGCCATCAGTCAGTGGTCAGAGTTAGGGTGGTCAGGGTCAGGCCCCTGTCACAAAAAAAAAAAAACATGCTTGGCAGCCAGTGGGCCACCCTGCCACTGGGCTTAACAAGTTTTCTGGGGGAAACCCTGACTTTAATATTGCATTATTTCATTAATTTATCTTTCATTACAATAACAATTTAAAAATCCAGTTATGTTACAAGTGCATGTTTCATGGGTTTTTGCTCTGAGAATATGAGGTAAAACAAAAGTCGAAACAGATGCGGCCAAAATAATCGCGGCTAATTGACCAATTATAAAAATAGTCATTAGTTGCAGCCCTATTATATTGCAACCAAATTTAGTTTGCAAGTAATTTTGTGACTCTGCATTGGGTATGGGTATTCAATTTAATTCATAATGTTCTTAAAAAGGTCTTAAAAAGTCTTACATTTGTGTTGGTGAAACCTGCAGAAACCCTGAGGTAGTTAAGAGTTCTCTTTCACTGTCTAGCCCATTACAAGCTAAGTTACTATTTCCAAAGTGCTTCTGGTAAACCAACTACAAGCCATTTAGACGGTAAGTTTTCCAACACACAAAATGTCTGCATTGGTGCTAACTCGATCATATTATCTCATTAATATTGAACTGTAACAGCACCTTGAGGCCTTAAACATCTTCTCATACAAGTGGACTGCATTTTAACTTCACAAATGACTCTCTGATTAGACAAAACATGCTGATGTGCATTTTTGAGGGGAGTGTGGAATACCATTAGTGGTTTGGTAAAGCCAGAGGGGGAGAGAGATTGGTAATTTGCAATAATTACATTAAGAAAGTGATACTGGCTGACTTAAAATGAAATAAACATGAGTGCTTAATGTACCCCTACATTATGCTTCCCCATCCCCCCTGCATTGTTCTTAAGAAATTGGGCTTCTGAGAATTCATAATTACTTGTTTTATTCTTGGCCTAGCTTATGAAAGATTAAAATTACGTTTAAAGGCAGTCTTATCCCTGTGTTGTTGCAGGAGTACTATTGTATGCCAATATCTGGGGTACTTATCACAGAATGGGATATCTTATAAACGGGTGCTCGTGGATACTCATGGCTACTCTGCCAAATTTGTCAGCGTCAAATGTAACATCTAAACTCTGTTCAGACATGCTGGGCTAGTGAAACCCAGAGGAGCCTTCTAAAGAGGAGATTGAAGGGACCAAACAGCAGAAAATAAACGGCGTGGAAAAACATGGGCTTATGATAAGTCTACAGAGAAATGGGTTGTTGGCCCTGTGCCTTTTGATATCAGTTTGAATTAGAATGATATTATTGATTTTTGCAAGAGCGGCCTGAAAATGCGCCTGTAGCCAGTCCTCAGAGAGTGGAGAGACAGAGACAGAAAAAGGCGAAGGGACAGAGGGAGGCAGGGAAGGAGATAAAGAGGAACAGGCAGAGGAAGACAGATAGAGCGAGGGACGGGGGGAGAAGAATAGGCAGATAGAGGGAGGGTTCGGATAAAGGAAGAGCAAAAGGCAGAAGCATGAGTGAGGGTCTGGTTGCAAAAATAGAGCAACTCCCCAATCAATTGTGCGTCGGTGGCCCTGCTGTGAGACTGCAGGGGATCCCTCAGCAGGAACACATAAAGGAGAGGTCATAATAGGCCAATACATTAGATAAATGGCATTTACTGCTATGGAAACGACTCCAACCTGGCTGGAGGTTGCCCACCGTGCTGGCAGCAGGTTTGTATTTATAGCCCTCTCTAGCACCTTGCTGTGCAATTTCTCCAACACCCTACCACCACCATCACATACACACGCATGCAAAACCACTGCCTCCTCCTGCTCCTCAACCTTGTCTTTCCCATCCCTCCTTACCTCCCTTGGTCTCAGTGATCCTCCATTTGATATCCTGCCACCCAGTATACCCAGCTGCCCCCTCCTCTGCTGCAAACCACTTCATGGCGTCCATGATATTACCGAGTGGCACTGTTGGGGACTCACCACTTCCTGTCAGCTCAAGAACTGACCTGCTGGTGTACAAAGTGTTGCCCACAGAGCACCGGAGGGGAGGAGCAGTCAGGGAGGGAGAAGATCAAACAAGTCCCGATTGTGTTTGCTGCTGTGACAAATTTGTGGCTGTGACAGGCATAATTACTGAGCATTATACAACTTTATGATCAGATTATTATTTAGTGATTAGTTCATTAGATTGTGATCTCAGCATCGATTTCTTGGATAAACATCTTTTAAAGCGGCTATAATCAATGTTTTTATAATTGTAGTTTATCAAATGATAACAATGTGACAGTGTAAAAGGGGTCAGGCCCAGTGCCGACCCTACAGAGAATTATCTGCCGTATCTGCAGCTCCTCTCTGCTATCTAGCCCACAGCTCTGCTATTTTGGTTCACTCCCTCTGTTCTCATAGGCCCTGTTCAGACCTGGCATTAAAATGCATCTTTGTTGCCTCCTTCACAAGTGGACAGCTCGTCCACTTGTTGTGTCCAGCACGCCAGCTTACATCCGGCATTAAAATGCACCCCCACATGTATCTCCTGTACCCACTTGTGATCAGATCTCACTTCCCTGCTTTATATGCAAATAAACAGATATGTGTTGTTTTTTGCCAATCTGGCGGGTCTGTTGTCAATGTGCCTGTATGTGTGTCAGAGAGAGAGAGAGGCGCACAGGGGCTGAGCAAATCAATGTGCTGTGCACAGCTCTGCATTGCAATACGTTTATATCCCTTTGAAATAAGAAAACATTACCTGTTCATTATAAAACTGTAGCGGGACTCATTGGACTGTGGCAAAGGAGGAGCGTAGGTGGCCCGACCAGTGGTGTAGAGGGGATTTTTTAGTGGGAGGATGCTCTTTATGACATCATAAAAATAAAAAGTTTTCCAGGTATGGAATCTATAGCTAATCGGTTACAAAAATTTAACATCACCAACAAGAATTATAATGTGCTGAACTGCTTCTTGCTCATTACCAGATATAAAACTCATTGCAACAATACAGGCCTACACACTCACTCACATCAGTACTATATTTTGATTAATGTACCAAATAAATGCCTATGTATCCAACTGTGCACCTCAACTCCCAGGAGTTGTGAATGGAGGACGTTGAAGCTGCCGTACATCTAACAGGCCACTGTTCTCCACCGAAAATACTCACTAGTCATACAGTTATAGTCAACTAGTCATATAGTTACTGTCACTGACACTGAAGTGTTTGAATTTTCCCACTCGTGTATGATCAAACCACTGGTGGCAGCGAGTTTTACCTGGCATTGGGCAGAGTGGGACAGGTCTTCACAAACTGCAAGTGGCATGATGTTTCATTGAAGATAGTTCAGGAAATACAGAAGAAACGACCCACACTGGCACAAAATGGGAGGCAGTATTTAATTCTCGATCCTGTATTTTCAATAACAGACCAGTGGCAACCTTAAATTGGCACCTCAGCAAGTTTTTTTTAACATGCTGAAAAAAGTGGGTGAACAGCGTCCCCCTGCGTCCCCAGACCACTTTACCCCTGGGACCGACCATGTGGCCCAGGACACATTTGCATTTACACGCAAGTCTTGGCCAAGATGCTGTCTTCATCACGTGTGACCATGTTTATGAGAGTGATCAGATCTCAAATACTTCTTCAGTGTGTTGCTGATGAACACAGCAGATTGTTTAGCTGCTGAAGAGCCAGATTTTTCTTCTCCTGTTGGAGACCAAAAACAGAGCCCAAAGAAGGGTGAATACTGCACACGAATTTGTCAAATTACACTGAAATGTAGCTTCAAGTGAATTGCTCTGCTCTTTGTTGTTTGTTGGTTTGTCAGACGGATGAAATGAACCCCAGTGATCTAAAATCTTTATGTGGAGAAACAATGAAATCTCCCCACATCCCAACACAATTATTAAGATCCTGTATGACAGGCATTTCAATTAATTAGTTGTAAATAAACCAAAATTGTATAATTTTAAAGATTCAGCATGTGAGTCACACCTATGTGTCCTAGAGAGTTGTGTAAACATGTATATAGGCACTGAATTAAAAAAAAAAAGCGCTGCTAATGGCTTCATGGGCGTTGACTGAAATAACTTATGTTGTAAACAGGCAGTAGGTGACAGGGAGGCTGATCTGCTACTGATTATTGTTACAGAGGGGAGATTGGGGGAAATGTTGCCATGAATGCTTACACATGGCATTTTTAATTTCCATAGCTGGTTTTGATGTGGTTTCTTGAGTCAGTAATACAAGGACATTTCCAAATAGAATAAATATGCTCCACTGTCTGTTTCCACCTTCCCATTTATCCTGATGCCTTAATTTCAGCTTTCCTGACATATTAAAAGATTTCACAATCTATTGTGTACTATAACACCCTCTTTTCTCTTCTCCACACTCTTTATTTCACAGTGGCAGATGAATAATTAATTCCTTATTCAAAGGAAAAGGGCAAGCAGGCTCACAATATTGTCTATGAACGAGTACTTATAACCCAGAGACCATTGTCACATTCATGTCTCCCAGGGGAACAATTCCAACACAATTTACTGAGCATGAACATTAGACTGTCAGAAACAGGCCAGAGACCCTGCCTTCCCAACACAACAACTCTGGTCAACTAATGCACAGGGGAGAAGACATTGGGGAAGGCTTTGCTTTCAGGTAATAGCTCTTAGTGACGCTTATTCATTAAACAGAGTGTCTGAACAATAGAGCTCTACGTAATGCATCTGCTTTACACATCCTGCATTATTTATGAGCAGAGAACAGCTTTATATTCAGAATGGGTTAAAAGCTTAAAGGTTGTTCAGGGACTTGTTTTTTATTAGACACTGTGCATTCAGTACAATAGTGAAATTCTAAAGAGACGCTGCTTAAAAGCTACAATAACCAACTTTTCCACAGTAAGGTAACAATAAATAAATAATATACATGCTATGTCAACTCTGTACCTGTCTGTCACCCACAGTGTATGTGTATACAAACCTGAATGGTCCCATCAGCCTAAAGATGTCAGGATGTGTGAAATGAACCTTGTGTGGTGCGTTGTTCAATCATGTCTGAGGGTAAAAGTGATTACAGCTGTTTCTAAGAGCTGGGATGTGGGAGCGTTATTCTTCTGTGGTGTACTCAGGTCAGGACCTCACATCAGGCAAGAGTGCAAGGGTGCACTAACATGCAAGTGGAAATACAACAACCTCCAAAAGTATTAAGCTGGTGGCTATGTAGTCAGTACATTAGTACTGTCAGTACATTATGGAACCAATGAGTGTTTTGATTGTGTTACTACTGATAGTGGCAAATTAAATGAAAAACTATCCATTGGATATAGAGGTCAGTGATTTCATAGACACTTCATAGTCACTTTCTCAATGTATTTTTACAGTACTGTTTGTCTTATGACTTGGTGCTGGCTGCAGCTCTGCATGTGTGTTGTACTGGTCTCAGCAGGATGTGTACTTACCGCAAGTTACTTACGGTAAGCCCAGAGGGGAAAACGTGTCAGTGTGACACCCCACACACTGCTTGAAGGAAGTTCAAGTTTATAGTGAAGCGAGTTTGCAAGACTATTTGACATCATTATGGTATCACTGGTATGGCTGGAGGACATGGTAATGACAACTAAGGAGGTGGGAGAAGGTGAGAGGAGGTTGAGGATGGTATTCAACCATCTGACAAGCACTGAGGTTAAAGGTGGAGTCTAGAGTTTGCTTGCTAAAAAAAAAAAAAAAAAAATGCTAGACTTATACAAATGAAATCCAGCTTAAATATCGCCTATGGGCTTCTAGTCCTGTGTGGTGGTGACTGTGTCTGCAGAGCCCCCTCCCTTGTTGTGCACGGGGACGTTTCTGGGTGGAGAGTCGGTGTTTTCTCTCCAGCCAATGACAGAACAGTGAAATTCCATGCAGCACGAGCAGGAGGGCTGCTAGACTGCTAGCTGTCCCGGATGCTAGGGGGTGCTAGCGGCGGATGCTTTCCGCCACGGCTAACACCTGCTAGCTTGATGCAAACTTTAGCCAGCAGTAGCAGGTAGTGTCTGCTGCTAGCACCTGCTTCCCAGCTCACCACAACTGCCCTCCTACTCATCGCAGCATAGTCCTCGGGGCTCCCGTTATAAGTAACGGCCAGGTATTGGCCCGCGGCTCCATCGCTTCACTCAGACTGTATTTCCTTTTCTTTCCAATCCTGACAGCTACTGCTGCTGCTGTCAGGGGCAGGAGGCGTGCACAGTTGAGCCTGAGAGGAGGGGCCCAGTTTGAATGTTTTGTTTACAAACTGCAACGAACAAACCTCCAGACTCTACCTTTAAGACTTACCACAGTTTGGACCCGCCGGCCGGCTGGGGCCCTTCTGTGTGGAGTTTGCATGCGTGGGTTCTCTCTAGCTTCCTCCCACAAAACCAAAGCCATGCAGGTTAGGTTAATTGATGACTCTAAATTGCCCGAAGGTGTGAATGGGAATGTCAATGGTTGTCTGTATATGTTAGCCCTGCAATAGATTGGCAACCTGTCCAGGGTGTACCCCGCCTCTCGCCCAAAGTCAGCTGAGATCCAGCTCACCCGCAACCCTAGTGAGGATAAGTGGTATAGAAAATGAATGAAAGTGTCAGATATTCCAGTTTCCGAAACTCCAGAATCTCTAAAACCAAGGTCAAAGACAGTGACGTGCAGTTGGGCAAGGTCTTCCTGCATTGTTAAACTCATACGCATAGAGAAAACAAGAATACACTGTTTATTATAAGAAAGCTTTTAGGCTAAGTTAGAGGATGGCCTTGAGGGGAAGGTGAACAAGAAGGAAAAATAGCAACAAAAGTCACACAAGGATTCATTTAAAGACAGAAACAGGACTTAGACAGCTCAAGGTGTTTTTCCAGTCATGTTCTGGACATTTTAGAGTTGCTAAGATTAAATCTGATTTTGCTCAGTTGTTGACAAATAATATTCAGTGTAGTGTATAAAAGTCACATTTCTCATTCATTCTACCCCAGGGAACATAAATAACTAACCACAATAAGTTGTGTCTAGACAGTAAGTTACTGGAAAAATCAAACTATTATACTAAGAGAGTTTAGATTTTGTGCTATAGTATCTTGCAGGTATTAAAGTATTAAAATGTGAAAGTTTTGGCATCTTAGAAATGGGGAAAACTCACATCCAAAGGCTGCCTTTTAAACACTTAAACTTGCTCTTTGTGCCTCTCTGGTTTGAAACCTGCAATTCACAGTTTTAAGATGCAATAAAAAAAAGAAAAAAGGTAATTGTTTGTTGCCAGAAACTCCCATCAATACAGATAAAACTGAATACAGGTATAAAAAGGGGGCAGCTCGCACAACATTGATTGCTTGTGCATTCAGAGGGAAACACTGCACCTGTGAAGAGATGTTGGTTTACTGTGGCTAAGTTTGCTGCATAAAAACTGAAACTTTCTCACATCTGATCATGCACTCCTCTAAGGGAAATATCAACAATTTTTAGTTCAGACACACAGTAAATGATTATCACAGTCTTTGACAGTAAAGTAGGTGATAAACACCATAAAGTCCCAGAGGCTACAAATAGTCTCATTTAAAACACCTTTGCCCTCAGAAGTTACAACAGTGATTTTACCTGCTGATGGTTTACTGATTGAGATTTAGTTGAAATGATACCTCTCCAACTCAGGCTTACAACTTTAACCGATACCACATAAAGGAGAGGTGTAGAATTCTTCATTGAGAAAGCAGTCTGACAGAGAAGACAAAAAACTGCCTCCTCTGGTTTGTCCCAGCCGTAATAACCTTCCATGTTCAAATGAGTCATTTCAAAATGCATGACGTGGGACAATGCGGACGCCCGGTCACCCTACCTGCGGTGTTCAGTGGAGCAGTTAGTCTGAGTCTGGCTGATTGGGCTCTTCTGGCTAACCAGAACTCTGCGTGTGAAGACGGGAGAAACAACATGAGGTTTTACAACTTCCTCCTCTCTGGAACCATGCAGGGGGCCCAACACTGCTCTCAGGACTGGGCCTGCTTTCTGCATCAGTTTGTTAAGTCATTCGGTGTCAGCACCCTCAGGCTACTGTCCGAGCAGACCACAGCGTAGATAATGGTGCTGGCCAGGAGCATTTTAGGGTTGACAATGCTTGCAGAAAAGCTCAGACCATCTGGGGCTGAGGCCAGGGTGTGTGCATGCCTGCAGAGTACAATGGATTTTCCTTTTCTTTTGAAGAGCCTTGAGTGCTCCTATGTAACAAATGGGAATGTGTGGCCTCGAAACCCTTGCGTCTTTTAAGCTTGAATTGATTGTGGAATCACTGCTTGTATGTTGCTTGTTTGGCTTTACTATATTAGCCTGTAAGTAGTGTGCAGACTTTTGACCACTTATGTCTAGAAAGCTGTTTAAAAAATCAGTGGATTAGAGTCCAGCTACAGTATTACCATTTCAAAATCATCCAAACTCGGTGTCTGCACTGTGGTTAATTTCCGAATGTGCAGACTTTTTTTTTTACTCCACTGTAAGTCTTGTCAAATTTCTCTGAGCCATCTCTACTGTGACATTTAGTTTAAAAGTTTAACACTGAGTTTCAGCTTAAACTTGTAGCATCAATCTTCAAGGACAGAAAACGCTAAAACTGAAACATGAAGACCATTAACAGTTTAGAATAAGTAATTTAGGGTAAGTTATATAGCAATCAGGGTCTTCACAGTACATATGAATTATAGCAACTTTATAACACACTTACCAGCTGAGGAGAAAAATACTTCTGCTGCTTTATTCCTACTGCCTGGGTGAGAAAGGGACAACCCACGACCTGAATCCTGAGTACCAGTAATGAGTAATACAGAAACAAGTGTGTGTGTGTGTGTGTGTGTGTGTGAGAGTGAGAGACCACGCAGTTTAACATGACAATTTCTGCACCTGCTGGTCTTCATGTTTGCTTTCACTGGTTGACACACACACACACACACACACATATATATATATAAATATTTATATATGACTGTTAGAATCCATGTTTGAAAATTACTAATTAATAATAACTAATTAATTAACAATAATCAACTGTAATATACACAGAAAAATACACTTGTTGTTGTCTAAGTTGTGTCTGAATTACTCACCTGCTCCTTCATTCATTAGTGCCTGTGGAGAAGACAGTCATTAGTGAGTGGGTGAGTAGTAAGTGAACAGTAAAATGTGATTTCAGACACAAATCTTCAATTTGCATAACTGCAGAGAGGTTGTGTGGTAATGTAGTGCATCTGTAAACCAAACAACAAAACTTCTCTTTAAAATGTAATGGATCACATGTGGGACTGTTCCCAGAAAGGCCATGTAGTGGATGCTCTTTTCCATTCATCATGTCATTGTAGGAAGAAATGGGGTGTTAAACATTAAGGATGGCTCTTACTGTCAGAATGCATCAGCAGCAGGTAGTAGAAGTATAGCACTAGTATCATAGTAGTTTTACTTTACTTTACATCAGTCACTAACTCAGTGGTTCTAATCCATGTATTGTGATTGACAATGTGATTTCACACACGTGCAACGGTACTACCAGCCCCCCTTTGCTACTCAGAATTTGCCTTTGATAATGGCCATCAATAGTGATAATCATCCACGGATGATAAGTGGTCAGAAAAGTGAAATGACAGAGAGAGAGAGAGAGAAAGAAAGTGTGCTGGACGACTGCTGCCCTTCACCTGATGTTCTATAGACATTATATAATCACAATATAATAATTCAATAATTATCTCTGCTTGAACTACATAGTAGGCTGCACATCTAGCCTCAACTTTCCCCTTTCATTACATGAAATTACTACTATGGTTAATGCAAATGCAGCTCACCGCTATGTCTCACACAGGTCTGAAGGTATGTGGTATGAGACTCCACAATCCAGGACACAAGAGGTGCATGAACTTGCACAGCAGTCATCTTCTTACCCAGCAGGCCAGGTCTGGAAAAATCGAAGAGTGCAATGGCATCATTCACTCCAGCACTGGTAGGGTGTCCAATGAAGGACTGATGACGGAAAGAAATCCAGTCTCTAAAAAGCCTTTGTGATTGAGGTTAACACTACCAGCGACCTTCTCCAGATGTCAGTAGAGGTGGTCCACAGGAGACGTTGTCATTGCATTACTGTACCAAATATCTATACATGTATTCTTGTGCTAATTTGACCCACCACAGTCACTTCTTTACAACCCTTTGTGGTGTTGCCTGTTGAGTGAGTGATGGTAAACCTGCAGTGAAGAAGAAACACAGTGGGACGGCAGGAGAAAACAAATCAAAGAGGTACTGTTTTTTTATGTCAAAAGCCTGGTCTGGCTTTGGCTTTTCAACACGCAGGACACAATTAAAGTCAATACATAACATTGACAATCCACACACACACACACAGAGTCAGACCAAGGGCGCTGCCTTGCACACGAACACACATGCATACATTTAAACTACTCAGCAGTCTGTCACTGGACAGGCTCTATTTCCTCACACACCTGGACATAAACACACTGGCTAAGTGGTTAGGAAAATGTGTGCAGTTTTAATGAATGAAGTTGAATATGCTTGTAAAGCATTCAGTGTGCTTTGTTTCATATCTTTTTTTTATTGCTAACAGTGTCAGTGTGTATTTGTTTGTGTGGGTGTATGCATGCAAAAATCACAGTATTGTGATAGCATCACAGCTGTTGAAAATGCATTGCAGTTGTATAGTATTACAGCATATCATTGGGAGAGTGTGGTCTCGCGTGTGTATACTTTATCAGGGGGCAAGACTAATGTTTCATACACGACATCATAAAAAGCCATGCAATATTATAATGGAATGACACACACACACATACAGTACAGGGAAGGTTTTTAAAGCAACCTGGTAGGAGGAGGGGAGATGGGGAGAGAGAATTAGTCAGCACGCCCACCAGTGGGTGCTGGGTGGTCGTTATAGTTTTTTTTTGCAATTGTTAAGACCCTTTTTGTCAGTTCTTTAGCCACATTTCCAAAACTCTTGCTTTCACGCCATTTGTCAAAACAGAAAACCTCATGTTCAAACCCAAACCTGTAGGTTAAGGCTGAAGTGAACAGCAGTTCAGATTGTCAGTTGAAACAAATTCATGTCCTCTATTTGTTTTTTCATTACTATTCAAAAACAGCTGATTGAAGTTATGAACATTGATCCATAACAGCCGATTCCCATCGAGGAAACACACTCTCAACACTCTCAGGTCTTGAGGCTCTTTGAATCAGATATAATGTCTTCGGGCTGATCTTGTGTGGAGACTACTGGAGTCAAAGTGGTCAATGTGAAGCTGAATGTGGAATCTCCTGAAGAAACAGCTCAGCTTGCTGCCTCAATCAGTGTTCCCATCTATCCTTCGACTGTCAGGCTTGAGACCAGTGGTGGTCATCATAGCTTTCCAGTCTCCCTGGTGTCATTCTGCTGCAGCCTCTGCTCCAGCTGCCTCCCATAGGCCTGCTTTCCTCCTCCTTCTCTGACATTCACTGACAGCTGGCTCTGGACCTTCTTTATTGACTCTCTGTCCCTTGACCTGAATGTCTCTTTCTAGTTGCTCAGGAGTGCTTTGATGTCCTTGGTAACCCAATGCTTGTTGTTGGGCAAACAATGGACAATTTTTGACCAGAGCAGGGTTGATGTACTCTGTCAACCAGTCTGTCAGTTTGCCTTTGTCTTTGCCATGTTTCATGAGAAAATGTTCCAGTCGATGCACTGAAAGCAGTCTTATAGGGTATACTTTGTCTTCTCAGACCACCGCCACTACACAGTATTGATTGGGGAGGGTGACTGCATGACAAGTGGTCTGTTCTTGCACTGTCTGAGGACTAGGCTGTGGTTTGATCTTCGGAGTGGGGGGAGGGTGATGTGCTGAAGGTCTTTTTTTAACAGAACCTACAGCAAGCCCAGGGTCCTGACTCCTCTAGTAAATCTGGAGGACACTGTAGAGTTTCACATGTTTGAAGTGCTAGAAGATCATGAAGAAAGCACCAGGGGGCTGCGTGGTTGGGGGGCAGTGGGAATGTAAACACCCAACCAAGATGGTGTGTAAGAACTCCCTGGGGTGCAGCATGGATGTAACAGCACAACAAACAACTCAATATCTGGGGCTGCAGACACTTGATTCCAGAGGAGAAGTCTATTGTTATGGTCACTATTCCACACCAGGCTGGATCAGCTGGTCCCTGGTGGAAATAATGGAGTTACTGCGGAACAGCAGCACTGCAGAATGAGAAAAAAAAAAAAAGTAGCCAGAAAGCCCCCCCACAGTGAATAAAAAACAGGCTTGAACTCTCTCCACTAGTATATCTGAAAAGGGCAGGGTATAAATAAGTTGCTAGTAAAACTATCAATGATGTTAAAAGAAAAAGAGCTTTGGAAATTTGGAAATGCTTTTCCATATCAAATTAGAACAAATAACTTCAGAACTTACATTCATGTGGACAATTACTGCATTTTTTATGGTTAAACCAGCATTTTCACCAGTTAAGACCATTTACATTTGACTTCTGCTGATATAGCTCCAGGGATGGCAACATCAGACAATCACAGAGCTTGTTATTCCCTGGTTATTCTGTGTCATCATCAAGTTAACATTTGTTGTTCTGAGTGAAATATCTTCACATTTATGTGACAATTTGCCATTTAGTATACACATTCACTTCAGTCTTGGGATGAGCTGAAACTGTTATCACTTTGTTATTCCTTCAGGAAAAAATCTACAGCTGTCCCATATTTTGATTTGTGACGAATGTCTGCAAATTGATTTCAAAAGCCTCAGCTGTGCCTATTAGCAAATATTATCATGCTAATGTCAATCATATCAATCAATATACATGCACAGCCTCAGGTAGAGTCAGATGCTGGTAGGCAGCAGAAATGTGTGACATTGACTTTAAATAATATATATTAGGAGCAAGCAACGTGTTTGTCATACCTGAGGCGAACCTGATGATGCTAAAACACGTGTTGTTTGCTCCAAATAAATTAGAGTGAAGTCCATGTCAGTGTGCGGTGGTTTCATGCTGATACAGTGTACCATCTAAACATCGGCTATAATTTAGTTTGCATACTTAAGTTAACATTTAACTCAAAGAACTCTGAGCTGATGTAGATGTAGACTCTTGTTTGTTGTTCTTAACACACCTAGTTGCATCCCAGTCCAAGTCTTTTAATCCATATTTTATTGCCACCAACTGCTAAACTTGACCAGCTTCTTGTCAAGACTTCATATCAAGATAAGATTTTTACCACTTTAAGACAGCCTGAAATGTTACGAATGTTTCTCCCGATCCCTGTGACCCAGCTCTGTCACTGCCGCAGCCTGAGCTCAAGAAGCTGAGGTCTCGTGGTCTCCAGATGACATCATTGTGGTCCTGACATGTCGTTACATTTTTGAGAAGCTGCATGTTAGCACCAGAGCCTCCGCTTGTAGCTTCTACAAACACCGTGACGCACATGTATAAATCCAGCCTAACACACAAATACACATTCACATATGGTACGTGCAAAAATTCAGGCACTCTATAGACACACTCAGAACTGGCATCTCGTCCTGTGTTCTCAGTGCAGATGGGGATGTAGGAGTGATTTAATGAGGTGTGTGTGTGTGTGTATGTGTTAGAGAGGTGATAGTGAAGGTAATTGTCAGCCTGCTGGTAAATCCTGTCCTCTATAACCTCTCACTTCCACCTATATCATCACCTCTCAGCTTCCAGCAGAGTGTGTACATGTATGTGTTTTACAGTGTCAATAAAATGTCACACACATGCAGCATATTTCATCTCCAAGAAATAACAAAGACAGGGACAGACTTATTAACAGCATGCACACCATCCAAATGGATATGTATATTCTCTGTGTATGTATAAACTGTATTTGTACTCAGTATGGGTGTGTTGCATTGTATACATACGTCTCTTTAAAACTAAATAGCTAGACCCACTTGAAGATTCATCACCTGCTTGTGTCTGACAGATAGTAATCACTCAACACAATAGCCTACATAAAGAGAGTAAATAAAGTGATACTACACACACCAAGTAGTGGGGTCCTAGCTGAAATTGGGTCAAATCATTTGATACTGTGCAGGCTTGATTCAGCAATTTGAGAGGGTTTTATATCTCAAAGATGAAACTTTTGCTGAAAGTTGTGTCTGTAGGGACTATGGTCTAAGTACAAGAAAAAATAATTCTGTAAATCATAGATAATGTGATAACATATTCTGTAAATTAAATAAAATATATTATGCCAATGTGAGCCCATTACTGGCATGATCAAAACTAGACTGAAACAGGCCTGTGCACAGAGGTGATAAATATTTGATCTATCATATCAGCCATTTAGGTAAGTATGTCTCATCTTTCCTTTATTACTCCATATTGTTATGTTCCAAAATTCACCGACAATCAGATCTCACTGTCTATTTTTGTGCCATCTTGTTCTTTTTGTGTGTCAGCGCCTGCACAGGATATATGAATTATCTGTGACATATGAAACACACAACAGTCACTGGGTTGAAAAGTCACAGCTACACAGCAGCAGTGCTATTTTTCTTGGCGTTTTTCAACTCTGAAAGGAACAGAGAGTTCCTGCTGTAATCATGTTGCATCACGTCTTTCTAAATTACTTATTTTTACTTTGACAGAGGCCTCATTCTATTCATCGTATACATACAGTATGGATGTTTTGCAGAATTTTGATGCAACAAAATTGGTGCTATTAATCATCAGTCTGGTGACATGAAAAAAAAAAAAAAAAACAAGAAAGTAAAAGATGGTGACTTTAGATTTGTGATGCATTTGTTGGTCAAAGCTTTTTAACTTTTCACCCTGTGTAAAAGCAGATGTTACATACAACACCACATTCAGAAATACTCATTGACGACAGAGCTGTTGCAGCGTGTATCAGGACAATTGCGAATCTGACAATGGCCTCCAGTCAGTTCAGGAACATGAACAGCCTTCTTCAGAGCACACCCAGTACTCAGGAGATGCTTCAGAAGTCTAGGCCCACATTTTAGCCAGCCAGTGTTTGAGGGGAGGAAAATTGAGGTGGTGCGTACCTAAAAAATACTACATATTTAAAACTCTATTTACAGTATAGTCATCCTGAAAATGGAGTGCCAGTGATTATTCCATTGAAAACACAAAGCTAGGGAAGGACTTCTCATGGTTATTGATTGCTGTCTAAAGTAGCCAATAGGGTTGAATGTACGTCAGACTCATAAGATTGTCGGTAGCTGATATCTCTGAATGGAAAGCCTTAAAAATAGTCAGTACTCTGTTCCCTTCACCTACCTGCCAAATATCTTGATGAGTTTGGGAAAATGAAAAGGAGGAAGATGATGAAAATGGTGAAAATACACGTTGGAGCCTAGAGCCAGTTATGCTAGCAGAGATACAGAGAAAGAGAGATACAGGCACAACCTAGCTCCTATCCAGCATGGAGGTTGTGCTGGTGAATGGCAGGATTTATAGTTTGGTGAAGGGACATAAAATTGACAAATAATCAGTGTTGTGCCATTTCAGACTTTAAAAGAACTAGCCTAAAGTCCAGTTCATGTACTGTAGATTAAAAAAAACTACTGAGATTGAGAATATATTTTACCACTTAAACAATGTGTCATATTTTGCTGAAAAATGAGGTGCAGTTTAGGTATAATATACATGGAAATTTTATTCAGACAACACGAACTTGAACAGCAGTTCACAAACACAATGAATTCATTCTGATTAATGGGAAAAAAAGGCTCTGCAAAAAAAAAAAAAAAAACTCCTGTATATTCTGCACTGCAGTTACTGTGACAACACCAGGTTTGAGCATTAGTTGATGTATCTCTACCACCAGCACCACCCATGCTGGGCTGTGTCTCTGGAGACATATTGCAGTGTGCTGTAAAACTGTTGTAAAACGTGAGTGGCATTTTAGTTCAGAGCTCCCAAATCATATGTATTCAAGCGCAAAACTGGAAACATTTCAGTTGGACACAAAAGTAGGAAACACCCTTGAGTGCATGATTAGTCACCAAACAATTAAAATTGTTTTACAGGAAGAGAAAACACATTGATTTTGATATAAGAATACTTTTCTGACACGTGTTTGGCATATTTATCATAATTATTATGGGGATACAGGGTTAAGATAGGAAAAATTCACTTTTCATTTCATGAAGCCTTTAAAATAAAGTACCTGCATCTCTGTCTGTACAAAAATATTCATCTCAGTGTAGTGATAGTTGCTAATCAGTCTGCTGGAAGCATCCCTTGTGTATGCAACACAAACCTGTTTTCTTACTGGGTTGGCTGGATTTGGCACACATGGACACATATTAACTATCACCAAGGTTGCAAGGTCCTGGACCTCCAGCTTCTTCACTTTAGCTGTTAGTGTTTGAAGGTGATTCAGGACTCAGGGGCAAACTGGGGATGATGGAAACTAAATGATTCAGGGGTCCCAGAGCGAGATAAGAGCAGTGGACCACACATTACACACATTTACTCTTCCCAGGTCCCAGTTCACTGTTGTCAGGAGAGCCAGAATTTCTTGCAAGACCCCCACAAGGACCATAAACCAACATATTCCCAACTGCAGTGTAGGTGGTTTTTGCCCATTGTGGTAATGAGGCGTTATTAGCACAAGTTTCTCTAGAAATCGTGTTAAACTAACCTTGAGGTGTTTGAGTGGTAAAGTTGTTAAGAATCAGAAAACAAGGGACTGCAACTCAAACAGGCTTACAGCTCGAACCAATCAATTCTGAATTACAAACAGCAGAAGTTAGACTAAAAATCAAGAGGTAAACAGTCAATGCCGACCTTTGCTGCAAATACTTCATTTTGATTGGCCAACACTTAAAGTTGTTTTTTTCTTCTTTTTTTTTTTCATCTTATGTCATATTTAGAGGAGCAGTGAATTTACAGGATATAAATATTGAAGATGCACTCAAGAAAATGGTGACTAACAAAGGTGTATGTTTGTAATTGCACATATTAAGGCTAATACATACCTTTCACAACCATGTGTCCACAAGAATCCGCATTGGTTGATGGGACATAAATGGTGTCATCCATCAATGTCCATGGGGATTCACACAGACCCCTGTTAAGATGTCAGACTTATGACTGCAGCCCTAAATTTGTGACTGCATAGACTCTACTACCGTATTGGCCCGAATATAAGACGGCCCTGATTATAAGACGACCCCCTCTTTTTCAAGACTCAAGTTTGAAAAAAGACTTTTTGAACACCAAATTAATTTTTTTCCTTAAGTTGATTACATAGCGCTTAAAAGACAACAGCTTCTCTCCAAAGTCAGAGGGCAGGCGCTGGGCTAGACTTGTTCTGCGTCGCAGCGTTAGTAGTTACGCCGCATCATTCTTTTACACCAGCCGAGGCTTGCTTTGAAGTCAGCGGTGGGTATGTTTAGCTCTTTGGCTATTTCCACGGCCTTGAGCTGAATGACAGCTCTGCTGATGGGCATCCCGTCCTTTCGTTTCTCGTCCACGTACGCGCACACCCTCCTGTCAAGTTCTCCAGATTGTCGCTACGTTTCTCCATTTTCTGTTATCTCTTCTATTATTTTCTTCTCTTTTCTTTCTTACCGCTATTTTTTATTTTTCTTCTTCGTGCTACCGCTATTTTTATTTTTATTCTTCGTGACAGGGGTTCGCTTTGGCCTGGGGAGTCAAGTTCAGCATTCGCTTCAATGATATCTGGCGCCAACTAGCGTCGTGAATGGGTATAATGTCTAGACCCCGAATATAAGACGACCCCCACTTTTTCAGTCTTATTTCAATGCAAAAAACACCGTCTTATATTCGGGCCAATACGGTATATGAATAACAGGTGCACTAACTCTAGGTTTACTGGATTGCAATTAGAAAGCCGCGTTGAATGAGCGCTCTCGCTCCCATGCAGGATCACGGCATGGTTCCCGAAGTGCCGCACGTGGCAGCAACCGCTGGACTCTGTGTTCAGACATTAAAGCAGCCTCCGGGTGACCAAGTGGCAAAGGACAAGGTGTGCTGCACTTAATGTGTATTCTCTCCTTTGTCCACTAGTTGTAGCCAGAGAAAACGTCACAAGCAGATGTCTGTCTGTGCATCAGATCTCAGAAGGAAAATGTCATTGAAATGAAAAAATTGTCAGTAAAAAGTTAGGTCCAGTTTTCATTTGATGGTGCTGTGAGAAGAACTGGTGTGAGTCAGGCTGACTTACTGTTGACTGAAGACAATGGCTGACAGAGACTTTTTTGGGCATCTGGACGTGTTGTCTACTGAATTTCAATGGCGTACCCCCCCCCATAAAAAAAAAACCTATGCGGATGGGATTTTTTAATTTTCACATGCCCCTATCAGCAGTGTTGCCAGATTGGGTGGGTTTCCGGCCAGTTGAGCTACTTTTGATTACATCAGGCGGGAAAAAAATGTATTGGGCAGGTGGATGAAATTTGGTCTGGTTTAGTCTACATTTGGCAGGTTTTTAATATTGTGAATTTGTGTCTTTCAGCACCACAGGTGTGGAAAGCGGCGAGGAGAAAGAGGGGAGGGAGAGGTGCTCTGTAGATGCATGATTTTATTGATGTATAAATTGCATCATTTAGGCCTAGTCTATATAAATCTGCACCTATGACAGTTCAGCATCTGATCCAAGCACCAATCACAGCAGCGTCCCTAGCAACGGTGGGTTATACAGAAATAGGAGGTAGGTCTACGGGCACAAGTTCGAGTAAATCTATGGTGTTTATGCCCATAGTAAATTCCACTTTATTACATGTAGCTAAACAGCTGGTATTATTAATCTGGGCCTGGCGACTGCGGTCAAGCCAGCCGTCTCTCTTTTTCAGGTAGTCAAGCCAACTGCTCCCACATTTCAACTGCGCCCTTATTGCAGACTTTATGGCAAATACACTGAGACAACTGGGAAAGTCAGCACTAGCTTTTTGCAGCATGTGGAAACTTCAGGTTTTCAAGATAAAGCGTCAGTGATTTTTTTGTTTGTTTGTTTGTTTTTAAAGAAAGCAAGAGGTGTGTCTCATAAAACAAGTATGGTCCTGCACTGATTTTGAGCTGACAGGTCACATGACCTGGAAGCTATTGAGCTAAAATTCTCATTATAACATGTATTACCACAATAGCTTCCAGGTCATGTGACCTATTAGCTCAAAATCAGTGTAGAACAGTAGAGCAGCGCTTGCTGTATGAGACAAACCTCTTTCTATCCAATTTTAACACTTCTCCTGTTTTTTATGAATTTTCAATACATTTCTTAATGTAAATATGAGAACTTTAGCTCAAAAGCTTCCAGGTCATGTGACCTATCAGCTCAAAGGAGGACAGTAGAACTGCACTGGCTGTATTTACTGCGCACTTTATAGGTTGCACTTTGCAATAAGCTGTTTATTTACTGTGGTTATTTGATGCAGATATGAAGCTCTTGGGAGTTACCAGTGTTTTCTATTCCATGCATAATGATATTATGGTTTTACAGTGCTGTGATTGGGCTGGAAACTGTCAATCTGATCTGACAACACTGCCAATCAGGTGTAAATACTTGCCATTCCTGATGTGTTCCTATTGATTTTCATTAGAATATGAGTTTGTTAAAGCAATGAAAAAGCAAACAAAGGAACAACATTCGCCTCACCACCATGCAGAGTTTCTCTATGTCTCTGTATGCAGCAGCCTGGAAAGCCTACAGCTCCCAGTATCTTTGAACAATCAAATCTACTTTGATCTGGGGGTTCATTCAACCAATCAGGAACCCCCAGACCAGAATAGATTTGATTGGTCAAAGATACTGGGAGCTGTAGTTTGTTTTCAAAACAAATCCTGCCTACTCCAGCTTTAATTGATAGTATATTTGAGAGAGACAGAAAATGGGCAGAGGCAGAGAGAGAGGGGGAACGACATGCAGTAAAGGGCCTCCATATTCGGGATAGGGCGTCCCACAGAAATGCTTTTAATAGCTTATTACCATGGTCTTACGATGATGTGTACCAAATCGTCGATTGGACTAAATCTAGCAGGTGGTTCCTCCAGAAGCAGGAGGTCACTAAAATACGAGTTGTGGAAAACGCAAAATCGCCACCAAAAAAATCAAAATTCCTTCCTGTCAGGTTTAGGGCATGGGTCTGAGAGGCTTTTTTGCACATCCTGTGCATCATTTTTACGCGTGTAGGTGAAACATGTCAGAAGGGCTGAACTTTAGGGGTGCTAGAGAGCCATTTTGCCCCCCTCACGTGCAACGACTTTAGAATATGTACATTTCCACCACGCCTGAAATTTTCATGAGTTCTTGAGCATGGGCAAGCCACTAAAAATGCAATTTTTTCAGAAAAAGAATAATAAACATAGAGATTACAATATAGGGTCCCTTCTCCCGTGGTGCGCTCAGGCCTTAAAAATGCATCCATCCATCGATACATTGGCTATATCACCTCTGGAGGGGGCTATAGGGTGAAGGCAGTGTACACCCTGAAGACAAACAACCTTACACACTTACATTCACTGAAGCAATAAAATGAGAGCTAAATGGCATTGAAGCAAGTGAACATTGCATTCTCTGTATTTTCCTCCTTCTTTTTCTCTTCCTCTGCTTCTTGATTTTTATGACAGTGGACTAACAATATTGCAGCCACCAATTGTAGTGGACATATTATAAGTGTCTGCGTCTTTGTCTGGCTATGAGACAGTCTGAATACTTATGCTGATGTTTCTCCAGTTTTTTTATTCTACCAACCACATAGTGAAGATGGCCATACACAACAGAATGTAAGATCCTCTCAGAAATGCACCTTTTACCATAAATGTAATGGTAGTTTTACACATGGGTCTTATGTCTGAATGACTCCCTGAGCACACTGAGTACACAATGAAAGATGCTGTCTGAACATTTCAAAATGTCCATAGAGATATATTCCAAATGCATCAAACATCTTGGATGATTTGGTTTGTCTGTAACACGCCAAGGATTAGACACAGTCTGTACTGTTTTGTTTCCTTATTTTCATTTCCAGCAGACTAATCCTGGGAAATGCCATGCAGCTTCTTGCCAGTGAAATATCACAACGCTTTTGGTCTTTGCAAACACAAAAGCTGATCTATGAGTTTAAAGAGCTGGTCAACAATGGTGCAAGTGGAGTTGCACACTAATGCCAGATCTAAACTTGTGATCCAATCACCCAACACGCATGTTATCATTGTCATATGAGAAGAGATCCTCTTTACGAAAAAGTCCTTTTGGAAGTCTTTTTATGTTGGACTGTTGAAACCGAGGCACAAGTGTGAAATGAATGATTGAACAAGGTAGCACAAGGCTAAATATGCACAGAGGGAATTTAAACATGCCTGTTTTTGACTTACTAACAACACTGTAATAAATACATCAATTATCAATTCTTTTGGGCACAGTAGAGCAAAAGCAACAAAAAAAAAACAAACAAAAAAAACTATTTTAAAGACACCCCATGTAGTTCTCTTGTAAACAAGCAAAACTTTATATTTACTGTTGCCCATTAAAACAATGAATCTCACACAAGAACATTTCTTGTTGTTATTATTATTTCATATCATTATTAACCTACAACCGCAACATAAGGTTACTACCTCCAATCCATTTGTAGTTCAATTTTATTCACAAAAATTAAGAGAATGAGAATTTGCAAAGACATTCACAAAAAAAATTACCAAAGATACTTGCTCCCACTGAAGACATTGATTACAGACCCTGCAGGGAAAGGGAAATAACAGTACGATGTCAGAAATCTTTGGTCTGGCTACAAGCCATCCATATTAGATTCCAAGTTGCTTAGTAACTTAAATGTTCCCTAATATATGGATGATGAACAGATCAACAGAACCTCAATGATCTCAGTAATCAAAATGTGAGGAAGAGGTGAAGAAGAACCTGTCACTCTGATTGTGAGTCACGAGCTGAGTAGAGGATGTCTCTCTTTTTTGGAGAAATGAGAAAAGCATTATAAATACAAATTATTTAGTTCACACTAAAATCATTCAGTTGATGACATTATGATTTTAGGTCATTTGAGGAGATTTTAGGAGTTTGAGGAGAGATGCAAACTGTGTGTGACTCATACAACATTTGTTTTAACTAAAGTGTGGAAAAACAAGTGAACACCACAAATTCTCTGTGCCACACAAGAACAAATCAACAAACGCGTTGAGTGCACTTCCTCCCTTGTGAAAATTCATTTTGTTCCATTGTTTACATCCAAATCTGCTACCGTCTTTACCTCATGTGCCTTTGTTGGCACGTTTTTACATTTCTCTGCATCTGTTGATCAGTGAAATATTATGAAACTGACGGCAGGATCTTACGCCCACGCAAGGAAACATTGCTCTGTCGTGCTACTACTCTTCAGAGTCTTCACAGGATACCTTTAACTTCTAGGGGAGATTTTCTTACGTTTTATCACTTGATGTTTTTAAAAATGATTTCTTCCTTTTATGGAGCAGGTTAAGAGCAAAAAGATGTACAACAATCATCACACCATTGCTTCTGCACTCGTGGGATGTTATGCAGTAAAATAGAAGCAGATTAATTTTAAAAAATTACCAGTGAAGCAGGGGCAATAATTAAGGCTTCAATCTCAAAAAATCATCACTAATTCATTGTGCCAGAGCAGTAAGTACAATTCTCTTTCTTAATATAACTTCTTTCTGCCTCATGGCTGTTCTCCAACAAAGCTACCAGTCCTCACACAACAGATGCCAACCAACAAATGTCTAATGACTAAATAAAGCAGCCAAAAACATTAGGACACAGACACCTATGTGTGAATGACAAGGAGCCATCACTTTAACAGACAGATGAATCCAGCAACGTTTCAAATTATACATCAGAAAACTGCCATAGAGTGTTTGTATGAAAAAACATGGCGTGACAAATGCACAGCACCTTATGTAAGTACAATGTGGCATATACTATGTATAGCAAACACTGACATGTCTTCATCACTGGTTTTTGGCAGCGTGCCTCATAAAGACATTACAATTCTGATCCGTCTCAAAAGGTGGAGTTTTAGCAGAGGAATGGAAATCAGACTGTTTATAATTTACAGCAATACAAGTAAATGGAAGAACTCCACAGGACTTCTCTATAAAATCAATACACCAATGAAATGTTACCTTAGGTTTAAGAGGGATTAGTGTAAGTTCCATAAACCTTGGCTTTGGGCTATAAATAAAACCTAAAATGGACAAGTGCTATAAAACAT
Source organism: Caranx ignobilis (assembly GCA_021432705.1). NCBI lineage: Eukaryota > Metazoa > Chordata > Actinopteri > Carangiformes > Carangidae > Caranx > Caranx ignobilis. The sequence goes on from MU270012.1 coordinate 36,403,842, forward strand.
TCCCATTCCTTTGTGTGTTCATTGGAAAGACACAAGTCATCAGGTTTTATGTCTCTGCGACAGCCAGGAGGCTCCATGTTTTCAAGTGTCAGTTTCATCCCTCTGTCCCCCTCCACTGCATGTGATATTTCAGTGACAGTGCCAGGGAGTTTCTCCAAATTTGACACAAGCATCCACTAGGCCTCTAGGATGACCTGATTAGACTTTGATGGTCAAAGGTCAGTGTCACTGTGACCTCACAAAACATGAGTATGGCTTCTTCAGTGTAATATATGAAGAGGGCTTTTTGGTAACTACTTCAGACACTCATTCGAACTGATGATGGACTGATTCGATTTATCGTGCACAAAGGTGAAAGGTCACTGTGACCTCATCAAATATGGTCATGGTTCTTGGCCATATGTCATGGATTCGTACTCAAATCAACTAACAGGGAAGAAATTAAAAATGAAGATATTTTACATCCATGTTCTGCAAAAACACTCCTGCCCATCATTCAACACTGTCTCAGGAAGGAGAGACTGTGACCACATTTCCTACATCTTGGTTGGCTGGTTGGCAGAGGAGCACAAGGGGTGGTAATTCTAGTTTATTTCAAATTATAGTGTCTTCTGTGGTAAGACATCACTTATGCTGTTTACATAACTAGATGGTACTTGGACACCTGCCACAATGACATAATGGAAAATATACAATAGTGTAAAATAACAGTGCATGGCAGTGGTAGGGGACTAAGTCAATTTAAAGGTAGATTTTCAGGCAGTTTGGTAATTGCATGCAGGATAACTGTAGGGGTTAAACATAAAATTGGAGAGAGGATGAGTGCTTACAGCAGCTGATGTTCATCCTGTCTCTGTTTGCAAGGTGCTGTAGGCCGATGAATAATTGAGACTGTGGATGTACAGCCACAAAGTGTAGCACTGGGCCGGCTGTGATAGAGCCTGGCTGAACAAACCGAGAACAGCAGGAGTGTTTTAGCAGGCTGGCTGCCACTCTGTGATGCCACCTCTAGTCTGGCAGGGACAGATCGCTGTGTAACGAGCCTCATTAGAACACAACTCCATTGCCACATCAAAGGCTTCCCTTTTTACACCAGGAGTGGGATCACAATCCTTGGGATATTTCAGCACCTACTCCATCCCCCAAAATCTTCACATCTCACGTCTGGAGAGCAGGAGAAGGCAAAGGCAAAGTTTTGGGTCATTTTTTTAGATCTCTGCTGCAGAGTAGTGGAGGCGGCCCTAATTAATACAGAATTATGATAATGGTTTGGAGGATGGGGAAAGGGCAGATGAAGCCTCTTATTATCTCCCCCGCTCAGGTGATGATGGATCCAGACTCTGATGTTCTCTGAGACTGCGAATGGACTAAGTAAGACTTTTTCATTGTGTCAAGTCAGCAGCTCCAAAATCAAGATGCTTCTGCAGCCCCCCCCCCCCCCCCCCCCCCTCTCTCCCCCTGGGCTGACACCACTGTCCATTCTTTGGTCAGGGTATTCATACTGGGTTGTAAATATCTCAGGGAGGAGACTGTGACCTCGTTTCCACCTGATCTCCCACACACACACGCACGCACGTGTACAGGCACCTCCTTCTCTGTTCTGCATTACTCTAATTGGAGCTCAGGGTATGCAGCCTTTGCCAGACACCCCCTTCCCTCTGTGTGTCTCTATCACTCTCTCTTTCTGCTTCCTTGTCAAAACCACATTTCTGTCTCTCTGTCACGTATCTGTCTCTCTGTCAGTTTTCGGCTGAATTGAATTTCAACTTAAGCAGCAGTTTTAGCCAGCTTTTTGTTGTATGTTTTTCATAGGATTTTCAGGGGGTTATTTGTTCTACTCTCTGGGGGATGTTTCCTTGTAGACTCAAGGCAGAGCCACTGAGGTACAAAGTCAGAAACTGAAACCTCTGGTGCATTACTTTATGTCAAAAAAAAAATTAAAAAAAGAAAAAAATATATGGTGCTGGACCTTATTATCACACACGTTCCTCTGTTGAAAATCACCACATCTATATCCACACTTCAAACTATCAATATATTGTCAGCAACTGCATTTTCTTGTATGTGTCCTCGGTTGATTAATGAAGAGCCGAGAGAAGCAAACAGCTCTCCAGCATTCAGGCATTCACATCACACTGACTACAAACTCCCCTGCCACAGCAGCTCCATACTCCCACCCCCCTCACTGCAGCATCTACAAACATGAAAATATTATCAGCAACATTATTTATGGAAACTACTAAATACTACTTCCACAGTGAGATTCATTAAGTGTGCACCTACTGGGATAAACACACAATTTCACAAGTTCAGCTCTGAATGCTCTTACACATTACTCGTTTCCAGATGGAAAGCTGAAGAAAAGAGTCAAAAGGCTTCTCTCATCCAACGCTTAATTATATGAATTTGTTAAACATTCGTTTGCTTCAGATTCTGGCTAAGGAAACATCTCACTGCACGTTTCAATAAACAGGACTGAGTCAGTAAGACTTTCAGACCTCCTGGCCCTCATACTGCTCTTCAACCAATCATAGTCCCTGAGATGGGTTTTGACTACTCAAGGGTGTTAGTGCCTTTAAAAACAGTGCTGCAGGAAAATCATTTTGCAAATGGTTAATGAAACTGGCTCAATATTGCTGTAACTGGTCAAACACACCAGCTGCCTCACTGAAGAATCCAACTCTTGTCAGAGTTTCCCACCATGCACCGGTAGCTCATTAGCCTGAGCAGCAGTTGTGCCTCGTAGACCGAGGGACCTGGGACACAGGTACTTCAGCTACAAGAGCACTGGGTAATAAGAGTGATGTGGAGTCAGTCAGAAGTGAAAATAAGTGGTTCATGTACATTATCTGTGTTCCTCATTCACTTTTCACATCAGAAACCATGTTTGGCTGTAAAGAAAAGTTACAACATTACCTTTATATACTTGAGTGTGAGTGGAAGTTTTTCTCCAATCTGTAGTAAAGCTTATTTGATGGGGTGTTGCCTCTCATTTACTTTTTTTAATCCAGATTGTTCAAGTCACTCTGAGTGTTTTTCTGCACACAGTCTTTTCTTTTCTTGTGCGTGTGACAGAAAAACAAATTTGTTTTTATTCTTCATTATAGCTGTTCTGCTGGGAGATTTGGATATCATTTTTGCTTGTGATAAATCAGATGCAGATGTCAAAATGTCTCAAGTGGGTTTAGTATATAAGTATCAACTGTTGCACACTAACGTGACAGGTGGATTACAGTGATAACTGTTGATGCTGCTATTATTTTCACAATAATAAACAAAAACTCCCTTATTGTGTGTGTAGGCTATGTTGATTCTGACATTAACAAAAGAAAGAGGTATCCTGGAAATACACTGCTCACGGTCACTGAATGTTGAGACTGATGGCTTTTGTTGAGGTATATGGCTAATTCCTGGAAGCAGTGCGACACCTGATACTGTGCCCGAATTCATCCTGGTTAGATACACACAGACCAGAAGCTGCAGTGCAGACACTGAATGATAGTTTTACGATTAGTTGATTACGTCAATTGTTGACGCGGAATTTTAGTGTCGATGCATCGTATTAAAAACCGTTGTTTAAGTCTGTAGTGAACCAAATGAAGATCATTTGTTCATTTGTAACAGAGTTGCACTAAAGGAACTGCAGGGTGCAGTATTGCCTCTGTTGTGTGCCATGACTGCAATGCACAGATGCACGAAAGAGGAAGAACGTATGGATGATGGTGCGACCATCAAGACGCAGAAACATAGTCATAAAAAGGTGAAGGAAACGTGAGACTGAAACTTCAACAAGTATGAGAGCGTTTCACCAAAAATAAATCGACAAAACGAGTAAACTGTCATAACTGCACTAGGGCGACGCACAAGAATATGAAGCTGGAGGCACATGGGAGGCTACAGGTACCCGTAGCTCCCTCCCTCCACCCAACCTTCCAGGTTGGGTCAAGGCATTTGAAATTTGACATGAGGACTCATTGGACTTGTTACATAATGCATGCTTCCATGTTGCACTCATGGAGATCTCATCTGAACAGACTTCATTCAAAGAAATCACATCCTTAACTTGAAACATAAATAATCAACTTTTAACAACAACAATAAAAGTCGTTTAAATTTGGTTCAGGCCCATAAATACACTAATGGGCTGGGTCGGCCAGGCTCAGACAGAAGATTGGCTTGTTCGACCGAAAATAGACACATAGTCAACTGCCAAAGTAATTGTTAGACAGACAGCCCTAGTTTTAACCCATAACCATTTAGGTTACAATTTTCTCAGGCTTTTACAGTAAAACTTTCAAAGCTTTGTTTAAGGTCACATGTCAGTTTCTGGTTTCATGAGCCATCACATCTAAATAAGTCATCAGGTAGGAGTGTAGCCTTGTCCACCTGCACCTATTAGACAGTTGTAACACTTGGTGAGCCATCTACACTGCATTGTAATGTAAAGATTCAAATTTGAGTGAGTATCAAACCTGGACAAATATGGCAGCTAGGAGCATTAGTGCCACTGTTAGAAGCCTTTGAGCCTTTGCAGACATATGGGACATGGATTAAGAGCAGTCCAACAATTTTATATCAAAGTCGCTTTTCATTCTATTTTGTGATATCAGGTAATTGCAGTAAAACATAAAAAGCTTCAGGAGAAGTGTAAAAAATAAAAATAAAAGTATTAAATACCAAAAACAAAACAGAGTCAACTTTTTTTCCCTAATGATCAAGATCCTCTTCTCTTTGTCCTACTCCATCTGCCCCCTCTCCACCCCCCCCAACCCCCACCCCCCACCCCCTTCCCAGATCAAAGTAGCTGCTGTAGTCATTCCAGCACTGTTTAATGAACATATTCCAGTCCACCCACATGCTTATTCAGAGCCGCCCACATCAAAGAACTTAGGAGGAACCTTGACTGTTGCTGTGATGAAGACTAGGCTTACCACCCCGTTATTCCAACTCTGCCTCGGGCTTTGGCTACAGAACCTGGGAGTTCCTCAGCTCGGTGTCCTTCTTCCTGACAGTGCTGAGGTGCTGAGGCCTTGTTTAGATTGTCAGCAGCTTAGCAAATAAAAAGTCAAAAAAGTCAAAGGTCAAGTTGTAAACTTAAAAGCATTGTTGGGCATGCTGGTTTATGAAAATGTGTCCCTGTGGAAATTGCTTACATCATGCTGCTACAGAAAATCTTATGAACTGAGGACACTTGATATCTCCTTTATGTGAACTGACATTAAGGAGATATCAAATATGTTCACACCCACTGAAATTTTCTAGGTGTCAGTGTCAGTTCTAGGTGTTGATGTCTTCCTTATTAAGTCCCCCTGAATCACTACCATTTTGTTCTTGACAAGCTTTAAGTTTTAATCTGTGGCATTTTCTTAATAACATAATTTATTTATTTATCTAAAAGATTTTCTACGTGATGTTTCACTTGTCTCCACTTAATAACCCAGTCCACATGTAGCTTCATAAAGGAAGGAGAAGTAAGAACTCATGGAAAGAGTAATGAATGTGGAGGAAATCAAGCATGCTAAAAGGGGATGTGACTGTCTCAAAGCCCCAACTGTAACACTGGGATTACCTTTCCATGAAGAAAAGCACTTCAAAAGTGAGAAAGACCCGGAGATGTGGCTCTCACAGAGCTACGTCTGATACATTAACTCAAAGGTGGTTCTGCTGGTCATGATCCTGCCCGGACTGATTTTGATTTACCTCTAAATTAACACTGCTCTGTTAAAAAGATATTTTTAAACCTGAATGGCATATGTAACATACACGGCGTGCTGGTTTCTGTGTCGGCTTGTGTTTGGATATGAAGGCTGTCAGAATTGTCATCAGCAGAGGCTTTATGTGAGGAGGTGGTGGGAAACTCGCATGTTCTTGAGGAATCTGTCATACTTAGTGTTGATTTCAGAAATAGCAATAATATACCGTCAGACTAAAGCGCCACAGGGGCAGATGGCAGTTTCAGTGAATCACCTTTCCAGCATGTTCGCGACCAGATGGACCAGTGGGACAAAAATATCCACATGAGAAATGTTCTTATCCTAACCTCGTACAAATCTTATGAATGACTTAATTCTATGTGACGGTTTTGACGTAAATGGAAAATGCAATAGATGTTTGAAGGCTTTTGTTGTGCTGTTTGTAATCGATCGTGACTTGGCGATTTCGGAATAACTCACAATATCAAACTATTATGATACAGAGCGCTATGCAAGATCTCACAGTAAACAAAGTTCGCACACCTGACATCAGTACATTTTCAGTTGCATACGGTGATGTTCAGGAACCCCAAACTCACTTTTCCCCTCTATACACAAACACAAAACTGGAGTTTTCCCAAATTTCCCCAAACTTTGGCCAAAATTTTCAGAAATAATCGTTTTCAATGAACTAAGACAGAGTTTTCATGTGGAAGGCGAAAACGCTTTAACAGATATCAGTTTTTCAGATACCCAGCTACATGTGTGCATGGCCTCAGATGACAGAAAAGTTTCCTGTGTGTGTGTTTACGTTCACTCTCTGTAGGAGTAGTACACTGATTGGTCCTGTTCTCGTCATGTAGCCAGTATGTGTTTATGTCCAAGTGTGTGTGAGCGTGTGTGTCTCTTCATCAGAGGAAACAGAGCCTGGGTGTTGACACAGAGCTGAGTAGTTAAAGTGTAGGCTATGCGTGTGTGCAGGACAGCATCTCAGTTCCACCTGGTCTGACAGTGTGTGTGTGTGTATATGTGAGAGGAGTGTTAATGTAGCACAGTCTTTATTGATTTTATTTGTGTCATGAGTGTTGCAAAGCCAAAGTCAGACCAGACTACCTCTGTGTTTTGTTTTCTGCTGTGTCCCATTGTGAGTTTCTTCTTCTTTTCAGCAAGTTTACTCATTTGACAGGCCCTGCTATGAGGAGTCATTCACCAGTAACTCTGGCAACACTTTATAAATATATTGATATTTGGCACCAGTATATTGATGACATTGTGAGAGGAAGATAACCACGCTGATATGGTCTTCCACTTCTGCATCAAGATAAGATTCGACAAAATCTCAAGGTCAGGTGAAAACAATATCCTCTTGTAAACACAAATGAATCCCTGTGTCTTGCACAAACAGACTAGTCCACACATGTTTCCATTTACTTCATGGGTAGTTACAGTAGCTATGGCTGATACAGACAAAAAAGCTGCTTTCTGCTCATGTTAAATGGGTAGCACCTGTGGAGCACTTTCCTGCTCATATTAAGCACTCAAAGAGCTTCAACAGACAACGCTCACTGACATATTACAGCTGCATGCACACTGCATACAACTTACACACATGTACACACTGATGGTACATCCGGGGTAATTAGGAGTGCAGTATCTTGGCCAAGGACACTTCAACATGCAGTTCTAGTAATCAAACCATTGGATGACTCACTCTACCTCCTGAGTCACAACCGCCTACAACACTTTTTCAAGTTTCAAGATTGGAAGTATTTATACTTATTCTATACCCTTCATGTTCAGAGGTTAGATTTTAGTTCAAATCCTTTTCAGAAATTTCAATGCAACGAGCCAAACACAACTTAGACATTGGAAGAACTTACAAAGTTCTTGTGGCAAACATTTTGGCAAACATTCACATCCAGCATAAAGTTTTGAGTTTATGTTGAACTTCATATGCAGTCCAACATGCTCCACTTTGAGCTTCTTTACTCTCTATCTACTGCTGAGGGAAATATCTGGCAGCTGAAAGTGCCACTGCTCACTAACTGGTTGTTAACTTTGTCTGCTGTTCATTGCTTGGGCAGGTAGTGAACGGTGGTTTGATCAGAGCTGTTTGGCTCTGCTGTGGAGGAGCTGAGCCAAAACACTGTGGCTACTTGCTGTACATTTTTTTTTAAATATTAAAATACAAAGTAGTGCAGCTATAGGCGAGAGTAAACGTGTTGGGCAGACTTTTTGTCCTCTTGTTTCTATCTCCATAACAACACCAGTACTCGTGCTCCCACTTTTTCTTACCTGCAGAAACACAAATTAAGCCAAGGACAGCTTTGTCTCGCGGTCATCCTCCGGTCTGCTCGCAAATGCATATGTGCTTCAAGTACCTCAGTATCAAGCCTTTTCTAAAGAGTGGTGCCGGCAATGTTACAGATATTTTGGTTACTCCCTGGAGCTGCATTTGGAACACCATGATAGTGGCGACCTTGCGCACCACAAAGGGATGCATTCAGGTCCAGGGGGAAAACCCCCAGATAAAAGAAGATGAGTCCATGCAACCCATTGGCTGATTATCCGTCTTTGCTCATGCAAACTTGTTTTACTCTCTCATTCCAGCTTTCCTCCAGCAAGAGGAGATAGTTCCTGCTTAAAGCATCCACACATTGCAGGAGGTACAGACCATGATGAAGGACCCACAGGTTGTTTTCCTGCCACCCTGCATGTCTCAGCTGTTCACACCATCAGATGTAAGGACAGGTGAGTGGAGGGATAACTGTCTTTTGTTACCCCCATCATGCCCCGCCCCCTCCTTTCACCCACCACATCTATGTGCAGCATGTGCTGCACAGATTTTGATTTACAGTTTCCATTAATTGATTTAGAGCTCAGAGTGAGATTTACCTCATTGAATTTCATGTCAAGCTTACATTATCTAGATGATCGCAGGGAGAGGGTTTGTAGTGGAAATGGTTTTGCTTGATTATCAGCTAAATAGCCAGTGCTCTGTTGTGGTTACCTCAGAGGGCAGTGAACTCATGTCCACAATATGGTTTCTGGGAAGGAGTTTCATAAAAAAAAAAAACAAAAAAAAAAACAAGATCCTTATTCATTTTGAAGGATAAAAAAACAGTTCAGGGAAGTCAAAAATGTTGTGACTATCATGGCTCATGTCACTGCCCAGCTCTCTGTCTGAGTCAGGTAGATCTGGCCTGGTAGAGTGGTGGTGAATTATTGGTTGTATTTGTCCACTGCAGGCAAACAATTCATCCTCTCAAAGGATGCTGGTTGTGAAGGGAAGTGAAGGTGACCAGTGAAAGGTGATGACGGTGCATTTCTTAAGAGCCATGAGGTGAGTTTGCTCACTCACTGTCACTTCAAACGACCGCAGCAGGCCACAGCGGCGCTACCTTAAAACGTTATCTATTCTTGCACTCACACAAAATAATGGAGATTAGGAATTGATCTCATCATAAAGATTTATTGTGGTAGAGAATGCGTCGCCGCACAGAAATTATACATTTCCTTTGTTTTGTGTAATAAAGCTGATATTAAAGATTTTTATTTCATTTCCGTTCTTCTTGTCTAACCAGTAAAAGATTACTCAGTGAGGACTCAGCGGCAGGCCTCTTTTAATTTGTGTATGAGCTCCTTAATGTTTAGATTATTCCTCCCACCTCACATCTCAGAGGAACAGCATAATCAAGCAAGTCACTGCACACAGTACCAGCACAGTGGCACCTTGTACCCATGCAACTGTGTGATCAAATTTTAAAACGTGACACTTGATACTTGCTTGACACAAATCAGTAACACATGATAACTCATAACTCAGATTTTGTGCTGTATTTAAAGGAACTATTTGTATGTTTTCTGTTGCTACATAACCAGCATTAGCAGTAAACAGATGTTTACTTATCAGTGTAGAAGAAACAGGTACCACTTCATTATGGTAGTCACTAACATCTGTCTCCAGAGGTGGAAAGAGGTGAAAAGCAAAACCAGTGTTCACTCTTGTCTCCATCAAATCTGTTCTCCTACTGATATTAGCATGCAATCCAGCTAGTCCATCTAATCACTTTCAGATAGCGAGTCATTGTCTTCTCTAATCTGCCCTGAAGACACACTGCTGCACATCCAGTGTGCACAGTCCACACTGGATCCATCTTTTTGTTATTTTAAGACAAAACTGTGATTATACACCACACCAGGTTTCACTTGTACAGACTAATTGTTCTCCTATCCTCAGATGTACTGTATGTGACGCTTAATCTTTGTTACATTCCTTCGAGGGATTACCCCAATCTAACATTGTTGCACTTACAATGAATAGGAAAGCAGTGATGCAGCAGTAGCAGAGATTACATCCTTTTTATTATCTTCCTGTGTCTCCTTCACATCAAAAGCCAGTTCAAAGCTTTTAATGTGCAGCAGTAGCAAATGTTTGCATTTTGGCATTAGCAGTAACTTAATCCAGCTCGACTATTGATGAGAGAATATCACAAACCCTGACACCGTGGCTTGTTTTCTGTGAAACCAACCTTGCATTTGAAAGATTTGAAAGCAGTTTGAATCCAATGAGGCAATGTCAGACTCTGTCACAAACAATGAAATCTCCTATATACAGAGGTAGGCTACATACAGGGGTTGTGTTATAGCTCACTGGGTGGCCCTTTGCTGCATGTCATTCCCCCTTTCTCTGCTTCCCCATTTCCTGTCTCTCAACTGTCCTATCAGTTAAAGGCAAAAAGCCCCCAAAAGACTAAGAGAGGTACATACAGAGTGGAAATACACTGAATGGCTATTGCTGGAAATAAAGTATTATTTGTCAATGGTATCCTTTCAAGAAACAGCACCTTCTTTCATGAAAGTAATCATGACTGCATTTTAAAGTCTTGTGTCTACCCTCTTAGTTTTTTAGAGATGTGTTTGTATGCGCTTGTATGAGTCAACACAGGTTGAATTTGACCTCGAGAAAAAAATTTGATTCACATTTTCAGTCACCGTCTGCTGAAATCTGATCAGTGTTTGAACCATGTGTCAGTGAGCCCACTGCCTCATTTAAGTTCCTCTCCAGACTAGCTTGTACTGGGTTGACAGGTGAAAGAGCCGTGCATCATGATGGTTGGCTGAGTAAGTCGGAGAGACTCTGCCACATGTTCAAGCCTCAGTCAGAGACAGACTCAGGTGTTTGTTGTGTAGACTGGTAATCATAGTTATTTATTTTTGATGTTTCTTAGCTCGTAACTGGCAGTGGCTGTGCCAATATGATCTCTTGCTCTCTGTACTAACAAGGTTTCAGTGACTGGAGAAATGGCAGTGTGCATCAAAACGGTAAGTGTTAGAGGAAACATCAGACTCACTCAGCCACACGATAGAGCCTCAGTCAGACCCAGGCCCAGATGAGCTGTCTGTTGTGCACTGAAATCAGCAACGAGCAGACATATTGTATCAGTCTGGGTCCATGTGTTCTTGTTCAGAGGGCACTGAGAAAAGGAGAGAAGTGCAGAGAGCTCACCTTCACAAAAGTGCCACAGTTGTTGTTTATTATCTTGCTACACTTCAACCTCACCATGCCTTACTTGGATGGCTTTCTCTTATCATACATGGACTAAACAGAAGCCATGCCTTCCCTAAACATTACTCTTTTTGAGGAGTGAAAAGAATTAAGGGCATCCACCTCCTTCAAGGTGCGCTGCTCGACTAAAGGGAAAACAAAAGTGCAGGCTGATAACGCAGCCTGTCCCATATCTAAACAACACAGTATATCTAAAGGGCATATTTCACAACTTCCACTTTTACGATGTCACAGTGGTTAGTGTAATTGGCCTCTTGGCGACAGAGATAGGGTCAGTTGGTTGTTTGGTCACCAGTGTGTATACAGTGTCTGTGCTCTGGAAGACATTATGGCAGGAAAAATAGTGAAACTGAACGGGTTCATCACCTGGGTGTTGTGTCATCAGTATCGATAAGAGCTGACAATTTCTGTGTCTACTGTAGAGTCATTTGACCAAGATGTGAATGGTGATTGTTCCATTCTGTATTGGTGAAAAAAGGTCGTTAGTGGGCATTAGTGTTTTTTCCTGTGGAAAAAGGCCTTGAGTGGTTGTGCTAATCTAAACTGTCACTCTTTATATTGCCAAGGTGTGGGGTTTATTTTTCTATCCCCCTGTTCCCACGAGTTGATCGTATTGGTTCTGCAGGTATATAGCTTATGAAGCTGTGTATCTTTCTCTGTTTTTATGAGACTGTAACTGTGTCATTGCAGATCCAAGGTGGAAAGATGCTGTTATGGCGTTGACTGCTTTGCACCCATGGCATGTCTCATATTATATAAAAAATACAAGATGAACTTGATTTTCATCTTGGGTGTCTTTGATATCTATTTTTACTAATGCCTGGAATTGCAGAACAACTTCTTTAGGACGTCAAACCATTGACACCTTCAGACAGATGGCAGCTGATGATACTACAAAATGGGTTACGTATTAGAAGCGGAGGTGATAACATCCATCACCACAGTCACCATGACCCGAATAGTGACATTGACAAAAAGTCAAGCCCTTTGCACTCTCCACACACTTATCAGACATGCATTAAAGTAGTTTCCAAGTACTTTTCAATGATGGTGCAAATTGGAGTTGCAAGGTCTCTGTGTGTGAGTCAGAATAGCTGCACGCACTTTAGCCCAAGCCAGTCCTACTGAGTTGGCTGCCATACAATCCCCCCCTAATATAATAGAAACCAATTAACTGAGTGGGTGGCTTTACCCAAATCTTGATTTAAAATGGAGCTTTATTAAAAAGAGTTACAATGTGGCAGCATGCTTAACCTGACTGGTGGCAGAGATATGATAAGGAATGTAATCCCTGAGGCGAGAGCTGATTAGCTTATCCAGTCAGAGTCACAGCTAGTGCAGAATGAAAATGGCTGCCGTCTTGGGAAAAAAGTCAGTTATTCAGTTATTTAAAGCCTTGACAGACACAAAAAGTATTTTGTTTTCACAGCCATGTTGAAAGACTAGCTTAGTGAAAGGCAGACATATCTATCTATCTATCTGTCTATCTATCTATCTATCTATCTATCTATCTATCTATCTATCTATAGGAAGTAGTCAATTGATGTTTAATGTATGATAATCCATAATGCATCATGTTTGTTGCTATGAAACATGCCCTTGCTCCTCACCCAGTGTTGGCTTTTATTTGATCCTTGCCAGAGCCCTTCTGTCAATCAACCAGTGAATATAAAATGTAATGTAAATGGGGCTGTAGCAGCCACCTCCAGCTGGCTTGTTTGACTTGGCTGGCCGGCCCTGTGTATTGAAGGTAGGACCATCTTTTACTCCTGCAGCCTTCCTGTTTGCCTGCTCCTTGTCAGTGTTTATCTATGGATTACACCTTGTCTGCATGTCGCACTCCAAATGCTGCTTCAGCTTCTTGCTGAACAAGCATCTCTCTTGGATGGGCACTGTGGTGCAAATGAGGAAACAGCATATTTTTACACACAACAGGATTTATGGGAAAGGTGTTTTGGATTTAGGCCTTGTTTTTTTTTTCTAAAAATATAATTGTGTTCTTGCAAATTGGTATTATGTCCTGTAAGATGGAAATTGAAATGTGTGTCATGGCAAAATATATGTTGGTCCTTCTGCAGTGTATAGATTAGGGAGGCAGTTTGGCTTGTCACTTGGAGTAGCTGTTTTCTAATCTATAATAGAGTATTTCAAGGAATAATGTCCATTTCCCTTCTTACTAACTGTAACCAAGTGTTTGAGATGCCTAATCCTAACCATACCTTCACCATAGTTCATTTCACATAACCACAATCTTTCCCCAACATTACGTACTGTAACTGCTATATGGAAATATTGCAGGAAGCAGTAACTTTATAAACATTGGCTTTCAAAGTAATCCAGGGTTTTGCAGAATTTTCCAACACTGACATTCTTGTCTGGTGGCAGAGTTGAAAGAGCTACAGATTCACTTCCTGGAACCATGTCCGAAAAGTGCCCTTAAGCAGAAAAATCACCCGTGTCTCTTTATTCATTATTAATTGCACTCTATATGAACTTTTGGTTGTAGGATAAATCTGTAAAAAAAAACAAAAAAAAAACAGGACTGTCAACATATACCAGCCAATTCTTGATGAATACATTTTCAATCTTCCTGAAAAAAACTGACAATATTTTGGAATCGTCGTTGATGAAGTTTGGCAAATATCAGAATTTTATCTTGAAAACTGAATTTTTGAAAACATTTTGAATTCTGCTCTCTGCAGTCAATGTAAGAATGGCATTTTTAATCAGATTTTCTCTTATGAAGCAAAACACTTATCGTTAAAAACAAATCACCAACATTTCCATGCTGTCAAGATACAATTTATGTATCAGATTTTTGTCTTGATAACTGAATTTTTGGCATTTTTGAAATCTGCCTTGACAGCTGCTGTCTGGCTGATAACCGCCTGAGTCCATGCATTAAGCCACACACCGGGTCTCATTTCTAGCCAATTAGCTCAATGAGTTAGAGTCTGGTTCTTGGTATCAGAGGTTGTGAGGTCAAGCCTCTGCTAAGGCAGAATGGACATTGTAATGCTGATCTTCTTGTTGTCTCCCTATTTTGTCTCTTGTTACTCAAAATTGCCTAAGTTTGTCCAAAATTGTCTAAATTTGTCCTAAATTGCCTGGCCCCGACCACTGCTGCAAAGCAGCTTTAATTCCATTTGGTTCTGGTCAGGTTCCTTTTGTGATCATGACTACACACATAGTCTGCTGCACAGGATAATTGATCAGTAGCTGATATAGGCCAAGATAATGGTGGACTATATGATATGAAATCAGTCTCCTTTGTGAATTATAATCTTCCCCTTTTGGTCCTTTCTGATTGGAATCTACAAAGACTGTCTTGTTCATGAAGATAAAACAGGGAAAAACACAATGTTCTTAAAGGGAAAAAGAAACTCTGGCCTTTTAGTCAAATGATAGCTCACCTTTTTGACTGACAGGGCATTTCTTGATGAAACATCTACTTGACATGGGCTGCATGTTGCCAACATGCACCTTGATGCGCAGGGGGCTAATTGCAGGGCAGCATGGTGGGACACCGCCTGCTGTTAAATAAGTGTACAGAAGTACCAGATGCCAGACTACTGAAGATACTTGGAGGGAAACAGGTCACTGCTTTATTTTTTAACATGAAAAATTCTCCTCCAACACAACGCCATGTTATCAGATAGATCTTGACTTGAGGGAGCAAGAAAACTTTAAACTTTAAATATAAATTAATTATTTTATCACTATTACAATAGGTCACGAAGTGCAACAGTAAAAAGAAGAATATGCTTCACTCTGACAGTCATCACTAAAAGCAAACTAACATTATAAGGCTCTGGGGTCACAGGCATGCAACAGAAACCTTTAATTAGATGTGACAAAAAATTCTACTTTAACTGGTGTGCACACGTTAATCAAGGAGGTGAGACATCTCACATATGAGACCAATAAGATATCCCCACATGAGGACTTCATTTCACCCTCAAGCTAAACAAGCCACAAACATAAAGTAAATTAGTGGTGGTGTGGTTGCCCGGGGGTTAGAACGGCAGTACTGAGAATGCTGATATGTTATGATCAAGCTACACATAGGCCAGAAAGACTGAATAATATCAAGTAACATTAAAGTAATATAGAATTAATATCACTGTTGTTTAAACTTATCCTCAAAATAAATCACATTATTGTTGTTGTTCAGTTTAATAATTTGTTTTAACAGAAAGTCTAAGAATGAGTAGTTGAAGTCGATCCATCTCACCCTCACCCTTTCCCCATGCGGATGTTGTTGCTCTGCAGTAAACTTGCCCTATTTCAATCCTGCGCCCAACATACTTGCTACGACTGCTTATCACAAACATGAGCTATTTGCTGTGATCCTGATTCTGATTGTTTCTCATGGGAAGACAGTCTGATGTCAAGTGTTTGTGTATTCACTGTAACTAAATGTTACAGCTCGTCTGCGCAGGGGACATTTCAGTCACGTTTCATGGGCGCCTGACAGAACATCCAATATAGGCCCTTCAGCTGTTTCTTACTCTGTGCAGGTAACAACAGTGATTTTGTGTTGGTGCTCTCGGTGCTGTTGAAACTCAGGTGACCTACATACAGTGCTGTGCTAAACATGCATGCTGTGTTGACATGATCCAAATTTTCAGGAAAATTCAAATTCAAAATTCAAATTTTCAAGTTAATTTGTAGAAAACTTCCAAATTGAAATGAAATGATGTTTCCATCCGTTAGGAGCTGGGTTCATGTAATTAAACAGCCTGTGGTGCTAATTAAACCTTTAGCAGGAAAAGAGGGCCCATTAAAATGTGTAACATACATGCTTTATGTTTGCTGTAACTGGTTGATTACAATGCACATACAGGTGATGCTGTGGCTACTGATATGTTGCCTTCACTGCACTGGCAGCACAGAGTTAGAGAATCAGGATCCTGGTTCAGTCCCTATATTAAAAACTCTCTTTCATTTCTTACTTAAGTTCTTTAATGGACAGATTTTGAGGTATATTGCATTATTATTTATGGTCAGGCAACTGTGCAAGTATACAGTGCACATAATTTCCTCTGCCCATATTGCATGATATTAAACTGAGTCAGACCTGAACATCCTACACAAAACCTGGCAGGATAAACACTCCGTTTGAAAGTATCATCCCGTCCCCCTTTTTTTCTTGTGACTGATTCTATTCCTTCAGTGTGAGAAGCCTTTTTTTTGCCACTTTAGTTTAATATTTATTTACAGTCATTTCACATAGAGGCTCTGACTTCTTTTTTTTAATTACTTTTTTGTCTATTGCAAGGCAACAATTTCATTGTATCATGTGTATTTACTAGGGGTGTCCCTGGCTAAGAATATTCATAGTTGAATCTGATTCATCAGATTTTGCCTTTAGTCAACTAATCATTGAATCATTTTGTTTTTTTCTTTGATTCATGATCATTTGCATCATTTTACACTCCAGAGAAAACAGCTAAAACACCTACATAAAAAATGTAATTCTTCAGTTTGCATAAGATAACAATAACAGGACATTCTCCATCCATCCTTTTCTTAATCTCATTCATTAGGCTCATGTGCACGACATGCATCACTGATTCTCTATTGAGGACGGTGTAGTGATGAGTGGGCCTATGTGAGTTTGTGCTGTGAATTAATAAGTGTGTATGGCAAATGAAAAGTTGTAGGCCAAAGTCCCATCGCTATGTGGGCATGATATTCGCTTGTAGCCGATTCAGGGGTCAAATATCACAGCACCATGGACAGCACTGTTTTTGTGGGTGCATATGTGTGTGTATACAGGTGCTGCACAATCGATAGACAGAGAATGCATCACTTAGTTTAAACTTCCAAATAAAACCTTTGGCCCAAATTCAGTTTTCCGAAGTGAGAGGAGGCGAGGCGGCCCTTTCCCAACCCAAGACCTTTTGTCTCCCTCTGATCTTCTGTCTTCTGTCTGATCTTCTGGGACTTCATGGACAAATTAAGCACTTCTGATGTTTGTATCAAAATACGAATACGAATACGAATACGAATAAAAATACGAATTACTTTATTAATCCCCAAAGGGAAATTCATTAGTCTGTCAGCTCATCTACCATTTGCAGAAGAATTCAAAAGCCTGAAGGCTGTGGGTATAAAAGATCTTGTGTATCTCTCTGTCCTGCAACGAAGAGAGAGGAGCCGTCCACCACCGCTGCTTCTTTGATCCACCAAGGTGTTATGAAGTAGGGTATATATCATGAATTATTAGAAAACAAAGAAATTCCATGTAAAATCAGATATTCGGCAGCAGTGAGCACCCCCATATAGTCAGAATGGCACAATCTTTTTTTCATAACCAAATTTTGTGACGACTTGACGGAAAGGTTGGCAGATCAGAATCGTCGACTATTCAGGGTTACCCCTACTATTTACAATATTTAGGAAAATCTTTCCCAGTTCCACACAGACCATGCAGAAAGCATGTGTCTTTAAGAAGATGGTAAAAAAAAAAAAAAAATAAAAAAAAAACTTCCTTAGATGACAACACTTATTTTCTGAGAGCAGGTATCATATTTCTCAAAATGATGGACATCTCATTTTGGAAAGAGCCTTAAAATTGCAAAGCTGCCTACGCTCACCATTTGTCCTGTCGCTTGCTGTGTTGAAGTGTAGTGAAGGTGACAGAAACCACATTCTTACCTCTACACCTGTCTCCCTAACGACTCAGCAGTCGCCACCTCACAGTCTCGTTCTTCTTTGTGACTCCAATTGTTCTTCCTGGCTTTAGTTTCCAGGAGTGCATGCCCATAATCACCGTAGAAGTGCCACTTTTCACTTGATGTTTGCTGAATTGTTACTTTGCTACACTTTGCCTCTGTCCCTTGAGAGGAAAAACAAAATCTAATTCGCTTTTGATTAGTGGAAATTTACACAAAACAGCCACAGGCAACCTGTTGTTGGAGAGATTTTAACATTCAGTGTTTCGTAATCCCCCGGAAAATCTCTGCTGTATTTTAGTTCATGAAAAAGAAAGAAGCTGATTGTTGGTCTCTGGCCATTATAATGCCTCCTCTCTTTTCTGCACAGTACTGTTTGTCCCCTCAGCTGCCTCCCTGCCAGCTAGCGCTGCCTCTTCCACTCCCCTGCCCCTCCTGCTACTCTGGCCAAACTAAGCCACAACTGTCCCACATGCCATGTCTGCTGGATGTGTGAACAAAGCTCGGAGGGAGCGAGGTGAAAACGGACCTCTTAAGTGAGTCGGGCCCAGTCAGGCGGGACAGCTGGTAATGTCTTCCCCTTTGATTCCCCAGGGAACAGGGACGGAAAACAAATGGAGTCTGACTCCCTTATTCTCTCAAGGTCCTGGAAGTGACCTGCCGCTGCTGCGGAACATGGGCTGGAGTGCTGATGTCCGCCAGCTGGCTGCAGAACTGTCCAGTGGTCTGTCAGTCTGATACAATGGAGAACCCCCCCACACCTTCTCTCATTCCCATTCAATCTCAGCCACACACCACAGCCTGCTCTGTGGCATTGCTGAAGACTCAGTCGGCCTGCTCACACCACCATGACCCAGTGAGTAATTGGTCAATAGAAGTCGGCAGGCATCGACTTGTGTGGCTGTGTAGGCGGTGATGACTTGTATGTTTGCCCGCAGTCGCCACGCTGTGGATATAAAGGCCTGCTCCGAGAGAAATACGAGATACTAAAGGATAAAACGGATATTCGCTGAGAAGTAAAAATAGCCAGTGAATAATTAATGCAACAGTAGCAGCGCACATGGACTCGCATTTATCTAATCATTCCGCAGTGGGAATGTGTACATAATAAGAATACTATCTGTCTGCACTGTGGCTGCCAGCAGCCTCGGCCCATTTGGCTGGGAACTAACGGCGTTTGGCTACCGGTTACCACGCGGCTGCATCTCAGCAACTGGATAGTTGATTCTGGCAGATACAGGATTTCCGTCTTAACATGTCGGAGTATTACGTCTCACTTTGGCATTGTTTCGATGATCCAGAGGCTGAGAGTGATAGAGTGAGATGTTTTCTTCATGTTTGTGTAAATATTCACATGGTGTACTGTATGCACATGCACAAATACACTCTTGCACATGCTTGCACATAACACACACTTTTCCAGCAAAGTGATACAGCACATATCCTTCTCATCTACTCTGTATGTTTAATACAGACTGAGCTACAGAGTGAAGCACACTGTTAGAAGCATTGTCACTACTGAGAATACTGACATTGAAACACACAATGGTGTTTAATCAAGCCACTATCTGATTCACAGACAGGGGCCCCAGTGTTCAAGGACACTTTGACATGATACATGGCTGATGGTTGTAGAAAGTACTGAACACATGAGATTACAGGGAAGGAAGTGTTTTTGGGCAACTGTGCCACCCACAATGTCCTGAAGAAAGGTGTGTGGGAATGTGTAGATAGAGACCTGCTCTCTAATGTAAACTGAAATGTTCTCCTACTCCATCCTCTTAGAAACTAAAGCATGATTGATGTTTTTTATGGTTATGGTTACAGAGGCTCCAAGTATTAAATTAAAGTTTGAGAAAAGCAAAGATATTGTCTGAAAATTGGAAATAGGACAAGACAGGGCATGTTGACTTTCTCAAGATTTAACAACAGCTACAAAAAAAAAAAAAATAGTCTGAAAGGAGCTATTTGTAAGTTTTGCTCTTGTTATATATCCAACATTAGCATCAATGTCAAACCACATCTCTTAACTCTATCATATCATTTTCTATCATATTTTTCTCCTGCTGAAGTTAGCTGCAAGTCAGCTAGCCATGGCCCATCTTGCTGGCTCTGTAGCGACTTTCTGTGTCCGCAAATCATGTAATCACAATGATAACTGGAGCTCTTACCAAGTAATCATCATCGCCACCCACTCTAAGGGTTATATGTACTGTTTCTCTGCTGCAGACTTGTGGTTGTTGCTTGACAAGAACTTTGACCATACTGTTTACGTCACGTAATGCTACGTCATCAGGGCAGATTGAGGCTACTTACTATATAACGTGGCCAGCCAGCTGGCATGCTGACATGGTAGGGGAAAAGACATGATCGAGATCTGGCCATTGCATTGCACCTCTGTAGACAGCTTTTGACAAGGAAAGGAGTGAAGTTTATTGCTAATTAACTTAACATTTCCTCTGGACTGTTCAACAGCTGTCAATGCTAACAAAGACATACAAATAACTCCTGCAATTATCAGTCACCATTTTATCTTAAAGAGCTCTTGGTTCCCAGAGTGTAAGTTGACGAGTGACACCTTTAAGTCTCCAGCAGTGCAATGGAGCACTGAGCGTTCAACTGCCAGGTTACTACACAGTGGAACAATCCTCTAGTTTGCGTCTGGGAGGCAGACACACTCACCATGTTCAAGAATAGCTCTAAAACTTTCCTTTTTGATAAAGCGTGTAGTTAGAGCTTGGTTAAAGCTTGCCTGGAACCATCTCCTTGTTATACTGCCATAAGCCTATACTGCCAAGGGGCTTCCCATGATGCACCGAGCTCCTCTCCCCTCCTCTCCCTCTCCCCCTCCATCTGTATGAATTCATACCCCATTAATACAAGTTACTAACTTCTTCTCTCTGCTTCATTTGAGCGTTTTCTTGTCTCTCTCTCAGTTTTCTGCTGGTGTTTTTGCCCCTGGAGCTGTAGAGTCTGGATGTGTGATTACAAATCACCTGCTGCTACAGTTATTATTCTCCTGATTATCAATTTTATTATTAGTCTTACAATCAGTACTATTAACTGTTTTATTATTGTCTTTCTACTATCATTAGTCATATTACACCCCCCGCCCTCCCTTCTCTCATCCCTATGCCCCTCTTTCTCTATCTCTCTCTTTCTCTGTTGAGGCAGACGGCCGCCCACCATGAGCACAGTTATGTTTGAGGTTTCAACATGAAAAAAGGGAGTTTTTCCCTCGCTGCTGTCACCAGGTGCTTGCTCATGGGGTAACTTTGGGTCTCTCTAAATTACATTATAGGGAGTATGGTCTAGACCTGCTCTATATAAAAAGTGTCCCGAGATAACCTCAGTTACAACCTGGCAGTGTGTGAATAAAATTGAATAGAGATGAATTTAATGTCCATTGCTTTGTACCCTCCACTTCACCCCAACCAGATCCCTCCAATGTTTATGTGGTGCATGGTTGTACTAATTAGGGAAAGTATTGCCAGTGGAAATGATCTAGGGAGTAACTGTATTCCCTTCAAAAACCATTTGGCAAACCATTCTGCTCTGTATAAGCAATATGTTTGGTATCAAACAATAGAAGATTCCTCTCACCAACTTAAGACAATGTGTCATAAGTCACAAAGCTTTTAGTCTCACACATCTTGCAGGGCTCCCATCGACAGGAACAGATTGCTTTGAGATTATTTTCCCATTGTGCACCTGGTGAAAAGTTACAGAGGGAATAACCGTTATTGTGACTTTTGATGATGCATTTTATTCCAACTCTATAAATTTGTCCGTGAAGCTTCACCAATGAAGAGGCTGATTAATGTCTCTAGGAAACAGCAGACTTTACTCACAATGTATTGCCGGTATAAAAACTACCTACAAGCTACTAAACCATTTTCCTAGTTTTTTGACTGCTTGCTGCAAGCAAAGGCATTTGGATGTCCAACATAAATTATCGCTGATTTGAATCCGAACACAACATTATGCTCAGAAAACCTCTTCAGTCTCCACTCCAATCACACAGTCTGAGATCTAATTGTGGGCCATCTAGAAATCACTTGTTAGTCATTGTTTAATTTTATGTCTTTGTGCAGTTGCCTCAGGGAAGTATAAAGGACAGGACAAATCCTGCAGAGGAAGGAAGTGAACATAGAGAATTGACTTCACATGGAGAGTTAACTCTTCGATGGTGCGGTAAAGAATTTGTCAGGTGTGCAGTATAAGGTCACTAAAATATCAAAAATCGTGAGAGAATTTCTAAAAATCCCCAGCGTTGCTGTGGAAAGTCATGGATTTTTGGAACAGCGTGCACTTTCTGTTTCCTAAATTCAACAAAAGCTGAATAATTTGAATGATCTGAACCTTATTTTCCAAAAGACTTCAAAAGCTCTTGTCTTTATCGCCAATCCAATTTGCAGGCCTGCGCTGTTTTCACAGCCCTGTTCATTGCCACATTTATAAATCATGCAATTGGTAATCCGAATATAACAGCACCATCAAAATTCAAAACACAGGACTGGAACATGCTGTCTCTTTCAAATGGACTGACAGAAAATAGCGTATTAGTAAATATTATTTTATTTATTTCTCTTTTGGAAACCCGTGGAAATCATTTTCATCCCCCCGAGGCTGTCAGGCTGAGGGCCCGGCTGTAACGTTGCTGCTGTCACCATCTTTAACAGAGTGGATGAAGCTGCAGTGTCAGGGTTCTGCTAATTTGAAACATCTAAAAACCTTTGTGCCTTGTTCAGATCTATCAATGCCTGTGATGTAATTACATTTTAAATAGGCTTTGGTGATAAATTGAATCTCTATATTGTTCTGCCCCTAACCAAACTTGATTAATCCATTTTTAATCAGTTGGTGGCAGAGAGGAGCCTTGATGTTTCATTTAACCGAGGCTGACGGCTGAGACAGTCATGCCTTTGTAAGATGAGTCCAGCTCAACCTTGAGACCACAGGTTGGAGATAAAGGGAACAGACCTTGTTTGACACCGATTGTTGTCTAGTACATCAAATGCTTACAGGTATCTTCATAGTGGTGCTGCATTTGTTTCCACATCCAGGAGGAGGGATGTCCAGCCAGCACTCATTCACTCCCTTTACTCTCTGTACAGTAGGTTGGTGAGATAACAGTCACGCTAAGAAGAAGTGCTTCTAATTATAGATGACAGACACAGAGTCATTCCCCCGGTGTCTTTCTCCTCCCAGTGGCTGTGCAGGGAAGAAAAACACTTTTGAATAAAGGAACCTTTGGCCTCACATGTCGCAAATTGAGAAGTTAAATGAAATACAAGACTTGATAATATAGTAGATTCAGAATATAGAGGCAGCTGAGTTGATACTGTAATCAGTGGTAGATTACAACCAAGTACTTTTCTTAAGGTTTATGTCTATATTTATTTTACGATTTAAGACTTCCCGTACAGTGCAGTGGCCTAATTTTGTGGAACCAAAGCACTGTAATAACAAATGACAAGGAAATCTTGAAGTACGTTACATCACATTAACGCATGAGCCAAAAGAGTAAATTTAATGTGATGTAATGTGAAATGATTGTTGAGATGAGTCACAAGGCCCTTCTCCGTCATACCTCAAACCTGCCATCTTAGATTTGCAGACTGTGTCTAACATGAAGTTACTGGTCATACCCATGGACTGTAAATAAAGTAGCTGTAGCATCCAGTGTCACCCAGAGTTTCCTGAAGAGCAGATTTGAAGCTCAGAGTGGGCTGCTCCACTGTTGCCATATTGGCAGTGCCTGATTATGCCTTCCACCTCTCTGCATCAGGGATGCAGAGAGGTGGAAAAGTTCTGGTAAACTTCTAAAAACTTTTTGTGGGAAGTGAAGGTAGGGAAATTTGGAAATATTCTAAACTGGAAAGTTTTTATTTGAATAATTAGAAGTGGAAATTATTGGGAATTTATGGGATTTAACTGGAAATTGGAGGTAAAATAAATAAACTGTATCATATCCAAACATAAATATAAACATTTTTTGTCATTATAAGACATCCATGCAAAATAAAACAATTAAAAAACATGACATTTCTGTGAGTAGAACTTCTAAAACTTTAATTCTTGTATTGAACAATTCTTTCACTGAACAACAACAACATGAATGTTGAGTAAAATATTACTCATCCTCCCTTCCCCCAGTCAATCAAAAAGTAAAATAGTAATAATAGAGTAATACTCAAACTTGGTTGTTGTGTCTATTTGAAGTCAGAGAACTTGTGACCTTTGTTCACCTCCCCGACATCACATGTGGTTGGTCTTAGAGGCCATCTTTGATTTAGACATTTAGTCACAGTTCCTTTGTCTGAATTACCAGCCAGCTAGCTACTGTATGAAAACACTGTCATTTAATATTTGCAAGTTAAACAGAAATACCATAGATCAAATATATTTAGCCTATAATATTATCAAAACTTACTTGACTTCATGTAGTTCGTGGACTCAAATGTGTGGCTTCAATAGTTTTGTGCTTTGGTCTCAAAAGTGTGGCCTCAATACTCCCCGGTTCTAGAATTTGTGCATGTGTTGGAGGAATGCACAGTGCATGTAGGGGGTGTGGCCTCAGTAGCTCTGCAGTAAGCAGTGTGCTGTGTGCACGTGATTGAGGAATAGCATGTTCAAGTGTGCATACATTAAATCTGATTATTTTAGCCAAGTTTATGTGACAATACATTTTCCCCAACTATATTTAAGTTATATTTCCAGTATATTCCTATTAATTCCCATGGAAAGCTTTGAAACTTTGAAAATTCCCAGAATTTTGCAACCCTTCTCCCTAATAACAAAAAAATTGTCAAAGAGGGGGTGTGAGGTTTCTGTTTATTCCAACTTTCACAGTGCCCACAATTAAGCATAAAGTGTAAATAAAAATCAAACAGGTGCGTCATATATACACCAAAACTCTTTTTGTTTTTTGTACCATGATTGTAAAATTGGACATTTTAACACGGAGGTCTGTGGGGATTGCCTCATTGTTGGAAGCAGCCTCAAGTGGTCATTCATGCAGTTTTTGGCTCTTGTTGGTTTCCATTTTCATGGCAGACCTTGGATGGTCCAGTACACAGTGAATATGTTAAAACCTTAACTTGTTACCTGTCAAAGTTATGCCAGTTATTAGTGTGTTCCTGAAAAATATAACAAATATCCCAATTAAACTGCAGTTGTCAGTTTCAGCTGCTGATTGAATAAACGTGTCCAAGTGTCTCTGTCTCTGTGACCCTGCCTGGGCAGATGAGTCATGTAACTGAAGAACAGTAGTAAATATAAAAACCCTCAATTTCCACAGAGAAACATGTACTGTCATCATTCTGAGGGAATTACATTCCTCGTCTCCGGCATGACAGAAGCACTGAGGGGTGTACATCTCAGGTCAGGATGACAATGTGTAATACACCTTGACTAATTGTCTGTAGCATTTTCATGGGAAGAAGCTGAATGGATGTGAAAACAGAGGAACTATAGGAGCTGTTGTGGAGGGAGGTGGGGTGTCTTTAGTGCTTCTGGACTGCTGGGCGTGCTGGCTCCATCCTTGGCAGAGCTGGAGAATCACATCGCTGGATGAGTCGGGGATAAAAAACATCCCTCCCATCCTGTCACTGTGAAGCCTTTCTTTCCAAATCCTCCTATTTGTCCTGTCTTATTCATCTCCTCTTTCCTCCCACTCTGCTCCTTTTCAATACTCATCTGTCATCCGTATTTTTCCTTTTTGCTTTCATTTTCTCTAATTTTCACCTTCCCCCCTTTTTTAAAAATGTGTCATATAGATAAGTATACTGTAAAAACTGTTGTTTTTTTTCAGGAGCTTAGAAACCAATTCAGATTCCTGAAACAGAGAATTTACTTTGCAGAGGGAACTGACTTTCTGAACGAAATCTGTGCACAATTTGTCCAATAAACAGAACTGTCTTATACACCATACTTCCTCTTCATATCGTGAATCACTGAGATGACACATAACAGGACAACAAGAACTGAAGACGTGACGTCTATGAGAGATCACTTAGATGCGAGGCATGAGTGAGAGGTTTCTTGGAATTGAAACATGTAAAACTGAGTGCCTTTCCTCCAGGTGCAGGGATTAGACTTAGTACTGATTGAATGTGCTGAGTTCCTCCATTAGTCTTGACTCACACACTAGAAAATGGGTTCCTTAATCTCTTTATAGAAATTATGATCTTGATAATGTAATATCTAAAGTGACTATATCTTTGAAGGGAATTTGATCCTGACCAGATGGGACCGTGAGCTGCTTTCTGATCAACAGACGTTTAAGTAATGATGCAGGGATACGCCCTTCGGTGCTCTATACTTTGTGTTTGCCTAATTTTAGTTTTGAGAAGTTTTATGTGATAATCTGATAGAGTTCGAAGACCTTTCAGTCCCATGTTTCTGTGAATCACTCTTGAGCTGGTGGTCACTGGTACTAAGGTCATCCTCGGCTGGTGGCCACAGAGAAGCACTTTAGCTGGAGGTCAACACTGTGCTGGTTAATGGAAAAGAATCGAATGCATTTGACTTAAACTTCTACCTGCTCTAACTATCAGGATTCTCAGAATTGATGTCTCAAATTGATATGACATACATGCAAGTCTGCTTGTTCCTCTCATCCTTGCTCCTGGAAAAGAGATACCAGTAGTGATTTGACAATTGGTCCCATTACATCCTCTCCAAAGACATCTGCACATTCATCAAACTGAGAAGTACCACGAGTACCTCATGACATCTTTAGTGGATCGTTAGTATGCATAGTAAATGGCAATGACACCGCGGGATGTATTCTTAATGAACCAAGTTGCATTCTGTAGTTGAGGAACTGACAAAAAGGGGAAAAAAATCATAGATGATTTTTGATAGCTTGTCCAACATTTGAAGTGAGTTTTTTGAAGGAAGTTTTATAAAGTTGCATTAAAGCTTTTTCTTGACTCCTGCGGTCTCCTGTACACTGTACATCAGTGAACTACGAGCCAAGGAGCATTGTAATTACCTACGAGTAATGCGGAGAAGCAGTTTGGAGTTTCAACATCATGGAAAAATGATGACAGGAGAGGCAAGAGAAGATGAATCACTGAAGAGCCATAGCTGAGAACACCAGCTTTCACATGCTGAATTTATTTTTTATCATGAAAACCTTTTCTACTTTTCAAGTTGGGCATAGATAATTTGACTGCTCGTGTTGTTTTAAAGGATGAGGCAGCATCATTCAACCTGATCACTCTAAAATTTTTATATAGCTCCTGTTTGAATTGTATTAAGGCTTAAGGTGGATGAATGCATAGTTCCTACAAACCAGCATGCGTTGAGTTTTGCCTCACCTCTGTACATTTTTGTAACAGCTGCGAGTTAGGTGGAGTCAGGTGCTGCCAAGATAGCAGCAGCAGTGCAGCCCGCTCTGAGCTTCCCAACCACTCCTGACAGACCTACATCATCCATCTCTAATTACAGTCTGTGAAAAAAATACCATATCTGCACAAAGGTTATTCCAGTAAAGCAGTATTCCGGAGAACTAAAGTCCAATGTCCAAAAAGGAAAAAGCAACAGCAACAAAAACTCTCCATATAAGTGATAGAATGGCTTCAGTCCAGCAGTCAGCCACCAGGGTCAGATGCCAAGTCAACCGTGATCGGAGATAAACTAATTTTTGAGTCTGTAGTTTATTTTGCTAACAGACAGGCCGAGTCACAGAGTTTCAAGTCTTGATTTTTTGAAAATCCACAGAGATCAGTCCAAGCAGTTTGTTTTTCCTGCTCCATAAACACAACGCTCAGTATTACAACCCACTTCTAAGCAGTGGAAGAGCGATTGCTTTAATTGTTACACTGCGGGAGAAGAATTTTCAACTTTAGAGGGATGTGGGAATTGTTTTCCAGCCAGTTACTTACCAGAATCCTCAAGTCTAGATTAAAAAAACATCGCATGTGAAAAAGCAAATGAAAAAGCCCAGTTCACAACTGTGTTGAATCTACTTTGGTGACCACTTAAATGCTCCTTTCCTTTCCTCTATTGTAACCACCACATGGCCTACTGTGATTTCAGGGCTCCCTCTAAGAAACACTGGAAGCACTAATTAGCTTCAAGATGTTGTTAGTGAAATGTCAACTCATGCCCAGGATCTGGGTGGACTATAAATTGCCCATAGTTGTGGATGAATGTGTATGTGTGTTGTTCCCCTCTATATCCCAGCCCTGTGAGTGGTGACTGGTGAACTGTCCAGGGTGCACCCCGCCTTGCCCCCATGACCCTACACACATAAGTAATGGATGGATGGATGGATGGATTTAAAAAAAAACAAAACAAAAAAAAGCATGCATATCTGCGATGTCTACAAGCCTCTACGCCCATATACATAGACCAAATAAAATTCGATCTCTGATTATGAATTTACCACAGATTATTCTGTTAATGCTCTGTTCAATTTTGGTATCTCAGGTCTTTGAACATAAACTCTGTAACTACATAAACAAACTTGTTTCTGCAGAAGCAGAATGTTCCGTTAAACATTGGTGCTGCTTTGCTCTGGTTCTGCAACGCCAACTTGCCTATCGCTTCTTTCTTTGGGGTGCAAGAGATCTGAGGCTGTGTCGTCTTTTAAGTTGCTCAGTTTGGAGAGATGGCAGAACTCTCCCTCCTCTTAATTAGTCCTCAACAACTTCATGCTCTGCTCATGCAGCTCTTCATCTTCTGCTAGCCTCTTTGAAGGCTGTACAGTTATATTGGGTGTTCCTGATTGATTCTAGCAGACCAGCAAAGCTGCTGGAGAAGTGAAGGGAGTTGGATGTCACAGCAAACAGACATTTTAAATAAGACAGGGTTTGTGCACAGACGGCTGACGATCAACGAAGGATGATAACTGATTAAGCTGGAAGAAGTTATTCGGAGGTTTGGTGTCGGGCTGCAGGTGGCCTGGCTTCAGGTTAGCCTTCGCACAGACAGGTGTACTGATGGGTGACAGTCTCAGTGATGGCAGCCCTATTTGAAGGAGGAGGTGCAGATGGTGTGGGAGATTGTCTGATAGCCTGGGACATTTAGAAACCCAGTGAAGGCTCTAAGAAGTTAAATGGAACAAGAGAGTGATGGCTCCACTCTGCTCTCATTTGATTGAGTTAGAACTGTCATTTGCTCAATAAGGTCTTTCATGGGTTTTTCAAACTTCATTTTAGGCAAATGTTTCAAAGACACAGACAAATAGAAGCTCAGGATGGGATCAAGGGACAGTGTGGCATCTGATCGCGTTTTGACAGAAGTATGGATGACACTTTCATAGGCTCATAGCTTTCTCACTGGCTTTCATATCTGTTTGGTTTTAAAATGAAAGTTCAGGTCAGTGGCTGTTCCTGTCAGCCAGCCCTCCGTCTAAAACATCTCTCAGAACGAAGACGACACATTTATATGGAACTCTAGAGAGGATTAAATGTGACAGAATGATTTTAATGCAATAATACAAAGAGTCAGAGCTCAGCTTCTAGACATAAACGTGCAGCTGTTAAAGTGTTTGCTTCTGCATATAGTATACATAATATATGGTGGGTGTATATTAAGGAAATACATAATACTGAATTATACCCATTCCACTGAGCTGCTCTTGAAGTGTTTCATATTTTATTGGCTTTCAGATTTCATTAGCTTTATTTCTATTTAGAGGTTGAATGAACATGCTTTGGGAAATTGTATAAAGCCCTGGTTTCAGTAAAGAATATTTGTCATCAAAATTAAAGTTTCTCACAGTCATTGAAAGGCAATGGGTAGAGGTAGTTTGGGATTTGAGAGGAAATAAAGAGTGGGATAATGTTTCCCAATCTATTACTGTAGAGTTTTAGAAGATTCAAAGAGCTCATGCAGAATTAGCCTGATTATTGTTCATAGACGCAAACACTATCAGTAAATGACCGGTAAATTGATGTAAATATCGTACATTATAATGGAGCGGCTGTTGTTAAAATCAAAATAGGATGTGTTAAACAAACTGTATCAGAATATAGAAGCGTCAGTGCAATTTTCCACTGTGGTGCCTTGCAGGAGCTTTCTCAGATGAACAATGCTGATCAACATCAATTTAATTTGATGCCATCTTGTCTCAAAACTACCTTGATGCTTACATTTGAACATGAAATTATTTTCATGCAGCTTCCTCACCATTACAGAGACAACCAAACAGATGTTGATCTTCAGTCTTCGTGGCTTAATCCAGTCTCTCATCAGCCCAGGATTACTTTTCATTCTCAGATTTGCGATACAGAAATGTTCATTTTGCCACTTGAGACGTTAACAGAGGCAGATATTGATGATTGTTACAGCAGATTTGCTTATGACTTCACATCTTAACCAGTGAGTGTAGAGGAGGAAAAATCCATCAATACAAATCAGATATTAAAAATTAACAATCAATATTTACATTTAAGCATCTGTTCTGTACACTGCTATTACAGAGAAAACCAGAGATGATTGGTTCCCAACTTGTGGACTGTGGGCCAGGAAAGCATCACTAGTGGTCCGACAAATGAAATATTATACATATTGGTGAGTTAACCACACCGCCTCTGAAACAAAATGGCTGTGTAAATTAAAAAGCTTCAATCCAAACACGCATCTTTATTTCATCATTTCATTTTTATTTCCCCTTTAATCAATATCTTTATCTTTGTCTTTGGTCTTTTTCTTTTTTTTTTTTTTTTTTTTTTTTGCCAATAATAAGATCTATTTTTCACAAATGAATGACTAATAACTAACTAATAACAACAGATTTCTTTTTGTAATGATATTTTATATGATGGTTTTCATTATAAGTCAGTCGACGTGCTGCACACTGTATGAATCATTATATGTCAAGTGTGGCTGTAACCACTGTTGATTGCATGCAGTTTCTGCAGGTAGGAGGGACTTGATGCTCCAACTTCTCGTTTTGTGTCTCTGCTCTCCAACCAGTCGTCCTGGTCCTGCTTGGAAAGAAACGACGACACAGCAGCACGGTATTCCGGGGAAACACCATGTATCTTCAGATGAATAGACGACGGGAGCCTCGCTTTATTTCGCTGTCTTATTTTTGATCCCCGTTTTTTTCTCCTCCTTTTTGTTGCGTCTTTTTCTTTCTTCTTTTCCTCCCTTTCACGCAATCTCTGACGCGCAAGGACACCACAGCTTCCATCCACGGCAGAAACGCTCACATAGAGCATCCTCTGTACAGACGCACCACCATCCTCCTCCTTCCTTCCTTCCTCCTACTCTCCTCCTCTCCTCTCTCCTGTTCTGTTTCTAACACAGAGGACATCGGGACCTCTTCTTCTCCCCCCGATTTACCCGGAGACATGGATCTATGGTTTCATTCGATCCGGATTTGCTGGTGGAGGGTTTTGTTTCTGATGAGTATTTTCCAGGACTATCTGAGCTCCATGCTGGACTGCCCGCTGACCTGCAGATGCTCTCAAACAGAGATCTATTGCAATAAGTCCGACAACGGCAGGTTTTTCCCTTTACTCGCCCTGCAAGATACTGGGAACAATGGGACCAATGTTGACATAGAAGAGTTATTCAAAAACATCACCTCTATGTAAGTAGATGCGGATTATTCCGTGCGTTTTTGAATCATTAATTGATCGCATCCTCGGTGAGGCGTCTGTGCTCCCGGAGTGTCTGTTGCTTTTTCTTTTGCACCGATCTGACTTGTTGGCTGATTATCTCTTTTAATTCACAGACTTTTTGCACTTCACTCACTGTTCATTGGCCTTTTCTTTATAATAAACCCATCTGTAGCCATCGCTTCTGTCAGTGTGGAGGGGAAATGCGCTTATTCTGGCACAGCAACGCAAATCCTTCACAACCTCGTTAGTGCTACCAACAAACTACCTTTCAAATCGAGATTTTTCTTTTTTTTCTCTTATGTGTGTATGCATGCCCCCCGCCCCCCCATCCCCAACCCCCCCCTTCAATAAAGTTGCTCCTCCGCAGCGGCACCGCAGGCCTACATGGCCAAATGACAGAAGGACGTTGCGGAGGAGAACCTCAGATCACACATTCACTTGGTTCCTCGTCCTCGTGTTACAGCAACTGCTCCGACAGATTGTGCTAAATGAAACAGAAATAAATGGTGCAGTAAGGTCAACCAGTTACATCCCAGCCCGCATCCTCCGAGGCCGATGCGACCCGACAAACTTTATTATGTGCAGATGATGCAGAGGGTCTAGACTGGAGCGGGGGGGAAGGGGGTGGGGGGGTGCTCACTTGTAGCTCACCCCCCCCACCCACCCCAATCCACCCCCGCTTCAGAGATATAAAAACCCATGATGCTTCACTTCCACGGGATCCACGAAGTGTTTGCTTAAAACAGAGTGAGAGATGATAACGGTAGACCCCCACCCCCCCCAGCACTACCCACCCACTCACTCACTCACTCACTCACCCATCCCTCACCCACACACCCCCAGAAGTACATTTTCATTCTGCATCCTCTCAACCCTCCCTCCTTCTCCTTCTCTTTCTCCCTCTCTCTCTCTCTCCCCCTCCCTCTCTCTCTCTCTCTCTCTCTCTCTCTCTGGCATCGATCCTTCCTGCCAACATCAAAGCTTCCTTTCTTGAAAAGTCAGTAAAAAAGAGAGAGGGGGGGTGCAGAGCTCGGGCCTTAAAATAAGACCTCTGGTGTCGATGGGGGTGATTTGCATATAAAGTGAACATCTCCCCCTCTTTCACGCACTGGAATTCCCCGCACGGCTTCCCCCGCGTCGTCTTCACGCCACAAAGGACTTTTCCTCCCATCAGTTTTTTGGTGGAGCGATTACCCTTTATCCGTTTGAGGGAGACAACAACTTATTTTGTGACACGGTCCATCGCTTTGCTGTGCCACTAGAGGGTAGCCTGGTACCCTCTATGCACCGGGAATCTGGAGCTCTTTACTAACACTGGAGTCATTTACGTGACTGTTTTTATCACAGACTCCTTTTTCCCAGGCTAATCAGGTGTAGAATAAGAGTCATTTTAAAGCTCAGCACCATTAAAAGCAAAGAATAGTAAGGAGATGAAGGGTAGAGAGGTCACAGCACACTATTAGTGATTAGTGTGACCCCAGAGTGACCCTGAGATAAAGGTCTCTTCTATCTAAACCTGCTCCCGTTCACTTTACACTAATTTATCTCCTCTCTTATCCACTGGGATCAACAGTGGGAAAATCCAGTTCGTGTATTTTCACTTGAAAAAAAAAATGCCTAAAATCCAGTTTATAATGAGCACAGAGTCCTGCGTTTAATTGCCTTTTTGCCTTTGAGAAACCCTAATGCAGTTGACCCAGGACTAATTGTGCATTTCATGGTCTCTGGCCATGCAGCAGGCTGGTTTGTTTTCTTGCTGCTCAGCATGGACGACAACCTCCACCCTGCACCGCCGCTCAGTGACAGCTTATCAGAGGCGCTGCCCAAAGTCTCATCAGCTTTCATATCTGATGGGAATTCAAACCACACTGAGATAGTGGTGGGTAGAACTTGTGTAATATCTGACACACTGGACATTCGCCTCGGTACGGTGGTGAACTATAAATATGATACACAGTTAATTCTTTGTCTTGAAACATTAACAGTGTATACATATGTATTGTGCTAACTGAGACATAATAAACAAGTCTAATAAACAACAGAGGTTAATTGCTTGATGTTAATTTATTAACTGGCCGGAAAAACAAGCTCTAAAGATAACAAGCATTAACACAGAGCATGTGTGATTGAGGCTGCAAACAGTGCAAATTGTCCTTGCTCCTGCATCTCTTTGTGGGGTGTTAGATGAATGAAATTTGCTAACAAGAAGTCCGTTAATTCATCACGAGTGAAACGAGGAGAGATGGGGAAAATGAATGAAAACAGAAAGTAAATGGAGGGCTCAGAGCAGGAAGTGTAGGAGGACTGGTCAGCCAAAGAAACCAGCCGAGGTAGTTTTCCATTTCTCTCACATTAGAGGTTCATCACCAGAGAAATTAGTGTTTGAAGTGCATAAAATAAGGCCTCGTTGTATTACTTGAAGAAAGGACTGTTCTCTGAGTGCTGCTGAAGCATTTGACAGGTCTATGTGTACATGCTCTGACCGCAGGTGCATGGTTGTTTGCAGAATCCAATCAGTGCTTCCACCTCTGGCATTGGCCTCATTTTGTTTTCCTTCTCTTTTTTTTGTGCTGTCGAGTGGCTGGTTTTGCGACAAGAGCGTGAAGCATCAGACCAATCTGTACAGTCATCACCATGGCGTCAGTTGCTAAGTGCCTGCAAAATGTATTTAGAGAAAAATCAGCCCCCTTCATCTGCTTTATTCCTTCATCCTTCCATTTGACTGTAATTGTGGATGTATTCACCAGCATCCATGCATTCCCTGCTGAAAGTGCTGCAGAGCACTGAACTAAATCAATTTGTGAGAGCGTTAATGAAAGTCAAAGTACAAAAGCTGCATTGCTGAATCAGTAATCTGTAACTTTTTGGTAACATTACAATAAAAATGGTAATAAAATGTAATGTACAGGGACTGATCTAAAAACTATGTAATCGATGTATAAAGAATGGTAACTACATAGCCTGTAACATCCTGAAAGATCATAATTTTCCATCTTGTGCACAAAAAAATAACCATCTAACATCAGCTTGAAACATCACCATCAGCAAGAAGGTCGTCTGTACTTGCCCACAGAATATGGAAATTTTCTTAGAAGTGAAACATTATGTAATTTTCTGTTCCACCTAAAAAATGAGGTTAAGTCCCTCAATTTCCCAGGAAAACTGCACCACTTTTATAGTGAGGACATTATGACATTTAATGGCACCGTACGATATTCACTGTAGTGTAATGCCTAGCATAATCTCACCGGGATTTATAGTTCGTCAGCTCTATTTAAAGATCCCCTCTGGATAAGTAAAAAACTTTGCTCTATATTATGGTTTATCCCTAAGAAATGAATGACCTTGGTTAAGCATTCTTAAAATTACATCTACTTCATCTAAGCATCCAGAACATATGTAAATACTTTTGGTTTAAAACGCTGAACTATAGCATGTGTATGTGAGGTTTCTGTTTCCTGTTGTCCACATTACAATGATTGGCTGTCTAGTTGTGATGTCATAAAATATGAGGGTGGAGAAGCTTTCCTCCTACAGCAGATGAATGTGAAACATCCCTTCAGTTTCCATCTCTGCACAATAAATTCAGCCACGAAATAATGAAAATTAAAAAAAAAAACACTCTTCATTAGAAGGAAGCTTAAAAGATTCAGTCCATCCATCCATCTATCAGTCTGTCCATCCATCCTTTATCTTATCTTATCATGTATGGTGTTTGTTCTTACTAGGGTGAGTCATTAGGGCAGATGGTTCTCTTTAAAAGTGATTAGAGATCCTCCATTGGCGTTTGAAATGAGAAAACTGTCTAAAGTTGTGTTGTTTTGGCGTCTTTAAAGTAAACCCTTTCTTCAATCAAAGAGATTTATGTGGACTTGTAAAATCACCAGCTGTTTATCTGCAAACAGAGTCCCATACTCCAAGATGGTTTACTCTTTATCTGCTTTGCCAAATATGGCTTGAAGTTTATCATCTAATATCTTTAAAATCTCAATGATCCAGTCAACAAAAGTCTGTTGCTCCTAATATTCTGGGACTTGAGCTATCATTCAAAATCTACAATGTCATATTTATCTTTTATGTTTTACTTTGCTGGAAATGTCACTTTCAAAGTCAAACGAAGCCAAAGATAGGTTCAGGTCATGTGTTGGTAACAATGAGTCACAGTCAGACTTTAAAGGATAAATTACTGGTATCCTGTATCAGACTTGATATCTGATCTCTATGTGAAAATGGAAGAAAATAAGATCTAACAACAAAAAGAGCAAAGTAAAGTAAAAAGCTGCATCAGTTGCATTAACTACTGAAGTGTGTACTTCACCTGCCATCACATTCAACAATTACCTAAAAACTTTGGGTCAATATGATTCCTTTAAGAAATGTTTCTCTCTCTCTCTCTCTCTCTTGCTTTCCATTTTTCTCTTTTTTAAATTTTAAAACACCTCGGCTCTGCTTGAAAGTATCGATCTTTGGACACCCTCAGCTTCATGTTATGTGAAACCTGCCAGCTATGTGATGCTGCCAAAGAAACCTGTTTCACACAGCAATGTTTCCAATGTCCGCTTAGGTGACTTGTGTGGGCTGCAAGTGTCCCCCGGTTCAGACACTGAGCATTGCTGCGTTACATAAAGTCAACATTTTCTCTCCCTCCCTCAAACTCCTGTGCAGCCCACATACTGCATGTGTGTCTGACTGTGGCCAGTAGCAACTACAGCTCCAAATATCTGCTTTGTAATTCTTGCATAAGGCTCCTGCATGGGAATAGACGAGTGAATTTTTATAGAATTTCACTGGAACACAAGTGGAGTATTTCCTGTTCAAATGAGAGTCTTTCCTAAAGTGGAGCACTAGTTGAACCCACGATCTTGTGCACGTTTGGATGTATTTAAAGGACCACTCCACCTGTTTAGCTATGCATTTCCATAAAGGTAGGGAAATTGCTGCAGACACATTTAGAAAACAAATGGGTGAAATTAAGCAGAGCTGGCTGAGATCTCTTAAGTTTTACAGCCTTGTACTGGTCAAACTCAAAAAATGCCAACACCCACAAATTTGCTAATGCAATACTAATGTCTGTGCCCTCCATGTCAGGTAAATGCTCTTGCCTTTGTGATACAGGCTTTATCTAAGAAGACAGAAAACATTATACAACTTGCAGAGTTGTAGGACTTGTGAAATGGTGGAGTGGCCATTCAGCACCTGCAGGCAGCAAAATATGTTCAAATACAAGCAACGTATTGGACTAATTAACGTTAAAAGCACTGATCCAGTTGTGTAACCCCCCCCCCTTTTTTTTTTTTTTTTTTGCTAAATGCACTGTTAAATATATTTATTTCTCAGCCTCAGGGCCCTTTTAAAGGAACATTCATCATGTTCATGCTTAAATTGCTCAGTAAAGGTGCTGGATTTGGCAGCATTAGCAGAGACATAAAGGATGAGAGAGATAGCATGACTGGAGAAAAAATGTAATATACTCTATATCTGCAACATTAGGGATGACAGCAAATCATGAGACTATTTTTGGACATATTTATAATAAAGTCTGGTGTAATTGGTAATAATACACTTGCAGCCACACTGTATGAATTTCAGATATTCTGAGTAATGATTTGATTAATATCTTTTGGGAGAATAACTGACAACTTCCAGATTTTCCCAGGCCCAGTGAGCTGGAACGCAGTCAAAGGGTTTTGTACTACCCCCTAATCTGGGATGTCAGATGGATGTACCTCCCCACCGCCAGCTCCCCATCCAGACGCACTCACACACCTTCACTCCTGTCTCCCCTTCCTTGCTGCCAGTAACTTTATTTATTTTTCCTCCACCTCCATCCTGCTCTGTATCCATGCATATCCCTATCTTTGTTCCCTTCTACACTGTTGAAGTTTTGATGTCACCTGCCTCACCTGTATCTCTTTGTCATCTTGATTTATTTTTCTTTGTAACCTTGATATTTTTCATTTTATTGTTTTTTCAGGGGGGAGGGATTTTTTTTGTACTCTGTCTGCACAAGCCTTTGGGGGTTACTTTGTGTGATCTGCAGTTTTTGGTGTGTTAGTATCATTTGAAGACACAAATACTTAATAGCTCAGGCCTCACTTACCCTCTGTTGACTGCTCCTGAAAAATGTAGCTCAGAGCTTTACACCTGCCTGACATCAGCCTCGGATTTCTGCTTTATATTTAAGCAGATATGAAGCAAAAGACACACAGCCGTATTTTCACGGCAAACCTGCTGCACTAAAACTCCCCTCAAGGAAAAATATTTGGTTCATGAAGCTTTCAAAATAAGGGCCGATCACACATGATTTTCCTTCATATTTGTGTCAGTACCTGAGTTCTGGTTCAGCTTCCAAAGAAAAAAAAAACACACAAAAGAAATCGTACATCTGCTTTGAGAAATATGAACACATTTTTCTCAAGCTTCCTTTCTTTTTTTATCATTTAACAAAAAGTCAGACTTCTCAGATAGAAAATGTCTAACTACAGGAGACAGTACATGAATTTCATTTGAGTAAAATAGATGGAAACCGACAAAATGTGGATCTGAAATGAGAGATGGAATCTGTCAAGACGCATCTCCTGGTATTTGATGGATTTCTCACAATATTTTTACACATGGTGGTTTGATAATAACCCTATGTTTTAGACTTTTAAATTGGTTTGGTAAGAACAAAGCAGCAGGATACTAGACAGACAGCACACAGTGTCACTATTAGCTAAAGCAGCTTTTAGAATAACTACAGTGGCTGCAGTACTGGCTAATAAAGGAACATTGTAGTTTTGTAAGAGCTATTCATTTGAATTAATTAATTATTGCCCTGTCTTAAGGTATTAAATCACTTAGCAAGTAAGTGATTTGCCTGTGGGAACCAGGTGACCATGGTAACCTTCAAACTTCCCGGTCGATTTCCTGTCCCATGTAGCGTCGGTGTCATTGCTGCAAGTGCCGTTTAACCACCCAGGCTGGAGTTGCTAACACTTGTCCTCCAGGTTGGTTCTCACCACACAGACCCCCTGCTGCCTCCGCATTGCGAGGCACACCTCAGGCAGTGCACGACGGCCTTCTCTGTTATAGGCATATCATCAAGTTTGCATGAGCCTGTCTTTGTGAAAAGTAGGTCACGGCTGCCATCTGAGAATTAGGAGAGAGCAGCGTTTTTTTTTTTTTTTTTTCCGTTCAGATCCTCTACATGCAGGGATGCTGTGAGAAGTCCTGACCATGTGACTGACCCAGCTTCTCCCACGCCCCCACCACCTCAGCTCCCGCATCTGCAGGCAGCCCTTGCGCCTTAAAAGATGCATACTAATGAAGCACCCCCACCACCACCACCCTTTAACAATCAAAAGATGCATTGAGGCTTGAGGGGTGAAAAATACTGAAGGCTCTGCTGTTTCAGCCAGGATTAGAAAAACCCTTTAAAGCCCTGCAGCAGCATTCCGGGGGCTTTCTGTTGACATTTAGTTGAGCTTCTGCTTTTATACACCAGATTATGAGTCAGTGTCGCTACTGTGGGCAACAGTTTATCATGTCAAATTTAGGAGATTGAAGGGGGCTGAAAAAAATCATGTATCTACCTATTTAGACTGCCATTGGTTCCATGGTGGCATGAAAAAACATAAAATAGACCCGACTGAAATGTTTCCCTTGTGCATAGTCAATCAATTTACATCTATTTACATGCATTGCCTTTTGCTGGAATTTTTTATTTATAATGTGCCATGTGATTGCTCAGTAATAGGCAACAATTATCAAGTACCTGCTGCTGTGAGATATCTATGAGGCAGACACTTTTATGTCTAATCAGGTAGCAAGAGCTTTACTGAGGTTTTATTACAGTTAATCATGTTTAAACATGGTATCTCCAGGCTTAGTGAAGCCACACTGAAAGCAGCATTATGGCTAATTCCTTCTTATGCATGATACTGATGGATGATTCATACTATGAGGCATTGCTGTGATGGTGGTGACTTGGTAACACTTTTTTCTCTTGATCTCTCCCTCTCCGGCTGCGTGCATTTTGATTCTCCCCGTTGGTCCATCCCTGTCACGCAAACACATTGTTAATTTCCTCAGCGATAACCTCTACCCAGGTCAGGATGTATGTTTGACCCTCACAGTGTCCGTCACCGTGTGTCAACTTCACCGCCAGACGTCACTGAAAACCCAACCTTCCTCCTTCCTCTCCTGAGCCCACTGATAAAGCTCCTGCTTATTATTCATGTGGGATGTTTTGTGTTTCAAAAAACATCAATCATCATGTATTATCAAGTAGGATGAGTCACCTCCACCGCCCTCCATGTCAGTTATGACTGGCA
Organism: Caranx ignobilis; assembly: GCA_021432705.1. Taxonomy (NCBI): domain Eukaryota; kingdom Metazoa; phylum Chordata; class Actinopteri; order Carangiformes; family Carangidae; genus Caranx; species Caranx ignobilis. The sequence goes on from MU270012.1 coordinate 36,443,688, forward strand.
GGGCTGTGTGAATAATGCAGATCTCTTAGTTGTCGCTGAGCTTCAGCCATGTTCCTCCTCGGGTTCGCTTTGTTGGTGGATGCTATTCAGCTGCATTCTGTGCTCCATTTGGTAGAAAAGGAAACAATTGTTATTAAGTGCAAAGTTGTGCTTCATTGTACATCTCTGTGTTTTTTTCATTCATCTGCAGCTCTATATTGTTGCCTGCAATAAAATCTTACTTCAGCATGTCTCAGCGTGACCCCACATGCCTTCTGCTTGGGGTCATTTGTAGCTCCGAGCTTATTCCGGCCTTGCACCAGACCATTATTATTAATTTTGTTCATTTTTAAGGCTATGGGAATTTGAAAAGCTGTGGACTAGAGAAAAAAACAACAGCATTCGCTTTCAAAAACTGAAAAATAGTTGCTCTGTTTTTTTTTTGTTTTTTTTTTGGTATTTCTTTGTTCGTAGACAGAATAGCAGCACATTACTCAGATAAGAGCAGTGAGCTGCCCTCTCCTGCCCTCGTCCGTCCATCCGTTTTCCATCTGTACAAACAAGTGAGATCTGTTCGAGGCAATATGTGCACTGATGTTTGGGTGGTAAACACTCATAATGAATAAATGGCTCTAAGTTCCTGACTGTTTAGCTTTGACCGCCAACAACATCACTAGTGAGAACAGGATGAAGCATTGCAGCACAAATGTAGCTCCATATTTCCCACAAAGCAGAAAGAAATATATATTGGCCCTGAGTGCTATAGCAGCCTCTATTTATTGATTACCTCTGATGGTCTGATATCTGTATTTGCTCTGTTTTGTGGACTATTGGTGCGTATTACACTACATCAAAACATTATGGACACGGCAGGCCATCGAGCCGTGCTCACCGATCATTCTCAGTGAGCTGAGGACTCTGTGGCCATACAGGAGTAGTGAGCACCAGGAGGGTTTTTAAGACCCTGACAGTGCTTTGTGAGGCAGATGAGAACACATTAATAGTAAATGGTCCACTGGGACTCAGCTCTCCTTCCTACTGGCTCCCTGTTGGTGCAATGACCTTGGCACCCCAGTCAGAAACAGAGTCACTCTCCATCTTCTGTCATAGACTAAAAATCTAATCTTTTTTAGGAGTAAATGATATCTCCTCTCATCTTGCTGAATCACACCCTCCTCTCTGATATCTGCGTTACATTCATTTTCCTCTTACATTAAAAAATCTCTCTTTTCCCCCCATTCCATTCTTACAAATTGGATTCTTCAGTTCTCAAACTTTGCCCCTTCAGTATCCATTCTTTGTAGGCCTATTTGTTTGAAGTCCTTATGCCAAGCTAAGCTAACCACCTGCTGCTAACTTCATGTTTAGCAAATCTTCTCATCAAACTATTGCTAAGAAGTAAAATCAGTGCATTTCCATGGGTAGCATTAAGAACTTTCCGTGAGATATTAGCATGCTAAACAGCTAGCCATGGCCCATCTCTGCACTTTCCATGAGCAACTTAATGTAGCCTCCAGTCTGCCCCAAAGAAGATATTATAATTGCGTAAATCTGGCCTACTTCTTTTTCAAAAAGCAAAAGTAGTTCACATGGCTGCCGAGAGCAAAAAATGAATTATGTGTTTTATAAGAATGTGAGTTGTACATCAACAAATGTTCTGAATCTTTAGCTTTTTATGATGCCTATAGGCTAGCTACCTATAAAAAAAAAGCTGTTGGGTTACTTTGAAAACGGGCAAACATGACCTGCTACCTCTAGCTTTTAATATGGCGATGGTGTGTTCCATTTGTGTCTTGTGATGTTATAATTCAAAAGTTGCAAATTTGCACTTTTGTTATCTGCCATTTTTAATGTTTGGGTTAGTAATCTGGGAATTCAAGTTGTTCTGTTGCATACCTAAAATATGAAGTGTACTGGGAGAGTGAGGCGCTGCATTGTTGATGAAGATTGAAATGCTTTAGGGATGAAGGATGCTTCAATCAGAGGGTTTGTCAAAATGGTTAAGCTAAGTTAGCTAGGCTTTCACAAAATTCATATGAGAGAACATGAAATGTTTTCTTTAACAGCTGATATTCTTGGTGCATATTAAATTAGAGGAAAACATTGTAAAACCACACTAGGGAGACGAAAATGAACTAAATCTGTAAACTGTGCTGCAACACATCAATTTCATGGTCTGTGTTACAACTAATTTAAATTGTGTCATCCCTATTAAATAAATAAATAACCTATACTAAAAAAACTAAAGTATAATCCCTTGAACAAATTACCTTCTACGCTAAGGTCTTTAATAAGGTGCAAACTTAAAATGATATGTTTTTAGCATTTATTTACTCTCTTTTTTAATTCCTCTTAAGAATTAACATTGATCATGACATAAAATGGAGTCCGTTTGATATTTTCACTGCACAGTTTTGCATTGCTAAATGAATAACAGACAAACATCGGACGAATTGTGACCTTATTCCGCCATGATCAGGACACTGGAGATTTCAGTAAATTTCATCATCCCATATTTCATGCATTTCATGAGGCACGGAGGTTGGTGTATAATCTATTAATACATGGTCCCCACATTATACAAGTCAATGGCAACAGAGTCAACAGGGCTAAACAACAAGGGAGTGGTGGCACCTTTGGGAGTAGCACCAATTAGGTGCTTCAGTAAAATTATACTCCATGAGGAAAATGGGAATCCTAACTTTTGACAGGACTTTGATGGAGAAACTGGCTGCCATGTCTGTCAAGATAAGTGACTTGAGGCGGCAGCTGTCTGCATTTGACACTGTGAACTGTAGATGCTTCCTATTTCCAGAGGAAGCCATCACCTGTCAAGCATCACTAATGTGTTTATTGTTACTGGAAAGATCAACTTGTTCCCCTCTGGTTATTTTAGAGAGGAGACAGTTGGAGTGTCAGTGACTGAATGTTTGGTGTTGTGCAGATCACTGCACTGCTGAAATGTATTGTTTGGGGGCTTTAAGATATTTTTCCAGAATAATTATTCCACTCTTAATACTGTCTGATATATAGATGTTATGTGACTCTACAGATTCCCTTGGGCACAAACATGTGTTAGACTCCAAGCCTCTCCACCATGAGGATGACATGACTACGACATATCTTTGTGGTATATTAGTGTCTATTCATAGACAGTGTTGACTCTTTTGCATCTCTCTGTATTCTCTCTGTGTTTTTCATCTACATGGGGTTATTTTGTGTCTTTTATGGTTGTTTAATTGGCCCCTCCTGCCCCCCTGGTCCTATGTCCAATTGGCCCATAAGTAATATCCATCATATGTGTATGGTGACTCATTATATAACATTATTAGCACTTGTGAGGAATGCACAGTAGGGTCACAATCACCTGCCAAGGCTTGATGTTCTTGTAGACAGATGAGGTGTGTTCTGAGGTGACCCTGTCTAGCTCGGCAGATTATTAGATAGATTAGATAAAATACAGAGTAAATATGTATGTAAGACAGAGAGAGAGAGAGAGAGAGAGTTATTTTAAATGGAAGCTGGAAGAAAAATAGCAAACAAATCAAATGTTCAACCTTGACCGCTGTCTCCCCCGGTTTCATCCTTCCTACTGGAGGTAATTGGTTGACACTATAGACTTGAGTGAGACTATGGTAAGTGAGGACTAGATGTTATTACACTTCACATTTCTATCAGAAAACAAGACATATTTGGAAAACTATTTAACAAGAACCTTCTATAAAATCCCTTTCTGCTTGTACCCACCAAATCTGACAAAGCTGATGTTTATTGATTTGCCCAGAGAGGAAGAAATGTAGATTTGATTCTTTGTAATGAAAGGGTTCTTCTGCCAAAAACACTGACAGTATCAACTGTATCTATTCTGTAGTCCACCTCTCCAAGTTATTATTAGGACTGCACCAGTACCAGACTGAAATTCAAGTGCCGTGGTTGTTTAGACACTTTCAAGAGATCTCATACTGGTGGTTTCCTGCACTCCTGTACTAAATGGAGTCTGTTGCATTTTGCTGTAAATACAAATAAAGAAATCTTAATTTTTGTTTTTAATTTAATGGGAAAACATATTTAAATTAATTAATTTATTTAAATAATAACTACAGCAAACCACAAAAATGTTTTACCACAACTTAAAGGAAAAGTTTAACATTTCAAAAGAATAAGATACTAGTTACATACACTACTTACTTAGTAGCCTACTTATTTGCCTTCTTACAGAAACCGACCCAGCTTTAAAGCTCACAAATGTATGTATTTTGCATTGCCTCATAGTCTACATTAGCATGAATGACTGTTCCACTACCAGACTTCCACAGAGCTTCAACCACTGCTGCAATGACAAGAGAAGAGGTGTTAATACATTCTCAGGACAGCACTACTTCTTTATGGCAGCATGGGTGCTACGGTGCCTCGTTTTTGGAAACTGAAGAGACAAATAGTAGCTGATACTATGGCTTTGGTATGAGCCAGGCTAGCTGTCTCCTCCTGTTTTAGTTATGTGCTAAGCTAAGCTACAGCAATCTCCATCAGTCAAACTCTCTGCAAGAAAGTGAGAAAGCATTTTTACCAACATGCTGAATTATTCCTTTAAATTCATCGACCATTTTAGATTTTTATGTTGTTGGATAATGTGCAAAGTATGGGTTGTATTTCATCAGGGTGTTCTTCTAAAAACAACAACAACAATAAGACAACATTATTAAACACATATTGCATGTTTTTGTCTGTCAGTGAAAAAGTCAGTGAAATCTGTAATATAGCTCCAGGATGCTGCTGGTGAATGGCAGGAGGTAAAACATTAAGATGATTTCCACTGATCGATTTGATATTATCTAGCTGAAGAAAAAGTGTGGTTATACAAACTGAGAATTTACCATATTTGCACAGCCTCTTTTAAAACTCTTACCCCTGTTCAGCCTGGCAAATCTGCTGTGAATGCACCACTAATAATCAAGGTGAATTTTAAATAACTGAAACCTTTGAACACAGGCAGTCTTTGATCCTTTGTTTTGAGATGATAGTGCTCTTTTGTCTCTTGCACCTCTCCTCCACCACCTCACTGTTTTTATTCTCTGGAACAGGACACCTTTAGTCACTCTCAACCCTGTTAACAGAAATAGCGCTCTGTTATTTTGACACCTGGCTAAATATCACCTTGGCTGAATCTAAATCCAGCTGCGAGCCTCGTTGTCTTGCTACAAGTGTAAATTCCTCCTGTCAGAGTCCTTCGTCAACATGGAAATGCTAATTTACCAGGAGCTCTAATTAGCACAAGGACTCAGGTGGAGAAGCATCAGACACACACATGTGTGTAATTCAGCTTAACCTTTTGCTTTGATTTCCCTCATGGCTGATTTCTGGTATTCACAGCAAACAGTTCTGTTTGCCCTCGTGGTTCTGAACCTATGTCATGTTGCTGTGCATCATTTTGGAACTGTGCTCTCCATTATTCATGCCTTTCAAGTTAATACACTTGCATGCACGCACACACACACACACACACACCAAATTATTGTGTCCCTAAGCATCCCTACATGTTTCACAGCATTTCTGCCATATTTAGGACCTTATGTGCCATGATTAATTGAACATATATAGGAACCTCCCCCAAAACACTCTGAAATCATCTATTCATCTATTCCTCCACCAGAATTATATCCTTTTTAATTCCATCCTCCATTCTCACCTTACAACAACATCAACAACAACAACAATAATAATAATAATAATAATAATAATAATAATAATAATAATAATAATAATAATAATAATAATAATAATATTAATAAATGATTGTAGGGCTCTGCAAATCAGGACAGTGGTGGGCTGATATAAAATAATTGCACTACAGAAAACTCCACTGAGACTCCCAATCATGATGTGAAAACCTGTGAGTGATGCTACACATGTTTAATAGCCTATAAATTGGATTTTTACATATGGAGAAATGTTACATATCTGATTATGATCATAATGAGCCCTGGAATTACCTCATGACCTAACACTCAGTACTCAATTGACATTTTAAGGAACTAATTATCCTCCTTGGGAATTAAACAGAGCAACTGAACATAAACATCTGATGGGGAAAAATAATTATAATTCTTCATAAAGTTGCTGGGATGTCTTATTCTGCTATTCTAGTCCTAAGTGAGAGTCATGTTTGTTTGTGTCCCCATCCCAAACATCTAGCCCGACCTCTGTGCTGAGATAATAACAAGGTATTATTTTCCTGAGGGCAAACATAAGCTGTTACACAAAGGTCAAAGTTCAGAGCAAAAACAAAACGAATGATAAGGAACTGGCAGATAAAGAAATGAAACACAGAGAAGTGAAGGACCTCTAAATGTCCATTTTCACTGTAAACTGGAAGAAGACAGCGACAGACTTGTTTCAGACCAGGAAGCTGCGATGGAGTGCAGCGAAGTGTAACCCAGGCCAAACTGAGTAATTACCTTTTTTTTCTCTCAGGTAATGGCACTGCTAGGATAGTAAAAAGAGTATTTGTGGCTTTTAAACAATTTCCAGAAGTTACATCAGTAAGTCAAACAAGAATAGTTAAAATGATAGAACCTCGATGAATAGCTTTAACTGCATGATAAGGCTTTTAGTTACAGATAATGACAGTAAGCTTGAATGCTAAAATGTAAGTACATGTTTGACATTAGTGGCTGTGCTGCCATTCAAAAGGATGGTTTGGGTTATTTGACATAGATTGCAGTAGATTCAGATCAACTGCTGCCAATTTAGAGAAGCAGCACACACAAGCCGAGTGATGCACAGCTGCCGACCGGGTCAGCAAAAAACACATTTAAAAGATGACCACAGTCAAAACGTGTATCAGCTTATTTTAATTTCAATATTTACAAAGTTTTATTCCTCTGTCAAGCAGCCCTTTCCGTTTGAGCTACATTTTTCAACTAATGGACTAACATTCCTTTGCACAAGAAGACCTGCTGTATTAATCTGCCGATCAGCTCTTGCAGTTAGACACGGTGTGTAATTTCAAAGGTAAGAGCTATTTGACAGCAAGATAAAGCAGTTAAAATGTGCAAAATAAAGTGTACACTTAGACTGAAACTATTTTTACTTTTTTTTCTGGGGCCATTTTATAAGTGGCTAAAACACTATTTCTGCTGACCCCATCCACAGCAGCAAATCACTCACTTCTGTGCCGGCCCTCACGCTTCACCTTACATCACTCAAAGTGAGAGGAAATTCCTGTGTACAGTAGGGTCAAAATAGAAACTCCTCAGTGAATCCAATCTGGATGGTTAAACAAGCTGATATACAGCTGAATGTATGTGTAGTAGGACTAAGTGAATGGAGATAAACATCAGCAGTATTACAAGTAGACATATTTAACCCAGGTAATGTCTGTGTTTCATAATTGGCGTAATGGCTGTGCCTTTGTCACGTACCCTTATAATAGAGATGCTTATCAGATGCTATTAGATCTAATTATAGTGTTTATACCGGCACGATTAGGTACATCCTTGAGACTCACTTTCAGGGCTGTGAACTGATCTCAACTTTAGATGAAGTTCGTGGACATGAGCTGAATGCATAGTTCCTGGGTCATTCCTTGTTCATTACAAGAGGCATAATTTTCACTATAGTGTCACTTTAGACTAATGTTTGTTTAGCTGCAAATAGATATGTGTTATGTATTCATGATTAAATTCTATTGGCCCCGACGGAAATCACAGTCAGGTCATTCTGAACTCAATTTACTGCTAATCAGGATGTGAAGTAATTACAGAGCAGAGTTATCGATCAGGGGTGCGATCCAAGGGATCCACCAGAAGTTTGAGGAGATAACAAAGTTCCTTTTAGGGTTATCTCAGTGTGTTGGCAGGTGTCTGGAGCATGCAGGTACTCCACTCTTCGGCCCTCAATCTAAATCCTCACCCACATTTCACTCCAATTCCAAATTTCAAACTTCTCTCCTCCATTATGACACCTGACCTTTTAAGAGGAACTTTAAGAGATGGATGAACTCTGAGCACAGCTAGTCAAATCAATCTAGTCATGGTGGAGGAATGGAGAGCTTCATTACTGGGAGGGCTGAGGAGCTCTCCGATCAGCTCTCTAATATCACTGTGATCCTCTTCTTTTTTCTTACCTAATTGAATTCTCCAGGAGAGATGCCCCTCAGCTGCACATTTATCATATCCTGAAATTGGAGGAGACTAGCTCCATGAAGGACGTGCGCAGAACATTTAATCTACTCCTCGTGCTGTAAGCCGAGTGCTGTGGTCTCTGCCAGGGCTTGACTTATCCCACTGTGGACCACTGGCCTTCAGAGAGGTGTTTTATTTATTTTAATTCACAGCCACCTAAGATTAACAGGGGCCACAGCAGAAGGCGGACACGTTCCGAATCAAATGTGCTGCCCGTCATGTACAGGATGACCAGTGTTTACACCAGATGGCATCATAATCTATAATCAAAGTCCTGTGAATGCAGCTGAGTGCGCAATATGTCTCTTGCTCTCTACTTCAGCTCTTTCTTTTCCCTCCAACACTGACTCTCCTCACGGTGGTAGACATTCCTGTTCCTTTCCTTTTTCCCTTTTCTTTACTTGCCTTTCCTTTCCTGTGGCCATATATAGGGTCCAATTTACATAAAGATTTTTTGCTGATAAGTAGGTGAGGCATAAAGAAGAGATGTTGCGGAGGACAGTAGCACACCGGGCTCCTCTGCAGGGGACAGCTTAAATTGTTGAGTATCGTGTTACACCAGCAGACCCACATCATCTCTTGTCAGACTAACACCGTGAGGAACCATCTCTCATTATTTAGCTCAGTGGCATTAAACTCATGTCCCGTCCTGCCCTTAGTCACAATCAAATACATATATTTTACCTAGTGTTAGAGTGTATCACATTGTATCCCATTCCATTCTGTCCCATATCCGATCTTGCATAACTTCATTCCGTCACCTATCCAAATCTCATTCAGTCTTTTATTCTCATATCATTTCCAATATCCTATATCTATCTTGATTTTGCATCTCATCCACCAGTCTCTTCCACCCTACCCTATTCTATTCTATCTTAGTGTAGGATCCCACCAATAAGCCTATTCTATCCTACCTTGTACTATGTTGTCTTGTCCTGTCCTGTCCTGCCCTGCTGCGCATTTCCTCACAGTACAATGTCACCAGTAGTGTGAAAAAAAAAAAAAAACATCCCTTTGTAGTCATATGAGTGTGTCCAGTGAGTGCAGGGGATTTTGTTCAAACTTTTATGTAAAATCTCATTCCAGTAAATATGAATGTCTCCAGATGGTGCATAGGTCTAAGTACACTGCATATCTTTACACTAAAGGTACACCACATTTGCATGCAGTATGGTATTTCTGGCAGCAGTCCAGTGCTATAAGATCACTTATTTGATTAAACTGTATCATGCTCAGCAGGACAGTGGAGCTAAGAAGAGTTGAGGTATAACTGCTGACAGCAGCAGAAAGCCTTTTGAATTATGCTCATGTTGTGTTATGGTTGTGAATGGGAAGCTCTACCCTCCATTATCTAATGTCTCGAGGGCAATAGGCTTGAACCTAATAAAGCCAACCTGTGATTATAATCGTTGTGATTTTATTTTTCCTGTAAGCAATTTCCTATCTTTGCTTGACTTTAGGTATCTCTGCTCTTCAGTTGTTTTGTTCATTTATTAATGTATTGTAAATGTAAAAGAAAGAAAGAAAAGTGTGGACTTGTTTCATTTAGGATTCTCCTTGTTCACACAGGTTACAGACAGTCCCTGAAATCGTTTAGAATGTTTCAGTTTGATTCAAGCTTTGACTGACACGCTGCAAAGCTCTGGTGTTGAATTTCACTGGTTTCAAAACAAAATATCCAGTGTTTGAAAACTGCATTTTGTATAGCTACCTTGGTAAGAAATAGATTTTTATTCAAAGAATAATTTAGAGCATTTTAACATCATTTAAATCATTGTTTGGATTTCAGAGCCGCAGCTCCACTGGTCTGAGTCACCCTCTCTATTTTTACTGTTTCCAGATGCAATGGAAAGCTGAATCTAGCGAGACAGCTTTGATTAACCCTCTGTGCTACCTGCTCAGCACAAAAGTCTAACATATAGGCTTTTGTGCTCAGCAGGTAGCTGGGGTGCATAGTGCCACATTTAGCTGATGAGGACAGGGGCGGGGCTTCGGGGGGACTGCGAGGGTGGTACTACCCTGGCCCAGGGTCCACATGGGGCCTGTTATTGTGAAGAGGATTTTTTTTTTTTGTTTTTTTTTAAGTATTCTTTTTCTTCATGCTTTTAGGACAGCTGGATAGAGACAGGAAAAAAAAGCCTGAGTCATTTGTATATTCAGCCCAAACCCGGCCCAAACCAGCACATCTGGTCCGGCTGGTCGGGACCATGAGAACTCAAATTAGATTTAATGGGCCTGATCATGTGCTCCGCCCCCTGGCCCGGCTTTGATTTGGTGTGAGGAGCAACATTATTTCCATCAGGTGTTGGTGGATTGGTGGCTGAACCAGAGCTAAAAGCAAAGTGGATACTGAACTTTAATTGGCCAGGCGGCCAATGGCAAATCAAAAGTAAATGTTGCTCAGTGCAAATCAGTGCTAACATGTTTGCTGCAGCCTTAAAAAGTGCTCTTCTGTCAAAGTTGTGTTTACGGCTGGCTATTGCTGCTGTCTTGTTTTGGTTGCCATGAAAACAAGGCAACGTGACTCCTGTAAATGTTACACAATTTTATATTATCATTATTATTATTTTTAGAATTTGTGAACGTGGCACTTACAAGGTGCCACCACTCTTTGAAAATGTCCCGTATTTAAGATTCAGTGCATTTAATGGTGTAATGATAACTGTGGGTTTTACAGTGTTGATGTACTCAGCTTATTATGTCATGCAGATGGAGGTGTACAGTGACATCCGCTGATTTGCAGATCCTCTGCCGACTGAGCTAATGCTGAGTAACTCCAGTATATAGTCAGCTGAATCCGGAGAGGATCATAGCTTGATGACACTTGGCAAAATGGCATACTAATTATAGTCATTTTCATTTTGGGCAGAAATACTGGAGCTCAGTCATGTGCAAAGCGTTGATACCTTTCAGAGTACGGACCAATGCTCCCACGACGTTTAGCCCTGCCAAATCTCTGCTGCGGATTGGCTGAGCCTGTAGCAAGCACTGACACTCAGAGGCTTAGGTAGTTTCCACCCAGGGCTGGATCGGCAAACTGGTGACACAGAACAGTCTGGGGGCAGCCGTGGGACAGCATACTGGCTGGGAATATTAACAGTGTTAAAACACTCTGAGCTGATGGCTCTGGCGCAGCTTCAGAGCAGCACAACTCTCTCTCTCTCTCTCTCTCTCTCTCTCTCTCCCCCTCTCTCTCTTTCTCACACACACATACACACACAAGATTTGAAGTGAATGGTAAAGTGGCTGACGGATAGTTTCTGATGTGTTGGGTTTAGTTTTTGAGCCAGAATAAAGTAATTAAATCACCAGAGTCTGTAATATAAATGATAGAGCATCAGGCTTTTGCAGCTTATTGTTTTCACACAATGCAGCTAAGATACTGTTGTTTAGCTGATGGTGTTTTCTGAAATTCATCTCTTAATACTTGTCTGGCCACACACACACACATACACACACACTTCTACAGTAGTCTAGCACGCGTTATGACTCAACAATTTGAGTCAATAATCAAGAACACTGTCCTATTCTCTATGGACATGATTATTGTTAGCACCAGAAATAAAATCGATGTCTGTTACACCGATTTGAAGACTATGATAAAGCAGAAAAGATGTTAAATCTGAAGAATGTTGCAGAATAAGAATAAAAGTGTAGGCTGACACTAATAAATGTGAAAATAAAGACCTATAGTGTATCTCTAAAGAAAAAAAAGTAGTTCTCAGTGTGATTGTTATTGACGGGTACAGTTTAAAGGGTTTAAGGGCAATTGAGACCATGCAGGTATGATCAATATACATTAACTACCCACACAGTCTTTGTAGTGCTCCTAAAAAAGGTCTGTATAGCATTGTAGCCTAAATAATGGCCAGGTCCACTGAAACCAGCACTTAGCAGAAGCAGCTGCTGGGCTGATTGGTCCATAATTTGGGCCATCTCTCCCCTAGAGGACCAATCCCTGGGAAACCACAGATAACTGAGAAGAAATCAACTGAAATTCATTGGTGCCATTTTTCCATTTTGCGTTGTATTGAACTGAAGTCCCTTTTGTTAGGCTACTCTCTCTTTCTCTCCTTCCATTTGTCTGTCCCTATGGATTTTCAGTTGCAGTTGCTGGTAAAATTGGAGCTTTATCCTTAGTGCTGAATCCATTGTTTCTATGCAGGGCAAATCATTTTTAATACAGCTGTAATTTGGTCAATTTTGCCTGTCACTTTTATATCGATATCATATTCTCCAGCTCACAGTCTCTGCTGTTAATGTAATTGAGACAAATTGTGACAATTTGCCCAGTTTTCATATTTTTCCAGTAAATGTGCGGCGGAAAGGCGCGGCAAGCCCATTTGTTTCCATGGTGTTTCTATCTGCCAATATGAACACTGAAGCATTCTTTTTTATATTAACCTTTATTCATCAAAGGATGACTGGCTGAGCCTACCTGCTCATTTTATGTCCTATGGTGAAATAGGAGAGGGAGGTGGATTACACATTCCCTCTTGCCACTCCAGAACCTTCCTATTCACAGTACCAGCTGTGAGACAACACTTGTGAGGCACTCCACACCCAGATCCCCTCAGTAAAGCTTCTGGGTCCATCAGTGTGCGTGACTTTGTGGACATGAAGCAGGCCGGAGCATTCAACAGCACCTTCCCTGGAGAAATAAAGGTGAAAAAAGTACATTGCACACTGCAGTTGGCTTTGTATATTAATACTCATGTTGGAGGGCATTTTGTCCATCAAATTCTGACCACCAGATGGAAGGCAGATATAATTTCATAGCCACATATATTACGAAGGAAGCCGGTACATCTGTCTCTCGGTGCGTGTGATTGCATTTGCATAGAAGTACCAGGCGTGGGTTTGTTTCAGTGAGCGAAACCGGAGAGATCGTAATACCTGATTCCCATTTACAAGGCTTGAATGCCAACTGTCCCCCATGATTGGTTTGGAGGATGACTTGTTCCAGGCTACCAGTTGCAGTAACATGGAGCCAAATAGCTTCCTTCCCTCTGTTTTTCATCATTGCTACTTCCTCTGTGTCCTTTTTCATGCATCTCCCGGCCTCATCTTTAACGCAGCTAGCAAACACTTATGAGTCAAACACAAAAAGTGCACACACACACACACACACACAGACACACACAAAGAAAAACAGGTTATCTGATTGATGTTAGGCGTGCGCTTTAATCTAGAGGAGAGCTACTTCACCACTGTGTCCCCACTCTGAAGTGTTTGGGCTGTGGAAGAGTGCTGCTCTGCCTTTATGAAAACAGAGAGGGCGGCAGAATGTAGATCAATATCCTAGGAACACACCAGAGACATTCTATTTTATTAAACATTTTCCCATTAAGGTGGTGGCATGAGCATTGTAGATCATCCCAACAAAGTCGTAAATCACACACAGACAGCAGTACTGGAAACAATGGGCAGAATCAGAGGAGATTAGTGAAAAACAGGAGATATTTGGTGTTTCTGCTGCTGGGAAGCTCATGTATCTTGTCTTATATTAGCTCACATTTCAGCTGTAACACTTCAGTGATAATGTAGGATCAAAATCATATCATGTCCATCACATCTTCATGATAAAAGCATGACTAATCCTCATTCATATTCATTGGCAAACACTGACTGAAACACCTAAAGAAGCTACGTGTTGTATGCTAGTGCTTTATTGTTACAGTACCTTTTGTGGAAAAACTGCAATACTTAACAGTTCGAGTAAAGACAAGTATGAACAACAGTGTAGATTCCATGCACGTTAAACAATACAAGGCAAATTAATACAGATACCAGCAGGTTAACCCTAAACATGGAAGCCCATCTATGTCAAAACTACTGCATGAGCACAAAGCAGAGTTAAAGCTGCACACACTGACGTATTAAAAATAAACCATGGTTTAAATGATGTTATGGTGTCCACCCCGCTCTGCAGAGCATTTAGTGTCATTCAGGTCTGTGTTGTGGTTTTAATTTCATTACACATACCAACCTCACTACCAGCACGTATTGGAGAACTTATACCCATTTAAGTACCCAGATACTATCTAAGGTTGGCGGAGGCTAAAACAGAGAGAGGCGTCAATATTGGACTCAGACTCATAGGGCCTGATTTACTAAGATCCCAGATAAGGGCCACTAAATTGCGTACGCGTTTAGTTAGCGCAGGCAAAGCGGGTGATCTACTAAGAGTAACCCGCTAAATGACAGCATGCGCAAACCGCAGTAATTAAATTGGAGGAAGAGGATTTTGCGCGTGGTAATTGTTTCCGCCATGGAGAGTGTGGACAGACAGCTGGATGGCCACAAAGACACAATGAAATTTGATCCGATGAATTGATAGAGAGCTCAGGTGGGACACAGAGGTCACGGATCTAAGCACCCTGACCCGAGGGATCAAAGCCGGGGTGAAGGCAGAGGTGAGGTCTCTCAGCCCCGGTCCCAGAGCTGAGCAGCCAGGTACTCGATAGGAGCGCACTGGAGGGAAGACGTGCGGAGTGCGTAACGGCGCTTAAAGGGCTTTTAACACACCTGCAAAACTGCTGCAGTTCGCTGGAATGACCCAGACGCGAGGAAGCATAGAGATATAAGAACTTTTGCCACGGCAGGTATTAACTCAATGACCGCAGCCATTTGTGCAAGTAGCTGTGGCAGTTAAGACTTGACTTTCAAACGTGTTAAATAAAGACACAAAAACTGCCACTGCAATCTGTTTCACATTTGGTAGATCACATTGCGTGTGCTAAATAAATCTATTTGCATCTTCTCCTCTCAGTATTTTGCGCGCTCTGGCAGAAACACCCTTTTTTGCATATTCATCAAGGCAAACACGCTAAATGGACTGCGCGTGATGTTTTGCACGTTTGAGAGACGCAGTCCTCGTGCGCCTGGTTAGTAGATCAGCCTCAGTGTGCGTATGCGCGTGCAATCACGACTGCACACGTTTGTACACATGCAAACCTTTAGTAAATCAGGCCCATAGAGTATCCAGAAACATAACTTCAAATGAATGCCGGTGTTGCTCCCTGTCTGCTGGATGTGCAAATAAGCAACTGTTTGCTAATGTTACCCATATCAATTTTAAAGGGCATTAATATGTCATTGTGTCGTTTATGGTCTGTACTGCTGCCCAAAATATGGGAAATGTCCTAAAGGTCTTCCAATAAGATTATTTTCAGAAATCAGTTATATATGTATAAATTGCTGGTTTAAACAAACTGGTCGACACAATGATGTCTGCTGCTCATTTGTCCTGTGTTCAGTAAAGTTTCATTAATTAATGAGCCTCCTTTCATCATTAATACTAACAAAAGGAGTGCATTGTGCTTCTCATTGGCCCATCCAATGCTCTAACTGCTAACGCTCTCCACATTAGAATTCTGTCTGTGTTCATTTTTTTGTTATAAATTATTCATTGTATAAATAAGAAAATTCAAAATGCAACACAAAATTAAATATGACTGGAGGGACGTAACATATGCAAAGTATTGTACAAGAAATGTGCTACCAAATCACGAGACCTCCCGGTTCCGCCCACAAGCAGACAATGAAGACAGCAAAGAATAGATGAAAATCACTAAACAATGATAACAATGGCAGTTAAAATAAGAACAAGACAGAAATCAATGACAACACATAAACACATCTAGGCTAAACAAACAAGCGAAGTGGCATTATCCCCATTCCCTATTCCCCCATCCCCGTCAGCATTATCATAATTTGATCTGTGTCACACAATTGAGATCTTGCTTGCAAAAAAAACTATGCAGCTAGAGTTTGAGGAACACATTTATGATGGTAAGAATAGCTCTACCACAAATGCACATGGATACTACACACAATGAATAGATGGATCAGTTACCAGTAATTCATTCAGTCTCAAGGAATTGACTGATTTTTCCTGCAGTTCTGCTGCGTCCATTCACTTGATTGGTGTGTTTACCTAATATGAAATGCTTTTTTTTCTTCTTTTTTTTCTTTTGCAACAACAACAAAAAAAGCTCATCATCACAGAAGCTCAGAAGAAGATACAGTAGCAGGTAGGGGTTCAGTGTATAGCCCAGGGCCAGCTCCACACAACAGATGGCTGTTGCTGGGATCAAATCTGTTCTTGTTTGGTTCCAGGGTGTTCTCCTCAAGCACCGAGCCACCCTGCCACCCAGTTTGGATTGTACTTTGTTGGCGGTCATTTTCGAAAGCAGATGGAAGGTGGCTGTAATTTCATGGACTTGTATGTTAGAAAGCAAGCTGCTGGATGCGCCTGTACAATTTGTTCTGATTGTGTCCTGCTCACCTCCTTTGTAGTTATCAGTTATTAATAACATCACAACAAATAATTTAGAGAGCACTCTGGACAAGGATGGCATATGAATTCTGTAAAGAGAACAAATTATATTAAAGCAGATTAGAGCAAGGATGCAAGAATAAGGGAGTCAGTTTCCTTCCAATCATGTTGTCAAGAAAAAAAAACAAACTCACATCCCCTTCTCTTCTGTTGCTCAGATCTCCTCTCTCATGTGTAATATTCATTTTGACAAAGCAGCAATTTAAATTATTGCACTGTCTTACCTATTGTGAGACAAGATGAGAGTGTCAGCTTGAATGCCCGAAATGTAAAATGTTAGCGTCTCCATTACTTTTCAAATTATGTTGATTTTTCATTTTTTTTATTCATGCATTCTCAAAGGATTTGGGAATAACAGGACAGAGATTGAATGCCCCTGTATTATCATAGCACCTTTGTTATTCATATCCATATTTCCACAGCAGTCTAATCCAAATGCATATTGAATGCGGCACGGACAATCAGAGGGCCTGAGCAGACAACGTGCTCAAGTCCGCAGGGAGGTGTCGCCTGCTTCCTCTGTGCTCTTTGTTGACAGCATCGTGATGAAAATGAGGATAGTGCTAAATTATATCAGAGAGCATGAAGCATAAATTCTGCACAAATTTTGCTCCACTGATATAAGCCAGTCAAGTCGTCTTGTGTATTTAATCACTGTAGAAGCCTGAAAACTTTACCACTGCAGGAAGAAAGAGTCTCAAACTTTTCAAAGTACATTGCAGCCTATAAAAGCCGCCAAACTCTCACAGATACAGGGTTCAGTTCTGCACATTAGCTCTTTTAATATGCCTGCAAAAAGGCAAAGTGATTTGTACCTGACAGTCGTTTTTGTTGCTGAGGAAAACATTTCAATAAATACACTCCCACCGTTTTCCCCTAAACCTCTGCAATCTGCCAAACATCTTGATTCAAGCAGTCTTTCTAACGTGTTGCTTCATCATTCAAGGAACAGAAGTTCTGATGTTACGTTTAATACTGGAGCTGCAGGGTGTCTGTCAAGCGGCTCCCTACCAAGATCTTTTAACTTGTACAGAATCACATGGTGATAAGACCTCATGTCTTTTCTTTTCTTTCACACCAAAATCAACATTGTTCTTTTTTTTCTATGGAAAAACTTCTCCAGAGCTAAAACTCTCATTTATTCCTCACAGTATAAAGCTTCAGAAATTACAGATGTAGAAAGCCTCTTTCTGTCGCTCGAGAAAGTTAATATCACCCCCCCCACGACCAGATAGACCTATGTTGTTAAGGTGAGTCTGGGGACAGGATGTGAGGCAAGAGGTATGATTGAGGATTTTTCAGTTATTAAATGAGAGAGTTGTTTAGTTTTTGCCCTTGTTTGGCTCTTTTTATCAGACTTTTAAAGATGTATGTACACGCAGTTTCTATATTAAGGGTCTTTGTAAGCATTCTGTGAACAACCAAGGCCTTGTGCCTGAACGTGTTGGCTCAGTGAAGCACAGACTCATATATTTGCTCAGCTCTCACTGTTATCACTGTTATTTTTCACCTCTCAGGTGACTTCAGTCTTAATACATTTATTTCTGTCACGTACAATTGTTAACAGTTCAAGTGTCATTTTTGCAACTTCATATAGAAGTTTCAAAGTTGACAGTAATTAAATTACTGTGAAGATCTCATTTTTCTTTACTCCTTTCTCCTTTCTTTACTTTTCTTAACTCCTGTGCCTCTTTTTGCTCTCAGGCGGAGAAATCAGAGAGCTCCATCTACGAACTGAATGTATTCTCATCCTAGCCTTTAATTTCACGAAAGGCATCTATTTTTTGCACAACACAAGAAATTGTTTAAAAAAAAAAAAGAAAAAAGGAGTTATCATGAAGAAGGAAAAATGTGCGAATGTACTGATGTTGAACTTCATAGTGACCAGGGTTTTTCAAAAGGACAACTTCTCCAAGCTAAATTTCAAAGGTGTGGTAAAATAGCTTGGAAACAACAAAGTCAGGGTATTGGGGTGACCATCACAAAGTCCTGACTTCAGTTCAGCTGAAAATTAATGTGCTGATTAAGGAGGCCAACCAAATTTCTTCTGCCAAGAGGTGCCAGCAACTTATTGTCAGAAGCTTGTGAAAGGCTGCATGAGACCCTTGACTCTATTTAAACAGTTTAAAGACACTATACTGACAAAGTGTCTGTGAACTTCTGACACACTGGGAATGTGTAACAGCTCAAATAAATCATTCTCTCTCTATTTTTCTGACATTTCACACCTTTAAAATGAAGTAATGATTCCAACCTACCTTAGACATCAATGTTATTCTTTGAATTTATTACATTTACAGTTTTACAACTCAGTCATTTTCTAAATCAGATCTCATTTCATCAAAATCCAAAAATTGCAAGTACCACTTATCTGAAAAATACTGCACTGAAAGTATCATCCAGTAACAAATACCAAACACTTTTTACATAGTTCCATTTTTTTTTCTAATGAACCCACTAAATTTTAAGTGTAAAGCTCTTGTGTCTTCTATAGACTTACATATGCATTTCCGTTGTGTGGTGAAGTGACTGCACAGTGATCTACTGAGA
Source organism: Caranx ignobilis (assembly GCA_021432705.1). Classification (NCBI taxonomy): domain Eukaryota; kingdom Metazoa; phylum Chordata; class Actinopteri; order Carangiformes; family Carangidae; genus Caranx; species Caranx ignobilis. The sequence continues at coordinate 36,462,741 of MU270012.1, forward strand.
GGAGTGATATGCAATGCTACAACAGAACACTGTTATATTTCCAAAATGGCAGGGGACTGAGCAGTGGTGTTTAATACTCTATTTTCTTTGTGATGTCACTCAGTTTTTAATCAAAATATAAAAACATTTGGTGTCTGAACTGGTGAAAAGGTTTGATTCATGATTCATGCACTTGAGCGAGGTTTTCATTGGTTTAGAGGCTTTTGCCCAGGTGATTTTGTGGCCGAGAAAAACTGCCATGTAAGCTAAATGAAGTGTCTACAAAATGATGCACTTGCTGGTATTACCAAGAGCTTTTTCAGACTCACTTATCATGTTTTAATTTGACATAAGAAATTTTTATTGGACAAGTGCCTATGTGTTACACACATAAAGTGGGCATGTGACAAGTTAAAAGGGCTATACAGCGATCGGTCTGTAATAAGCTTAAAAATACAGTGAATTCAGATTCAGATAAGATTTTCAATTCCCTGACATATGGCTAAACATATGATCTTGAGAATCAAACCTATGAGCTATCCTAAAAAATGTTTTTCACAGTAAGAGCACATGTTCGAAAGGAAAAAAAAAGTCTAAAATCTTAAGAAATGTTTAACTCGTGTAGATTATTTGATCATGATTGTTAAAAAATTAAGCGATAACAATACTATCCTTCGTCTACAAAGTGGTCTGGATCCATTATTCTGGAGTGGACTGTTCTTGTCTCCGCCCACGGCCCTTAAACACTTCCGGTTGCTAATTGATCACGAAAACTTCGCTCTCTTGATTGTTTTGATCACGTGTAAGGTGGTTTTTGGACGGACATACTGTCATACTGACATACTGTCAGAAGAGCAGTGGGAGACCGGCTGCGGGCAGGAGGAGGAGCAGACAAGCAGAGAAGCACCACAGGAGCGTAAAAAAGAAGGTATGTTACATTTGTATAACGTCTGGTGGGGATGCATGGTAAAAGGTGACGTTAGCGCCTAAAGCACGGACCACCTGTGGCTAAGAGCTAACGTTAGCCCACTTCACCCTCTGAAATACCATATTTCAGTGGAGGCGGATGCTTCCGTGTGGTTTAGGGAGGCTAACCAGAAATGAAATGATGGAAGTAACCAAGCAAAACCACTTATAATCTACTTCTATGTGTTGTGCAGAAATGTTTTTTACAGCAAGAAATTATTTAACAGACATGGTTAGAGTGTGCAGCCCATCAATAACAGCCAGACCGAGGCTCACCCATAGATGACAAAGATGGTGGTTGAGTCATTGTTATTTCAGAGCACAGTTCTTTAACTATATTTTTAACTTGCACTCATGTTGGCTTCAAAAATGTCTTCAAAACCTTTCACTTTCTGCTGTTTGACACCACCAAGAGAGAAAGTTAAAATAAGTGCACTTCAAAGACTGACATTGACTATTTCTGTGGTTAAAAAAAAGTTTCAGTACAATGTACAATTCTGGTGCTGTATGGAAGAGTTACTTTGTTATTCATACTTTCTCTTATTCTGGCAGCTTACATCACGTGCTGTGGGACGATGGATGGATGGATGGATGTTGTTGGAGAAAATTACGGTCATCACATGCCTCAAAGGGTGAGGAGCCCTGGAGAGAGATTTACCAGTCCCTCAAGTTGCATCAGTAAGTTATGAAATAAGCCCATCACCTCACAGTGACTCACAGCAGCAAAGTGGTGTTACCTGACAACATAGGCAGTTCACAACATCTCTCACTGGTTACAAAATGTACCTGTTAAGGCAAGCTCTGAAAAGACCTCCGCTGTCACGCTGTAAAGCCATTTCCATTCTGTTCCCAATGAATGCATTTTGTCAAGCATTGCTGTATATTGGGTAAACTTAAATAAAGGACTGATATATTTTAGCACTTGTACGTGTCCTTGATTTTCATTTATAATTCGTGTTTATTAGGTACACCCATGAAGTCAATGGAGTATAATGTATCACCTGTGAGAAACTCTCCTTTATGAGGATTATATTGCTGAGTTTTTAAAGCATTTATTTGTGAAGTGTTGGTTTGGTGTTGGTTTGTTTTAAGTGGCCATTGTGAGACTGTATTTTGGGTTGATGTTCAAGTACACTGAGAAATGCTAAGGGGTGTTAATATTTTGTCAAATATAATTCGTATAGATGTGATGGACAGAATATTGGGAACATCTCAGTAACGGGTGGTGTTCAGAAGTCTGAGGTCATTTTACCTTGTAGCCTCACCTATTGCTTAACCACAGCTAAATGTCATTAACAAAGAGGGATAAAAGGAGCCATTAGTGCCAGGGCTGCTCCATTATGGCAATAATCATAATCATGATTGTGCTTATCAATATTTAGACCACAATTAATTAACACGATTAAACACTGACTTTGGTAACATGACTGATTTATTAGACCTTAGAAATGGCTCAAGATGAAGCATTTTTATTGAACAGGTTTTCTTATTTTGGTTCTTTTGTGTTGGCACAGCTACAGATGAACTCCAAGTTGGTTCGAAAACTTTGTTTCTCTTCTTTGTGTGACAAACTTTCACTGGATTTTATGCTGCGATAACAAATACAAAATCTACCTGACTTCCTCCAGCACTCACTGGGTTGTTGTCGAAAAAGAATACGGCACAGTAATGGTACGCTCTCAATTATCTTGTTTTCACAATCATTGGAAGCCAAAATCATAATTGAAAACAAAATTCCATTAGCAGTTGTAAATAATAACACTGGATTTAGTTCATCAGGGCATCTCCTGTAAGTCTCAAGCTGTCGAATATCAGAATCTATTTTTCTCCATGAATTTTAGGAGAGAAAACTGGGAAACAAGAAATTAAACAAAACAGAAATCAAAATGAGGCTGTGGTGAGAATCTTAATTTTGGCTCCCGAGCTGTGGAAGCGTTAGTTTTTAGCTGCAAAATGTTTATTTGCATTTTTTTTTTTTCTTTAACTTTTGTTGTCCTGGAGACCCTCACCTCATACCAAATGACACTGTAGCCCTGACTCCCTGTCAGTCTGTCACTGGGGCGACACAGCAGCGCTGTGAACGAGCGGAGCCTCGCGAGGGGAATCCGTCATGTCTGCCCATCGTAGGTCACATTAATGACTCAGCTCACTGCCTTCACAATCAGCTGCTTTCAGTTCAGCACTAATCTCAACATCAGCAGCGTTGCTTTGCCAGCGTGAAGCAGTTACAGCTGCCATGTGTTTTCCGGCAACACGTTCACATTTGCGCACTCAAACATGCATTTAGCTCTGATGCAGTGGCCAGCTTGAAGTGCTAGAATGAATGTTGATATGAATGTGTAAATGAATAAATGGCTGTCCATTTGACTGAGTTTGTATTACGCTGACAATATTATTGGCTTTGTGACATCCCCAAATTTCAAAATTTCCCACTAAAGATTTTTTACAACTCCATTTTATTTAATGTTTGATCGCTTCTGTGCTCCTAGTTCAGCAAGCTTGTTCTCCATTTCCTCCTGCACACTAAACATCTTACTCCTCTTGTGTGTGCTCAACTATTTCATGTATCTTGGATTGTCCATTATTGAAAAGTTAACTGTATCATCTAGGCACTCAAGACGGACTCATATCTGATTGTAGGTGAATATTAACTAAATGATGAAAATGTGCATAAACAGAAGCTCTACTGGAAAAACAAATAACAGACTCTGTCCCCTATGATACTGGCTTAAGTGACAGGAATTACACCAAACTTGGCTGTATTTATTTTAAAATATAATAGGGTCAGGCACTGAGTAGGTGCTTTCATCTCAACTGAAGGCCTGTTTTAATGTGGAAATGAGTTTATGAAAATAAAACCAATGTCTCTTCTCATAACAATGATTCATCCATGATCATTTCTGGAGAGGTGGTAATTCTTGCATAGAAACTAAACTAAACTAAGCTGAAGTGCAGAGACTATTCATCTTCTGTTTTTTTGTCAGTAACAAGTGCTTGTGCATTATCAGGCTGCAATCTGATTTGTTATGGAAATTGTGTGTGTACATATTTCAGTATATATATAGATATTTATTTGTACACACTTGAAGTGACAGTTGTTAATTGGGTGCCAACATTGTTTCCTAGAAACTGTGGTAAAACAGAAGCTATCTGTTGACAAGATGACTATGCAAGCAAATGGGTATCAGAGCAGCAGTAAACTAATATGAAGGCAGGCCAACAGAGGGAGGGAACAATCAAATCTGGTTTGGATTAAAGCAACAAACCCAATGCAAAACCCGGTGCACAAACCCTGCACAAATGTTGTTTGCACTATAGTTTGGATATCACAAACCATTTGGCAGATCCAAGCTGAGTTTTCAGCTCAGCTCACATTACAATCAAAAGCACTGATGGTATTCTCAATGTTGTCAGAATTTTATAACTCCTTTTTTTGGGGGGGGGGGGGGCATTAAGAGACAGCCTCATTCATGTTCACCTGCCAGCCAACCTTCATGGCAAAAAAAAGCGCAGGCCACTAACAAAGTCGTGCACAGCAGACATCTGGTAATGCTGGTTACATTTGGCAGACCTGTATCCTCCTCTCCACTAGAAGCAGGTGATGTGCCCAGAGTGCAGTGTTCAAATAAACAAAATGTCTCAGGTGCTCCTGCTTCATCTCTGTGCACCAAATGCACAACAGCCAAAGAACCCCCCCCCCCCCTTCCAAAAAAAAAAAAACAATTGCAGAAATGTTTTTCCAGCGGTTGTCATAAATCACACACTGTTATCTGGCCATAGAACTCATACTAAGTGATGAAATCTGAGTGCAATTCAAGTATTAGGCTCAGGCTGCAGGACCAGCCTTTACAATGGAATATACGTGCATGAATCTCTACAGTATATACTGTATGTTTAAACTGGACGTGAACACACAGTGGGGGAAAAGTTTTCGGACACTCCATGCATTTGTGAAATATTGCATTAAGAATCACTGTTAGGTTTTCAAGTGCAATTTCTTTTAGTAGAGTCACAGCCAAAATACTAAACAGATATTAAAAAGCCATTAAAAACTTCAATTGTTGCTGTTATTTGTTGACTTTGATCATGACAATGTTGAGAACTGCCATACTGAAACTGTCAAGAATTTAGATTTGTTAGTTTTTCCTGTAAAGAAAAACAATATCATTTGTGTTTGTTTGTGTCTGTCTCACTCAGCCACACCTTTTGAAACACAAAAAAGATTTTTCCACAAATATTTCATGATAATGTTTGAGATTGTGTAAAACTTTAAGGGTGTCCAAAAACGTTTTCCACCGGTGTAGGATTACATTATAACATCTTTAAAATGAGCAGAGGTCCTCTCAGCATGTTTCTCACTGGTCATTGTGTTCATGGCATTGATTTGAAATGTGACATTTAGGATGAAATTTCCTTTAGCATTTAATCATATTTAACTTTTCCAAAACAAAGCAATAAAGCCTTTGCCTTGTCCTCTGCTACATCTTCTCATTTCCCTGGCTTAATTGAAATGGGTGTACCTTGTTTGTGTGTGTGTGTGTGTGTGTGTTGCCTATTTCATTTCCAAACCATAACAAACAAATCATTTACAGATGGTCTTTTTCCTAAAGCTAATTTAAAGATGCCAGCTTCACTTCTTTTATCCCAACCCACAGAAAGAGTTTTCCCTGGGAGTCTGATAGTATTAGTCGAAGTAAAGTCATCTGCGGTATTTATTTGGTCTGTCCCCTCAAACTTCCCTTCACATAGATTAAGCTTCAGAAGCTGCCTCTTGGCAATTAAATCTATCAGAGGGCAGCAGAGAGCGCTCTGTCAGAACTGTTCCAATAATTGCAGTTTAAATGAATATGGATTCAAAAAGTTTGACAACACACAGCCAGTTATTTTCCAATTTGGGACTGAAGAAAAAAAAGTTTTCTCCCGTCATGTCTCCTGGTTTTGTTTTCCTTTCTCCTCAGATGAACAGGAACCTCTTATAATTCTCTCCCTCTCTGTTTACAGACACATAGAGAACTGGACAGAATTGCAGACTCTGAGAGACGTCGATATGGAGCTCTACACTGGACTACAGAGACTGTGAGTGTTGATGCTGTTAACTGGCGGGGAGTTAGGGGAGACAGACGCAGTCACAGACACTTCACTGTTTTTTTTAGGCCTTCTGTGTTTCAGATCTGGAGAGGAAAAGTGGAACCTGTACCATTGTTAATCCCCAGTTTTCCATCAGTTTGCCTGCCTCCTCTCTGCAGAGGCCAATTGGTTTCATGAGCACAAGTCACTGTAGCTGCAGCATTACCAGTGTCGTACTGGGATCTGACGTCCATACTCATCTGAATATGTCTCAGTCCAGACAAAGTCTCATAGGAGAATAGAGAGGCACGAGAGAATGGTGTGTTTCTGATCCTAAAACAAGCTGATGTTTAAACAAGCTTTTAATTCTTGAAAGTCACACGCCGGTGGAACATCCTCTTCGCTTTGCTTAGTCGCTGATCAAATAACGCTAAAAAAGCAGCAGGGAAAATTGAATTAGGGGCCCCTGCTGTAGCGTTGTGACTTTTTTTAATTCTCATTTCTTCCCTTCTTAAAGCAATGTTACGCTCCTTTCCTTTTTTGCTACCCTGCACGATGAGGCCACATCCTTTACATTCCTCTCGCCCCTGCTGCTCCTCCCTCAGGCGCTGCCTGTGACCTCCTCTTCCTCCTCACTTTTTTCCCTCCCTCCGCAGACAACCACATTCTCCTTTGCCCTCCAAAGTCAGAGCTGGCCTCTCCCCTGATCCCCTTGATCCCTCATCAGGGAGGCCAAGTGCAATATCTCCACCACTAAATTAGCATTTTTCTCATTACCACCACCTCTTCCCAGGAAAGGCTGTTACCTTGTGTGATGCTGTCTTGTGGGGCCGTTAGCAGTATGGAGGGATGGGTGAGAAAAAGTTACTCTAGGATGCCTTGCATAACCTCATTTCACAGTTTACCCCCCTATCTTAATATGAATAAACAAAATGGATATATTAAATATGTTATATAACTGTACATCTCCAGAATAAGAAGCTGACTGCATCCATCACCTGGCTATTGTTAGATTCTTTTAATATGCAGCACCCATCCGCATTGTAGCTAATCCTTAGTGGGCCTTAGGGAAGGTTGAACCAATCCTAGCTGACATCAAGTGAGGGCAGGGTACACCGTGGCCTGTCGGCATCTGTCAAAGGGCCGACATATAGACAAACAACCTCACATTCACACTGATGGGGAATTTAGAATCATCTGCATATTTTTGGACCATGAAAACAACATGCAAAATCCACACCCAAAGGTTCAGACCAGAACCCTCTTGTTGTGAGGCGACAGTGCTACTCACTGCAGCACCTCACCGGTTGTGGTGCTTTCATGAGATTTACCATATCCAGTTCCTTTAAAGGTAAAACTAATGATAATTCAAGACAGAAATAATATGCAATAAAAGGTTTACAATAAAAATCACAACAGATATTATAAAAGTAGAGATATTCACACAAATATGTAAAATATGCAATAAAATATGCAATATGTAAAATATGCAATAATAAATAAATATGTAATAAAGATACATTTTTGTGACTACAATATTACTGGTTCATACTGAGAACATTAATAATTAAGTTTAAAAGCAGGTCAGATATGATCTTATTATTATGATGTATTATGATCATATTTCTACTCTGGAGCATTAATTGCAGACTGTTTTCAGCCGCAGATTAACACATTTAGTGCACAAGTGGGCTTTTACAGCAGCAGGATGCTGTGTGTGGGAATAAATCAAAATCGGTAATGAGATGTGTGGTCATGGTAACAAGGGAATAGTATCACCAATTTGGTCACTTTATAGGATTTGTTGAAAATGCTGAATGTAACCAGACATATCCCATTATTTTGCCACATCACTGCGCTAACAAGCGTGATCAAATTTTAACAGCTATTTTAGAGAGCTAAAATCTACATATTAGTAAATTGTACATGTTTCATGTGGTGGATGTGTTGTGGTAATGGTGAAACGCTGTACCCTGCCCCTGTTTGGCAAACTCAGTAAAACAAAGATGACAAAATAATTATCTTTCTGTCTTCTTTTGCCAATTGTGTTTTGATTTGGCATCACAATAAACGCAGCAACAATTAAATCACTGCTGTTTGCAGAGATGATTGTGTGGATAATTGTCATTACTGTTGTAAGCACTGCTGGGAGGAGTATAACCAAAGCTCAACAGACATCCTTGAATGTTGTTGTGATAATTTCTGGGGAGTGAAATAATTGTTGTTAATTTTTCTGGGGAAGCCATTAAAAGGTTTCCCAAGGACCTCCAAAACCTTCCTGAGGACCCTTGGAGGTCCCAGACCCCCCACTCTGGGAATTTTTAGGTGATGAAACACAACATCCCAGTCAAACACCACAGTAGTGTGATCTGACATCTAGAAGGTAATTGGCACCAACAGCTGGGTATAATAAGCACGCTGCGTTATGAGGCGCTCACTGATGATGTCAATGACTTCTTTGGAGAAAGACATCTGTGATTACAATATTAGAAGTCATTACTGTTGTAGCCCAGAACAGAGGTTTCCAAAGTGGGGCACTGGGATTTCCAGGACTCCCTCGGTGGATTCCATGGGGTCTCCAGCAAAATGTGGTGTAGTTTAATTTCATTGTTATTTCACAGTGTACAAGTTAACACAGTGTGGGAACACACCCGAGAATGCACAGCTTTCACACGCTTTACAGACAGATGCAAGTTCACAAATATTTCATCAGATTTTGAGGTTGAAGGACTGAGTGGGCAGATAATTGTGACTCACTGTATAAGCGCCATTTTTATTCATATTAGTTTTATCTGCAGTTGAATGGTAAAACATTTTCAAAGGAGCAGAGAGGAACAAGCAAAATGAAATGCAGCAAGAAAAAGGAAGTGACAGAATATATTCAAAATGGCCTTGATGTTGTCATGTAATCAGTTCAGTGTGATACTGTGGACACATATTTGTAGGTGCCTGTGCTATGAAGAAAAGAAATGCTTTTGTTATGCAGGTTTCTTCACTATTTCATCTTTATTTTATCATTCCCTGTTTCAGAACTATCATGAATTGCAGCCTGCGGGTGATCCAGGCTCGAGCTTTCGCTCAGAACCCACACCTACGCTACATGTGAGTAAATATTCTATCTTTGACAACCATGTTTCCTGCACCCTCAAAAGATTTATTATAATCTGTAATGCTTGACAGCTTGTAGTATATGGCTAAAGGTAAGTTAGTGTTGAACAGAAGTTGATGCAGTTGATAGAGGCTGACTACTGGGAAATTGTGGCATTGTTATTACTGTTGCAACAGCCACACATCTTAAATGAGACATCCATTATTTGCCTTGGATAATTGGATTCCTATCTGCCCCGCTTCTTTGTGCTTCAGTAGAGCAACATGCAGAAGACGCACTTCCATTTACTGTGCACTCGCCAAATGGACAATTTGTGCAGGAGGCCGAGCATCAGAGAGCTGGGCGAAGACCAAAGTAATTTCTTTAACAAAGGCTGATGTGTCACTGTATGACAGCCTGTTATTCCCCAATTTTCCGGGAGTAAACATGGCGAGGAACTCAGTGACTGTCTTTTACCTGAACACACTGCCATTTGCAATTTCCAGTTGTCGACTGAAAGGCAGCTTGGTCTCTCTTTTCTTTTGTGGATGACTGCTGTTGTGCAGCTTGCACGGTGTGTGTGAGTGTGCTTGTATGTGTGTGCATGAGGGAGAGTGAGAACAAGTAGTATGATACAGTAACTTGGAGTATTTGTCATCTTAGAACTAAATCGTGCTTGTTAGTGGGACAGAAAAGATGATTGTTAAATTTTTGTTTTGCCTTTCTGGTATCTTAATATTGGCGCACATCTCTGGGTGCACACGCTTTTGTGTGCATGTTTGTTCCTTTTCTGGTCTAGATGTGGATTTGCTTTTAAAGGACTGAAAACAAATAAGTGACTGTAACCCTCTCACCTCTTCCTCCCATCTTCTTGAACATAATTGCTGTGCAGATGTGCTGTGCTTAATGTGGTACAAAACGCGCAAGATATTTGAATCAGATGAATGGACGTAAAGGATGCCCTGTTTTCTGTTTTGTTCCCACCTGCTTCCTCTCAGTACACAGCATTTTCTGGAGAGTTTTGCAAAAGATGCTGCGTTACAAATAGAAAGTGTCCAATGAATGAGTTTTGGTGGATCTTACTAATCAGGGGCCCCACCCCAGACGTTCCATGACAGGTCCCTTTTTGAGGTTGCGTTAATGCAAGTGGATGGTTGCTAGGTGACGCTGAGGATAATGATGTCAAAGAAGATTAATTATTATGCCTAAGCTTAGCCTCACAAGGCTGTGCTCATTGATGCCTGCGTCAGCCAGGTCTGGTTAAAGCCTGGCTCATCAGTCACTCAACTGGTTGTTCCTTTGTGAGGAGAAATGAAGCTGTTCTCCTCATCACATGTTCAGTCCAGCATAGACTCAATCCCACTGTATAAATATATCACTGATCCCAAGTGCTGCAAACCTGATGACTGTAATTAACACCAACCCCTCTTATACTCTCTTTTCAATTAATGGTCTTCCACCCTTTGTTAATTACATGTGTCAGGCATGCTACTGTATGTATTTCATTATGTATTGTGTTTCATAGCTTGACTTCACAATTCACTTCACCGCTCTCCAGTGGTTGTCCAACCTTAAGTTAGCAACTGTAACTATGCACAGCTGGTGCATGCATTGTGTGGCCTATGTGCATGGGACTTGACGGTGAAGTGAAAGTGATAATATAAAGATAGAGTAATCATATTTTCAAACTTTCTAAAACTATGACTTCTTGTTGGTCGTGCATGTGCTCATGTATACAAGAACATTCACTTACATTCACACGTGGCTTATGATTATGGAAACACTGTTTATGTCCTTCTTGATTGGGATTGTGATGAGAAGGGAAGAACTTGACAATCATCTGTAATTTGGTATTGGTTGTGACTGTTGCAAATGTTAGCATGTCTGGATAACTAGCTTACTACCTAGTAGAAATCGAGCCTTACATTCAAAACTTGTGGCGTTTCAGACAACTGTGTTCAGTGGGTTACAGCACTTCAAAAAGCTTGGTCATGACTCAGACATCCACAGTGTAGTACCTGCCCACTGTGTGCTAGCTGCTCCTGAATGCTAAAGCTGAAATTCAACTGCAGTAAGATTTTTCCTCCACAAATTTAGTGACTTTAGTGCAACTTTAGTGTGATATCACGTAGCCATCTAGTACATTGTCAGAATCATTTGCTGGATTTTCATTTATAGCAAAGGAAACTTGATATATGACACAGCTACAGACAGTTTTTTCACTGATGCTACTGTTAGCTTCATCATATAGCTAGCAACAACTGATAAAATCTGCTGGCGGGCTTCTCATTTCAGCTGCCAAAATCCACATTTGCAGGCTTGAAATGAGAAGACTGCTATTTTCTATGTCTGTTTGACATCAAGCATCCTCAGTAAATCAAACGTATAGCTCACAGGCTCCACTGGCTGGATTTTCTGATGGAAACATCTGTCTGGTTCATGAGAAGTTAAGACAGCTATATTTAATATCCCCTTATGTGGCCATCTTTAATTTTCCTAGCAGCTCTTATCAAAGCACCAGTGCTGTAATCATGAGGTCCTCTCTCACTGTGCCCACTACATATTATTAGAGGCTAAAATAAACCTAATTACAGTGTACAATAGGCTGAGAGAGTGTTGCATTCTGATCAAAATGATATTGACAAATGAAAAAACTGGAGTCTTTATTGGAGCTTCTAACAAACAATTTGAAAAAAAAAAAAAAAAAAAAAAAAAAAAATATATATATATATATATATATATATTATGATATAGCCAGCATTTTTAAAATGTATTGCTCACAGTTCATATGTTTAAATTTTATGTTTTATACATTAGATTTTTTTTAGAAGAAAAAGCATGACACCAGTGATGCAGAGGTCTCAAAAACTGTATGTATCAAATATGATACACTTGGCTTTAAAGGGTCAACCATTCAGCAGCCGACAGAACTTTGCATTTTCTGATCGATGAAGATAGATGAATATCAGCTGAAATATTATATCATAAAATCATCAAACTGCCATGATATTTACATGTTAGTCATTTTGCTGATGGTTTTCAGTTAGTGTGACAGTAAAGCCACACTATCAGTGAATGACAGAGCAGTAGACATGGGCCAGAGTCAGAGGTCACTGCACCAAGCCAGTAAATGACACCCGATACCAAAATGGATGATGGATGGTAGCAATGTGACTGAGGAGGAATTACGAGTTTGTACAGAAAATAACAAAGTAGAGGCTGGATGGCTTTAATTATTTCTCTGGCATCGTGAATTATCTTACTCCTTCATCTTGACCACTGTGTATTGTTGTTGGCTCATCTTAAGTTGCTCAAACATTAGGAGAACTTTCTAAATTTCTCATAAATGTGTTTTGTCACTTCAACCTCTAAGTGTTAATTTCTGGTCCAAGTTTGCAACTAAGTTATCAAAATTCATGTTAAAACTTTTTTGTTTTTCCAGCTGAGCAATTTAAGAATATCTCTGTGGGATATCTGGCTTAAAAAAGACCAATCGTCAAGTAAACATATTACCATGTTTGTCTCAGTGGCACCTAAGACTCAGCAGCAAATCCCATCTCACCAGTTGTTGTGGCTGCATGGAGGAACTGATGAAACGGCCTTGAACCTCTTAAGTACCATTAGGGGACATTAAAAGAAGAGTCAGTAATATTTCTGAACTGTCACTGCAGAGAATGACCGTACAGTAAATTTACAGTTGCATCAATGGCTTCTGTGTAAATGGCCTTGTTTTTTCTTGTAGCTCATGTTTTATTTCATGCATGTCAAACCTCTGGTCAACAAGGACAAATGGTTCCCTTGGAACTTCTAGATAATTTTAGACCACGAAATGAAATGAAATCATTTAATTTTTTGCAGACAGATTTCCAGTTTTTCCTGAGGAATATGGGAGCAGGGAGAAGTAGTTTGGTCAGACAAATTGGGCTGGAGCATGTTTGCCATGTTTTTTCCCCTATTATATGACACTTAATTCCATATTAATGATTACTTGTGGACACAAGTGCATACATATATTAAGCTGCATGCTGTGTTTTAACATCAAATAAACCAGTAAAGGAAAAGTATGTATGAGGGTAGAAGGTAACATCTGTAATGAAAGGAATGTGTTTATGAAGACTACAACATTACTGGCAACTGAACTAACTATTAGTAAGAGTCTGAAGTGGATATACTGCAGCATCATTGCATCACTGTAGCTTCAGACTATGTGGAGAGTTAAGAAAGAGGATAGAATAATGTAAATCTTAATCTTAATCTTAATCTTAATGTGGCTGTCCAGTGTTTTTGATAAACAGTAGAGATGTTGATTGATTGCTTGATAATCAAAAAAGGGTTTTTTTCTTTAATATAAAATTGAGTTGTTCATTAAATAAAAGGTACAAAATGATTGTGTCTCTGTCAACTATAGCTTTTAGAAAGAAAACACAAATTGGTCAAGACAATCGCAGCCGGTGGGTCTGTAATGAAAAGTAATAGTTTTATTTCCCCCTTTGTGACATGGGAACATGATGTATAATGTTGCTCAACGAAGCAATAAAAAGTGCTGAAATAGTTTTAGGCTTTTAGTCACATAAAAAACACTTACTGTATTATATTCAGCTACATGAGCAGAAAAACTGATCATTCTGTGAACGTGTGAACTACAGGGCTCTTGCTCTTTTCTTTCCCAGGAATAAAAAGGTAAAGCAACCAGACCGAACACTGTGTTAAAACCATAAAAGTCTCCTGTAGCTGTTATGGCAGAGTACTTTTGGAGATCTTTGGTAGCCCGAGCTCAACTGAGGGTGTGTTAGAAATCGACTGTTTCTCTGATTGGCAAAAAAAGGGTTGTATAGGAAAATGTGAGGGTGGATGTTGAGCTGTTGTGAAATGTATTCAGATGATAGTACTGTAAGATTATGCACACACACCTTTTACATTCTGTGTTGCCGCCAAACCAACAATCAACTATGCCCTCTTATTACGGTATATGTAGCAGTGATGCAAAGTCATGTTGGGATGGGCAGTAAGACTGTACTGGGTTAGCATCATTGTTTACCTACGATACTGTAGTTCTTTCTAAATTGTTGGTGTGTAACAGTTTCATTTATACAGGTGACCTTGTATTTTGTTAAGCAGGCAGAGAAGGACATTTGGCCACACCGGACTGGATTGTGTCCCAGCAGGTTAAAATGCACCACCTTCATTTGCAGTGGGTGACAACATCCACGTATATTTTCCCCATGATAACCATATGTGTACCTGACCTTTCACCCTTGGTGTATCCAGGTCCACTTCACTGGAAATCTGCAGTCTCTGTGTGTGGCTTACGGTGCGTTCACATCGGACGAGAAGCAAATTTTCGCCTCGCTTTACTGGCGCGAGTTTGACCGCAGGAACATTTGTGTTTACTTGCGCGAATACAACAAACAAACAACTCAAGCCGTCATGTCTGGGTTAATAATATCATCTGAGGTGCACACAACGCAGTGAATTTCACCAATTTCACCACCGCGGCACCTGTCCATCTGCCTCTGGTGAGTGGCAGATTTTGGTGTGCGAAAATCTATAAATATTTGCAGTATCTAGCAAGTCACTTGCGTCCTGGCGTCCTGCCTGCGGAGAATCTCAATGCTGATAGGCAGTCCCGACACAGCGTCACACAAATATTTTGCTGAAGTTGAATTTTTTGAAGTTGCGTGAATATTATTATTATTTGCCAAGCCTATCATTCACGCCGCCAGCACAAATTCGTGTGTATTCACAGCTTTGCATTGACTTTGTATGTCATCTCGTTGCGTGAAAAATTCACTTCACGTCTGGTGTGAACGCACCCTTAGACCTGAAAGGCATACCGTATTGGCCTGAAAAAGACAGTCAGAAAAATAAGGCGTATGTAGAACATGAAGAAAGAATCTGTATCCCTAAAGTAGTGCAGGTAAGGGGCGCCAGATATCTCTGGGGGGTCCACAGAGCTTTGTCTGTTCGGAGGTTGTGAGGTTTTCAAAATTATATTTGTGCATATTAAAATTTAAAAATCCCAATAACACACCCAACTAGATCCTCAAAGTTATGTTTAAACAAAGAGAATTGGTGCGAAACCCCACAGCTGCTGTTTGTTTTTGTAAATAAAAGTTTCTAACCGATCACGTCTTTTGATGTGTCAGGCAGGGGGGTTGTGGATGGGGGGCCTGGCCTGTCTTGGACACAAGCAGGGTGGGGCTTCAAGGAAAAAAGGTTGGGAACCACTGTTCTAGTCAATCAACCACTCAAAGCAGTGTTCAGTGTATATCTCATGTGCATACTGATGGTGCAGCAGATTGGCGTCTAGTGTCTTGCTCAAGGACACATCAACACACACTCTAGAGGCTCTGGGGATCCAACCAGGAATCGAAGTATTACAGAGAACCACTCCATCTTTTGCGACTCCAGTGTTATCTTTAGAAAATGGGTGTGACCTCTGAATGTTTTGAGTATATACTCTATAAGTTTGAGTTTTCAAGTACTGGGTAGGAGTTGTGGAAGTGCAGCAGTGTCTTTCATCCTCCTCCTCCTTTATTGTGACATTCTGACATCGGTAATTAGATTAGCATTGCATGAAGGCTGGAGGAAGGGGTGAAATAATTAGCCTGTCTCTCTCTAAAGGTTAAAGACAATCTGCCTACTGTAGACTGTAAATAAAGATGGATGTAGCCCAGAGTGGGCTTCAAAAATGGAGGTGGGCTGTGTGTGTGTGTGTGTGTGGATTTTGACATGCATGAGGAAATAAGCTGTGGAGACCAATACTACTTTTGTACTCGGCTATAAATATGTTTAGTTCTGCTTTTAAGTTGAACATTTTAACATGGGAGTCCATGGGGATTGTCTCAGATTTCAACTTTTGGCGGTTCAGTATAGGTTTAATTTTTGCAGTGGATCTTGCCTGCTGTCATGCAACAGCTTCAAATGTCCCTGACAAAGATGTATTTAATTTCTTTCTTCTTTTCTTTGCAAATCAATTGTAAAATGTTGTGAGTGAGTTTAGAGTTGTAGACCCAGATTTTTTCCTATGTATCTCCACCTCCCACTGTTTTTTCCATCTTTAATTTGAGCTAAGTTAATTGGCTGATGGTTTTGGCTTTATATGTAGCATAAGAACATAAAAGTGGTATCTATCTTGTCATATAATCTTGGAAAGATACCAAGGAGAGTATTCAGCCAAAATACTGAACTCAAGTGTGACAAACACTCACAACAATAGCTGACTGCTAACTAGGTTGAGACCTAGCAGTTTCATTTCAACAATCACTTCCTGTTCGGCTTCTCCCTTTGATCCCTCCATATGTCTGGGTGTGAATACCCTGAGTTCACCTCATGCACATTTACCTTGCACACAAAGCTCCATATGTAAATTAAGTCTATCAACAAAGGCTCCGCTACAAGGTCTTCAGCTTTCAACTCCTTCCTGCCACCGCTGGGCCCAGTTTTCTATTTGATGCTGCTGGTTGGCGTGGCGTCGTGCGCCATGCTTGTCCCCGCCTGTGTCAAATTAAAGGTCAGCGTCTGGATAGTGAGGCAACTCTCCTCTTCATTCCAGTGCAGCCGAGGGAGAAGCCCAATAAATCTGGAGGGAGCATTGTCACCGGGGAGTCTGAAAGGTCACTCCCCACAGGGAGAGGGAAGTGGAGAGAGTCTCTCTCATTAAATCTTCCCAGCTATGTGTTTTTTCTTTCTTTTTTTCTTAAATGTCATTTTTATACTCGGGTCAGTTGGCCAGCTAGCCTGAGACCACCTTTAATTAGAAGTTTGATTATTCTCTGTTTACCTTGTCAAGGTTTAAACTTCCTACCTTTTCTTCCTTTATAAAACTGTCTTCCTTTTTCCCTCCATATTTTTAAAGTCACTCTCTCTGGTTTTCAGGTAGCCTGTTCACTTCAGGCAGTGGCTGACAACAATATGAAGCATTTGATGACACCTGGAGCCTCTGTAATGTTCTACCTGGCTCTTCCACATGCTTATAAATATAGAGTAATGATCTCTGAAGTGTAATTGAATGCTAAACCCTGTCTGTGTCAAGCATGGAACATTCTCACTCAAGGCGGTTAGCTGTTGCTCTTATGCAGAGAAAGCAGGCAGGGTGCAGAGTGACGCTGGAGGTCATCTCATCCACACAGTGCTGTCTTGACTCATCTGCCTCTGGCAGGACTGAACTTCTAACCTTTTTTCAGTGACACACGATTTACAATTAAGATGTTAGCCCAACTAACATAGACAGGTGAATCGCTAAGTGTGCATGAAATGTTTCCTTTTACTTCATCTCAAAGAAAAGAAGGATGAGTTAACCCTTGTCAAAGTGATGTTAAAAATAGACTGATAATAGCATAAAACAAAATGGCGGCATGAAAGACGATGACTGTAGCAGTAGAATGGTAGTGGACGGTCTTTTAAGGAGGAAGGAAATGCTCAGCTGTGCTGAGGAGCTCTAAGGGCGAATATATTTATGAATTACTCTGCTGCTGTTAGTAATGAGCTCATATTTTCTAAAAAGAAAAAAATATATAATAATAACACCTGCTTTTACTGGAGCTATTTCAAGCTGTCTCTGTGCATTTGCAGTGTTAATGTTTATTCACAATGTCTGACTAGATGTGAACAAAGCCTTGTCATGCCATTTTATGATAAAGCAGTTTTTGGGGTACACAAGGTCACTACCTAAATCTAGCTTTGACAGTTCAAAGTGATTTTTTAATGCACATTAAAAAAAGAGATGGTAATTACATTTTCTGAGATTAAAATCTGCATGATTCATTAATGCCAACAAAGTAAATGTTAGGGAATAGAAAATGCTGAAAAACGTCATGAAAACAATTCACTACGATGGCTACTGCTTTCTAAAATCTGTGACTAATTCCTCCCAGGAGGAAAACATTTCTATCTGTGCATTTGGATGTCTAAATTTATAGCAGTACAGAGTACATTAAAATAGCTGCTCAGCTGTTTTGTAGGGCAGTAATAATGAAGCCATTAATGTGGGCTTCCTTCAGTGTTTCGCTTCTGTGGGAGACATCGCAGGACTTTTGATCTCTAAGAAATGCACATGCTGTTTGTTTCTCCCTTTCCTGTCCTTTCTCAATTTAGCATTGCTCTGGAGGAGGACCTCCTCCTAGAATTCATCATTGAATCAACAGTAATTCAGCTGAGATCCCTCTCTAACGGTTCCTGCCCACTGTGCTCTGTGTGGGTGCTTTCCTGCTTTCTGAGTGTGTTAAATTGGAAGTTGGCGTTGTTCTGTGGCTCAAGGTTGCGTGGACCTGATTCCCTCCCACAGACTGGCCTGCCACTCTGCTCTGCCGGGGCTGAAGCCCTGTGACTGTGGGAGATAGCTGATGGGGAGGTGAAGTGTACTTCAGGATCTCCCTCCAACATTAGATTTAGTAGTAGACCGCCCCCGCCATTTTTCAAAACCTCACCACCCACAATGCACCACATGAAATCACTTCTCAGTGTGGGAAACCAACCATGGGCTATTGTTGCTGTGCCAGCTGCTGTGTTGCTGCAGTAGTTCTGATGTTTGATAATGCACATTGCTTCATCCTCCAGTCCTGGGAGGAGAGGGGCTAATGTTAACTTGCAGGGGGACTTTTTAATAGAGAGAGAGGGAGAAAAAAAGCTCAGCTCGACAACAGGGAATAGCACATCAGACACACCAGTTAAACGGGGCATATAGTGAGGCTTATTTTCCAGATGTGGACATTTGGGAGAGCAAACAAGCAGTTCAAATTGAATCAGCACATTCATAAATTCATAGTGGGCTCAAATTTACATTCTGTCCTCATGCTCGGCTGCTTGGATGTGCATGTGGCTAATCTCACTGTAAACACAAACGGGGAGGCTTGCCACCCTCTGATAGTGGTGTCATGGAGCATGGTATCTGCTGGCTGTGTGGACCAAAGGGAAAAACGCTCCACTGCTCACTGGCTGACTATCTGCCACGGCACAACCACTGGGACCCTCAGCGCCTGTGAATGAAGTGCATAAGTCCACGTTCTCGTCTATACTGGTTGTGGTCATGGCAGAGATTAGATAGGCTGATGATGTGGATGGAGTACAGTGCGGAATACAACATATAGACAAGCAACAATGGTGCTATGTCAAACAGGCGAGCCGAAGGGCCTGCCTACAGGCTGTTGACTCACTAAAAGACATGTCCAATCCAATACATAAAGCTCAAATTCTGCGTTGTGTCTGCATAGCCAGGAGGGTCAGCATGACGAATTTCTGCTGTCTGCTCTGCTGTTTGTGCTGTCTGAATCCATTTTGGTGTATATCAGGCCCTTAGAGGAAAAGTCTGATAATAGTCTATCTTTTGGTAGTTGTCCAAAAACTATACTAAAGTGACATTAGAGAGCCACATGTTGTACCGACTGACATGTTCCCTCATAGAGACAAAATCTGTTCATTTTCAGTCTGTAGATTCAGATATCAATTGTCTATCTTTGTGATCAGCTGATCCTGGATGATAATGATAATTTTAGGCATGCATTGCTCATGCTGTGTATAATATCAGTCTCACACACCGTTAAACTTTCACAAAGGCCATTATTTTGTTTTAGTGGCTACAGACACCAGAGTATTAAACACATGTGATTGGTGACTAGAAGCATTAATTAAGATCCACCAATCTCATATTTATAATGAAAAAGAGCAGATCAACTGGGATATCCCTGTTTATAGAATAGTTAAACATGAAATGATTTACTTCTAGTCTAGTAAGCTACTCAACATTAGAGTTTGACTGGACACATTAGTCTTCTTAATATAGAATAGTACAGATATTCATTAATACTTACATTTTTGATATGTGGATGTGAATATCCTTCCAATTGGCTTTAAGACTAATGGCTAAAGTACAGGCTAAAATCTGGGAGAAAAATGTTGCTTAAATTTTCTTAAAAATACAATACAAAACTGCTTACAATTACTTACATATGCAGTACATATTTTAGTTCTTAGTATTTTATCTACCATGCTCCTTCTTTTTGATTTTTTCTACCTGATAGTGGCCCAGAATCATTTAATACATCTTTAAGGCTCAATTACTAACACCATGTGTGTGTGTGTGTTGCTCAGTGTTCAGTGAATCTTGATTACTTTTCTTGCCTTACACAGTCAATGTCCTAACAAACTGTCATGGGAGAGATGCCCGGCTTCATACCGATATCCTTTGTGTGAACATTGTATAATAATGTATTTGACATGAATCTCTGTCCTGTGATTTGAGAGATCTCTATTTGACACTCAGGATCCATGATTGTAAGACTGAGTGAGTGAGAGAAATGAGAATGAAAAAAGACATTAGGTCAAAGGAGTGTCAGAGATAAAGAAAGTGGCTCAAACCAAGCCTGGGAACCGAGTGGAAAAGAGAGAAATTGGCTGTGAAGGAAGACAGACAGAATGAGGAATTCAAAAATAGAAACTGTGAGACATAGGCTACAGTTGATAACGATGGGGGAAGAGGAGAGATGAGAGAGAAGAGAAATTAGGCATGAAAGAACCACTTAGGGAGAAGCGGGCCTTCACCTTGAGGCCCATCCAGAAGAGTGGCCAGGCTATGCAGGGGATCTTTACATCCGTAATCACTGCACTCTAATAGATCCTAATGCCTTATGATGGCTGTGCTGGTCCTGAGACTGTGGTGGGTGGCTGTGGGTCGTGGTGAGCCACAGGAATAATGGCCTCAGTTAATCTGTTGTACAGGACATTCAGTCTCAAGGGAGTCCATGTCAACTGGCGTGACTGGATCGATAGCGTCTGCAACACCGAGCTCTCTCCTGCTGCCTCAAGTTCAAACCTCCCACCGACAGTTCACTGCATCCTCACCTTGCTGCCTTTGCTTTTCTGACGTTGCTTTTGATCTCTTGAGTGTTGAACAACCAAAAGGGGGAAAAAATGATCAAGGCGAGACAACATTTTCTTTACCTTAGCTGACAGAGCAGCTAAAAATAGTTGCTTTCATCTTGGTGAAGGATTGGTTTTAGGCGGTATGCGCGAGCTTGTCTGTGGCGCTCCGTCCTCTTAGCCAAGATGCTGGAGAGCTTTCAAGTTGAGGTGTAGGGGTTGAACATGCAGTGTCATCATGCTCCTCTCTCACAGTGGTAGCTAGCTGTGTGTCTGACAGTGCCTGAGAGCGCTGCAGCAGCAACAGCAGCAGCACTTCTCCGAGGCAGCCAAATCCCGTAGGCCAGATGAGGTTCTCTGATTCCTGAGGCAGCACTTTGTCTCGTTCCCTCCTCCCCTCTACTCACTTCTACCCTCTTCCATCCTCCCACATCACTCGCCACTCATTCTACAACCTGTGCACTGACAGTTGTCTGGCTGAGGCCTGACATTCGGTGTACACAGCACCAAGCCCTCTGACACAGGCGCTGTCAATCACACAACACTGGCAAGAAACCCTCAAATGTGTTTGGACAAGAGGATGAGGAATTCAGCCGACCGGATTGCTATTTACTGTGTCACAGGGGGCCTGAGGATCGAGCCTTTTCTCCCCAGCCCTGTGGCTCCGCTGCCTGGCCTCTGGATGGAGCCTACAGCCTCTCACACACTGATGCTGTGTGGTGCCGTGAGAGTGTGGCGGAGAGCTGATTTCCCTGTGACAGAGACAGATAGAGGAGACTGACTTTGATAATGTGAAAAAGGAAATAAGCTTTTTTCCCCATGTGTATCCAGGGAGGCTGATAAGATGGCTGGTTTGAGCACTGGGGTTTGAATCTGTTTCCATCACCACAGTTCTCTGTGTAAGAAAATTCATATAGGTCCCAGCTTTAATATGAAATTGTGTGGAAAAAAAAATGTTCTACAATGAAACCATGAACATCAGTTGTAATCTATCAACACAGGTTTGACCACAATCATCTTATTTATACAAAATCTGAAAGAATAAATATCCCATAATGTATAAAATTATATTTCATGTCTTTTTTTTTAAAGTTAAGTTGGTCTGGGTTTTATTGTTGTTCACAAAATTCAGAGGCTGGCTTGAAACAAGCCATTAGGACTTCTGTAATTTTGTGATGTCACAACAAAGCAGTCGGCGTTATAGCCATGCACCAGACCTGGCTCACCTGGACCCACCGTCCAGTCTTGTAGGATTTGATTTGGTTTCTCTGGTCCTCTGGTCTCTCTACCTGAAAACTGCTACATTTTTTTTTGATCGCCTGAAAAAGTGACAGCCAATCAGAAGAGAGGCAAAATTACCAAAAATACTCCTGACTGTTTATCGGTGGATATGATGTCTGCTGCTGTCAGTACATGATTTGTCTACACTGGGCCAAAAAGGTTTATACAAAGGACAGAGAAAAAGCTTTCACTGGTGACAAACAGGATGACAAGTCACAAACCATTTAGCATGTCCTAAGTGGCATTAGTGGGTAGCAAGTATACGTAACAGGTGTACTGAGTAAACAAAATCCTCTCTTTGAGGTTTTTTATGTCATCATTTAAAGCTTATCTGCTGTAAAAGCTCCCAGTGAAGACCTCACAGAGTCAAAGCTGTGATGCATCCTTTCAGCCTCTGAAGCCAGCATTAACATTAGCTTCAACTCTGCAACACATCATTATGGGTTGTCAGGTCGCGGAACATTGTATGACGTAATCCACCAACATCAAAAATAGTAAACGACGTAGGTCTTGTCAGTAATTATGGCACCATTTAATAATCCTGTGATTATGCTGGGGTAGTATTTATTGATGTCAAGTGTAATATGTCATTACATGTGGGCTAAATTAGTCTGTTAGACTAATTAGGCTGTTTCTGTAAAATAAATAAATAATATATAAAAAAAAAAAAGCAAGATTATGTATTTTCACATTTTCCTATCCACTGTGTGAAAAACAGTACAGCCCCTATTTGTGCCATGCAGCATGTAATTTCATAGATTCACTTTGATGTTCAGAAATTGATGAGAAATCTGCGTGTATGTTATTTTTGTGACAAAATCCAAAATGCGATCAATGCAGTGTACCATGAAAGAGTCAGCACAGTGTCTATGTATTATTGAGACGCGACACTTAATGGTTTTTACAGTCCAGATGGCTATTGATCTTAAAAATAGCTTTTTACATTGCACAGGGGGAGAAAAAAAAAAAGTGTATTTGAGCCTCATCTCCCAGTCACTGAGATGAGACAGCTCGAGTGAGTGATAATTTTCAGAGGTGCTAACTCCTTGCCCCTCTCCAAATGTCTAAAAGACTCTGAAGTGATGTTAGCAATCACGGCTTCGGACTCACTGAACCCTTTGATAATCAGGAGAACCTTCTCTCATAAATGTCACCAGGATTGTGTTGCACACCACTTACACATGCACACACAAACACACACTCTTCTGTCATCATCACTGTCCACATCAGGTTTTTTTTTTTTTAATTTAATGTTGTTTGCTTTGTGTTTTTGTTTGTTTGTTTATTTTTTTAAATCTTATATTCACAGTTAAACACAAAAACTAAACTGGAAAAATCCACCGAACACTGCACAATGATTCAGAGCTGATTCAGTACAATTCTGTTCAGTCCCAATTTCTTTTTAGTATTTTTACTGATTGATTAAATAACATCAGGGCCACTAACATGAAGCAAATATTTTCTCAGCCTCGAAAGATGATGTCCTCTGTTACACAAACAAAAGGCCTATACGTGGTCAGTGATACAGTAGGTAACCTTTTAGCTGATCCCTGGGGAGGATGAATTTTTCATTGAGATGCTGTGTTAGTTTAACTTGCCTTGTTCCAACTACAATAGAATTTGTATCCGAGACAGTGTTGTAGTGTTTTTTGTTTCTTTGTTTGTTTGTTTTTCTGGCAACTCCAACAAACTCACTCTGGACTTGAGGGTGCAGACCCTCCATCGCATCTACCTGCCCCTGACAGACTACTCGGTCTTTGTTTAGCTTTTGAGATGTGACCAAGTTTTCCAGGTGCAAATTTAATGCGACACATTTGGCCGTGGCTGTAATTAAATCTGTTCTGCTAATGATTCAATTAAATCTGAAAAAGTTAAAGAAAGGCTATGGCACTTTAATTAAGTCGTGTCAGCAGAGAGCAAAACATTGGCACAGCCTTTCTTGGCTTCACAGTTGACTTACCGGCTAACTCAGACTGGAGAGGACTCCTCTGGCCCCTGGTTTGAATGGAATTCCTGTGTGATAATACACACCAGCTTCACACGTCTTCCTGCACAGCTTGAGGCCACTTGCTTTCCTGCTCTTTTCCACTAATCCTATATAGATGCTGAATTCATTAATCTGTTTTTTTTCTTTCCTCTCACCCATCCTCTGTTTGACGCCACGAAGACTCTGCAGTGGCTTACATTCCACCTCAAAGAAACAGACAGAATGAAAAAGAGAGAACACAGCATGATATGAATGGAGCTGTAGGTCACTGTGAGGCCTCTGTGTGGGAATACATCTGGTACAGTTGACATGAGACAGTTGACAAAAGACTGTTTGATGGATCACCATGAAATTCAATGATGCTTAGAGGATCCTATTTAGTGATTCCCTACCTTTTGACATAACACCAATGGGGAACATTTTGTTTATTCATTTTTAGCCATTTTTACAGAATGTGGTTTTGAACATGGTAAACATTACACCAAGGTTACATCGAGCATTGTCAAGCGTTGTCCTTGCACACATGTTGCCACTCACTGCTGGCTTAAGGCACAATAGAGATTCTTGTAGAGATTTGCTATGATAGGCTATTGTACTAGTTTTCCAGGTTTATGTAACACCATCATTTCAATACAAATAGTAATTTTCTTTTTTCCCTGTAAAATTGCCTTTCCCTCTCTCTCGCTCTCCCTCTTCTCACTCGGTGTCCTCTTCATCAAAAATCGCATTAGTATTCTTACAGACGTCAGGCTGTTGAATTTAGATACACAGAAACTGAACATAGCCAAGACGCACAAAATTATCCCTAATAGGGAGGCAGAGTGTTAGCCAATGACCTAGGGGCTGCTGGGAGGCCGGGCTGTCTGAGCTGTCTTCACCGGGCCTGGATCTACATGGCCTCTAGCCCTGTGTCTCCAGTGGGTTGATGGGAATTACGATCTGGCAGCCCCGGCTGGGTTAAGGTGGCTTCCCGCTGTCTGACACTCACAGGGATGCCCGGCTCAATGCCAACCACGTCACCCCTGCCAGTTTAACTGTACCATCTGCCCCTGCTCCTCCTTCTGCTCAGCCAGCCTCGTCAAAACAAGTCAAGATGGCAGCCCCAGGTGGCTGTGTATGACAGCGTTGGTAGAGAGGATGCTGGGACATGCTGAGAGCTGCTGTGCGGTAGTGGCAATCATCCAAGTAAGCCTGGGCTGGTGTTATAGCGTATAACCACCTCAACACCTTCTCAGCTGTGAGACGGCAATGTAGCAACCTGCTGCCCCCTCCACCACACAGACCCCTGGTCGGGGATTACAAGTTAGCTCTGGCTCAGCTCAAAGTACTGGCAGACTGCCTGCACTCTGCAACATGAGGCCTTCTGCAGGTAGAGATCTATGCTTCAGTTTTTCTGTTACCCTCTCTGTGTGCTTTTCTTTAGAATGAAGTTCTGATGGAACTTCTGTTCTTGGCAGCTTTCATGGTCCTGGAGATCTAACAAACCCTGGCGCTAAACTGCTCTTATAACACTCAGTTTGGAGTATACGCCATAGTTTGTTGTTCTTAAGACTAATTTTTATAGCATCATATGGTGGCTCTAGAAAAAAAACAACAACACTATGCTATAAACTGGTTCTTCTCCATATGCAGCTGTTAAATAGCTGATTGCTCCCAATGGAGAATATTTAATAAGAAGAAAGCTAAACATTTATCATGTGCTAAACTTTAAGCAGCACAGCTGGCTCCAGTTGAGCGACTGATTTACTAAGACGCTACATTCAAATTACATTACACATAATTGTCTGGAGTGAGAAGAGACTTGCGGCAGTGTTTCTTCACTTGTACTGTGTGTTGGGGCCACCTTGACCACTGTGAGCCACTGAGGCAGACAAAAGGAATTAAGAGGAAGAGGTAAATGAAAGCAGTAAATAATCAATGATAATTTTAAAGAGGAACTATGTAGGATTTTCTCGTGGCGATGCTACTTTTTTACCTTTATTAAACAGCTTTGTGGCGGTTACATATATGACTTGTAAGGTGTTACGAAGGAGAGTGGAGGCTCTCTGTCAGTGCAGCACTTGGCCTCCGCCCCGGTGTCCCAGCTCTCATCTCGGTGCACCGCGACACAAACGCGTTCTGTAACCTGTAATCTATAGTTTATGATGGTTAAAACTACACAAATATAAACTTCGTATCATTGTAATGTTATCCAGAGCTCCATGGATTGCTTTTTTGCCAGCTTCGTTAAAAATAAATGCACCTGCCCCAGAGGAGGGTTAGCAAAACAGTGGAAAAACGACCGGACTTACATAGTTCCTCTTTAACTTGCACAAATTAAAAAAGTAATAGAATCTCAATGAAATGATTCAAAACAATAAAAATGAGGTGAGAAAAACAGAGATGTAATGCGCTGATGTGGT
Organism: Caranx ignobilis; assembly: GCA_021432705.1. Classification (NCBI taxonomy): domain Eukaryota; kingdom Metazoa; phylum Chordata; class Actinopteri; order Carangiformes; family Carangidae; genus Caranx; species Caranx ignobilis. Next base: position 36,489,367 of record MU270012.1, read on the forward strand.
TAGGTAATGTTCTGCCACAGCGCATGTGTTTGTTTTCTGTCTCTGCTCAATTTTGACACGTGCTGTTGTGTGGTCCACGCAATTATTACTTGACAGCACAAATTTAACTGGCACAATATGTTCATTTATGTCCAGTGCAACATAAACAATCCTTGCAGCTTCATGCTCCACATGTTAATCTAGTGAAATGTAATTGTTTGTTACACCTACATGATGTTTTGAAATTAAAAAAAAAAAGTTGGTCGGCACCTTGCCGACCAACTCACTGTCTCACCAATGCAACACATTTTTTTTAACCCAAATATTAATTTGCCAGCAGTGTTGTGTCGTGGATCACTCTTCCATGGGCAACTGAAAGCATTTTTAAATTGGACAGTGTTTCTATACTATTCAAGCACCACTGCTGTAAAGCTTCACCTGAGACTTAATCAGGTGACTATTTCTTAATTATAGAGGGGAAAGTGAAAATGAGATGTTGCTACAACTTGCCTCCTAATGGCCATTTTCATGCAGCGGTTAGCGTATCATGGTTTAACAATTCAGTCTGCAGTTTCATTGTCCCGTCTTTTGCGTGTTGTTCACGGCCCTCCGTGTCATTTCTCAGCCTTTACCCCTTTTGCAGAAGAAAGGCATTTTTGGAACAGATGACAATAAATAGAGAATTAAAAGGCATTAAGTTTTAAATTGTACTTGTTGCTTGTCCAATAACATTGGTGAAACAGCTTGCTGGTTTTCAACTCCTAGTCATCACTAAACACACAGTAGTTTAAAGGATTATTGGAAAAATGACTTAAACGGGAGCCGTGGTATGACAGTTTGTTACTCTGCAGCTTTAGACTGGGTGAGAAGTTGACAGTCGCAGGTGAGAGATAAAAAGGTTGAGCTGCTGCCCTAAATGCAGGTGATGTGATCATTGTCTAGTCCTTTCATCTCAGATCCCTCACCTGTCTCTGGTCCCGTCGTGCTCAGGAGGAGTTTAAACCCTTCGCACCTGAGTCAGTGTGATTAGCTCTCCTTCCCTTCTTCTTTAAACCGGTGCTCATTACTAGGACCACTGAGGGGACTACACTTGGCCAAAGCCACCGTGATGTGTGATGCATGACAAGGTGATGCGGTTATTGTTGCAGGAGTGCAGTGTGATGAAAAGATAAATGGATCCTCCAGGCTAATGGAGGAAGGCGGCCCAACCGGCAGCCTACTGAGTGGAGCCAGCTGTAACCAAGCTGAGAGGAATCTCTCTGGCTGGGCGGCAGAGCTGTTTTTCATGTTCTGAATGTCGCTGCGCTCATTTCTGCCAGCGAGAGCGGGAATGATTTGGATGTCACCTGCTAGGGTTATGTTTCTATGTCCAACCATCTGAATTTATCATTGTCATTCAGCTCACGGCCTCTGTGCTTCGCTCCCTCTGCAGAGAGACTGCAGATGTTAGACATAACAACTTGGGTTGTGCTGACAAACAGCTGCTATTTACAAAACCTTTGTTCATACTTACTGACCATTAAGAAGGAAACCCTTTCTTTTATTTGACTGATTTAAATGACTTGGTGCTCTGGGGTGACACTTGATGTTAGTATTACCTGCCATCCTTCAAATAGCCGGTATTATTGTTTGCTACTGAAGTCATTTATACACCTCTTATTTAAGTTTCTTTTGGCATCAGGCAAGCTGCAACTTGACCAGAATGCAAAGTTATTTCCACCACTTTAATCTGCTCTTATTATGCTTGTATGAGCAATTCTCAGCATTATTGTGTGAGCTGGTCAAGTAATTACTTCCAATTGACTGCCTCTGGAATATTATTCATTTTGATGCAGTTCCTTGGTGAAATTTACAAAACACCTCCTGTTGGATTAATATGATTATTTCTGTTAAATAGAACTCTAGCAGTGCTGCCTTGCTCGAAATAATTTACAGTATCTCATTTGCAGCCTGATGTTTTACAATCGCAGTATGCTATGATAACTGGCTATCTGTCACTACAGCTCCCTATTGTACTTTGTAAAGCTTCATTTTAAAGATTTGTACATCGAAAAGTCTTCTGGGAAGACAAAAGGAGAATACACAGTGCTTAGATCTTTTCCATTAAAAATGACTTTGTCTGCGCAGATGTGCAGTGGTTAGCAGTGTCGCCTCACTGGGTTTGAACAGGCCGTCAATCTGGGACTTGCTGTGTCGAGTTTGCATGTTCTGCCTTTGTCATGGTTTGCCTTGAACACCCACAATTGTCAGACATGTAAATTAGGGTAATTGGCAGGTTAAATTACCCATGACTATAAGCATGAATGGTTGTTTGTTTCTATATGTCAGCCCTGTGATAGACAGGACGTACTCCCCTCTTGCCCAATGCCAGGTGGGATTGGTTCCAGCCTCCCTGCTAACCTTAAAGGATAAGCAGAATGACTAATGAATGAGTGACGGGCTACTACTGATGTGAACACTAATATTTGTAAAGCTTAGAAAATGAATTCATGATTTAATAGGTTACACCTGAGTATGTGATTTAAAGGTGACCGAACCACCACATCACAAGGGTGCAGCTTTTGTGAAGCTAGCTGTTATGTATCTGCTAAGATAGCTACCTTTAGCTGTCTTTTCCCTGTCATGACAGGATTTAGCAGAATTATCAATATATTTCTTTACCCAAATTGATATTGTTCAGTTACAGATTAACAGCTTGATAGCTCTATTGCAAACTATAAGTGTGTAAATTCGTTTACATATAAGTCACATTTTTCTCTTGCATAACACACTCTTAGGGTAAAACCATTTGTTTCAGGTCTTAACTCCCTGTGGACAAAAGAGTGATTTCTGGCGCGTGTGACCTTTAACCTAACCGCTCCTGAAAATTAGGTCTTCTCACAAATCTCCATGTCACGCAAATGCAGCAGCTGTCAAGGTGTGGGTGGCAGGACATCTCTTAAAGATAACAATACATTACCTGAAGATGCTTAGACAGTAAATCTTCATTCCCCCCCACACACCCTCACTTACATTTCCATAAATTTGCATTGTTGTTGCGCTAGTAAATGGGGCATCAGAAAGTTGAACGTCCTTGAGGCCACTGTTTTTGAGCTGTCAAGGAGAAACTTGCTCTTCAGATTTTTTTCTTCCCTTTTTTTAATGAAACAGGAGGAAGCAGAGACAGTCCTCATTTCATGCATCAGATTGTTAAAATACTCGAAGGCAGCAAAGCGTACTTACTTGACACCTCAGGTCAGTGTTTTCCTAGCTGTCTTATATGCAGTTAACAAGCTGTTTGGTTCATATAGGAAGACTGCAGTGACACAAGCTTTCTGGCTCCACTGTATGAACTAGTCTAATACAGAAAAGCACACAAGCCTACAAAGTGTACTCGGCGACATGGCCCTTTATGTGATGAGTATCATGTCATTTTTGTTTTGGATATTTGTTTCTCTCAGGCAGCAGTCAGTGTTCTTCCACTTAGCACTACATAGACAAATTTAATGTTTCACTATTCGCTGCAGTCGGTCTCTTGGTTACCACAGTAACCAATACTCTCACAGTGTCTTGAGATACACAGAGAGAGGCTATGCTACTCTACAGCCATAGAAGGCAGCTTTCCTTTGAAATTAATGAAAGCTTCTCCATTACTACAGAGTGCTGGCACTATATTATGTTGGCAATGAGTTATGCTTTTGTGGCACTGGCATTACATTCCTGATAGAGGCGACCAAATGCAGGCCGCAATGGTTGATGCATGCATTCATCTTTATATAGTGCATTAAAATTACCAGAGATAAAGTTGCTGTTAGTGTATTGATAATGTAAACAAACATGAAATGAAAAGCAATCCTCACTGGCTTTGATGTCCCATTTACAAAAGATGGAACATTTTTCATTGTGACAGACTCAGGAAAAGTGGATAATTTGTAACCTGCTGCAGGTTATTAGTGTCTGGCTGTTATTTGTGGGGATGTGGAGTACGCTCACTGCTACAGAAGAAAAACATGTAGAAAACTTGTACCTCAGGATGGTACACAGCAATGATGGAAATTGAGTCCATTTTCTACTATTGATGTCTCTACTCCACTACAGTTATTCGACAACCACAGTGATGTGACAAAAAAATCACAAGGTAAGTGTGTAAAATATGATGTGTTCTTGTAGATTGAAATATGAAATAAACCAAGTTCAACCACAATTAAATGCTATTTCCACATTAATGCTGTAATAATTGACAGGGGTAATTTTTTTCCTGAAGTAATTTTACATTTGTTTGGATTTTAGGTTTGATGTTTATGTCTACAAACTGCAAATTGTGTTTAGAATGTTGTACAGACACAATTTCCGCAGCACTACCATAACCCCTTAAGGCAAAGGTGAAGAAAATTAGATTTTTCTAAGCCATTTCTCTCGGGGAAGTGTATTAGGACATCACCAAGTCTGCAGTAAAAAGTGGGATTTCTACAATAGTTCCCCCTGTAGCTTCTGACAGTGGCACAGGATTCCCCTGCCACATCTAGATGATAGGAGCTTTGATTGCACAAGCCTTCAGTGCTCTGAAGAGTTGTGTTCATTTTCTTGCAGCTCCCATGGCTTTTGTCTCTGTTATTGGTGGGGAGAAACATTCATTGTGGCAGAGACAGAAACTGGGCCTTGGCCTGTGGCTTAGTAGAAATGTTTTAATTGACTGAAACAATGTTTAATCCAGTCCTTGGGACAGTGGAAGAACAAATGGGCACAGCAGAAGCCCAGTGTTGCACTCTGGTCTGGCTGCCTGCTCCAGGCTGTAGTGGATTCGGATGCAGGCCCGTCTCATATGAATGCCTTGATCACTTCTCTGAAACCTCTGGATTATGACTAAAAACCACTCAGCTGGCTAGGCTCACAGTGTGGGATTTATGGAGTCCTGTTTTTGGGGAAAGGTGCCAAAGACACACAGTCATCTTCAATTTCTTCCCCCTGACTACCTTCATGTCTTTATTTTTCCCTCAGAAATGACGGGAAACCCAGACTGCGTGACCCAAGAGCCAAAATTACCATGTCAGAGACTCAAGGTTCATTATTACATCTGACTGATGGTACTTTTCCATTATAGAGTGTAAGAAGCAAATGCAAACATGGAATTTTACGTTTTCATCATGCTTTGTTTAGTTGCATCAGATTGTGGTTTATTGGCAGACTCCACTTTATCTCCAGGGCCAGATGGAACCCAGTACAGTGCAGGTGTGTGGTTAAAGCTTGGTTAAGTAAACTCAAGTGTCCTCAAGGACCTACCTACCTGTTTAATCAGAGCTGTCAAAAAGGCAGGCAGGTGAGACAATAAGATATCAAGGTTAAGATATTGGGTTCATGGTAATCCTGTGGTGTTCGCCTCTTTTGGGGGGGGGGTCAGACCCACCACAGTCCTGCCCATAGTTTTAACCCTGAGTTGCTTGTCAGCTGGAAAAGCACTGAGAAATACAGGTGGAGGAGCGGCTGAAATGTTTCTTGCAGTTGTCGGGAAGAGAAATACTCCCAGGTGTCTTTATTGGTGTTTTAATCAACTCTAACATTTTATCGATTTCAGCAAGAGGCATTTCATAAAGCAGCAGGCCAGAGCAGGTTGGCGGTGTGTACCTTTCAGCTGAACAAGCAGCAAACTTTTGTCCATAGGAACTATGAACCACTGGTCCATTGACCCTAATGCTTCTCACTTCACTGTTTGTTGTCTCCCGCAACAAAGTCGCATTTTGCAGTGCAGTTCTGAGCCTCATTGCATATTTCATCTCCATAATTAACAAACACAATCAGAATTACGGCTAAAAGGTTCGAGTGTGCCTGTGGCAATACCGTCAGCCCAGTGGCGGTTCTGTCTCTGCTTGTCTCATTAGATTGATGACAACTTCCATTACATTACTCAGTCTATATTAACATCTCCATCCCTATCTGGGAAAATAATCAGAATCATGGCTTAAAGGCTTCGTTCTCTTGTGTCTTGGAACATTGACTCACATCTCTCCCTTGCAATCAGCGGTGTAGAGAGATGACTGTGCACAATATTGTCTTGCATTAATTACACTGACAAACTGAAATCTCAAATGATATTGCAGGGATGTATTCCAGTTACTAATGTCTTTTACCATAATAGTGCTAACCTGACTTAATGGCTCAGTGAGCTGGGGTATGAAGTGTCATACCTTTCAAACTGGCTCACAGCCCTCTTTTGTGTCATCTTTTTCATTCATCTCTCTCCCCTTTCCTATCAGCTAATGCTGAAACCGCACAAAAATGCTTTTTAGTGATTAAAATCAATCAAACAATGCAGCTACACAGAGACTAATTTTGTTGGTGTTATTATACTGATAGCCGGATTCATGAAAAGATACTGAAAAGGCAGAATTAAGCCCTTATTAAAAGCAATCATTCCTCGTCATTTGCAGCTTTTGCGTGAATGACAGTAACAGATATTACAGGCTGTTTATATTGTTATGAGTTGCCATAGTGCTTTTGTTTACACAATGGTAAGTGGGCTGAAGATAAAGCCACCTCTTCTTAATGATTCAGGTAGCAATGAACTGATAAGCAATGAATGGGTAGTTTATCAGTTTTTGAATAAAGGAATTAATTTGCATGAAGGTCTTTGGGTACATTGAAAGTCATGCTATGTGCTGTGGCGTCAGTCGGCCTTTTTAGCTTCTCAAACTCTTGAGCATTGATCGGCAGGTAATCACGTAAAGATGCTGATTGTCTCAAGAGGATGAAGCCTGGTGCATTGGCTGTCCCTCAGTTTTTGAGCCACTGCCACCAAGAGGTTGACATTTACAAAGTCTAGTGAGACATGTCAGCAGCTTTTGGACGGGCTGCCATGAAATCTGAGACAGACATCCCACAGAATCCTAATGACATTGATGATGATGATGGAGTAGCGTGCAGATGTTAACCGCAGAACAAATTGTAATGGATTCCCCAATTTTTCATCAAGCTGAAGTTTCAATTTGTCCAATCTAGTTGTAAATCAAAAAAAATCCATAAGCCTCAGCTGTACATCATGTCTTGTGCTAATTAACAAATGCTTGAACGCTCACACGCAAAATGAAGACGATTAACACATAACTATAATCTCCTAATAATTAGCATGTAAATACATTCTGCTGAATGCTAACGTGCATTCAGCAGAAAACACTGAAGTATTGAGCTGCGAAGTGAAGCATAGATGAGTCATAAACCTACAGAGATGATTGCTCTGTGTCTGAACACACCTTTTAGGTTTTTTTTGTTTGTTTGTTTGAGAAACCACTTCCAGTATTGCCCCCCTGAGCTCCATACACACAATGTAGTACACATCTACTGAGGAAGCTGCCCAGTACTATCACAGCACAGCCACAGTGCTAATGCTATATAGTAGCTGCTATTATGCTATTATGCTTTTGACAAGCAGTTGGTCTCATTAAAACAGCCGAGGGGTATGTAGCTTGCTCTAGAGTACTTTGATAGTGCTTCCAGTTTCATGTTATTTAACCTCGTTGGATGTGGAAGAATAAACAGGTTTAAAAGCAGATGAGAGGAATTCTTCTGTGAGATTAGCGCGACACATGCACACATATACCACAACCGCAGGATTTTTCTGAGATTAAAGAATCGACTATTTTTATCCCTCTTCCCCAGAGCCAACCTTACCTATGCTTGATGCAGATTTGGGCAGAAAAATATTCCCTATTATAATGAAGTGGTGGCTGTTTGAAGTTTCTCCTTGGCTGTTTTGATTAAATGAATTCCATACAGTACCTCCAACACAATTTAAGCAACTGCAGTGATTGAACTGCCTAAGGAGGGGGCTTTTGAGCACATTCATCCCTATGCTTTTACCAATAATACTATACAAGCACTGTCTCACTCAAGCACTTCCCTCAGCACATCCCATAGTGTATTTGTCAGAAGTGATTTACAGGTTGTCTTCATGCTGGATTGTGGCTTGATGTTTTGGGGATGTTTAAAACTGTTCATAAATACACTACCTCCTAAATTTATGAGCTTCCCCAGAGGGAAAGCAAACCTTAAGACAGCAGCTACCAGCTGAAGGTTTTCCAACTCTGTCACTTGATTGTTTTCCACCTATGAACTAGCCTCAAAAATCAAATCATCTGTTGAGGATCTGCACGGTGGTTTACAAGGTACTTTCCTCTTGTCTAGGGACAGTACAGTACTGATTATACAACAGTGCTGGGATATGTGAAGAGACACATTTCATTGGCAAATTATCCTATTTTTAATCATTGCTCAGTTTTTGTCATTAATAGATCATCAGCTCATTGATTTTGTGACATTTTAGGTAATTACAGTAAACAAATGAGACAGCCGCTGAGTCGCTTCAGCTCCTTGTAATGAACCATTTTCAAGTTAGGCTGAACCAAGCTCATCAGGATTTCTTTAAAACATAAAAAAAAAACACTTAATGTTTAACGACACATATCAGAAAAAGGACAAGTGAGAAGTTGAAGAAACTCCTCTGCTGTAAGGCAAAACATGATTTGGTGAAACCTGGGGAGAATCCATCACATCCATGCCATTGTTTATGATAATGTGCAATTGCAATTCACTTGATGAAGTGCATTGACTGTACATTAGAAATAAACTATTAAAGCACTAAATGAATGCATACATTTTTAATTGTTCAGTTTTTTTTTCTTTTTGGAAAATCTCACTGGAGTTATAATGTGCATATAATGAACAGAAAATGGTGAAATAATCATTGAAAACAAAATTGTCAGCTATTAAGTCTACAGGCTGAAAGATAAACAACAGTTTGAACTAAATGTAATGGCTGAATCTGGTCGAGCTGAAGTGATTGTAGTTGAAAATATCTGTGTGTTGGAAGTCAAAAAACAAGAGCAATCGCAGTCTAGTAGCTCAGGGTTGTGCCCATTGACCTGTGGTTGCATCCCCTTCTCATACTGACTCCTAAGCCTCATTACAGTCATAAGGTCGGACACGGGCATTAAAGTAATCAGGGTACAACACATGTTTCTCAGATGTTCACTTACAGGGATTTACAATACAATCATAAGACAAAGACACAGGGTTAACTTGTGTTCTTGTCATCCTCACCTCAAACTGAAGGTTTAACATATCAACAGGTTATCACTCATCATTCACTTCCACAGAATAACACCACATCAAAATATACACCACCTGATTTTCACCAACAGCAACCCATCTTCTCTTCCTTTTGTTTCTGTTTTTATAAGGCAGCACAACAAGCTGTAACCAACACATGTTAGCAAATAGTGGCCCTCTTATTGAAGCAAAAGATGATGATCAGTATTTGGTCTGAAGGACTTAAGTTTGTTCTTTTGTAGGAGATGTCATTTCTGGTCAGCTGCTGAACACATATGTAAATTGATTTTCCTATTTGCTTTGCTCTGTTTTGTTTACCCCAACTGAAGGAAGTATTTCGCTCCTCCAACTGAGTAATATACAGCTGGTTTTTGACAACTTTTTGGCGACAGTTTTGTGATGTGGAAAAGTGTTGGAGAGCGATGTGTGAGGCACAGTGTGGTAAAACTTTGTTACTGTTGTGTAACATTACAGATTGTTATGTGGCTTATTATCTGTGGACGGTGAGCATTAAAACCAGACATCAGGATTTGTTCAGTGCTGGACTGACTTGTTTTTGTGGAGAAAGTCCTGAAAATGGATGTCTTTGCCAGCGGCTCTGAAGCGATGCAGGAGTGTGGATGTTAGGATATAGAGCTGATAAGACGTTGAGATTAGATGAAGTCAGTTTCACAGCTTATGTGACATGTATTTAACGGTATGAATTTGGATGAGTGCTGCCACTTTGAATGGCAGTTATTTACAACCCTATTTAAATGAAGGTCCACTGTGATCAGAGTGAAAGGTAGTTCACCCCAGATAATAGCAACAAATAATTAAGGTGAACTATTCAAATGTGATTAACAAAAAAAAAAAAAAAAAAAGGGAGGTGGGAAATAAAGTGTTGTCTGTGCTCCTCTGTGAATGACTCATCATTCCAGATGGCATTTTGACCATCTCAATCACAGGATATGACCTGTAATAAACATGGACATTCAGAGATGAAATCCATATGACATCAAAGTTAACATTATTATCTTCAATGTCCAGTGAGAATAAAAGAATTAAAAAAAAATGCTTCAGATGTAGTTGTCTTGCAAACATTCACTGCATAAACTAGCTAATTCAGCATACTTTTAATGGTGGCAGAGTGTAAATAAATATAGGCCAAAAACAAAAAAGTGCTGGGGAGAATCTAAATTACAGGACAACCTGGGGCTGTAATTATCACTGTGGTGGGAGGGAAAATTTCCTTATGCGTGCTCTGGATGGGATTAAAATCCGTGACCTGTGCGGGTAATGCTAAACTCACCTCCCCTGGAGAAATAAATTCTGTCTGACCGTCGTCTAAGAGGCCTGGGATATTTGAAATATGCATTTTCAGCCCGTGACAGAGGCATTGGTGGTCTGGCTGCACATGCATATCCATATACAATCAGTACTCTATCAGTGTGTGCATTCAGGCAGGGTGCATGCAACTTCAGCTGTAGAGGAGGATGGACCGATGGACCATGAAATGCATAGTTAGACTGGTCGGGATGAAAAGCATGAAATACGTTGTGAGCATTATCAGGCAGAGACATGCAGAAAGCTGCAGCGGCATACACTCATGCAGACATCACTAGCAGCTTAAACCTTAATTCTTCACTATGCAGTTTACTTTTTATTTGTCACCTTCCGGCTAAAGGACAGTTGTTGGGGTTGTAGGAAGTTCAACCTTGGCAAATGAGGGGGAACGATTTATTTTGGGAATACCTTTGGTGATAAGGGGTTATGGCTTTGATGTTTTAGGCACTGCATCAACATAATAAATACAGAACCTGCACAATAATACCTGGCATGGCACATTTTATCTTTGGAACTGCATACTGACATTCACTCAGGCTTCTTGGAGACTGTTTCCAAGAGGATGTTTTCCTCGGTGTTGGGATGAACACAAGCTTGAATGAGAACTTGACTGCAGGCTGCGTTGCCAGAGTCAGTGATAGAGAGAAGCAGAATGAAGTTGCTGTATTTTCATTACACAGTTGGCATTTTATGTATTTGACTTTTTCATTACATTTGGTTACATTTCATGTAGCTTTCAGTAATTACTCTCTTAGTTGTATTGCTGGTTTCCTGTTCAAATTAGTTTTACCTTAATATTCCTAATGCAACATTATTTCATTCATTGCAAATGGCTGCTGTGCAGGAAAAACCTCCCTCCTCTAAAATGTCAGCTTTGCAGGACTGAGGAAAAGATTGACATCTCTGATATTTTAAAGTTAGACCCTCTGTTTTTGAGAGGTGTGTTTTTGCAGCTCACAGTCATTGACGTTACTCATAACATGAAGGGCTCCAAGACATTTCAAGGAAAGAAAAATCTGTTTGCAAGTAACACAATGCTGCAAAAACTGAACACAATAAAAGAAGTAATTAATTTGTGGCTCCCACGTAGCCTGACAGATGACGACTAGATTGCACGACGTCCAAGCCGCTGATCGGTTGCGACATCTCGCTCAGTGGCTGTCTGGTTCTCGTCTGCGTGGTCCTGAATGTCAATGTGCAGAGCTCCCCCACACTCAGACAGTAGATGCTGCACTAATTAACCAACCCTCTCGAGTAGCCGAGCCCTCCCAATGGCATCTGTGCCAAACAGAATTATTAAAGAAGGAGGGAGGAGGAGTTGCACCTCCTCTGCAGAGGAGCAAATACCCAGGTTGAGTTTAGCATCCACTTCGTCGCCCTCTGGCTCGGGAGCCAATGCTGTCATTAATATTAACACCCTATATACATCCGTTGCTGTAAAGCATTTTTTTTTTTTTTTTTTTTTTTTTTACCCCAACCTGATGAAAATTTCATGTGAATCACATAATTATAATTCTATATTCAAATGAGCGTCGTCTGAGGAGCAGAGATTTGTGGCTTGGTGACTGAAAAAGTGTTGTGAGGATGCTGAGGCTGTTTCCATTTTACAGTTTAGTCAAAGTATTGGAGGTCTGACTGTGTACATCTGTGTGTGTGTGTGTGTACTTGTCATGTGGCAGTATATACAGTATGTCCTTCCAGTTCTGGAAACTGAGCTGCCGGAGCTTATAAATAGATTAATTTTCTACTCCGCTAATTTTTTAATTTAATAATCATTGAGCCCCCCTCCTCACCTCCTGTCTTTTGGCATTCCATCAGCTTTGATGGCTTATTTGTTGATTTGTTTATTTATTTATTAATTAATTCATTTACCACCTCCTCCCTCCCCTTCCCACCAAAATCCAATTTTAGCTGACATTTCTTGTCGAGATGCAAAGGATGACCTTTGAAAACAGAACACTTCCTGCCAGAGACGTGAAGGAGGTCTCACTCTGTGCTCGGAAACACTCGTCTCCTCTCCTCTCCTCTCCTCTCCTCTCCTCTCCTCTCCTCTCCTCTCCTCTCCTCTCCTCTCCTCTCCTCTCCAACATTGTTGTTCTCTGTTGTTGTCTTGCTACTGTTGAGTGTAGTTTGTAGTTAAGTGGGTAGCAAACACACAACAAACCATCAAAGTACTGAATAAAGAGTGTTACGTTTCTCTTTTTCTTTCTTTTTTTTATCACATATTAAACAAACATTATGTATTATACACATATGGTTTATAGAGAAGACAGAGTTTAATTTTTGTGATTCACTCAACAGAAATTATTCCATCTTTTCTAAACACCTCTGTACAGTTAAGGAATATGGTGTTTTTGTAATGAAATATAAAATGTATTCAAGCCAAGTTTTCTATATTAATTTATGTCTGACATCTCTGTGCATCTTCTCGGAGTCGTGCGATCTAACGTATGTGTGTTTGGAGATCTTTGGTCTAACGTTTGTCTATTTTAGGGCCCCATCGTTTGACGTGTGTCTATTTGGAGATCTATGCTTCGTGTGATCTGCGTGTCTATTTTGGGGGGGATGTGATTTGACGTAAATGTTGAGCAGACCTGCTCTACATCACCTAATGAGCTGCTGTTTGCTCGCCCACCTTTTCACTCCCTCTCCCTCTCTCCCTCTCCCTCTCTCTCCTCTCTCCCTGTAATGCATTCTTTCAGTGTATAATACAGGCCCTGTGGGACCACAGCTTTTCACTGGGAGGGGAAATTTCATGCAGCATCTTTACATATTCTCACACACATTCCCCGTATTCGGAGCAGTGCATTCACGCTAGTACACATTTCAAGGTGATGGTATTTAACCACAGTGTGAGCGACTCGATGCAAATGTTGTAAAACTGTTGGTTCTAGCTGTGTGTGTATGGGTGTGGGTGTGGGTGTGCATGTGCGTGTGAGTTCACAGTAGGTGCGTGAGTGTGTGTATGTGTGATTGTACGTGAGCGTGAGTGATAGAAAATCCTGCAACAGCCATAGCTCCCTGTTGCCATAGCGACACTTCTGGTTACAGGAGTATCTATTAGGTCCTCCATACAAATTAACCTTCTATGGACTATTTGTGTGTATATATGCGTACAGTATGTGTGCACTCTGTGATATCCACAACTGCGCATTAAACAAAACAAAAACATATTAGAATAGTCTCAGGCTTCAGAAGGTTTCATCTGTAAAATATATAAATTGGAATTTTTATTAACAGTTGCTGTGTTTGTTTCTATTGAACCATGTTTCTTCATTCAAATTCAGTCTTATCCTACTGTACATACATTATGGCAAATCCTCTGCCGTTGGCTGGGATCACACTGCGAGCTGTGTTGTGTTCAAACTGACAATAACATGAGAAGTATGTAAGTCATTAAGCAACTGTTCACATCAAAGAAAACATCAGATCAGATTGAATGCCGCTCGTTCATTTCCCTCTCATGATGTAATGCCGCACATCGACGGAGCAGAGGCTGATAATTGGATTTGATAGCGCACTTTATGACGAACTGCTGTGTTAATGCCCTCAACAGAGATGCTGTATTTCTTAATAACTGTATATACAGATGCCTGTTGTTCATGTTTAAACTGATTAAAGGTTCTGGTCAAATCACTTGTAAGTCTCTTGATATTTGCTATTGAATTTGGTGGCTTCCTGAGCTGCAGGGGTTCCTTAAGTCAACTGAATTATTTGGCTCAAAAGCGATGAACTTTCTTTGATTGAGTTGGCTGAGCCCTGCAGCTTCACACACAGGTCTGCGTCCCTGTCCGCGTCAATAGCACTCTGCTTTGCCTGCATATCTAGTTGGCTGTTCGTGCTCTTTTTTTTTTTTATTAAAATTGATTTCGCTCATTGAAATACTTCACAATAATGTAGATAAAACAAAACAAAACCTAAAGAGACTGAAAAAGTAATTTCACCTCAAAGGGGAAGAGAAAAGAAAACCCATCAGAATGACCCCGAAAAAAGAAGATCTGGTAATTGTGTTTCTAAAAGCAAAGTACATCAAAACTCAAAGTGAAGAAACGGTACACAAATGTGACATCAAGCAGGAGACATAAAATCATTAAATTTAACTTTCTCTTTGTTTTTTTTCCTCTGCAGAAACTTGTCAAAGAATCCTCTCACCACTCTGTCATGGCAGCTTTTCCAGCACCTCCAACTCTCCGAGCTGTAAGTCTTCTTCCCTCGTCTGATCTCTCTCATTGGGTTTTGTTGTATTTTATTAGAGCAATTTATCACCGCTCCCTGCGCTCTATGTGCCTCCATACAAATTGTCTTCACTGCATACTATCATAATTCCTGTCTTTGTTGTACAAAACCTCTAATTTGTCTGAGCACATGTTGAAGACTGAATCTATAGGCGATGCAGTGGCACTATGATCTTATAAGTCATTTCTTGACTTAATTAACACACACAAAGGAAATGTAATGGCCTGGTAGGAGGAGGGGGTCTGACCCCATTTTCTTGTTTGTTATGAATATTTTAGAGATCATTGTGTTTATGAAATGAGTTTGCTCTTTCACCACCAGGGAAAACATTGCAGTGTCGACCCGCTTGTAATTTACACATCATTACCCCTGTCAGCACTGTCCATCATTTGAACCTGCGCTACGCTGCAAACACTGACGCTGCTTCCTGCGCCTTCTGGCACATAAGGCTGAGGTATAGCAGGATGTGATACAAGACTATTTCAATCAGGTCTCCTTATTGTGCTATTTTCAGAGGTAGAAACAGGGCAGCTCCTCTGAGAACACAGCACAATGCTGATCTGGGGTAGTCCTGCTGCTGTTGCTGCTGCTGCAGCATGGGCAGCAGAGTGGAGGGAAAATCCCATTTACATTGGCACTATAGTTTTTAGCCTACCCTGCCATCCTGAGCGATAACTTATCCCTCTCCTGCGTAGGACTCACTGATATTACAGAGCACTCTTTCTTATCCATCTTGCGTAGGAAGCAATTGACACCACCAGACCCCATACCAGTGCTACAGAAGTGTCATCTCGCTGTGGGTCCTCACCAGAGGCAGATGGGCCTCCGAATCCCTCAAAATGTCTTTTATTGGGTTGTGATTTTCATTCTTCACTGGATTGTAGAGGTTCTGTACGGTTGTATTACCAGCTGTCCAATTCGA
The DNA here is from genome assembly GCA_021432705.1 of Caranx ignobilis. Taxonomy (NCBI): domain Eukaryota; kingdom Metazoa; phylum Chordata; class Actinopteri; order Carangiformes; family Carangidae; genus Caranx; species Caranx ignobilis. The sequence continues at coordinate 36,504,908 of MU270012.1, forward strand.
CTCATGTGTGATCTCTTCTGGCTGCTGCTGCAGTGCCTCAGTTTTAAAACCCATACTTTCATATTCATATATAAAGCTCTCCAAATTAAACGTAAATCCCCTGAAAAAAATATTTTCTGCATCAGCTCGTTAGAATAAATGATGGATTTCTACATGACCACACGACCAACGTTAGAAGAATTTTGGTAATTTTTCACGAGACATTACTATATTCGTGTTTTTCCCTGAAATAAGCAATTGGTTCAGTCTTGATTTTCGCGACTCATTCAAACCTTTATCTCTTCTCGTCTGGATTATTCTAACTCCCTATTTTCTCGTTGAAGTGAGTCTGCAATTTCACAACTGCAATTGGTTCAAAACGCAGCCACCAGACTCTTGACAAACATTAAACAAAGACAGCATGTCATCTGCATTTCGGGCCCAGCCACATTGGCTTTATTGCACAATTCAGTCCAACAACCTCCTGTTTACATTTGAAGCCCTCCATGGCCTCGCACTCTCCCATATAAATCACTGTACTTTTCACCAAGGGCATGCAGATTGTGTGACCAGGTGCTCTTAAATGTCCCAGAGTTCAGGCTCAAAACAAAGGATGACTGTGCTTTTGCTGTTTTATGTGTGAAGTTTACATGCCCCCCCCCCCCCCCCACCCCACACACACACACACACACCTATCCCCGCTTCACTGTCAGGTCAGCTGAGGAAACGATTATATGTAACACATATATTAGGTCAATCTACAAAGTCATTTGTCAACAAATCAAATTAAAGAGGAACTATGCAATATTTTAGCTTAAGTATGCTACATTTTTACCTTAATTAGACATAACATCGTATATGATACATAACATTATCCACAGCTCCATGGATTGCTTTCTCACGCGGCTGGGAGGAGGGTTAGCAAAACAGTGAAAAAATGACCAGACTTGCATAGTTCCCCTTTAATATTATTAATAATGGTAGTAATAGTAATAATAGTCCATTTTATTCATGCATTTTCTATCTGGATTCTCAGGGAGGCTTTAAATGACAGACAGAGAGAGAAAGAAAATACACCGAAAGATCATAACTACGTAGAGAGCTAAACCATTTAAGTGTAGTGCAGAAGAGTGAGATTAAAAAAAGCTTATTTCTCTTTTAAATCTAATGAAGTATCATGAAATAGAAATACTCAAGTCTAGTACAAGAACCTCAAACATGTAGTAGAGCCCATGCACGTTCATCATGTGCAGCATGAATTTTACACTTGTATGAAATAAAAATAAGATCAGGGCCATTTTGCCTACAGAGACACTGAAGTATTAATGTAGTTCAGTTAAATCACCTTAAATTCCTAGACATACCACATCACATGCAGCCAAGCAAAGTGCAGACCCTTCCATAACCAAATCACCATTACATCTCCCAGAGCACGATTTGCTCCAATGTGCAAATCCTATTTCTTCTTAAGCAACCATTTCAGATGCGTACAAATGGTGTCTTTGTTGTTCTACATGAAAAGCAGGGCAGGGTGATGCCCGTGTTTCCTGGTGAATGCTGATGAGGAGTGAGGGTTTATGTCTATTCCATTTGGTGTGTTTAGTTAAGAGGTGTCAGTTGGAGTGGCGTGGCGGCACAGACGTGGGCTGTGGCGTTATGCAAGAAAGAAGCCATGTGGAATCAGGCCTCGCTAATAGGAAATGAGTCACTCTATCATGGGCAGAGTCTGCGACGTGGTCCTGACATCATTACTCTCTTCACCGTGTCTATGTGCTCACCCAAACCATATTAGCTTGGTAAGTGCCAATCATTCAATCATGCCAAATGAAGCGTGCTCACCGGGCGGCTATTTCCTTTAATTATTAGAATAATACACAATGCAGTATCAATGATAAGTGCCCACCCGTGCTGCTGAACCACACTGATATTATGTAAATAGAGGAAGATCAAACCAGCTGAAATAATTTCCGTTTTATGTGAGGAAAGGAGAGCATGGCCCTTTGCCATGATGCTGTCGCTACACCGTGTTATCTCAGTCACCCTAGGCACTGCTATTGTTATTGTATTTCTCTTTTTTTTTAGTTTGTTTTTTAAATGAAACACCAATTTCGAAGCTGCAACACACCAGTGACAATGAATACAATTTGTACAAAGGTTTTATTTTTTAACCTGGAAATTTGCTGTGGGAAATTCACATTTTAGTTCATCATTCTACTGTATATTTCATTATAGAAAACTCCTGCACACTGTCTTCACTTGCATCTGGTTTATTGGGGTTACAGCGTCTCGGTCTAGAGGACCATCATCAGGTAGTTATACTACCTGATGATTCTCTCTCAGATTGCTTGTAGTGGCTAAGTTTGGAATTAAATGCTACATTTCCCTCTTGCTGCTGCTGCACATCTAATTAATTAAGTGTAAAGCATGTTAAAGTAGCTGAATAAAGTGCTGACTTCGACATGAAAGCAGGACTTCTCCGTTAACCTCAAACAAGTGCTGAGCCTGTCATCCGGTGGTCACTCTAACTGTTTCATGGAGCAGTAGTCAAAGGTGAAGAGGAAACAATAGTTTCTGCAGAGAACGTGCATCGAGTCTGTTTTTCACTTATCAGACCTTATCAAGGCTAGTAAAGTGTAACTGCAAAACAGTTGCTTTGTTTTGCAGGTTGATTGCACAGATATTTCACCCTCCCTGTAATATCTTTATATCAGTAACAAAAGCAATACTATCAGTGAAATCTCAATAATCTCAAGTCTTTTGTGGCTCCTGTGAAAAGGCCCCAACATCACATTGAAGCTTTACAATAGGCGTCTGCTGTGTGCTGCCTCTGGATGAGACTCAGATAATCGGCTCTGCCTCTTTGTCTGTGTGCCCTTTAGCCAAAGGACCAGAGCTACTGCAGTGTGCTGCACAGGCCAGCCAATCAAAAGCCTGAGAAAAGCAGTAGGGTGAAGGGGGCGGCTAAATGCTAAATCTTCTGCTGTGGCTTCCAGGGTGATATTATTGGAGATTATTTGAAGCTAGCAGTCGCCAGTACCGCTGTCTTCGAGGAAGCTGATTCTGTCTGGTCCACAAAAAAGAGGAAAATATTCTCCTGCTTTAGAAACTGAAGCGATCTGCCTGAGGCAATGTGCATCCAGAATCCCTTTATTCTGTTAGCGCTTCTTTAATCCCGGCTCTCTTGGAAGCAGAGGCCGACGCAAAGTCAAACATTTACGCCTCTCACTGCAAAATGGATTTTTCTTTGAATATGGATGAAATATGAATAGATCAAACCTGTAATCTTCTGGAATGACTGCTAGTGGATTAGGATGAATTAAACATTAAATTTCCAAGGGCTCTATGAACAGGTAAATTACTACATTTAACCTTCATTTCATTAGACTTCAATTGCACTCAGGGCAAACTCTCCCTGAAATACATTCAGACTGACTCTTCAAAATCATCAAAGTCTGACTTGCGAGAAGTATAAGATAGTATTCAAAATGGTGGAAAAGACTAGACTGAGACTGGGGGCAGCAATAGCCTTAACATTAAAGGGGTCACAGGCTCAAACACAGACTGCTGAGCAGAATACATGTGTGTAAAATGAAACCTTCACCTCTCAAGTGCAAATGCTTTTACACAGTCTTTTTCTTCAAAAACTATAATAATGGAGTGGGTGGAGAAACTTGGATGACCACCTCTCAGAGTAAACTGTCTTTGGAAGTCCAACACCCAAATAAAAAAATATCACACCAAAGAAGTCCCATATTTAAAACGGAGGTTTCCATTTGGGTAGAGATAACGTAGGTCAGTGTTTTGTATTGTGAAAGTATCAAATCTGCAGTCAAAATTCACTCTGCCTGTATTTAGAAACCGAGCCTTAAAATGAGATGTCAGTGCTTCTGTAACTTTGTCACTTAAAAACATAACCCTCAGCTGCAACGACTAGGACCTACCCTATAGGACAGGGGTGTCAAACTCATTCCACAAAGGGCTGTGTGGCTGCAGGTTTTTGTTCCAACCAATCAAGAGCACACACTTTGACCAATCAACTGTCTGAAGACTGAGATCAGTTAAATAACTGAGTCAAGTCTGGTGAACTGCTGCTTGGCTGGAACAAAATCCTGCAGCCACTCAGCCCTTTGTGGAATGAGTTTGACACCTCTGCTATGGGATGTGGTTTCTCTTAAGTGTTTACCTGAAATCTGCTATTTTTTTTTCTCAGTCACTCAGAACAGTCAAACAGTCAGAAAAGAGGCTCAGATGCTCCTTTCTTTGGCTAACCAACACACTAGAGCTTCAGAGAGAAGCCTGAAAAAAACCTTGGATAATACACCAGCAAAGTGACCTTCAAGTTGAACTGCGGTTGAGGTCAGTCTAGTTTCCTGGTCAAGACTGTATCTCCATGTGTTTCCAATGCAAAGAAACTATGAGCATGCAATGAAGATAGGGACAAGTGACCAAATGTGTGTATTTGCAGGTGTAGAATAGTTACAGTACTTTAGATACTGTGCAGAAAAAGCAGTAATATACAGGTCACATGATAGCTCACTGTACCAACTCAATTCACCTGCCAAACATCAGCAGATTATCCAATAAAAAAGATATTTAGAGTAAATGATCAGGGCTGACATAATGGTAACAGAGATTTAGAAAGGAGCACCCAGGGATGTTGTCAGCATGAACAAATAAAAGAAAAAAATAATAAAGGAACCATCTACAATGACAGGTCTCAAATGTTAAAGCCAGTATAATCATTTTCATTTATACCAACAAATTTGCCATTGGTCTGACTGATGTTAAGACATCATCCACACTGAAATCACCCTAATGTTTTTGTTACATTAAAGCCATCTTATGACAGAAAGGCTTAAAAATGCTGAGAGCGTAGTATTGCATTTCATTCATGGTATCTTAACATCATTAGGGGAGACAATTCAAGTGAATGCCTGAGATGAATCTTGCTGTACTGATGAATCAGTACCGTGGAAATGGGATTATACTGAGTTAATGGGGACAACAAGAGAGTATTGAAGAGGGTTTGACAGGAGAAATAAGAAATAAAGACCTGTGTCTAATATAAGCCTGTCCCAAATAAGAGGCCACTAAGGTAAATAAAGGGCCCACCCTCCATGGTCACTGGTTGTGACAAGGCGTCCAAATTGAGGGGAAAAAAACAGGCAAACGGTAATGGACACAAAATGGATACCCAAGGTTCACTTTCCCTTCAGAGGTGTAACAACCACCGGTGAACTTCACACTCTTCTATTCGAACAAGCTTTGACTGAAGCCATGAAATTACCAAATGGTCCTGCCTTGCACCTGGTTGTTTCTGTGCCTCCGCCAGATTTGCATTGGAATGTAAACAGAGCCCTGAGTATCAAAGTGCTTTGGATTTAGGCACTTTGTCCATTACTCAACCACAAGTTTGGGTAAAAGGTTGTGGTTGCAGCTAGGCAGCTTCTGGGTCTGGATGTGTGTCAGCATGATTTTGCTGAGTCAGATGCCTTTGGAGAATAACAGTGGAAGTGAAGGCAGACAAAGATAAACAGTGTGTACCTTCCATCTGAATTCAATCTGTTGTAAAATAACCAGTCAGCAGTCAGTAAGGGCAGAACCTTTCCTCACACAAATACTGAGGGCACAACACTGACATATGATCAGAAGTGTAAGTGCTGTCATCTAGTAAAAGGCATGGAGTAACACTAACATGTATTTGGTGCCAAGTTTCATATGACATGATAGAAGAGTCCACTATTCAGTTTACTTGCAGCTCTGTTTTGGTCATCAGCAACTCCTGAGGAAAGTGCCTAGCTCCTCTGCAACTTAGTGCTCCACCAGCTTGTTGTCTGCTGTTCCTCTCTTCTGTTTGGTTCCATCACTGTTGCATACAATCTATTTTTTTACATAAATACATGTTTATATGATATACAGTAGGGTCCAGAAGTCTGAGACAATCTTTCTAGAACTGGAGATCTGTTTAAAAATGAAGAAATGCCCATGAAAAAAACTATATGTATATATGTTTTAATAATATGCTGGCAACACGTTATACATCATGTCATCATATAGATTGTATGTTGTATTACATTTCTGTATTGGTGTAATCACACAGGGGTTCACAGTCCACAATGGTGATTGTTGCTCACGAGTTGCTCACATGGAAAGCTGTTCCATCTCAGCCAGATGTAGTTTGTATTTTCAGTTTTTGCAAAAATGATTCTAACTGCATGACACAATATATAAGAATAGCACTGTCAGTGCTAGATGCACTGACACACTATATATCAGTCCATAGATAGACAGGGCAAATACCATTATACCATCCATCCTGAATATACACTATGAATACACAGATGAAGCATCCTTCGAAGCACCTGTCTGCTAAAAATAACTGCCAATGTATCTGAAGAGCACCCGCTTCAGTCTTTGAAGAGAAATTTGCCTTAAGCTACTGCTCACTTTGTCAATTTTTGCTACCTGGAGCCTTCCCTGACCTGACTATGGTGCCCCCACTCCTCTACATGATTGCAGCACAGGTGGTGTTGTCGATAAGCCAAAGTCAGGTCTGGCTCCTCAGACAAATTATGCCTTAGTGGTTAAAAAAAAAAAAAAAGAGTCAGGAAGTGAGAGAGTCTGCCGGGACAGTAACTGGCCAAGTGGCTGCAACCTTACAGAAAAGCAATGATGGGACAAAATGGTGATTTATTTATTCAGTGTGCCGCTTTATTCATGACATAAGCAGAAGATAGAGCGTGACAATGATGGAAGCAGTCCAACAGCAACCAGGAGTGTGGTAAAGCAATGATACAGAGTTTGTGCAGTGTGGTAAAAGCAACTATTTAGCAAATTTAGCAGGATCAGGGGAAAAGGCTTATGTTGTAAAAGCTCTCGCTGGAGAGAAGAGAATTGAATTTGACATTGGTTGAGTCAACTCTCCCTTTTTTTTCCTGCACTTATTCCCCCTGATTGATTTATAATATTCTTCCTTAATGTTCTAATCTCTCAACTCCTGCCGTACGATGAAAAGTGAACGCACTTTGGTGTTCGTGACAGGAACGAGGCACCAGTGCAGCAGTGTCGTACAGAAGCAGCCCAAGCAGGATAAAATGAGACCAGCTCATGGCTGCTTCTCATTATTCAACCTGACAATCGGTCAATCAGCTGATTCAAGACTCTGGAAGACCATCTAAGGGCACGACAACCAGATTATCTTCACTATAATGAGAGCACTGGTCACACTGTTTGATTGACAAGTGATCTCTGGGAAGTGTACAGCAGCCATAAGATGGAAACAAAAATAGACAGAGAGCAACATATGCACTTTCCAATAATAATAATAATGGCGGCAGATATGCCACTCAAAATTCAAAGTAATGATTAGTAGATTCCCATTTTCTCTCATTAATATGCACTAACATCTGGAGGCAGTGGATTGTTGCAGAGGTGACGTGACAAGCAAAGCAACTAGAGCAACTCCTCGTTTCTGCTGAATTACCACAAAGCCAGGCATCGCAGGGAATACAACCCACAGTCACACCCAGGATCAATGCAAAAAAAAAAAAAAAAAAAAAGCCAAATAAGGCGATTTATTAAACACACAGGATTTAAAAACCTAAAATAATTCCTGACAACAGTATAAGTAGAGGAAGCAGTGCATTCAAGCTGAGATCAAAGCACGCCAGCAACAATGCAGTATATAGCTTATCGTTGCTTGTGATCCACGTCTCCTGAGCCAAAGCACCTGTGTGTACATTTCCCAGAAAAACAGCCTCCGGTGGTGATCATTACCTCTCCTCTGGAGTAGCGGGGTGGATCGTTAGCCAGCTTCAAGGAAACATCACACTGTTAGCTCTCTGTATCTAGGGTCACACTGCTGTTTGCTTTTGTTCTTTTTTAAGTCTAATCTGCTCTCCTTCAGACATTTATCAACTACCAGCTGTCAGTTTGCTGTACATTTTTTTTTACTTTTTCTCTTATGCCTTGTGTGGATGGTAAAGCTTTAAAATCATGATTATGTTGTTATGCCATACACACTTCATGTTTGAAACACAGGGTTGCAGCTCTCTTGTTCAAGTGCAATCTCCTGTTCTTTTTTTTTTTTTCAACTTTTATCTGTATCAACACGGCAGCATGTTGCCCCTGATGAGCTCTGCTCATAGGAACACTGAGTAATGTATGGAGGTTGTGCCTCTTAACAATTACCATAATTACAGTACAAATGGGAGAAAGCCAGAGCTGGCCTCCTCGGGTGAGCTTTAATCCCTTGTGGTTTAACTTGCTCAGCATTAAATGAAAACCTTAAACAGTGAAACCCTTCTCCACACAGGCATGTAGGGAACAACCTGTCTCTGGAGTGAACTCCTCTGTGCCATGTGCAGTGTAGTTTCCATTGTCTATAAATATTTATATTAAATCTATATATCTATCAAACTTGTAAGAACAGTAACGATTGCTATTTTCTACCTTTAGCCTTAAGTAAGAGTCTAGCCAGCTATCCAGCAAATAGCATGCCCTTTCATTCCTACTATTGGCTTGTCATTTGATGGCCCTAGGAACAATATTAAAATCCATGCCTGCTGAAACTCAAGTAATTGAATTAGAAGTGGTGAAAAGTACATTTAGAGCACAATAGACTACAATTTTCAGGTACTTGTATTTCCATTTCTTGCTACTTTTTACTCCCACTACAATACAATTGAGAGGGAAAATGTATAATTTCCAACTCCACTGCAATGCTACAACTTCAGTTAAACTGGCAAGATTCTAACCCAACTATATATACATATACAGATACATATATACTGTATACACACACATATATATATATATGTATGTGTGTGTGTGTGATTTCAATTCTTATTAGAAAGGAAAAATGGCTGTATAGCCAGATTAAGTTTATATAGTCATAACACATTATTGTTGAATTTGTTCCCTTTTACATTTTAACTTGCTGGTTGTTTTTTCGTGGCTCAATACACTGATAAAAATGGCCCACCTTAAAGTCTACGTAGAGAGTTGATGTCACTTGAATTAGATTCTATCGTCCACTAGAAGAAAACATGTCACAATATACAACAACATGTCTTGTCTTGTCTGCAGCATTCAATCTCCTTGCTGCGTCTGTTTCAAAGTATTCTTACCCCTCAAACTTGCTGTATTTGTTCTGTCTAACAGACAGAGATACTGACTCGTTGCCAGTTTCCACTCTTTTACATTTTGTCCTTGAACGGTTGAGTCTCTTTTGAAATAGGACAAGACACTCCTGCAGTTTTCCCAGGGATGATTAAAAAGCTTGAGAAACAAACGTACTACACATAAAGCTCACACAGAATTTTCTATAAATGATAATGCACAAAGTAGTTAAAGAAATCATTACACCATTTAAAAATGAGCTGAGCAGTGCAATTTTTCTGAGCCAGAGGAAATGAAAGCAGAAAATTGAATTTCACTATAAGGGAAAATGGAGGATTTTTCAGATTTATTTTGTTTGTGAGTTAAAGATTTTGACTTTGATACTTTGGTGGGTTGAGGTAGCTAAAAAGTGATCCAAACACTGACGACAATTAGCATGCATCTGTATGGAATAATTGTTCTTCATCATAGCTAAAATGAATAGGTTTTCTGCAGTAATTAAAGAGGAAATGAGTTTATAATGGACCAGTATGCTGTTGTGTCCTTTCCTTGTAGCAGTGCGAGTTTAGCTCAGTGAGTAAGCTGTTCTGTAGTGAACGTGAACAGGCCCTGCTCTAATGACAGTATCAGATCCAGGTAGCACCTGATAATAAGTGAGATCCACCTGCGGGAATCTATTCTCATTACTTCATACAGCGTGGTGGATGTGCCCCATACATTATTCATGCTGTCTGCAATATCTTATTGACCTCTGTCAAGGACATTTGGACAGGCATTCATCTTAACAAAATTGGTCAATCACAGCCTCCAAATTGGACATATGCAAAATGCAGAGGTGATGTACCATGTTGAATAATGTGACTCTGTTGGTGCACACTACTGTGAGAATGAAATCTATGCACAGAGACCTAATGATACCTGCCTGCTGCTAATATAGCCTGAGACTGATAATCTGGGCACTGCTTTGACCTCTGACCTCCTCACGTTTGAATGCCACGATGCAGGCATTCATCCCCCGCATGTTGATTTGAACGAATTTATTTATGACAAAACTATTATAAAACACACATGTATGGTGACTGTCAGACAGGTTACACAATGTTCAACATAGGGGAGACACTGCCATTAAATTGCAAATTTTTGTTAAGGCAGTATTGATGATATTGTCATTAATGATGCTGTGCCGAAATGTTGCTAATTAGTTTGAGAGTGTTGTCAGATGCCTCCTGTGTGTCTGTTGCTAATGAAGAGGGTCGAACGTGTTAACAGCTTGGAGGAAGCGGCTGACTGAAGTTCATTTTATAACCACAGAGGAAGGTTTCCCTGGAAAAGCATCACTCTTTTGTGGCATTCCTGTGTTTCCCTCCAAGGGGTTTGATTTTTAACTGCATAATCATGTTTTTCACCTCAGTGTGTGCCACAGTTTCTCCGGTTTATGCTGTGGGAGACCTATCAACAAGTCCTCTCAGAAGCATAAACTATGATTGAACCAGAAAATGGAGAACATGTATAATATGAGTGAGATACTAACATCTCAAAAAGTTGATTATGTAGCATGATTTCAGTTTTATAGTGTGGAGTGCTAATTATGGAGACAATTTCAGTGTGATATGGCGTTCAACTGCGGATGATGATTTGGTGATGATGCTTGCATTGTTTGAAAAATGTTATTTTTCCATACAGCAGAAAAGCATACTGCCATATTACCATGGGTCATAACTGAAAGAAACTACAAGGGAATAAAGCTGTAGTACTGTAACAAAGGCAATTGAGTGTCCAACTCTAGATGTTCATTTCATGAAATATCTCAGTACAGTATGTGTTGGGTAGAAATCCTCAAGACCTTGGCAGGAGACACTGAAGAATGTATTGACAAGAACTTTCAGGAATATATTCCTGACTCCTTATATGGATTCACCTGATATAATGGTTGTTTCCTTCATTAGCCTGCTGCTGTTTTCAGTGTTGTTGTTGAGGATGTTTATGTTGCTTAACATATGTATATGTACAGAATATATGAGTGTAACAGTGTCACTGCCTGTGCTGTTTGTGTTTTTTCACATCTTGCCGCACAGTCTGGTTGTTGTTGTAATTGTCATTGACTCTGTTATTTCTCTTTTGTGTTTCAAGGCGTCTGGATGGTGTGGTGTTCGACTGTGGTTGTGATATCCGCTGGATCCAGTTATGGCAGCAGAGAGGAGAAGCTGGACTCCACACGCAGCAGCTATACTGCAGGAACGGAGCCTCCAAAATAAGACTGCACAACATGTACATCCACAATTGTGGTAAGAGGAGGGGGAAGAGGGGGGAGGATGTGATCTGGATTTAAAGAAGAGTATGAGAATAAAGGAAGAGGAGGTGGGAGGGAAGGGGTGGAGAGAAGGAGAGGGAGAAAAAGCGCAAGGTGAAGCTGGGAACAGCTGACGGATGGAGACAGGAAAAGCAGGAGGAAGATAGAAAGGGTTAAAGGTGAAATAGAAGGAAGAGAGGAGGAGCAGGGAGAGGAATTGAGGCGGAAAGAAGAGGAGGTGTGACAGAGTTCAGCGGGTGAATCTGATGTGAGGAGCTGTGTGTTAATTCTGACAGAGGCTGTAGACTGCAGTATTATCTGCTGTTGGTGACTCATCCCTGTGACATGTGTCTGTGTGTGTGTTTGCAGGGTGTGTGTGTGTCTCTGAGATGTGTATCCCACTGGTTCCTTTGTACTAATTTTATTGCAGTAATGAAAAGTGATTAATTGGTTTGGTGTGAAAATGTGTTATGTTGACCATGCAGTGACAGGCGTTTATTAACATTAACATACACTGTGTGTGTGTGTTTGCGTGTGTGTTTTCAGACTTACCAGAGATCAGTGTGAGCCACAGCAGTGTGTTGGTGATGGAAGGCGACAACGTGACAGTGAGCTGCAATGGATCTGGAACACCCGTTCCTGAAGTGGACTGGACTGTCAGCGGCCTGCACTCCATCAACACACACCTGGTCAGACACACATACACACTCTATGCCTAACCCTGCCCCTACAATAGTTGTCAACTTAATTAACATACTTAATTAACTTCATTCGAGTCTGATGTCACCACCGTCACCGTCAGTATTCACCTCACACAGAAGTTGTAATGAGCAAGGTTTAGCTATTTTTATAATTTCAAGTTTAAGTGGTCAAATATATTTAAATGTTTTAACGCTAAATTAAATACATAATAAATGCGATTTCTCATCATTAATCATGATTATATCAACATTTAGTCATTATGCCTCTATGTAAACAAGCCGTTTGTGACTGAAAATTTGCTCACATGGGCAACACAGTAAGATTCTCAGTAATGATACGGATAATGGTCAATAGACTCAACAGTCATTTATCAACACTGACTGTGAATTTACCTCCACTTTTTTGCAGGTTTGGGTTTGGGACTTGTTGCTATGGCAACATCTCCTCATAAATTTAATAATAATAATAAATCAACAATTGTTAAATCATAGTTCGCATACAAACTAGCAGCTTTGCCGAGTAGCTTTGCTGCATAGGTTACCATGGTGACCTGCCCCTGTTCAAAATAGGCCAGTTGTGTGAGAGTGAGAGGCACGGGTTGAACCTACACTGAGCCAGCTAAGACACTAATCTCACTCCCCGAGTCAGGCCCCAGGGACGTCACAGCAATAACAAGAGCTGAGATAAACAGAAAGAAGAGGAGAACAGCAGTTTCTGAAATTGCCATGTGGTTGTGTTTGGCATCTGTGTCTTTAATGCTTGCAGTGACTTTACAGATGAAAGTTACTGGAGCCTCAGGCTGAATGGTTTCGAGTAGACAGATACCGTATGCATTTAGATGAGTGAAGTGTTGTGGAGCCTGGCCAACTGAAGGCAAAGAGGGAAACATGTATTGTTTTTGGCTACCTAAAAATGTCACTCTGTGAATCAGTAGTTTAATTAGTAACTGTAATTCATAGATACATAAACTGACTAGAAGCCACCTTCTGCTTCTCAGCGTAGGTCAACAGCCTCGCCATCTTGGGACAGTGTATCAGCCAGGACGAAAGTAGCGTGGGACAAAAATAATAAAGTGATTTTCTCCAAGCCTACAAGTCTGATATGTCTAACTTTGTCAGCATGTACAGCATGCATGACAGAACTGCAGAAACTAAACATGAGCATTTCTGTCACCCCACCGGCACCACCGTCACACTGTGTGTGTTACAGGACTGATTAAAAACACACAACATAAACAATGTGACTGTATATACAAGTAGATAGTGCAGAAGGAGGGCAGTGACCAGCGGATCACAGTGGACCAGGAGACCAGGCTGTTAGCATAGGAGGGCGACAGAAATCTGTTTTGGCCCGAGTCCCAAGGGAGTCCGTGTAGTAAAAACAACAAAAAAAAAAGTAAAAAAATGTTAGCCTATTTAATAACAATTCACACAGTCATTTTATAAAAAGAGCAGAAATTTAAAGAAAAGCAGTGAGTTACTGAGCTGATCTACAAAGGTCCAAAAAAATCCAAATGAGCATCATTGATTGTTCATTCTAAAAATGAAATCTGTTGTATTTTAAATAAGATAAAGATCAATAAATTATGTTGTCATGATCTATTATGTTTTTACCTTTAAAAATGTTCTAAATCATGACTGTCATGCCTTATTTATTAAGATAGCGAAATTATATTTTTTTGACATCTAAAAAATTATAATTTCAATATCTCATGAATAACATGGAATAAGGACGACCTTACATGTATTAAACATGTCTTGAAATGTTAAAAGACATTCAGACGAGATGAGAATAGTATATGCACCGTTCCAACATGGCGCCTGCGTTGACGTATTCCACTCAATAGAGCTTGCCTGGCAACGAGGCATCTAGTCAGTATATAAATCTATGGTAACAATTTACAACATATCATTCTTTACATTCCCGCTGCAGTTCCTGCCCTATGGAAGAAGTGCGTAGCCTGTTCTCAATGTATTCTGCTTCTTCCCTCAGGAATTTTATAAATGAATAATTAACCTAAGTTGTAATTCAGTAATTAAAGATTTAAACCCTGTAATATAATTGTTTGTGGTGCAATGTATATCCTTCACATGCCTAAACAACATTCTTTCTCTTTCTGTTTTTCATTCTCTGCCCATAGTCCAATGTGTACTGGCCCAATATACACTCTATCAACCTGACTCTTTTCAACATCAGCCGGGATGACAACAACTTTCAGCTGACGTGCATTGCAGAAAACTTGGTCGGGATGACCAACTCCTCCATCCAGCTCAACGTACAGTGTGAGTACATTGTTTGAGCAAACTCTGGCCAGTCACTGTAGAGCTGAGGGGAGGGCTCAACACCAATAGTGGATATGTTAACTCATAACCAGAGACAGACATTTCGAAAAGCACACTAGAGACTCTCCTTCATTAGCTGCTTCTGCCTTGTAGCTTAAATTTACATATAAATAAGAAAATAATATTCTAATAAAATGAGACAAACTGAATTCAGGATTCAGAGTTCATATTAATGCCGCCTGGGTTATGGGATGGTGAGTCTGTTTACATAAAATATTTGCATATTTTGACTGATTGGATTAAGGAATCTCCTAATTAGCTACCTACCTGCTTGGTCAAATGTTACACTTCAAAGTAGGTGTATTTAAATAGATTATTTTAACAAGGTCATTAGAATATTTTCGTATGGGAGTGGACTGTGACATTTTATAACCTCAGTATTTAACAGGGTGAGGCTGTATGAAGGCGCAGAGGTGCTTTGAGCTAAACCTCTGCATCCAGGGGTGGTAAACCAAAGTGCTGGATAGATTCAGATTTTGAACTGATGATGCCACTTGGTTGGGACAATTTGAGAGGGGCAGAATTCATGGTAACCCATACAGTCAGATATTTCAGTGTGGATGGAACTTTTACGAGTATTTGCCTCATCTACAACCATGCTACAAATATTATACTGATGCTACTTTTTTATTTAGTGCTCTAGATTAAATGTAAGCTCAATAAAGGTTGTTCCAGGGCTCAGTGTAGTGTATTCTCTTCATTAACAATTCCTTTGCTGACTCTTTGTGGATGCTCAGAATTCATTTTAAGACTTTAAATGTAAAATTATGCAGCTCTGTTGTTGAAGACATTAATCAGTGAGCCCTTCTGGTGAAGTGATTGCTTGAAATGAAATCTTGTGGCTGACTGCTGAGCCAGTAGCTTATCCACATTAGAGGCCATCACCTTATCTGGGGTTGACCGTGGTTTAGTTAAATCTGGCTTAGCTTGTTGCAGACCACGAGGCAGGTGTCGCCATTAAATAACCATTACACCATGAGGGACAGCCTGATTTGATATTGGCCTTAAACATCAGTGCTGAAGTGACATTTGTACACTTTGACAGCTTCATTGTCAGTCAGTTGTTTTGTGAGCTGTACATAAATGAGCTAGTGCCACTGCCACGATTTCTTCAGAGCTGAGACAGCATGTCCTGGCTGAGCTTAAACAGAGTTCTGCTGCGTGTGAATGTGATGACCATAGCAAAGACCTAACACCAGCCAGGGGTAAAAATATACAATCGTCCATGCCAGCCATACTGTATACCCCTTAAGATTAACACCCCTATAGCCTTTATTTTCATTTGTAAATAAAGAAACACAGGAAACAAGAAAGCAGAAAGAGTAAATGATATGTGGTAATGTAATTAACTTAAAATTGCTAAAATAAGGAAACATTAATATTTTTCTACAAAAGTGCTAACTTTGTGCCACACAACTACAGTCGCACTTCCCTGTCGCAACTCTCATCCCACAGTTTTTGGAACATGGACTTTGACTGTGGCTCAGGAATAACAAATATTTCAGATAGATGCTTGAATTCATATGTTGCACAAAGCAGTTTAGTAGCTAATTGTCTGATGTTGGAATGTGTTACAATGAATTCTGGGTAAATGAAGACTTTTTTCAACATAAAAAATGCATTGCTCTCTCTTTGTAACAGTGTTTGCAAAACATAAATTATGAGTCATGTTTTCCTCTTTTTCGTTGTTGGGTGCTACTGGGCAGCACGAGTCTCATTGATTGTTACCATGGTAAGATTGGTTCTAGGCCTGAGTTAGCCTGAGGTTAAGGTGTCGGTTAGTCAGTCTTCCTTTGTCAGTCTGACTTACATGACAGCAAAATTGAGACCGACGTAACACCACAGAGCAGTATTTCATTTACGATAGACTTGGCCATATGCATATGATATTGTTTTCTGATGTTTTCTGTTTCTTCTCAAGTCTTGTAGCATGATTTGTGTTACTCACAACATGAATGTTTGTTGCTGACTGGCAGGCAGACAGTTAAAAAAAACTCCATGATCTCTCAGTTCTCCATGTGTGTGAGAGAGAGAGAGAGAGAGAGAGAGAGAGAGATCATATATTATGATTTCAAGAACATTTGGTGGATTCCTTTTGCATAGGGTAGCTTTCGTGGCAGCTTTGATAGACTTATGTTGAAGACTGAAATATATCTTGTATTAATGACACTGACAGTCTGAGAGAATAATTTACAACAGGAAAAAATCCCCTTTATCAAGCAGAGCAGCCAAATTATGCAGGTACATTTAGAATGCAATGAGGTGTTGCACAGTTACAAACCAAGTGAAATTGATGCAGCCAATTAGCAAGAATATACCCTGCAGCCCACATCAAAGCTCAGCCTTGATCGGAAAGAGAAAAGGAAAAAATATATAACCCTCGGCAATGATAAAGCAATGATTTGGTAAGCATCTTAGGTATCGAGACCATGAATTACAGCATCAGCTCTTACATAACTCTACCCAATGGATTGGCCTGGGTCAGATTTGGGACAGACTGTATTCAAAGCCAATATTTATCAAAGGTAGTTGACATTTTTCTCTTTGTAGCAAGCTTGCTGCTGTAGAACACAATCTATTGTGGCTGTTTGCAATGTATCACACTACGGGACAGGGAAGATTTGTCACCAATTCACACACTCCTCAACTGGAGCAGAGCTGCTAAGGACCACGCTACAATGACAGATTGACTTTGCAACATCTAGTCTTCAGGGCTTCCTCCACATGGACACTCTATGGATGTACATCTCCGGGCATTTTTTTCTGTTGACACTCTCTGCTGGTGCTGCAAATTGACTTATTAATTTTTCACCACATGCTCTGATGGTAATTACATTTCCTCCCCTGTGCAGCCTATTGTCTCTGGAAATGTCAGAAAATAGCTTAAACTGCTGCTCTGATTAGGGAGTAATCTGATTGACAGAAAAATTACCAGCCGTCAAGTAACATTCTCTGCATTCAAAGATGAGTTCCCTATTTTAGTGAAACTGTAATTAGCCACAATGCAGATTTTGCAGACCCATTGTTCCACTGCTGCGTCGAACAATAGCAGCTCTACAGCATTGAGGACTCACATATGTTGCCATGTTTTATTTCCATTACTCCTATGGGCAGGGTTTAGCTCTGTATTAGGAACGTGGCTCTAACACCTGGGTTAGTAGTTCTGTTCCTTGAGTAGCTCTGAGCAAGGCATTAACACTAATTAAAGAGGAAATTAGATGACGGGATCCCTCCTGAGACTCTGGATGTAAGTGCGCTGCTTTATAGGTTAAAGTCTTAATCACAAAGTGGCTCAGCCCAGAGGGAATACGTGGCAATACATGTCTCATGAAGCTGTTGCCTCCCCTGTCACCGGCAGCCATAATGGCCTATCTGTAGTCTGGATGGAACATGGTATTTGAAATATGCCACCAGTGTTACCACTAGATAACATTGCACATCTAAACATGTATTCAGTGTTCTCACTGATCAAAGGCATGTAGTTATCAAAGCTTGTCATCTGTATGAGCTCCACGAGGACACCATGTTGTTATAGACCAGTATGGAGCGCTGTAATGACTTGCATTGTATTGACTGAGACTGGGCTGACAGCCTTGCTAAGGGGAAAATGGATCGGTCCCTAACTGTCCATCAACAAGAGAATTTTTGTTTTTCCTCTTTTTCTCACTCTGTCTGTCTTCAGGCTGCACAGCTATATACTGCCTTCAATTCTTCTCCCCTCCTCTTCCTTTCTTCTCCCTCATGTCTATCCTTTCTCTTTCTTCCTTTCAAAATCATAGCTCTGCACACGCCTCCACACCAGCATGTTCACACATACACATGCCTTAGCCTTTAGTTCAGTTGAATGACTTTATTGTCACTATTGTCTGGCAGAAACAATATCACCAAAGCAATTTACGAAATGACAGCATTCAAACACCAATAAATAGTTTATTCATGTCCTCACTGCCTGATTAGCTGCTTTGAAAACATGAGCATCCATTTTCACACAATTGATGACAGGTATGTGTAAAGGTAACGTTTGTAATCACTTTATCTGACATCATTTTGAAGTTCTCAATCATGGTCTATTACTGAATGTTAACGCTAAAACACAATTTCAGCATTTGCAACGAGGTCATTGTTATGATAGAGACAAGCAAGTTTAAACCACCTGTCGCCCAATTACAGTAAATCTAGTGTTTATACCAAATCCAATCATCCATACTGAAAGACAAAGTGGTCGTCATAGAGATGAGAGAGACACAATAATCATTTAAATGCAGGGATGAAGATGCACATTTTCCGACAGTCTGTCTGCAGATGTTAATCAAAGTGTGGCCCCTTGTTTTAACACATGAAAGTGACAGATGAACCTGATATGTGAGGAATTAAAAAAAAAAAGACCTTGAGAGAGACGGTCAGGCCTCGCTTCCTGTCTCACCTCCATATAACTGGCTATTGGGTGTGAATGTGAATGTCAGGTTGTTGTTTACAAAAAAAATGGCAGGAACAATTTAATTCTGTCAGAAAGCTGAGAGGGATCACACCTATGCATGGGCCTGAAAATTACAAGTTACACTATGTGTTATTACATGTAATTAAACCACTAATTTGTTGAGGACTTTGCACAAAGCAGTAGCCTATAGGATAAAACAGACCCAGCAGTATAAATTATAATCCAGGGTTGTGAATACTGTTTTTAGCAATAGTGGTGAACGTACTGGTGGATCAGTTCACTCTTGTAGTCCAGACTTAAATAACTGTTGAATAAATTGGTATTAAGCTTTTTTACCTAGTGAAATATCTCAACACTATTAGAAGGATTCAAACCTGACTGACTCCTTTTTTAACACCATGGGGTTCACATTTATGTTGCTCTCGAGAAATATTTCATTTTGATGGGCTTTTGCTGCAGTGAGCCAGGTGGGAGACACAACTACTGTACACTACACTGCACAAAGTGCTTCTCTCAGCTGTAGACACCAGAGTATTAATCACAGGTGATAAGGTTTGACTAGAAGTGTCTATTCTCAACTTCAGATCAAATATTTCTTATGAAAACTCGGTAATTATGATCTGTGGCTGAACAATCATGACTTTCCTACTTCCAACTTCTTCAGGATGAATGGTACAGGCACCAACTTGCAATAGCAGATCAAATTTCTAACATGCCCATTAACTGCTACTTTTTACAGGTGTATGGACCAAATACTTAACATTCCCATCATCCTCTGCTATAATGTTAAACTAAGAAGGTAAATGTTACGCATCCAAATGTGAGCCTCTTAACTTCACCATTAGCATGTTGTAGTGTCGATGCAAACATTTTAAGCTCCAAGCACTATACATAATTACAGCCTGGCAGAACTGCTAACATGGCTGTGTTGTTGAACATTTTCTAAGATAAAGCTGTTTAATCAAATCCCTCAAACAGACCAACCTACAGAAACCCTGGTCTGAGAATTGGAGCACTGGTGGGGGGCAAACAAAAAAGCTTCCATATAGCCTGCTTTGTTTATTGTTCTTGCACTAATGGGAACTTGGAGGCGATAGGGTACAAATACAATCCACAGATAATGGGTGGAGATAGTGGGCACCCAACAACAGACTTTTTGCTGTGGGGCTTCCAAACAAATTAATCTGACCAAGCAAATCCCTCATTCAGTGATTGTAATCATCAAGTACTTTATATTTTTAATTAATAAATGACTTAACCAACCCCAAACCTATTTTGTGATTAAAATTCTATTCAGGAAATATTTACCACTAAGCAGCACACTGCATGAAACTGCAGGTGGGGAATTCATCGAGACAGCTGCAGAGCTATCTGAATGACAACATAACCACACAAATACATCTCTGATCTAGTTATATAAATAGGATTTCTCACACATGCCTATAGAAAATGCCGGCTCCATTGAGACCCAGCTAGAGACAAAGTGCTAGCGTATCATGAGTGTGTGTGTGCGCTTTGTGGAGGTGGGTGGGTAGGTTCGGATGGGGGGGTGGCTGGTATGTAGAACAGACATAGAGAGAGCGAGAGAGACTGCCAGGTAATACCATCTGCCAAATATTTCCTTTTGATGATGTAGCTGCAAGAGTGACTCATTGCAAAGACAAATCAGTGGATGAATTGTTTATGAAATGTATCTGATGGTATTAAAGTGATAAATTGCCTCTCAGCTTGGCGGTGTTGTGGATTCAGAGGTGTGTTTGTGCATGTCAGGAAGGAGATGCTTTGCGTTTGTTTATCCAGAGGAGATTCCTCGGTCTATTTCCAGCAAAAGGAGTCCCTATCTGTTTGTTTTCCTCACCATCCCGTGAACTGCTGCAATACATAACAGTGAGAGACGGATTGCCACACCCAGGCAAAAAACCTAACTCCTAAATGTCATCTTTCCAGTTCACAGTTTAGTCAGCTGCAGCGTTTTTGAGGTTATTCAAAGAATTAGGAAAGGTTTTCAGTAGCCCAAGGAACTTTCTAGACACAAAAAGGGCTTCAGCTTCAAAATCAGACAAATAAAAGAGGACAGAGGGAAGGACCGACTCACCTGTATTCCCTCATGTTCTGAATACTCTAAATGCTCCTATGTCTTTTAAATGACAACATTTCTTTCAATCTCTCACTGCAGTTCCTCCAGTCATCCTGAGACTGGCTGAGCCTGAGCAGCGCCTCCATACCTGCATTGAGTTCACGGTTCGGGGTTACCCTCACCCAAAGCTGCGTTGGTTCTACAAGCAGAAGGAGATCCTCCAGAATGACTACATCCGAACTGAGATGGACTTCTACCAGGACTATCTGGAGGGCTGTTTAACTTTCCACAACCCCACACATATCAACAATGGCAACTACACTCTGGAAGCCAGCAACCCCCTGGGAACGGTCACCAAGACAGTGTATGGTCACTTCCTCATGGAACCAGGCATCGTTGACGAAGGTGAGGGGACCATTTCTGCTCGCGAGTTAGTCCCCAGTGAGTGTGTGGTTGATGTGTGACACAATCTACGGGACTGACATCTTCATAATCACAAAACAGTGTACTGAAGGCCAGATATAATTTACATGGGGATAAAATGTGATTCATACAAGGGGTTACTAAAACACTTTTATCACTTCGATATCCCAGAACTCACTGATCTCCACAAGAGGCCCGCTTTAACCAGCTGGAGTTCTTGTTTTCACTACCTGTTGTATGAATCAGAGGTTCTGCTCTAGTGGGAGCTTTTAGTTCTTATTAAAATCTTGCTTCACAGGTTGCAGGTTGTGGAGCTGATCCCCGTTGGCTGGATAGCAGCCAGGGTTCATCCGCAGTTCAGTCAGGTAGATTGTTCGCCTGCAGTTCATCCTGAGTTCACAGGGAGGGGGAATAAACCCACAAAGGCTGGCAAATTCCTCCCTATGGTCAATATTCCAAGGTTAATACCTTATGTCAATTTATTGACATAGTGTGACTTTCTCTGTCTTCTTTTTTGCAGACATAATGGTACTAGGTGAGTGTTTCAAATTTTCAAATTCAAAGTGATACGTTTTCTTTTGGCTTGCTTTTTTAACTGCTTGTTGTTTGGTGTAATCCTGCACACACAGACAAACACGTCACTAAATGGTCCATTATGGCTGTTAAGACAGTAATTATGGAGGAATGTGTTGACTCTGTGATGGAGTTCATAAACAGCAGTTAGCACTGCAGCTCAGTTCTGCTGGATCTCAAAACGTTGCTAAACGTACTGAGTGTACAGTGTAACTCTGTGCTTCCCTCAGTGGCCTCAGTGGCTGTTAAGAGAGAGGGGACAGTATTCGCTCTCATTGACTTAGATTACACCCCATAATCCAAGAGTTTCAAACTAACATCCTTGAGTCAAAACCTAATGCTTTGGTGATGCCCTGCTGTACCTACAGACCATCTTTCTCATTGCGAGGCACTCTGAGAGCAGCAGCATCCATAGAGGTTGACTGTGATGAAAGCCACAAGTGAAAACCTCTTGGTCTAACAATGATATTTCTGTGATTCTGTGATTTCTTGTTTTCAGATTTTTTGCTCTCTCCAAGTACCATGAAGTAACTCTGCTTGAGCTTGTTGCCTCAGTGAATTGTTTGCTGAGTCCTCTCCTTCAGTGAATGTGTTTCTACCTGTTGATTTTGTTGGCAGACTTACTACTCAACATGCTTAGTAACTTTTGAAACGATGACTACATAATTTCTGACAGAAAGATGAAAGATAGCCAAAAAAAGAAAGAAAGAAAAAACATCCCTCTATAACTTGCGGCTGTCAATTTTGGCAGCTGAAATGACAGAGGATTGTATCAGTTGAAGCTAATAAGGTAATATTAGCAAGCCATTACAGCTAACAGTATCTCCAAGAGTTGATTAAAAATGTCGTCTCCACCTGACTTTCGTAATGTTTCAAACCAGCACTTCAATTTTTACTTGATGACTTTACATGACATGAGTCAAAAGACAAAGTATCATAGCTGGGAGGAAGAATGTATGGATGCATCTGTTATTTCTCTCTAACATAAGCCTATTTCACTTCCCAGCTTACACACTCAGACAAGACAGACAGAGGTATTACGCTTTAATGTGGGTGCTGGCGTTATATTTCAAAATGATACATTTTTATTGTAACAAGAAAGAATGAGGATAAGGACAAAGCTCCCCAACATTCCCCAAATGTGTTAAAAAGAAGGACAGAGCTGTTAACCAAAAACCAGCTCCCACAGACGGGTGAATACACTGTTGGAATAATTTTGTTTTCAGACACATTCCTCTTTTTATTCCTGTTTATACACATCAGTAATCACTGTTGTGACCAGGTGCAGTGACCACTGTACATACTGAGTCCCAGTTACCCAAGTGAAACAAATTCATGCTTGTGGACAGTATGCCATGACGTCTTGATCTGTGTCAGGGGTGGCCATACTCAAGATTAGTGACTGAGTGACATTTGAAAGAGTAATATTGGACACTCTGATATATAAAATCCCATTGAATATGTGTTTCTGTGAAACTGACCAAGGTTGAAACATTGAAACAAAGCCCTCAGTCCAATTTCCCCCAATTTTGTTTAAGCCTGAATACACAGTGTGCAAAGGCTAATTGTGGTTTAATTTTCAGTGATGTGTTTGGAAGACATTGATCAATACATTTTTGAGAGGATATACACTTCATCTATCAAGAGTTAACCACATCGTTACAATCACAATCATTTCATGAGAAGAGGTGAAAAAAAATATGTATATGTGTGTGTGTGTGTGTGTGTGTGTGTATATATATATATATACATATATATGTATATATATATACATATTACAGTGTATTACACAGCACATCTGTTAAGTCCAGAACCTTTGAATGTAATCCCATTTAAAAAAAAAAAAAAAAAAAAAAAAAAAAGAGTGAAATGCTTCTTGGAATTTAAAATATTGAGTTACTACTGATACAATCTAATGTCAGATTCGTTGCACTGTAAACTATGGTTGCTATTCAGGAAACATGGATCATTTTTTAATTTTTTGATTTTAGTATTTTTGTTTGTGGGTACAACATGCAACGAAGACCCCTGGCTGGAATGACGAACATACAGTAGAAGTCAAGTGCTGTGAATCACAACATTCAGCCATTAGGACACGGCAGTTCTCTTTCAAACCTCGCTCGGTAATACCTCACTCAGTTTTCAAAGAACCGGGGTTACACCTGGTAACCTAACGATTTTTCTCATCCTTTTTATCAACATTATTGTATCAGCAGCTCAGGTAGCATAGGTGTGTTGTTTCTCTAACCTCTAACTAACCACTCTCAGTGTAAACAAGCTTCCTCACCCTGTTAGCTGCTGATGTGTGAATGTTTGTGAAGTGGTAAGTGCTGTCGTCTTGCAGCAGTCATGCTTTGGCCCACTCTCGCACTGCATCGTAAATCTCCTGTGTGCGATGTGTGGCTTGGCCTCAGGCTGTTGTGACAGACTCACTGTTGACAGCTTAAACAAAGTGGGCTGGTCTGATCTTTGACCGTCATCAGAGTCTTCTTCCATCTCCATATGAGGCCATTCTTTCTAATAAGCCATGGATTATAAAGCTGCAGCATGGCCAGGCATAGAGATGAATGGATACTGACTGTGTTGGTGAGCTGCATTAGGAGGCAATGACTTTATGTTGCCACACATACACACACTTAACAGAGGCGCACAGTGTCTGGGAGCAAGGCAGGTAAGGGAGAGGTGCTGAGGTGATGAAAGTGTGAAACATGACCGCGGCGGTGTGTTAGGGAGTCCAGCAGTCGAAGGGAGACTGACGAGTTGACTGATATTAATGCTGCTGAGGAGAGAGGAGGGTAGAGGGAGGAGAGGAGAGAAGGATGAGGGCAGGGATGTGTGTGGGGGCATAGTTAGGGCACACACTCTCACACACAGAGCAATGCACTTTAGTGTACTGTGTGAGTCTGAGCCAGTGGCAGCCAGTCTACCATGTGGCCATTAATTTGCCAACAATTAGTCTCTGATGTCCTGGCTGGAGGCCGTAGAGTGGAGTTTACCTGACACCAGTTCGTTTCGTTCCATGGCCCTCGCTCTGTCCTCTTCTCCTTAAACTTCTCACACCTCTGCTCTGCCAAAATCTTGTTTGGAGTGATGTGCCATGCATTTTAATATCAAGAAATTAGTCAGATTGGATTTTAAGACATTAATAGGGCTACTAGTGACGGTAGAGCTCTTCTACCTGACTTGAGTCACAAATCTGTGTGAGATTTCTTCAGATGAAGATGTCAAGTTTGATTTGGTTCAGTGCCTTTTTCAGCTGATTTAATTTCACCTAATTTAGCATTTGGTGCTCAGGGCTGTATGATTTCTATTCTGTTTTTTTTTTTTCTGATTGTGTTCAGCTCTCAAACAGCTTGTTTTCATTATTGTGTGTTGCTCTGTGTGAACAAGCACAAGCATGCCTTTGTGCAATTATGATAAAATATATGTTCTGTCATTTACCTCTGAGGCTCGAGTCTGGCTGAAACTCTGGATGGCAAATGTCAGGCCTTGGTAGGAACCTTGTGACAGGTGCCAGACTTGAGTGCATTCAACACTGTATAGACCAAAGGACTTTAATCTGCCTCTAACATGACAATGCATAGTTCATCAGCATTGTCTCAAGCTGTTATGGCACAAAGCAGCAGGGAGGTATCCTGTTTAATCTACTTTGAGAGATTTAATATTAATTCAATATCCAGGAAAAAAAAAACAAAAGAAAAACATGTGTAATAAATACTCCAGAGTTTACAAAATAGGAGAGACACACAAATAAAGTAGCAATATAAAAGCAACAAAACCTGCAGTATATTACAAAAACATGAATACACCCATTTGTTTTTTTCTGGAGATACTGAAAATAGGCTTTCAGTTATATACACAGGAGAGCACATCAGGTCACCTTATGCTAGCCTTTTAAGCTGTGCATTAACCCGTGGAAATGTTATACTCATTTTGCATAAACAGGCTCATACCATAATGGCCTGAAAATATACCCCATATCAGTGTATCCACTGTGTTCTGTTCTTATACTGTATATTTTCCATAGCACAGTGCACGACACTCATTATCATTAGAAATCAGACTATAATAAAAATGTATGAAACATTCTCAGTTTATTCCATAATTACTGTAATTTCATTTGAGAGTAAACAATTAAGGGTTTATTCCTATTCACACTAACTGGATTTATTTTTTTTTGTTGTTGTTTTTTATGTTGCAGTTACTTCAACGCCATCAGATGAATCGGGCCGACCAGATGAAGATACATTTGGGGTAAGTTCTTTCCTTAATGATGTTGATGAAACAGATGCTGAACATGTTGCCTCTGGAGTCTTCAAAGAGCTGCTTTGTGTTTCAACGCAGAGCTTTACTTGTCAAAGCCCCTTGTAGGGATTTGTACTGCACTGACATGTAGTGTAGAGGCGCAAAGACTACAACACTCCAAACAATGTTAAAGTCATTTTTCAAAGCCGTATGTTTGGACACTAATAGTGTTGGTGATGGTAACACATTCATGCAGTGGCTGATGCTGTTTCAAAACATTATGCAATATGCCCACTCTGTACACTCTTTGAAACCACGCCTGGTGACCTAGACAGAGATGCTCACTACTGCAGTTAATGTTTTTTTTTTTTTTTGGGGGGGGGTACACATTTAACTGTGTCATAACAGGAGCAGCACAGGTGTAATTAGTGACATTAATAATGGCTGCAGTCACTGAGGTGTAACAGTTCCAGTTCACTGACTACATGCAAGGTCCATTGGAAGCAATGGCTGACTAGGACAACCTAAATGGAACTCAGCCATTGTTAGTGACATCAATTACACCTGTGTGATTTTCCTGTTCTGACAAGTCCAGAAGAGCCATATTTAGCAGTAGCTCATGTTGTGCAGCAGCAGCCATATTGAATATTTAAAGATCCAGCAGTCGCTAACATAACTAAGCTAACATCAGCTCAGTGAATCGGGTGAAGTCACTGCTTTTGGCTTTCCTTATGTTTACAAATGAGTTGTTTTAAAATGGGACTTTTGCAAAAGATGTTTCAAATATGCACACAATGGCTAAAACATGACATTGTCAGCTTACACACTGTAGGGAAATACTATACAACCAATTTGTTAGTTAGAGAAGTTCAGCATTAAATTTAATGCCTTTACTCACCAAGAGTCGTCACATTTGGTGGAAAGCAACACCACTGTTTCGCCTCTATTTCTATCACCCATTTTCTTTTATTGACATTAGCATACTACTGATCCCAGTCTGACCAAACACAGACTGCTACTCTACTTCTCTGAGTGAGTTTTTAACCTTTTGTATTGTTAACACAACGATGGCTGGAGGTCTAGTCAAGTGACCATCACCACCATTCACTCTCTGCAAAATACATACATTGGAAGAATTCATAGCCCCTTTAATGTTAGCCTTTATGCCCGCACTATTCCTGCCATAATAAGTTAAAATTTCTTCTGTAAAAAATAAAGCTTTGCAGGGTTGCTAGGTGACCTTTCAGTTGTCAATTTCATAAGTAACCAATTAATTGGTTTATTACATGTGACATTAAACATGAGAGCATCAAATCCTGTTGATGATGATGAAAAGCAAACTGTGCAGTATAAGCCATGAATAAAACCATCTGTCAGTAGTTTTATTACTTACAGTAATTATTCTTACACATCCAGATAATACAGTTTGGATCAGAAACACCTGCTTGAGATGATGACAGTCAGCCTGATGAGCCTTTCAGATAAAGCAGCTTTTCCAGAGTCACATCATACACAAGACTTTAAAGTAGCTTCTGCACTTTTCCCCCAAACTGCACTGAGAGTAAATCTGGCTGTAGATGAGGATCACGTATAAATTACATTCTGTCATCTAGAATACATCACAACCAGACAGCTGTTAAACTATTTCCAGACTTCTGTAATCTATGAGAAAGCAGTAGTCACAGTACAGTGGATTAATGTCTGATATGCAGTATTTAAGGTGATCAAAAATTTGGGTGAAAAAAAAAGAAAAAAAGATGTGAACACATTCCTTTGATCGCTGCTGGAGTCTGACACAGCATTTTGTTTCTTCCAGGTTTCCATCGCCGTTGGATTGGCGGGCTTCGCTTGCGTCCTCCTCCTTGTCCTTTTTGTTCTCATCAACAAATATGGCCGGCGCTCTAAATTCGGTATGAAAGGTAAGACTACACAGATAATCTGACAAGCAGACAGGAAGACAGACAGCTTTGTTTTGTTTTGTTTTTTTCCCTTTCTGCTAGTTGCGTCATTGTGCAGACTCCATTCCCCCCAGTTAATCTTCGCTTCAAAACCTTTGTTCACTAAAAAATGTACATATGCAGCAGCTACTTGAGTCCTACTTTTTACTGCCTGCTTACTGAACCACTGCTTTAGTCTTATTCTCAAGAGATTCCTCTCCCTTTTTTTCTCACATATCTTGCCATGTAGCTGAGTCCTGCCAAAAGCCATATATTTGCAGTCATGTATACACATGCGCATATATAGACAACTAAATCAATACTCAAGGACAGCATGCATGCAAACGAAGTCGTTGCGCTGTACACACACCTCATGTATTTGTCTGCTGTGTAGAGTGATTGCAGAGGGGATCCTGAATTAATTAGTGGACTCTGCACTGTCGATCATGCTGAGGAATTCAATAGGATTAATATGGCTTTTGTGCATGCTGAGCTTTCATTTTGGGTCAGCTCCAGGTTTTGCTTATCTCTGTTGTGTCGGCGCTGTGGAAGAGGAAAAAGCGGTTGTAGCACTGATCTAGGAACAGAGAGCTGAGCAAAGAGGAAAGGACAGTGAGTGGCTCACTTCCTGTGGCTTGGGTTCAAGTGTTTGATTTGGGTGGCAAGCAGGCACAAAACATATATCCTCTGTTTGTTTCTCTCAGCTTCTAGCTCATTGTTCTCTTTAATAAAATATGTTTTAATAATATGTCACTGTGACCAATCACCTCTGACCATGTTGCACAGTATAAAGTAGCATTAGCTCCTGCCACCTCTTAATTAGCTACTTTACAGGATTAGACTTTGTTACTTACCTCAGCAGAGAACTCTTATTTAGGGGTTGGCAATTAGCCTATTGCACTGGTTTGAAGCTGGCTCTAATCAACAGTGAGTCTAATGGTTAATGAGGCTGTACAGACATGTTTGTAATGTCATGAGGAGTCATGAATTTAAGCTTTGCTAACAAAACAAACTGGTGCAACACAAAGAAAAACAAAATCCTGATTAAAAAAAAGAAAGATGATAAAAGCAAGATGTTGCAAACAGGAGATCACATGCAGAACAGAAGGCAGTTTAACCCAGTGTGGTTATATATGAGAGGATTTAATTGGTGTCACAGCTGTTTGCTAATGATGCATCTTTTTTACAATAGCATACATAGTGATGTATGAGTGCCATTATCAAGAAGATGACAGAGCACAAGTATTTCACCCCAGTATTTTAATATCTACATCGCCCACCTGCAACTGTGAGTTGCTTTTTTTTTTTTTTTTTTTTTTTTTTTAAGTTCACAGTTCACAGAAAATTAATATGATTCTGGATGTAAAACTCAGGAATCAGGAATCTTTGTTCCAGCATTGCCTTGATTTTACACTCCCTATCAAATAAAGGAGGCACTGCTTCATAGTGCTGGCGCCATTGAGAGCTTAGCATGTTTTAATGCTCACAGCACTGGCTGTTACTGTAGGAGTCAACTCTCAGCAGAAGGGTGCTTCAAATGCAGTTTCAGTACTCTCCAAGCAGGAGCAGTGAAGAAGGTAATTTATCTCCATGATGGCAAGGTCCAAAGTTCTGTTGGACACTGTAGGGCGTTTTTTAAAAATTGCATTGCATGGCTATCTCACCGAGGAGGGTGCGGTTCTCCAGCAACGCTCACTGCTCCATACAATATGTTAAGATTACCTGCTTGGCTCAAGGGCACCTCAGCGTTTGAATGAGTCAGAGACTGAAAAGCATTTTTTTACAGTGTGCTCAGAGTGGTTCAAGATTAGCTGCCTGTCATTGTAACTAGTTGTTGTATGAATTACTGTAATAACACAGGAAAAAGAAGCATGAAGAAGTGCAGAGGAAATCATCAGGTAGAGCTGTTATCAGTGCTGGTAATTCTAGCGTTTTTTCCCATTTTTACATAAAGGTCAGTCTTGTGTGGGGGATTTACTGCAGCTTATAGTGTGCAGGATGAAAATCCAATACCGTATCTGGCATGTTCCACCTCATTGCTGCCCTAATGCTTCGCTCTATATCTTCACATGGTGATTAACAAATAAGAGGGATCAGAAATTGTGCTTCCATGTTTGCTCATCTCGTTTTCTATCCCGTCTTAGTTTGGATCACCAGACTGTAGGTGCACGTGATCTAGTTCAGTTTGAACAGAGACACCTCCTTCTCCACTTTTAGTCACTGAGTGATTGAAAGAATAGAAGAAAGGTAATGTCAGTGTGGACTCTTTGAAGACCTCATGCTGTTCTGGATAGAGAGCTGTATATGTGTGCCTGAGAGAGAGAGAGAAAGAGAGAGAGAGCAAGAGAGAGAGAGAGAGTCAGAGTGTTTTCTCCTCCCACTCTTGTTCTGGAGAATCAGCTGGAAGGCCTGAAGAAGTCATTACCTTTGGATGGAGCCATAATGGATTTTCGCTCCACTAAATCACTGTGGCTCTTTTGGTTGTTGGAGTTTGATCACCGACCGTTTCTGGTCTTCCAATAAAAATTCTGTTTTTATTTTTTTTCTGTTTTGTGGCTGGAGTGTGTGTTTGTGTTTGTGTGTATGTGTGTGCGTGTGTGTGTGTGTGTGTGAGAGAGAGAGCTGCATTCAATTGATTTGCTAGCATTTTAAGGCTCGTCGCCGGGGCCATCCACAGGCTGCCTTGCATTTACAAATCTGACTGATACACTGCTACTCATTTTATGGGGTTGTAATCGTCGTTTTATGGAAGATACTTTTACCTGTCTGCATGTGTGTATGTGCAAGTGTGTGTCCATGGAAACAGATCCATACAGTAGATAACCTGTTGATCAATATGTTTCCAACTTACCTCCCAGCTAAAACATCCTGCAGCCTAAGCAGCCGGCTCATCTTTCACATTGTGATTCACACCGGTGGGTTTTTAAGTATCTTTCACACAGATCTTTGTCAGCAGGGAATCAATAATGCTTCTTTAGAAAAAGACACTCAGCATGTCAGTAATAAGTATTATGCTCTGCTGACATTTTTTTTCCTGATGTTCTGGGAGAAAATTACCCCACCCCTGCTGCTGTAAGTGGAACAGATATAGAGTGGGGTCCAGCAGTCTGGGACGACGACGTTTCAGAACAAAATCATTTGGACTACCATCATTTTTCTACCTTACCTAAAACCTCCACACATGATGTTTCCATACATTTTGTGTTAAAATCTATTGAGGGCCCCTTTTTTCTAGCTTTTAAAGAGACCCAACTGTAACTGAGTGAAAATGTGAAGTCACAGAAAGTTCACAAGAGTCACAAACACCTGGAGGCTTCTCAGAAATAATTTCATCATCAGGATACAGTACAGTAACCTATACCCAGATCTGAAGTTTGGAAACAAAACCATTTTGAAGTAATTCTGAATCCCAATGGGGCTTGGGAATCATTGCCACATTGTGTTGCATTCTGGGTATTTCTGGGACTCATCCATAATAGTTGTTGGCAGTTTCTGTGTGTTTCTAAGAAACAGATGACACAGGCACTATTTGCAGCCACATTTCAGTGAAGAGTTTTGACTGAAAATGTAAAGTGAAGTGACAAATGATGGAAAGAACAGGCATGAGCAGTGGGGAAGGCAAGACTGTGATGATTATTAATCAGCAGCTCAGAGATGGATGTTGAAACTTAGCTCTTCTGTATCTTCCTCAGTTACTTCCTTTCAGTTTGTGACCTGAGTTCATCAACAGAGCTTACTTGAGTTGTCATTAGGTTTCTGGAGAATACAGTAAAAAAGTTTCTCTTCTATGCCAAAACCATCCTTTCATTTTCAGATATGCACAAGTCAGAGTTACTGATAGGAGTTTCTGTGAGTGGGAAAGAATGCTTTGGGCTGTGTGAATAAAGTGTGAGCTGTAACCGAGGTCCAATGTGCTCTGTCTATAGCAAGCATCCAATCACTTATCTTAAAATTCTGTCACATGACCGAACAACAGTGGGCGAGAGCTAAGGATTACAGGACTGAGAAAACTGAAAACACAATCTGCAGCTAAAATCAGATCACTTTTAAATTCTGGGTGTGTTTTGACTCAGCAGCTATGGTGCCAAATTTTGCTGATAACTCCAAAAACAAAGTGATTTGAATTCCAATCCTTTCTGACGCACGCCTCTTACTGATTCTTCTCCATACAAATGCTGCCTGAGGCTCATGGGAATCATATTTTTAGAGCCGTCTGGCACATGAGAGCGATGGCCAAAATATGATTTCTTAAAAACAGAAAGCATACTATATAAACGGTTGCCCATATAGTTGGAATAATTTTGTTCTCAGACACATTCCTCCTTCTATTCCTATTATCAAGGTAAATTGTGGTTTAATTTTCACAGTGATATGTTTGTAAGAGATTGATCAATAATGTTTTGAGAAGATGTACACTTTATCTATCAAGAAAAAATCACATTGTCATGAGAAGAGGTAAAAAAACAAAATTTATTTTATTCCAACTTTATGAGAAACTCAGGGAAAATCACCTGCCTTCGATTGTTTGACAAACACTATAGTAAAGTGAATATTGCTGAATTTTGGACTATGTGACCAGACTTTTAGGTTTTTACATTGTGCCTGTTGGGTAAATGACACAAAAGTCAGTGGGTGCAGACTGTATCTGAAACAAATGTGGCCCTGAGTCTTTAACACTATTAACACTATGAGATTGGAAATGCTGAACGAAGCAAATGACTGACCGATAAGTGCTGAGACACCACAAAGTCAGGGTCAGATGAAGTGGAGTTGGAGGGATTGGTACCTGTGGTCAAGGTGAGCATTGACAACGTTTACATTAAATCTAATTTATACGTGCAGCCACTTCGTTTACACCAGAGCTCAGAGTGCACAGGTTGGAGTCTCTCAGTGACCAGTACTACGTGTGGTGAGAGTCAACCTGTGACATTTTTAAGATGGTGGCCAGTTCACCCACATGTGAGATTTTTGACTTTATTGGCATAGACAGTTGTCAGGTTTTTAGACACAGATAGATATGTTGGTAAATCACAGAGATGCCCACCAACATAGTGATATACGCAATGACATACCTACACTGACACACACACAAACCATAGCCTGCGGCGGCCTGCTAGCTTCTGTGATCCAGGCATGTGTGTCAGGGAAGCTTAGCCTCCTCTCCGCTACATTACCTGAACCAGGCCTGGGGATGATCAGCCCACACACACACACACTCACACACTTACTCACACCGCAGCATTTACTGCATCACTGCCTTGCTTGGCCTCCAGTGGCCAGAGTGAGCTGCGCTGCCAAGCAGTGAGACATGTCGATCTACAGGTAGACAGGCAGATACTCTTGCTGAGTGTCTATACAAATGTCAAGTAAATGTTCTGCAAAAATCTCTCAATAAAATGTGATCTATATGGCTTTATGAACTTCAACTTGCTGCTAAAGAAACATACAACAACTAATGATAAAAGTTTCCCAATTAAAGTTTTACACTGACATCTATTATGGAAAACAAGACAACACATCCTCTCACTTTGCGGAACATCAACACAATCTCCCTGTTAAACAGCAAAGGAGAAGACCCCAATATGATGAGGTAACCGAGCTCTACTAGGATTAGTAGCTATGATGTAATTACATCAACTGTAATCCCATCATAAAATAGCAGGCACCAATTTATCCAGATACATAATACATCTTCAAGGCAGTAAAGATATTTAAAGGTCCCATACTGTGTAAAGTGAGATTGTCATGTTGTTACTTACTATAAAGCAGCTCTGTGTTCTATATTAATACTGTGAAAATATTGAAGCCTCAGTCCACAGAGAAACACACAGCCTGTATTCAGACATTGGGCTTTAAAATAGGCCATCAGGTCTTAACTTTGTGATGTCACAACCAAGCAGTCACTGCTGTCAGTCACACCATCTAACTCGGCAGGATTTTGTTTCTCAGAGTGTTAACCTGAAATCTGCTATATTTTATTTGATCACTCAGAAAATAGTTAGCCAATGAAACAGAACCTCAGTGCCACCTCTCTTCTGATTCACTTATTGACCAGTTGTTATTAGAGCTCCAGAGAGAAGCCTGAGAGAGGAGATGTAAAACTGCACTGAGAAAACCACACATATCTCTTGAAGCAACACCTTGAATAAAACACAGGGAAGGTGATGTTAGCACTGACAACCATCTCACAGTATTCTCAGTTAATTGAAATCTAATCTAATCTAAACTACAATCTAAATCAGAGAGGGCAGAAAATGTAACACATTGACACTTTCACTAATTGTGTACAGATGGAGACTTTTTTGTGAGCAGATGTTTTATGGACATTTCAGGAGCCTCTATTGAACTATGGTGTATGATACTGACAGTGTGTGTGCTGCTACATAACTGATGAAAATAACAGTTCGCTAAAGTTTTCCTTTTGTTGTTGAAAACATAATTAGCTTTTTTTTTCATAAAAGCCTTTCAAGCAAACATAAATATTTAAAACAGCCTCATTCAGCCTTTCTCATTTAAAACATCAAATCACAAACATACTCTGCGTCATCAACAGAGGCACAGAGATACGGATCACAAGCCTCTTGTCTTTCCTGCACAAATGGTGTTTACCCTTTGCTCAGTTGCCACAGCACCAGCCATCTTAATTGGCTGTAATTCATTCCTCTGAACGCATGCGACAGATGGGGACTGCCAAGAAAACAGCAACAGGCAAGGGAAGGCACAACAGGAAGAGCTTTTCCTTTTTTTTTTTTTTTTTTTAAAGTGTTTCTTGTTATATGTCTTCCCAGAAAAGGAGGCAGTAGGAAATAAAGTTCATCTTCCATCATCTGTCATCATATTATGTTGTTTTTTGGACTATCTCCGAGCTTTTAGTGAAAAAGGATGTTGCCAGCAAACTCTCAGCAGCAGCACAGCCTCACGTGTTTTCCCTTAGTTCTTTTTGCACCTTGTGTAGAAAACAAAAATACAAAAAAGGTATGTTTACTTATTTATCTCACTTCAAAGTTGCATGAGAGCCTTCCCTTGGACTTTGGCTGTGGTGCTGTGTGTCCCTGGATGCAGCTAGAGTGCATGGTGACCTGGGGTTGCTTCTGTGGACATGATGTTCCCGGTACAAATAGGATTGCTATTTTTTGTTTTATTTCATTTTGGACTTCGGACTATGAGCACTAGACTGCTAATAGCTAAGTGCCTTCTGTCCTCTCTGTCTTTTCTGCAGAGCTTTACACTGCTCTGCCCGGCTTCACATTGTAAAGTAACACCCAGTAAAAGGCCTGGCTGCCAAGTGGTCTTGTCGAATGCACTTTGACTGTGTGTTTGGAAGCGTCTTCCCTTTTAAGTCTCTGCTATCAATAGTTCAGGAGGTTATCCTCAGTCTTGTGAGTTTAACAATAGCTTAATATAGCATCTTTAAAATGTCAGAATATGGCATATGTAGGAGGAGAAGAAGAAGCCACACTGCAGGCTTTCTGAGAGGCTGCAGCAATTTGGCTCCATCCCCGGGGGAAAATGTTCAGAAAATATCATGTTTGCTCCTCTCTACAGCCATGGAAAGTTACAAGAGCTAGCCGTGTTAGAGACACAGGCATTTTGTTTTATAATGAATACAGATGTAGTTACACTGTAAACCGTTTAAGAGGAGGGACTGCCTTCAGTGCAGCTGAACAATAGGTCCATGAAAACGCATCAGGGACCACTTCTACATTTCCATGTTTCAATTAGTATTGATCTGGAAATTTCCTCAGCTCCTGCTCTGTAGCTGCAGTTTTGATGCTGAGCTGTATCTTAAATTGAGAAACATGGTCATGTGAATTGAAACAGTGCATGTCAGTGCTTTTGTTCGGCTGCCAGTCCAGTCAGGTATATTGACACATGAGCAGAAATCTGTTTTTTTTTCTCCTGTTTTTCACATCTTTTTAGACCTTTTTTTTTAGCCCATGGTAGCATCACATTTTTTTCATTTTTATCCTGCACAGTACACCCACAGACCTGGGACCTTGGATCTGTTTAAATTCACATTGGCTATGGTTGTAGGTAGCTATATTTTGCAAGGGGCAAGAGAATCAGCTTGGTAAGTGATCATAGGCACATTTATCTGTGCCTTAAAGCTGAAGTCAAACTCCCAGCCATACAGTATATACCCTGTCCTGGGGGACTTTGCTAATGATTATTTGTACTCATATTTTCTGCAATTTACATGAGGTCTTGAAATAGACCCGCTGCTGTATAGTGCTGATGAGTTCCTCCAAGTTAATGAACATTAGGGGACTGACTCTCACCGGACAACTCTGCTGGGGAGTGGTGAAGTCTGCTTGGATAGCACTCTTCACATCTCATAATGCAAAACTGCTTGTTCCCTGTTAGCTGCACAGTGTCAGCAGGAGGTGTTTCTAAGTGCTGCCCTTGTTTCAACCATTAAACAAGATGTATTAAAGGCTGGCTGTGGCTTACAAGATCTATGGAAACCTTGTAGGAGCAGAGAAACTTTGCTTCCTCAGCCTCTGCAGGCTATAACAGCAACTCAGCCACTGTACCAGCCAACTGACCGGAGAGACCGTAACCTGCACTGCAAAACTACCCATATAGAAAGATGTTGAATGAGGAGGTGAAGCTCGGTCGTAAACCTCTAGTCTGTGCAGCTCAACATTTCAGCCCTTTGTGCCCCTGCAGACACCTTTTGGCATGACTCCAGTTTGGATTTTTTACTTGGGGAGGATGATGCTTTGCTTATGATACCAGATACCGGGATACTAGATGGTATCCACAGAGAGGTGGGAAGATGATTTTCAGGGTCTGACATATGTATTTATTTGTTTTTTTTTGTCAGGGGGGTTTATAAGATGGAGAAAGAGAGGCATGCTCTGCAGGTTTTAACCCCAACTTGAATCACTGGTTAATTCAGTGTGAATTTTAGCCACTGGCCCTGGAAACGGATCATATTATGTAACAGCCAAATGTGGGGTTCTGCAGGCTCACTCCTACACTGATGAAAACTGTGATTCTTTTATTCTGACAGATACAAAAAACCAGAAGATATTGCACAGAAATGAATTTCCTTGCTAAAGCAAAATGATACAATGTTTAATAATAACAACATTCTCTCTCTTTATGTCTCTCAATAATGAGTGTGCAGCTGCATACAGTTTATCCAAAAATAAGCACAACATGGTAAGCACAGTACTTCAGGTTTAATAGGGATGATTGCCCTCTTTTACAGAAAAAAGGATTCTGCTCTCTGTTTGTTAGCACCATATTCTACTACATGTGTGATAGTGACATATTTGACATTTTTTTACTGTAATAAAGACAAAACTAATTGTGATAGCATATGCAGTAAAGTATAGATATTGCTGCATTATGTACTGTATACAACTTGGGTAAGTGAAAGTGCTAGTATCCTGTTTTGTCTGATGAAGTCTAGCACCAAATGTTAAGTAGTAGTAGTAAGTATCAAAAGTGTAACATAAGTGACACACTATGCTACAGTGTCAGGCTTCTTTTATGATGACAGTTTTACATAATCTGCTTGTTATGTCAAACATCTCTCAGCTTTAGAGAAGTGCTCTATTCATAATTGAATGTATGACACATTTTATATTAATGTGTAATACAATATACATATGTGTGAGTGTTAAAAGTTGACATTACTCCATTATATTCTAATTGGACATAACAGTGTGATATTTTATATTTAAATGCCAAGACTGTGTTGTATTGACAATTTTCATTTAAATCCTAATTGTATTATTTAATTAAGATTGTATCAGTTGCGACAGCCCTTAGCTACATTTGTTCTGTCTATTGTAATGAAAGTATTATAGCAGCTAATATTTTTAACAATATTCTGGAAGATGTGTAACATAACTTTGATGTGAAGCATCTTCTAGAAAATATATTAATAAAAATCCTTGTTTAAATAATTGTAATCACTTTAAACACTTACATATGTGTATAAGTGTCATCAACAATAAGATATTATACTGTATGTTTACCATTAACTTTGAGCTACTATATTTAACTCAACAGT
Source organism: Caranx ignobilis (assembly GCA_021432705.1). Classification (NCBI taxonomy): domain Eukaryota; kingdom Metazoa; phylum Chordata; class Actinopteri; order Carangiformes; family Carangidae; genus Caranx; species Caranx ignobilis. The sequence goes on from MU270012.1 coordinate 36,543,061, forward strand.
ACTTAACAGTACTTCACTACTTCATATTTAACATGACATTCTTGTGTATCTGATTATTGTTGATGTGTTGATATGTGATATAATATCATCCTATGCACATAGCAGACTAAAAGTTTTAGTAGTAACACACAGTAGTTTTAAGTGACAGCATGTTTTCAGTCATGACAAAAAGCTTACAATGTGGTAAGTCACATGCACTATGCTTTATATTAATTTATGTCCAGCTTTCTGTTTCTACCTTTTGTTAAATCATGCTTGTCATAGTAATGGGTGAAAAGCAAATACTCTAAGTTACTTAAATAAAATCAAAACTATATTTTTACAGTACCACTATATTTCATATTGCATTATATAATTATATATTCTACTATTTATGTAATAATAAACTACTACAACAGTGGTTCCCAACCTGAAGGGCTCACGGAAGGTGTAAGGGGTCATAAAATATTAAAGGATGAGAAAAAAAAATACATATGTATGTATTTTCTGTTGCACAATATATTCCTTGTAGGTTTTTTGTTTTGTTTTTTTTTTTTCCTTTTTCTTGTATCATGCTGCAACTACTGCCCACCGGGTCCTCTATAAACTCCTCAAATCAAACAATCTGGAAAGAAAACCTCCACCCTTTTGTTGAATATATTGCTTTATCCAAAGGGTTCACAGGCAAAGCGTTTGGGAAACACTGTTCTAAAACAGTCTTCAGCATGAATTGTAGTCAGATATGAACACACACAAAGCAACCCACTACCAGGCTCATCCAGTGGACCAGTCATCCAGAATTCATCAGGCAGCTTTCCCTCTGATAAATATGGAGCTGTCCTTCCATCAGCTGCACTTCCCATCTCTCCATATTCCCATCAGGCCATGTTCCCATCAGCATCTCTCCAGTTTGCATTAACACACCTCTGGGACTAGCAGACCACAGCCTCAGTGATATAGATAGAGAACAAGCCTCCATCTTTTGAAAAGGTGGTTAAAGTTTTAGCTCTAGAGAGTAATTGTTGTGTAATCACAACTAGGGGATTAATTATTCATAGAAGCATACACACATAAGCACAAAGCAAATCTCCTGGAATCTCTTCTCTTCATCTCACAGTCTTAGTGTCTCCCTGCTCTCTTCCTCTCTTTGCATCTCTCTCCCCGAACCTTTCTCTTCATGTCTGTCTATCATCTCATCTCCTTCTCTCTCTGTCTCCATCTCTCTTTCCACACTAATGAAGTTGGTGAGCACCGAGGATAAAACAATTAAAACAAAATTCATTTGAATGAATTAAAGAGCAGGGGGCTGCAGTAGCTGACACTTCTAAGGCAAGACAAATTTTCCTGCATGGCTGGTTTACTAGCATTTTACAGTGGCCTTGTCTCATCTCATTAACCTGTGTAATAACCTATGGAAAAGCATTGTTAGTACACAATAATGCAAAACAGATGTGGAGATAAATATGCAAGGAGTCAAACAGTTAATGGACAGTTTTGAATTTGTTCAGGTAGCTCACAGCTGTTACCTGTGAGCCAGCAAGCACTAGTGCTGAATAAGAAAAGTCACCTGCCACTCACATCTAGGCATTTTCCAACATTTTCCAGTGAGCAGCAACATGAGATGCACAAGATTTTCAGCCTGGCTTACAAAAAGACTTCAGAGGTTGTTAGGGAACTGCCAATGCCATCTGTGCTTCTCTAAGAGGGTGTGAAATGAAGATGGAGGGTATGCCACACTGCAATGTGAGGTCATTACTGGCTCCTCAAAGGCAGAAGATTATGTCAGTTTTACAGGTCACAGTCTTGTGGGTCACTACATTTTTTACCCCCTTCGTCTTCTGTGACACCTCAACACTTGGTAATGAGTCCACAAGTATCTTGGGTTCAAATGTGCATTAAGAACTGGCATGCCAGGGAGCAGCAGCAAAGCCAGAGTTGCTGGCTGATGATTAGATGCAGCCAGATGGCATCAAGATGTTTGTTTCTTGTGCTCAGAGTCACTGCAACAATTCAAGTCTGTCTCCCCTGGCAGATTGTCACTTTATGTGTTTATATGTGGTGTAATGACTGAATATACAGCGCAGGTTGTACGTCTTGCTAGCACAACAGAGCCATTTTCATTTGACTAGACCGTGCCTGTGATCCAGAGCAGTTACATAGTTAAGGACTTCTACTTTATGTTGCCCTGCTGAAGTGTTCTTAGGAATGACACTAAAACCATACTCGGCTTGTGGCACGTTTTTATCGCTGAGCCTGACCTCTGACGTCTCTGTTGAGATAACAGGATTTCCCTGCAGGGAGCTGTATAATAATAGTGAGTTAGTCGGTAAGCGCTCAGGCCCTTGACAGACCTGTCAGTGGCCAGGCTGCAATGTGATTACCCGGTGCAAGCGCAAAGCTGAGCAGAGCGCAAAAGCCAGGAGAAATTTTTATAAACTATGCTAATGTGTTTCTGCAGGAATTTAACTTTGGAGTTAAAATATGTATGCCTCTGGTTCTGTGTCAGAGCACCTTTTGTTTTGCATAAAGCTTTATATTGTTGAAAATGCGCACAGAATTTACATATAGGTTTAATTATACCTTACTTACTTCTATTGATGTATGTTTGAAGCATATCAACTACTTTATATTCTACTGCAAGTCAAAAGAAGCTGTGGTCATTTTATCTGCATTGTCATCCACAACTACTTGCAGGATGGATGTTTTCCTTTTATTTTGATTTCAGTTGTCCCTGCAGTCACCAGGGATGTTTTCTGTCTGCAGTCACTCGTTTACAGTTGTAAAATTCAGCTTTTATAGGACAAGTAATTTGAGTTATTTGTGGCATCCCCTGACTTTTTTTTTTTTTTTTTTTTTTTTTTCACTTTTTCAGATGTCTCTGGAAGTTAGTCTTGAATCACAAGGTGAACTCTGTTTCAGACAAAACAAAACACATTCAGTCAGACAACACAACAAACACCATGCACATCACATCAAACATTACGAAGAAGCAGTGTTTAGCTTTAAAGGCTCAATGCCTCAGGAAGTGATACAGCATGTTCTAACTCTGCCTCACAGGGCTGCAGTCCTCCTCCTGACAGAGTCTACTCCAGCCAGGGGTGGTCTGCCCCCCTGAAGTCTGATTGGACACCCTGTGTGCCCCCAAGTCAATGACCATTTAGGGGGCCCAATGGTCATTGACTTGTGGTATTGTCAACCACTGTGTAAAGCTCTTAACCACTGCTGTGTTCACTGTACAAAGCTATAAGCACTAATTTATGACTAAGGTTCACTCTGATTTTGAGTAAAACCTGTTCTGGTTGGTATGCATATATTTACTGACTGTTACACAAAACACTGAGATATTAATTGTACAGAGCTGAGCTCTAAATACTGGTAAGAGTATAAGATATTAATGTTAACTGAGAATTTATTGTGTTGCTTATTCTGCTAAGACTTCTGGTTTATAACATGGAGGTGATTATTGATTGATTATAATTTTATGTTGACACTGACAGCAGAAAATGAAAAGGTCATAAGCATCCAGCCTTCATTGCAAATGCTTCACCAAAGCTGTGTACCACCTCTGGTCACTAAGACTTGACAGTACACATAAGCAAACACCTGCACTTGGTTGCACATGCATACATTTTAATGCACAGCACTGAAAAGCTGATTTTTCTCTTAGATTTTTTTTAGTCTTTCTATTCCATTTACAGCTTTGCTTTTGAAAACTTTCTAAAGATCCAAGATTGTGTCGTAACGATAATATTGCATTTCATCTGCTTGGCAAATTGGCTTTATTCTGCGCATGGGCTCCATGGCAGCTAACTGGCAGGAAGATAAACTCCATGTAGCCCAGGGGAGCATGGTGATGATGAGCTAAACAAACAGGCTAACGGTGCTACAGCACCACAGCACATCAGAGTCTGCTGAACACAGCATGTTCTTTGCACATGGAGAGGGAGGGGAGAGGAGGAGGAGGTTTGAGGTAAGAAGAGATGGAAGGGACGATGGAGAAGAAGGCATAGAAAATGAAGAGAAGAGAAGGAGGCGTTCAGGGAGCTCGGACAGGCTGGCTCAGCAATGCTGACTTTCCTCTGTGACCGTTGGAATGAGCTTTTCACCATTGTAGCTTGAATTGCTTTTATCCAGAGGCAGCTCAGGGACTCTAAAACAAATCTCTCCTGTCCTGACAGATGTAACGTCAGCTATAGGTTTATATTGAGCAGCTAAGACCATTATAATTGCAAGATTATTACAGCAAAGAAACACACACACACCTGACTTAAGTTGGAATAAAGTTGCCATGTTGACAATGTCATTAGCACGCAATAATGCTACACACCACATCAGGCAACAAACGGAAAATTACCTCATACCATATGCATGATGTAAAAAAGTGCAGTTTTGCATCATGTGTTACATATGTATAGGGCCAGGGATGTGCTGTGCTGTATTTGTGCATGTGTGTACATGTTTGTGGGAACACTTGATTTAATACCGCCTCCAGGGACTGAACCCTGATTTAAGAGCGACTTCATGGCGACCACGGCAATAGGCACTTTCTGGGTCATGTGAGAGATGGCATCCTTTAGATTTATATATCAACCCAGACCACTCCCTACACTCACACACACACACACACACACACACACACACACACATACACACTAGGATGTGCACACATTTTAATGTGAATGGGTTCACAGGAAAGAGAGGCATGAAAAAAGACAGATATAGTTTGAATGTATGTGCGTGTGTGCATGTGTGTATATCTGTGTGTGTCCTCTACCTTTGCTCCGTCAACAGTAAAACACAGTTGAAGCCTATTTCCACTGAGAGGAGCAGCAATATGTTTTGGACCAATGCTGTAGCTAAGATAAAATCCACGCTCCTGCAGCACACAATCTGATCCTGCTGCTGTGTCACAGGGCAAAATCCAATTTCCTCCACACTGTGAAAAAAAATGCAAAACAAGAAAAGCAAAACATTTTTTAATCAATGATTAATGCTTTGCAGGGGATGACTATTTATCTTGTGGATATTCCAGTAGGCCAAAGTGTTGCAGCTAATATACTGTGTGTACTCGCAGTAGGTTTTTGGCAGAATAATTGTATGATAAGGCCTGGCACGTCTTTAACCTGAGCTTTTGTGTCTCCCTGGCCTTCCTCCACCAGACCATGTTTGCCTTTTCACAACATGACATTTGGAGCGCAAATTGTCTGGCCTTTCAGAATGCTGGACCATCTAGCTCATACTGACAAGACAGACAAAACAGTTTCCGAGATAACTGCTCCATCCTCAATTATTAGTCTTCTTTGAACTGAATGTTCCCCACTCTGTGCATGTCTGTCATCTCCCAGCGATAAGCAGGGTGGCCCACAGCACCGCAGCAGCTCTGGTGTTGCTACTGGACTTTGTCAGTGTGCCACTCAGGGTGCCGAGAAGCACTTACTCATAGGTCAGCGTGAGACTATCAAACCAAAACATCAGGACGTACTGACAAGAAGAACTGACCATTTGCTAACATCTTCCCTGAACAGTGATTGTCCAATCACAGCTCAGCCAGTGTAATAAGGCACAGCAAGCCAAGTCAGGCCGTGGATTCTGGATTTCACATTGTGTGTTGCTGTAGTGAGAATGAAACTCTGTAGATAGGGCTTTAAACAGGGTTTATCCAAAACGAAAAACACATCACAGAGCAAACAACTGATTAACTGTTTGTACACATTGTACTACAAGTGTTACTACTATCTCACTATCTATGGTTGCTTTATTTAGAAGGTTATGTTAAGAAAAAGACGTTGATATTTTCCACATCTGCTTTGCTGTATCTAGGTATTAAGTGTGAGCCACAGCTGTGGATGCTACTGAAGCAGAGATCAGGGTAATCTTAGTAACTCTGTCTTGAGGGAGGTTAACCCAAGATAAAATTGGATCTCATCTCTTTTCTTTTGTAACATCAAAAGTAAATTATGCTGCTTGAATCTCGGTTCTAAAATTTAACTTATGTAATGCACATCCAAGTGTAAGATAAGCAGCTAAACAGGGTTATATAACATTCTGATCTCATACTTTTCTTATATTTAGTCCTCTAACTAAATAAAAGAACAATGCTTTTGATTTATTTCAGCGCCTTCTAGATCATCATCAGGTGAGGATTCTTACTTTACAATGGGGACGTGCAACATTAGGCTCAATCTTTTCACATGAGATCAGTAGCCATCAAGTGGATAGAAGACCATTCTTCAAGGTGATTGATTTAAACCAAGTCAGCTGGAAACTCAGCCAGAGATGGCCTTTTAAGCTAACATTAGCTTAATTAGCTGGCTAACTATGATAAATTCAGCTGGCGACAGTCCTCATTTTAGTTGACAAACCCAACACAATCCGACCAAAAGATGAGACGCTGTTTTTTTGTTTCAAACTGGACAAAAAACTTCAACTGAACTATTCTCTGTTGTAAGTTAATATAAATGAAATAATAGATTTAATAACAGTTTAGTTAGGTAATGATAGGGTCACTTGTTTGCTTGATGTAACTTTTGTGTTTTCTGTTCTGCATAAACCTGTTTCAGCTTCACAACAAATAATTCCATCTAACTTACAAACAGGAGTCAACACTCATGCAGATGCACTTTGGCTGCATCTCTGTTGCGGATCCAGCCATCAGTAATTCAAGCATGCAGCAGGGAGAGGCAGTGCTACAGTAGCACCATCTGTATGTAATCCTCTGCTGATTAGCATGTAGCACGACTGTATTTCTCAGATAGCCAGCTCGTCTTGTTGCCCCCAGAGTCTTAATCCTTCCTCCTCCTGTTGTGTTTCTGCTCCACTGGGGACCAATCGCGCCAATTCCACTCATCGAGCTTGATAATTAGTGACAATTGTAAAAGTAATTTACAAACTCAAGCGATGCCATTGAGCAAATGGTGCCAATTAACTAGAGATGCTAATGTGGGCAGAAACGCGGAAAAGCAACATCCGACCTCCATTACAGTGAGAGGAGGAAGGCCAGGAAGCTGTCCTCCTCGTGTCACTGGGAATTGTCCAGGGAGGAGAGGCGAGACGATGCTCATTGTTGGACTGGGCATGTCATCATGCTGCAGATTAATCCCACAATACAAGAACAAGTACCAAGAAAAGGGCAGCAACATTTCAGTTCATATTTAACACTATCTGATGATGCCCCTAGTTTCTGTCATATCTTTCAACTCCTACATCATGGACATAGCACACAGCTCTTTTTATTATTTTATTTGAATAGTGCATGTTGTCTGCTTAAAACATAAATCATTACTTTTATTGCACTGAGATGCTGCACAAATTGTTGTGTCAGTGTCAGATGTGTTTCCTGGTTGAGAATACTCTCCCCTTCACATGAGATGATTTACTGGATGTAAAAATGTGCTGTTTTTATCATGATACTTGCAGCCTAGTTTAGCTCAGTGGTTTACTGTTTGACCATTGGAAGTGTTTTAAGAGTCCAGTGGAAGGCTAATTTAATCAGACTGAATAAGTCAAAGCCACTCTGTGCTTATAGAATCTCGATTAGAGTAGCACCTTTGCTTTGCCTTTTTCACCAAGGTTGTTTTTTTTAATCAAGCAAGCAAAGCAGATCTCGTGACGGCGTTGCGGGTCTGTTGGTTTGTTGATCTAGCTCATTTTGGTCTAGACTGAAATATCTCAACTCTTTGATGGAATAGCAATGTGGAAAAGACAAGTTTAACAGGCATTTTTACTGATGCCCTCCTCAGGCTAGATGTAATCAGGACATTTTTTCTCTTTGCCCAATACTTTGGTTGAGGACCTATAGAGTGGCATTCCCATCAGCCACTCTAACCTACTTGTTTTTTACTGCTAATTAGCAAATGTTAGCATGCTAATGGGTCAAATGAAGATGGAGAACATTATAAACATTGTACCTTCTTAACATTTTTATGCTATTGTTGACACCTGGAGCTTGTTAAATTGCTGTCATGGGCATTTAGCTCAAAACACTGCAGCTTCATAAGACTGGATGACTGGCATCTCATTTAATGCTACCTCACCACAAAATATTAACATTCTGCACCCAGTAGCTCTTCGTCATTACAGCTTTTGTTATTTTTAAAGCTTGGTGCTCTGTTTCATTGCAAAATACAAAATTACTGCTTGACAGTAATACAGACTGAGGTTGATCGTGGCACAAGACCATGTTCAGGTCACCTATGTGTTAAACAGCGGTGTAAGCTGTGGTGGACAAACTATGGGATGGTGACATATCTAGTATTGTTGTAGATTTTGTCATTCATTGGCTGACACATAGTGATATTCTTGAAATTAGGTACTATTGTCTGATATATCAGCCTGTCTGAGGTTCTGGCGAGGCTCTAAATACTCTAAGGCAGAGTCGATCAGTATAACTACAATATTAGCTGTCGAGAACAACAGCAAGTTACTGTAACTGCTTTGTCCACCGACCCTTTGCAGTATTTTCTGAGAAATGGGTGAATGATTTCCATTTTTTCTTCATCCAAACATTCCCTGCCGCCGCCTCTCTTGTTTGTCTGGAATTTAAACTGACAGCCATTCAGTCACAAGCTTGCCTGTGTACCGTTGAGGCCCTTTGGTTTTCAGAATAACCCTCTCTTCTCGCCATAGATCAAGAAAGCTGCTGGCATGTGGGAACATATGCTGCAGATGCCATGGACAGATTAGATGTTGGTGTGTTTGTGTTTAAGCAAAGAGAATGTCTCAACAAAGCTCGTTATTTGAAGTCAAGGCCCCACTGTCTCGTTATGACGAGTGCAATTGTTGCTCAGTTCAGTGCTTCCAGCTTTCTCAGACCCGAAAAAGAATCAGTAATGTGACTAATCCACTGCATGCAGGTGGGAACCTTGTGTTTAATTGTGTAGTTTGGCCTTTTTAGAATCCTCTCCTCTCCTCTCCTGTCCTCCCCTCTCCTCTCCTCTCCTCTCCTCTCCTCTCCTTCTTCGTCTTCACTGGGATTAAAAACAGGAGGTGTATTCCCATTCTGTCAGTCACTTTTCACTCTGCCTCCCAGGCTTCAGCCTCTATCAGTGTAAACAGAAGAAGGGAAGCAGTGTTTGGTGTTTTCCCCTGTCTAAAAACCTCCTTTTGGTGTCTTTGATCCCAGGCACTGGAATAGTAATTGCTATCACTTATGAAACAAAATGACAAGCCCTGCCAACAGCTTAGCTATGCAAATATAAAAGAAGAGAGAGCAGAGAAGTGGGAATAAAGGTCTATGAAGGAGTGTTGACACAGTGAGCACTGGTTGTGTGGAGGTCCTGAAAATGCAGCTGAGATGTGTTTCATTGATGTTGAGAGGTGACAGAAATTCTTTCATTTTACTACATATATTTTTAATGCTGTAATCCACAAGACCATGCTTTTCTTGGCACCAGCTGGTCACAGCTATATTTTCCTGCACTCTTTCGAAGTACATCCGTAGGGAATTACCATGCACAGCTCCACACATTCTGCATTTAAGCGCACTTACTCAAGCCCTGCCTCCGTTTTGTGTCCATATTTTGGAATAACAATTAACCAAGAGCCAAGCATGGCACCAAGCCTGCGAGTGAACATTGAAAAAAAGTTTGGTTATTGTAAGAAAGCCTTCCAAAAGAGCAGAGAGCTGGCCCTACTGGGAGCTGAAGTCTGGCCTTTCTGGCTTTCATAAAGTGGACGCAGCCAAAGCAGTGATGGCTGGATGCTGGTAATTCAAACAGCATACAGAAAGAGAGAAATGAAGGAACTGGATGGTGCCTCTTCCCTCTTTAAAGCTGTAGAAGTGGATAAGCCTCTGGTGTTATTCACAAGCTCCCTCTGACATCCTCTGTTGATGTTTATTTAAATGGCACTCAGATCGGTGTGGAAATCATCCCGTCGCGAATGCCCAGCAGGACACAAAACAGCTGGGCTCTGGAAAGGGAACAGATAAAGAGAGAGAGAGAGAGATAGGAATATTTTCTAAAAAAGGACACAAGAAGAAAAAAGAAGAGAGAGAAAACTTGAGGGTTTTATGTAAAGGAAGGGATTTGTGTGAAATGTATTTTGTGTAATGAGACGCCCCAATTCTGCTCTTTGAAACTGCGTTACCTGGAGCTGGAAAATAAAAATCTCTCCTTTTGCCTGTCCCCTACTGAACCAGCTGTTTTTGGTTTACACTGGGCATATCCTCCATTTCACAAAAGCACTCCAGCGCTGTATTTTCTCTGATTTAGTCGTCAGGATGGTCGTCAAAGGAGGGTGTCATTTCTGAGCTCCTGCTGGGAGATTGCTCTTTCTGCTAGGACATTCTGACACACAGCGTTAATAATGTAGCTTTCTTTTCATAGCACTCACAAACAGAGCCAGCGACCCTATTGGCTGCTGCTCTTTGCTCTATTTGTTGATGCATTTCTGCAGACTTAGTGGGGTTTGTTGTCTCGGCGTGAAGTGTGTTGGACACCCATTTTGTTCTTGCAACATGGGAACACTTTTCTCAGTGTGACAAGCATCATTTGACAGTCCCCTGTCTCAGCATCCTCAGCATCCAAGCCCATTTACAGCCAGCTCATTCACTTTATTGCTGTTCGCTGATGGCATCACTTTGAAGTGTTTGCTAAGGGATGGAGGGGGAGGTTGCGTGTGGGGGTAGGGGAAGTTTAATTGGCTGCATTAGCTGGTTTGCTTCTCTTCCTCTTTCATGGTGCCCCCCAGTCACAGTGAGTCGGATTAGGCGACCTACATTTTAGTTTTGCCACCCCCCCAATCTTGAATCTTGAGTCTCGCTCATGTCTTATTTAGGCTTCTTTGAAGGATCCCAGTTCATCTCCATCAGCCCTTCACTAAATGAGTCTTGGTTGTTTGATTTGAATTAAAGAAAAAAAAAGGGGGACAATGAGACGTCCTCCAGCTCCAGTCCACAGTCCTCTGTGTTTACATTGCCATGAATTTGCTCACGCAGACTAACAGGGAAAGTTAAATTTAGTAACTTCATCCCTATTCACATGACACTGATTGACAGCCCACTGTGGGTAATGATGTGTTTTGTTTTACATCATGGCGCCTGCAGCAGTCGCCCTTGGAAAAGTTTTGATGTTTGTTTTGTTTGAAAGGCTTATACTTTACATCCTGCATGACATCTCTTGCATTATGTTTGGGCTGGTGACGCTTCCATATAGAGGACGACAGTCTAATCCAGGGGTGCCCAACCTGTTTTTGTGTCAAGATCTACTTTAAAAGTTTAAAATCTGTCGAGATCTACTCGTTCACAGTCATCCATAGTACTTGCCGACAGCCTGTCAGTGACGTATAAATGCACACAAGAAATTGATATATCCAGTATTTTGTGAGTTACTGAAAGGCTGAAAATCACAGGACATGTCTGTTCTGATGATACAAGTCCGCAGTCCTGAAATGTGTGTTTCTCTTCTATAATACACATTCTACATCTCAGAGGCGACGTCTTTCCACATACGGGCTTCCTTTGCCTTTCAAATGGGACAGACTTCTGTGGGAAACAGTAGGAGAGGCACAGCCCCAGAGAGAACCGGGATCTGACACAACACTGGAGGGAGAAGCAGGTCTGTCTGGCAGCACAGCCAAGAGAAAAATATGAAGAGCTGATTAATTATTAAAGAGTTTCATTTACCGTTGGCTACTTCTCGCGATTGACTCAGAATTAGTCCACGATCGACCAGTCGATCGTGATCAGCTGGTAGCACCCCTGGTCATATCAATCATTTCAAAGGACTTGAAATCTTTGGGGAACAAACTGTTGAATCACGCCGAAATTACGTCAAACTATTTTTAAATGAATCTTTTTATTGCTGTTTCATTTGTTTCTGTACTTAGCCTTTGCATAACATGTGCTGTACTGTGAATGAACTACACAGACAAATACAGAAGGTTTTTGATGCTATTAAAAACATTTTTAGAAAGGTACCACTATGTACAGTCCATGGAGAGGAAATAAGTATTGAGCCAATTACAAAAGTGGTAACACTTAAATTAATACTTTCTGTAATCCTCTTAATTGCAGTTTGTCACACATACTATAGCACTAAGCTGCTACATATAACCCTCATGGTGCCATTAAGACCCATTTAACAGCTTAGAAAACATTTTCTCAGAAGTTTTCTCAGAGCCACACAGACTACTTTTTTTATTTTATTATTCATATTCTGCCAGTCATGTATCATGTTTGAGGCGTTATGCAGTGGAACTCTTACACAAACTAAAGAACCTGTGAAGACATAACGTCCATTCTCTGGGTCTAGTACATGGTACAGTGTTCAGGTTCAAATGAAGGGAGGTTGATGTTACACCTAACCTTGGCTGTGTGCCCTGCATGGCTGCTCCTGTAAGCCATCAGTCTGCTGGGAGTCCGACTGAAATATTAAAGAGCCTGTTTGCCTGCCTGCTGTAGCACCCCACTACTGAGCAGCCTGTGTGTAGTGTATGCCAAAGCTACTGTAGATATGTAAGAGATGGGGAACAAGGTGAAATAAGAAGACTTGTATTATTTATTTTCATTATAAAATCAGTCCATTTGATATATTTATCCATCTACTGGTGCATTTATGACTGCCGTGACCTGCCTGCTGGCATTTTGTGACTGAGAGATGCTTTAATTGAAAAATAGTGTCAAAATGCATCCTGTTATTATGGTAGGGCGGCCTCACAGTAGCGAGGACAGGATTGGAGTATACCTGTTGTAGCACACCAGACACCATACTTCATCAGCATATGCTCACAAAACTACAGCTTAACCACAGTGTATGTATGATAACCATGATTATTGTCAAGATAATTGTTGACATTGCACATAAACATGACACTAGATGGAATTTGTAATGTTGAGAAAAGTAATTCCATGCCTCAATTATCATCCTTGGCAAGATTCTTGAAAAAAAAAAAGTGATACATGTACCGCACCAAATTCATAGGGAGTCTCTGGAAGATGATGTGCGTAAACAGCACAGTACTTGAAATTCACATCCCAAGACACACCTGTGTAGACTTGTTCAGATTTAACTGGAGTTAAACCAGCTGTAGAGCTGCAGAAATTATGCAATGAAATAGTGTAAATATGCCATTTATGTATTTATCAGGAGTTCTCTGCAGTGGTGACCCAATTGTGTGGGCTAAGTGGCCTCACTGAGATTAATGAGTGAATAGACAGTACATTCATTAACAATGTTTCCTCATTATGTTGTCGGAAAACACAATTTGGGCTAAATCATACATTTCCGCACTTCCTTTCTATCTGTACCTTTGTCTGTTAGTATGTCCATTCCTTTCTTGTGGGCACCTGGACATATGGTTTGCAGGTGAAGGTAAATGTGATGTCACAAAACACATTTTAGCCATTTCACAAGCCTTCACGCAGCAATGAAGTCATCATTTCACAGAAATGCTTCATATTTTATAAGACTCTGGATAAACTATATGGGATCTGAAACTAGTCTGAGTGGCAGACAAGCGCTGAGCACTGGTTGTAGTTTATCTCATAACAGATTAATATTAATCTGTTTGTACAAAAGGTCACAGTCAGTTTTTAGGGTCAGTCTCCAGTGGTCCTGCACAGCTGTATCACAGGGCAGTCCCGTTGAGCTCTTGTGCCACAGCAGCTACAGCACAGAGCAGGGGCCTCTTTTATTAAACTGTGTGTAGGACCCTTACTAAAAGTGTACTTGGGCTCAAAACCCAAATTTTGTGTGCACCAAAAAATCATCAAACTCTGCGTCCACACACCTGTAAGCAACCTTCCCTTTTTAAATCAAGTGTGCACACCAGAATCAGCTTCATGTCCCGTCCTGTACACGCCCCTTTTTAACCATAAAGTCACCTTATGAATGTGGCCTGCATATAAATGAGCCTGATGTGTTATTGTTCTGTCATTGCTGTGAATAATGACTGCAGGTGAGAAAAGAATGATAAAAGAAAATTTTCAGGCCCTGTGTTGTGCACACGCCATGTTTATAAATAAGGCCGAACATATGTAACTCAGTATGTATGGAATATACTGTATGGCAATAGGCAGTGAAGTGTGAAGGTTGATTTTTACCCACGTGTCTCAGTTAAATATGTAATTAGAATGACCTCCTCCTCCTGTGAATGCACACACACATACACACACACACACACACACACACAGCTCCTTGCCACCTCCCTCTCTCTCACTCCTCCACCTCCAGGGTGCACAAATCTGTTTGGTCCTGAACCCTCCAATGAAGGGAGGCAGTTGTGAAAGAACTGAGGCAGGAACTAAGACCCCTAGGACTAGAAACAAGAAATAGGCAGAGGCAGAAAGAGACAACAGAAAGAGATGAAAAGAATGATGGGAGTCTTTTAAAAAACGCTTTTAAGTCGAGATGAAACGGATGTCGCTCGCATGAAACATGCTGATAGAGGAATATAGGTTTTGATCAGCTGCTGTCACTGTCATTCAGAGAGAATTATATTTTCTCGCAATTATTAGTATGTTTTCTGGTATCTTGACTCATTCGTCCAACATTCTGATAACAAAGACCACTGGACTGAGATGAAGGGGTTTTGAGAAATGGTGGAGAGAAAACAAATGACACTGAGTGCATGAAAGAGAGAAAAGGAGAGAACTATAAGGGGAGAGGAGGAGAACATTAATACCTGTTAAACTGAGACCCCACTGTGACTCTGGGTTTAGTTGTGCACGTGTGTGTGTGTGTATGTAACTAGTCCTGAATGAATGCTTAGGAAATGGGACCTGAATGCACCCAAGTGATGAGAATGTGTTTAACAATAATCTTAATGTGCTTCCTCAATTTCATTTTAATCCCAGAGTATGAACACAACGCACAAAGAGCTCTTCCCTCTTTTACCTTAACCAGCTGAGAAACTTCTGTGAGACTTCTGAAAGCTGGTTTGCCCTAAATTCCTTATTTACTTCAGTCCAACATTTGTTCCGAACTCAAATAAGACAAAAACAACCAGATGGATTGTCATGAAGTGAACAATCCAGGAACAAGTTTGTGTTTTGGCAAATGTCTGAATTTCAGGACAACAATGATGAGTGACAATGAATTCTGTCTCCCATATGATGGTTTAGATGAAGCCTAAAGACTGTGATGCGTAAATGATAAATGTTAATATCCAACTGAATTTCTTCAAACATTTGTGTTTGTCAGATGATTTATCCCTAATGGCTTTCTTTGACTTTTCCTCTTGTGCTACGATAAGGTTGACATTTGTTGAATCAAATTTCCTTTCAGGTTGCTTACTTTTCATGTAGCACATCATGCCAGCATTGCAAAAAAAGACTCTTGCAAAACTAAACGTATAACCCTATAGTGCTAATTAGCAAATATTAGCATGCTGAATTGTTAAAGTAAGACAGTGTGCATGGTATAAGCTGTACATGCAAAATATCAGCATGTTGCTCACATCATTGGGTGAAGCCTTTGTGTTACCCCTGATTTTCTTTTAGAGCCTTTGTTAGTTTTACAGCCTGAAATTTGAGCTGGACAACTATTGGATGGATTTCTGTGAAACTCGGGATACATCAAGGTCCCTAGCAAATTAATTTAATCACTAATTAGCAAGTTGTAGCATGCTAAACTTAGATGGAGAGCAAGCTTTGATGTCTGCATTTAAGCTTGAAGCCCTTTTGTACATCTACAGTCTCACAGAGTTGCTACCATGACTGTAGACTGGTTTTACCTCAAGTCTATAATGCAATTATAATAACAGAGACAGTGGTGATGAGCTGAATGATAGTGACACAGAGAGATAATCAGAATACATCAGAATTTCAGGGTGTTGAAGAAAACAAAATGCTAATGAACTAGAATATGAAGCGTGGATCAGCACAATAGTCTTTGAACATATTTTCTATCAAAAAAAAAAAAGTTAAATTGAAATTGAAACAACCTGCGTCTCTCAGTCTGTCCTCGCCTCCGTCGCACTGAAAGACACACAGTCATGTGTGACCGGTGCAGCAGCCACTACTTTTCTACTCATTTCTTATTCTTATTAATCATCTTCTTATTAAAGAGATGAATGATAATTAAGCTTAATTACGTGTTTTATCAGTGTTGTATATGACATTTCTGCTCCGTCTTTCACGTGGTACAGGAACCACTTTTAGCTGCAGTGTAACAATCATCAATATCCATTTTGGGGATCTGACACAGCTGGAGCGCAGCATGTGCTTGGCGCTGCTGTTTTAGGAATGTTATCATTCATCATTGTGGATGCTCACATCATTATCGTTATAGTTATCTTTCTTGGCATGTGCGGCCCTTTAGTCTTACAATGCACATACGGGAATGGCTACACTGCTCCTTCTGTCCAAATCAGAGCAAGAGCAATCAGAACACACCGATTTGTGTCCTTGGCTTCTCATCTACCTTTTTACCTACTGGGCCACACACATCTGTACTGTGAGTCTGTGAGCAGTCAACTGTACATGTTCATGTGCAGACTGTGAAAACATTGTTTTCTCCTGGGAGCACAATGAAGTAGCTGTCTGTCGAGCTACCCAGCCAGCTATAAATATTTATAAATAGGGAATCATTCAGGTTCGGTGCTGCCATTGAGCTGATTCATTTTGCTGATATATGTCTGTTAAATGAACCTCTGTGCATGTTTTGCTTGAATTTATCACAACCAGCTCCTGTGACTAATAATTAACCTCTTCAGTCACCCCCACCACCACTGAAACACTTGTTGCCTCTCAGAAGGATGGTGGAAAGTATTAGCATGCTGAGGCAGGGGGGCTGAGATGGTACAGATAACCCAAGACCAAGGGGGGAGGGTCCATGCAAATGTCTATGGTTTGCCCATATGTGGAATTAAGTACAATATTTTATTCACTGATTTATATCCCTGACAACACCGTGTGTACAGTATGTATTTACATATTAAAATGTGTCAAAACCGCATTTCAACTTGCCATCTGATACCCCACCCCCTGCTGTTATTGTGAAAATGGTGCAGTCGAAACACTTGACCAGTCAGATGTCGCTCGCTCTCGGCCTCTCTCCCTCTCTCCCTCTCCTTCACTCACAAACACATTGACAGCAGGCCCGTCTCTCATAGCACCTCCTCTCTGTGCACACTGAATCAAAACATGATCATGAGAGGGAGGAAGGATTGTTGTTGCCTTTTCCCCTCGGAGAAGATGGCTGTACATACCTGCTAGTCAATATGGTGAGCCTGGGCAAGTGGAGAACTAGAGTCAATTCTCCGATGCTCCCTCAGTCCACAGGAATATTGAGAAATATTTTCAGACTCTAAAGGGTTTGTCTTGAGAAGGCGCAGCCACAGTCTGGATCAGAGGTATTTACAAATCAGAGTACCTTGAGACTTTAGAAAACACATGAGAGAAAGCTGAACAGTCAGACCTGTGTGATTATGTTCCAGGCTTCAGCCAATGCCCCCACACCCGCTCTCTCTCTCTCTCTCTCTCTCTCTCTCTCTCTCACACACACACACACACACAGTGTGTGTGTGGATGGTTTTGTGGGCTGCAGTGGCTGAATGTGACTCTCAGTCTCGTTTTTGATTTAACATGCAAACTCTGCCAGATGCTTGATGTTGGGGAATCGTTTCATATTCTAATGCCCTGACAAGAAATATAGCCACTGAGTGTGCAGTTGCTAGCGTGCATATGTTTGTACTGCGTGCGCTGCTGCCTTTACTGCTGTGTTTATGATGCAAACTAGCTTCTGTAACAATGCCACTGTGAGCTTTTCATTTGGCCCTTTCTGGTTATATTGCCATGAGAGAGGAATGAAACCACCAACAGTGAAGACTTGCGTAGTTCTAAATATCCTCTCAGATTGCTGCATGTTTTCTTTGGGCACATAACAGGTAATACAATGTAGGTCCTGGTTTTGGTAAAGATCCCTTGTCTGTCGGAGCCATAAATCAAGGAACAGCCCTGGGAAAGCTCAGCTGGTGGATGATGTCATTTTCCATCACTTTTCAGACTTGTGTAAAATTGCTTCGTCTGTCTTCAGGGAGCTTAAAGGGTAATGTGTTGTCAAAGATATAAAAGCTGATAGGGCACTGTGGGAACCGAGTCAGAATAACAATCTCAGTGTTTTGTTTTATTATCGTCGTGAGCATCAGTGCCACAGATATACAGCAACACAAACTGTAATTGGTTCACTGCTGTGTCATGACTGTGGAGGGCATACAAGTGGCTTCAGATACAATGACTGATAGGTTTACAAAAATTCAAATGCATGTGTATTCCTGCCTCGACTCTGCCTGCCTTCCCTCAGCCTTGACCATTGTTTATACCACAATAGCAAAAGACATGCTGAGCTCTATGTGGCAACTATAAATTGTCAGTAGCCTATTGCAGAGGACATAAATATAAGCTGTCCTAGTGCTCAGTTGTTCACTACCAACTGGATAGGAAACAGCACGCTGTCCAGAGGTGTTTGACTGCGTGAGAGGCTGCTGTTTGGATCGGGTGAGAAATGCGGTGAGCGTGGGTTTGCTGCCGGCCTGCGCAGCTGTTACTTGCTCGCCATCCTCGTCTGTGAGTGGGAGGTTGAGTGAGCAGGTTGAGGCCATTTGTCAGAAGAGCTATTTACATGTCTTCGTCAGTGCAGCGAGGGGAGTTGTCATCTGAGCTTTGCACATAACCTCAAGGCTTCTTCACACAACAGTGGCATTTGGCAATTAACTGGCCTTTTTATAGCACTAATGCTGCACTCACTGTGCAGATTTACACGGTGGCTGCCACCAAGCTAGCAGCCTCAGTCTCAATGATTTTCAGTTGAAATTTGGGGTCACACAATGGTTTATTAGGGGTCAAAAATGCCAGAGAAGTGGGCTTAAGGTTACTGTTGAGAAATTCTGCCAGGGTCTCAGGAAATCAGGAGCTATAATTGCAGCAGTGGATCAGCAGATGAAGCTGTTGTACTGAATAACAAATGACTAATAGGTTTATAAAAAAAAGCTTGAAGCAGTATGACAGTTGGTTAGTATTTGAGTCCCGTCAACCCGTTGTCCTTGCCTTGCTGCAACCACAATATTAACTCCGTTGTTTTCAACTCTTCACACGGTTGGATTTAATTCAGTTCAAATCCATTCTTAACTAGAAGAGGGGACTTGCCTTAGTAAGTTATGCTTCCTGTGTTCTCTTGTTCATTTTACATGTCCTCAAGTTAATTCCAGTTCTAATTAACTACCTTTGAAAGAAATCTGTGTGATAATTACCACAAGGAGGTGGAACGGAAGCAATCACACTTTGCACAATTTATTCTCCACCACAGGGAGAACCCTACAGAGTCACCCCTTGCTGTCTTTTCCTTTTTCCTTTTTTTTTTTCTTTGTCCAAAAAATCACCTTCAGCACTCACTTGAGTTTGTAGAGACATGGAGACGAGGACAATCCCACAGCTCCATAGACTACTACTCCTGCTGGTTTTTAGTCCGGTCCAGAATATTTGCAAAAATAATAAAAACACAAACAAAATCACTGTAAAATGAGAAACAAAAGCTGAAATAAATGAACTATGGAAGTGAAGCCTCTGCAGCAGAGAATGTCGTACTTATAATACATAATGTCTCTGTTCAGATGAATAACCCTTCTAATTCTTTGAAACTGGAGTCTTCATACTGTAGGACCTTCTGACAAAAATATATAAAAAAAAAAGAAAATACCAATTTGCATATTTTTAATTTTAATTCGTATCATACCTGATATATCCAGCATTCCTAAAATGTATTGTTCACAATGTATTGTTCACAATTTATGTTTTATACATAAGATTTTTTAAAAGAAAAAGTATGACACTGATGATATAGAGGTCTAAAAACTGTATGTAACCTATATGTCACTGCAGGCGTTAAAGGGTTAAAACATTAACAAGGACATGTGTCACTCATGCTCAGCATCTATGAATAGAGCCTGGCCAGTATGATCCAGTTCCAGAGGCACTAGCAGTTTCACACAGATGTAGTCCAACCTGTGCCAACCTACCAGTACAGTTAAATTAAAGAGAAGCACAAAACAACACCGGGACACTGAAGCTTTAAGATAAAACTGTTTGGTAAACTATTTGTTTTAGACTATTTTCAGTTAGGAATTGATGCATATTTGGACCCTGGTGAGTATTTCCAGACACAGCTCAGTGTGTGTGGGATTGACTCAAAACAATCTTCAGCGTGTGTTCATGGTGATGAACAGAATTCTACAGCAGACAGAAAAAAACGCTGTATTAAGTTCTGGCTACAATATGAGAAATACTTGCTAGTGGAATAAACTTATTGTTGGTTTTGGTTGTGAATTTGTAGAATAATGTGCGCCATCTGCAGACAGGGACCAAAGTGGTTTCTTTAATTTTGACACTTGAGTATTTTGTTCTTGTGTGTAGCTGCTGTTTGTGAACTGTGGGTCTGTTTAATGTTTTATACTGTATTATACATTTTAAATGTAGAAGTTTTGTTAACTGAAGCATATTTTCTGCTGAATAAGCTGAAGAGCACAGAGTTCACACTGCTGCGCCAGTACAAGAACTTTCTCCAGCCCAGAGTCATGTCTGCAGGTATTTTATTCCTTTCACGCTGAAAACGGTAAAAGCTCAACAACTTTCAACAGTAAGCTGCTATGTGTAGCCTGAGAGGCAAAACTCAGGGTAATAAAAGTACACAAAGGACTCTCTTGCTGCTCCAGTCCACTAACTGCTGAGTGCACAGTAATACCTGAAGCATATCAACATTTTTTGGGAACTAAGCTCAGAGAGACTTATGTTGCAAAATTAATAGGGAACAATCTAAAGAATGGGGACATCTCCTATCCACAAATGAAGGCTTTGGTTGCAGGTAGTGGGAAATTAGAGACAAAAAAACATATAGTCAAAGTGAAATCCAGCATGTGTTTGATGTGGGTAAACAAGTGTGCACACCAAATACATCTCTTGTTGAATGCCTAGTTAAATTGTAGCCACTACTTTTCTTTTCCATAGGTGGTGCAGGTTAGCTACCATCTCCTGCTGGTGGTTAATCTGGAGCCTAGTCAATGTAAATGTATTAGTACCTGGAAATGAGTTTGTGTGAGAGTGTTTTGTTTTTAGTTCACTGTGCTCTATGCTTACAAGGTCACAAAGCCTGGAGATAAAAAGTTGACTTGTGTCAGACAGGTGGCTGGTTCAAAGGTTGAGGCTTTGTTTTAATTCATCATTGAGCCCTGGTCCACAAATGGACTGTCTGGCCCAGCACCTGAACAATACCTTAATGAACAGGTCCATTTTAAAACCCAGGAGGCGAAGGCCACACTGTCTCTGCTCCTGTTGAGTAAATTAGATTGACTTCTAAACTCTGTGAAACAGATGATGCAAATGTCACACTTGATCAATTGATTTGGCTGAATTAGCTAATGCACCTGCAAACTGCACTATACATAAACATAAAACATTTCCTCTACCGCCATGAGTGAAGAAGGTTATGGTGTAGGAACACTGAGTAATGCCGTCGGGAGTGACATTTCTCCTGGAAAATCAGGGAGAAATCTTTGCTATAGTGACATATCTAAGAAAAAATTTTGATGGATGTTGGCAAGAAAAACAAGTTTTTAGGCAAAACACTGAAGGATGTTAGCAATTTAACTAATGTTCAAATAACAGCACCCCATCGTGACCTAAGAGTTCTCCAAAAGGATTCCCTGTCTTTTAGACTTAACATGTTAAGTGAATAATTTTGCTTTTTAGCCTGTGGTGCCTTTTCCCTCAATGACAATTTCTTGCCAACTTGGGTTATAAGGCAGTTATAAGGTGTGAGGCAGATCAGTCTCTGTATACACTGAAACATTTCAAGCATAATTCACAGACATACTGTACATCAGGGTATTTCTTGAATAACATGACCTGATAATTTTTCTGATTAAATATGATTGTTTTGAGTTTTGTTGACAATTTCACAGTTAGTGCTGTATGTTTTCTCAAAGGTTTGACCCTTTGGTTTATGCTTGTAGTTGCTTTTCTTTTTTTCTTTTTTTTCGTATTAGCATTGCTTTCAAACATCTATCCTGTCTATATTAGCAGGTTTATTTTGATAAACCTCATTTCCTCCTGACAGACTGTCCCAAAACACAGCAGGCCCTCAAAACCAGGAATCCTAGTCTGTCAAACTGTAGCTACTTCAGACATGACTTGCTATAACTGTCAGAGACGAACTGTGAGTATTAGAGTTAGGCTTAGAGTATTAAAGCCAGACTGGCTGGGGGTCCTTCGGGGATCTGTGTTTTTGTCATATCATTTTTGCCATATGTTTTGCCAACCTTGACGGCTGTTTGACTGACTGAAATGGTGGTCTGTTAACTTCAACCAATGGACAGGGAAAAAAAAACATTACCCTGGAATTGTGCCTTCAGGAAGGCTTAGGGGAGTGAGATTTTGCCACACCCACTAAAAATCCAAATGTAATTGGTTGATTCATCTGTCACTTTCTAACCAAACACATGCAGCTGAGCATGCTTTGAGACTTCGGTCCAATTTTAAAGTTCAACAAAAATCAGGGAAAAATTAGAATTTAAGGCCAAAAAACATGTTAATGATTAAATGAGATAGATTAAAGATAACATTTAAAATGCTGATATGTTTGGCCTTCTGTGAAGGCCTAGAAGGCCCTGAGGGTTTCCCACTGCTGACCATCTACTACAACTAATATTTATAAGCTAGTCGAGCTACTGAAGTGCAGTACGTGTATGGATGTTGAGTTGTAACATTCAGTGAGAGAAGGAAGACATTTTGTGTGACTGACAAAGAAGAAACTTGCTGCATCTAGATCACCCTCATTATATTCTGCCTCACAGGTCAGGTCTGCATTTGAAAAGTAGGCAGTGCTTGTGGCTAATACAAGCTGTGGTCCACCACTGTTACATTCTGTGCACTCCTACAGAAGCTCTGCCTTATGAAAAGTATCTAAAGACCCAGTAGCAATTATTAACACACAAGAGATATTAGATCATATATCATAACAAATGGATGAGTGGCGAGACTGTAAGAGACACAGGCAGAGGGTTGCATCAAAAACAACAGTTTGGTCCAATAAAACTGCATTGTACACAGGGTTCAGTTTGTTATCTATCTTGGTGCAAAGTACTTCTACTATACTAGAACTAAGAGCAGTTTTTCCCTCAGACATTATATCATTCATTACTTTACTATAATTCCCCAAATTTCGACACCAATCCTTAAATGTACATATTTTGAGCTTTGTGAAAGAGTCAAGTGAATTATAGGGGTCAGATGGTTCAAGACCAGTAAACTTTTCAGTGAGTGTCAGAAGTGATTGTTGTTGATGTTATTCAAGGTAGAGGTGGATGTCTGTGTATTTATCATCACACCTCTCATAACAGGAGAAAAAACAGGGCAGAAAAACCATCTGTAGCTTTTAGTCAAGGTGTCACTAAATTCACCCTCTGTGTGAACTATAAAAGCTCTAATAAAAGTTGTGAGAGGAAGAAGGCATGAAAAGAATGGAAACTAGTCAAAAGTTTGCACATTTCATTTTCCCTTTCTCCTGAATAAATCAAAGTTGGTTTAATAGAGAGGAACTTTACTCTCAGAAATATGTTTGGAGGGGAACTGTCCGGTGCTGAAATTCCATTCTGTGCACAGGCAACATCTCAGATGATAAAAACCCTCTCAGAGACCATTGGGCCTTTTCATCACAGAGGAAACATAAAGCAATTTTTAGGATGTTCTCAAGTCAAGAAGTATAGTTTCCCCTTCACTCCACAGAAAACCTTCATCTCAGAAGGAATCAAGTGAGAGGTTTTGTGTAGTTTTGAGTGCTGCGGTTTGGAGTGAGGCCAGGCATTCCCTGAGGCCTCATCCATCTGGTGCTGCAGTCTGATCAGATTGGTTTTCATTCCATTTTATATTGTATTAAAAAGAAGAACATACTACCTGGATCCTTTCAAAGCATCTTTTCACATATTTTAAGGACTTTTACCTATGACTCATGCAACGTTGTGATTTTATTTCATGTTTGAAACAATGTAGTGCATATATCTCTCTGCCTGTGCAGTGCAGTGGAGGGTCAAAGGCATGCACAGAGATTTAGAGCTGTAGCGTGCCACTTGTCCCCAGTGGTTGGTCAGGTAGTCACCCGATAAGGACCTGTGCCCAATAAAGTGGGTGCTCAGGTATGAAAACCCTGCATAAGAGGGAATGTTGTAAATAAATCACTGCTTACATGTGTCACTTGATCACACCCCACCTTCACCCCACCCCGTTGCAGCTGGGGGTCTATAATTTGACATGACTGAGTCTTGATTACTATTTACTGTGTTGTCAAGGTGAGGGGGAGACACAACTTTGTGGATAAACAGATTTACTGTCACCGCTCCACTGAATCAGCCAGTGTTGACTCTTACATTCACTCGCTGTTTCCCATCTTCTCCCTCCTTCTTTCCATCCCTGCTCCTCCCTGAAGATTGCAGTTGTCACAGCTCGGTGTTGCTTTTGACACAGCAGTGATACAAGAGCAAACAGGATCACATTGGCTGACAACAAAACCTGACTTTTTGAATTTTGATTAAAGGCAGGGAATCATGACTGAGAGGCATGTGTTGTATGACTCCATAAATCCAAGCAGCATAGACCGCAGCCTTGCTGCTCTGTGCTAATAATAATTTCAGTGTTTATTAGGATGTTGTGGTGGTAACTTATTTTACAGGTTTTGTCAGATGAATGGTTGTATATAAAGCTGTGTGTGAGTGCACATTTGACAAGCCCCTTTGATATCATATTTTTATTTACATGAACACACTTATATTTGGTGTGTGTGTGTGTGTGTGTGTGTGTGTGTGTGTGTGTGTGTAGGTTTTATTGGCCAAACCAATACAACCAAAACACTTTATATTTCAGTCCAAGTATGTTTCTGTGTGTCATCATCACACTGATCAGCTGTGTTATAATTACATGACTTCAGCTCAACATTAACACATACTTCCTCTCTTCTTCCAGGTCCAGTGGCTGTGATCAGTGGTGAGGAAGACTCTGCCAGCCCTCTTCATCACGTCAACCATGGGATTATTACCCCCTGCACTCTGGATGCGGGTCCTGATGCGGTTGTCATAGGGATGACTCGAATTCCTGTGGTGGAGAATCCCCAATACTTCAGACATGGACACAACTGCAACAAGCCAACCACCCGTGAGTCCTTCTTAAAGTTTTTTCTCTGTTGGCCCTGCTTTATTAAAGCAGTGTGTTCCTCAAATGAAGCACCATATAATGAGCTTGTAAGGCAGGGGTGCCCAACCTTTTTTGTATCAATATCTACTTTAAAAGTTTTCAGTCTGTCAAGATCTACAAGTTCACAGTCATCCATAGTACTTGCTGACAGCCTGTCAGTGACGTATAAATGCACACAAGATATTGACAGTATTTTGTGAGTTGATCAAAGGCTGAAAATCACAGGACATATCTGTTCTGATGATACAAGTCAGCAGTCCTGAGATGTGTGTTTCTCTTCTATAATACACATTCTACATCTCGGAGGAGATGTCTTTCCACATACGGGCTTCCTTTGCCTTTCAAACGGGACAGAGCTCCGTGGGAAACAGTAGGAGAGGCACAGAGTAAACCAGGATCTGACACAACACTGGAGGGAGAAGCAGGTCCATGGAGCTGTGCACTGCAGACATGCACGAAAAAACAAGCATGTAGCACCAAATGTGCGTCGCTACAGCGTCACTTTGGTTTGTGAGCATGACGCGCGTCTACATTGAAAGTAATGGGTTTGTGCGCGCAAAAGTCGCTACATCTGAACGGCACCCATGCACACACACACGCTTTAACCAAGGCAGTGGCCAAAATCACCCAGGAGGCCTTTGCCTTGGAAAAATCCAGTTTCAGCTTGTCTGCAACCTGTGCACGCATTCAGGCAATGCGTTCACACATTTTCACACATCCTATTGGCTGATGGGTTGGCAGCACAGCCAAGAGAAAAATACGACCGAAGAATTGATTAATTATTAAAGAGTTTCATTTACCGTTGTCAAAGCTACTTCTTGCAATCGACTCAGAATTAGTCTGCGGTGTACCAGACTGGTTGGGAACCCCTGTTGTAAGGCATTTCACAAACACAAACCTCCACACAACATAAAGAAAAGTGCAACATCTGGCCAGAGAGCCAGATACCAGTCACTACATTTTTATGAGGCTCATTCCAACCATTGCATCTTCAGTGTAATTTGCTGTTTATCTTTACAATTAGATGTGCTCGGGCCCTTAGGGCAAAAGCATAATTTTGTGTCATCTACAGTCATTGTGATTGTGTGGTTAGCATATGGTGGCACAGATCCAGGCACTTAATATAGGATCTGTTTAGACAAAAAGCAGCCTTCTCTAGACCAGATACTGGTGTTCGTACAGCCCAGAACCCTCCCTCTCACTCTCCCTCGGGACTCATGTTCCAGGTTGGGGAAAGACAAAACCACTTTAAGGCCTAATTACTCACAATTACATCAACTGCTCAAGAGAATCAGCAGAAAACAACTGTGCCAGCAGCCAGCCGCAGCCTGGCGCCTGCTGCTTCCCTTCCAGAGGATACCAACCAAACCAACTGGATTTAGTTAGGTAGCATCTCTCCTGCTCTCTGAATGGCAGAACAACAGATCAGCTATTCTGTTCCTGTTCAACTTCAAATTGCATTGTTTACATCTTGGCTCACTCTCAAAATAGCCATTGGTCAGACTTGGATAAGTTGACTTCTGAGTTGGAGCCAATGAGAAGGAAGAAAATTCCATTTAGAGGTGATAAATAAATGACGAATCTTATGTATTATGAATTGCATGAATTGTTAATGGCCAGCCGGTGACTGATTTATAACATCTCAAGCCTTGCACAGGAGATCTGATTGCGAGCTAATGAATAAATGACAGTGCGCACAAATGAAACTTTCTCCCGATTAGTGTGCACCTGGAATTGAAAGTCAGGCCATGCATGTGCATGATGGTAGCTTTGACGTAGGCTTTAGCAAATGTTCCTTCTGTCAGAATACAGTATCCTTTGTCTTTTTTTTTTTCTAATTTAATTCTTTGTACATGCATGAAAAAGGAAACTGTGGGAAATGAACCC
This sequence comes from Caranx ignobilis, assembly GCA_021432705.1. Classification (NCBI taxonomy): domain Eukaryota; kingdom Metazoa; phylum Chordata; class Actinopteri; order Carangiformes; family Carangidae; genus Caranx; species Caranx ignobilis. The sequence goes on from MU270012.1 coordinate 36,570,098, forward strand.
TGAATTCATCACAAGGTCATAATGGCCACTGCTTTCTGCCATCGGCTGGAAAAACAAAATGGCTCTGAATGGCTTCTGCCTCTGCTGCAGCTCATTCCCTGAATATGAATGTAGTCTTTACCCTCAGGATACACACACAGGGAAAGGAAAAGTCTGTGTATCCATGTGTATATCTGTATGTGTGTAGGTGTACAAGAGTGGAAATGAGTCTCTGCATGTATGTGGATGTAGGCGTTTTGTCAGCGTGGCTCGTAGGTAGAACAAATTTGCCGATGTGTCACCTCACATTCCTCCGACTCCTCTGTGGTTTGATAAGTGTCTTCAGCCATGGTCCCCTTGGGTCCGCACTGTCCTGGTAGCCTTGCTCAGTCTGATTGTTTTGCAGCTTCACGTGTCAAACAAAGAGCTTCACTCAGCTCACACATAGTACGGCTGCTTTATTGATGGTCGGCCACCAATCCATAATGTATTCATTCATTTACTTGAAAGCTTCTTATCCAGGAGAATAGCTTGCTGCCAGGGCCCCCCACACACACACACACACACTCATACACCACACACACATACAGACCTCCCCATAGCTCAGTAAGTCACAAACTAACACACACAAATACATAAATTTCAACACACCCACTCTTCTTACCTATGTCAATCAAGAGTTCAGGTCAGCCCCAGCTTCCTACACCAGTCCTCTGGGTAATTTATAGAGTTTCTCACTGTTGGGCTGACTGCCAGCTATACATATACTCTATAGAGAGCTATATACTCTCTCTCTCTCTCTCTCTACACACACACACACACACACACACACACACACACACACATATATATATATATATATATATACCCAGTATCTTTGGATGTCAGGCTGAGACCCCTGAAAGTTGTAGAAGTGCTTGTGTCACTTCCTCACCGCCAGAAGGAATGTAAAAAAAGAAGAAGAAGAAGAAAAAAAGACAGTCATCCAATTGTAGTTGTCCTTTAGTTGAACCACAACCTGCAACCTGTACACATGCTGCAGTGAAGAAGCACAGGAGATTGATGGCATTACAAAAAAAAGTGTTAGAAAATGTGTTGTCACTCGGATGCCAATTTAAAAACATGAAGCACTGTCATGCAATTGGTTCATCTTCCGCATGAACCAGTGGCTTCGGATTTTTGATGCAGTAAACAGGCGAGCCATGACTGATTAGGACGTTTGTTGAGATCAGCCGTTTTTTTTTTTTTTTTGTTTTTTTTCCCCCAGCTGAAAAAGGCCAATCCTGGGGAAACGTAGCCGCATTAGGGAGATAAAGGCAGAAAAGGCAGAGGACAATTCTTTAGTCTAATGACAGATCCATATCTAGCGGGATTCGCTGTCTCCCAGCAAGTGGCTTTGTTTTATCACTCAACTTGCTATTTTAATTACGGATTTGTCACATCCCGCTGGCCAAAATTAGACAATGGCTTTTGATGTTGGAGTATAGCGCTTAGCCTTTCATTATATCCATGTTATTAGGGATATAACATGTGGGCACAGCTCGGACAACCCCTTACTCTGTCCCTTCTGCTTTTGGAGTAACAGAGACATAATTGTGCTCAAGGTGATGTTTTTGAAGATTAAAATGTTTCCAGCAGAGACAAGGAGTGACTAATTTAGTGGCTTAAAAGCTCAGCAAATTAATGGAAATGCAGAGCAGATTGATTGAAAGGTAGTTACGTTCCAAGACTATTATTCCGTGAATTATAGTTTGAAACAGAACAGCCCCACAGGCTGGCCAGCTGTGGTTTCAAACAACTTAATTTCGTTTGTAGAAGTCCAAGATGTTTTCCCTCAGCTCAGCCCTAAAGAGACAGAAACAGAAACTTCCCCTCCAAAAAGATGCATGATGATGCCAGGTGGAGTCCTGTGGAAACTGTATTCAAGTTAAAATCACATTGAAATTCACACAAGATCCCACCAGGCAAACTTTCAGAAATGCCTGTCTACACAGAGTACAGCTACAGCTACACAGTCTAAGCAGTATGCAATCAAAATTAAATGAATTAAAGAGTAAATTGAAAATGCTTTGCAAAACTTTGCAAAACAGACATGTGGCAAAAAGCTCATTGAGCCAATGGAAATTTCAAAGAATCTCTCCACACTTCTAGCAAAATAAGAAAATATACCACTTAAACAATACAAATTATCTAATAAAATATATTTGTTCTTTTTTATGGTTGCATGTAAGTTACGACAACAACCAATTTAGTCATCAACAGGGGAGCAAATATTTGCACATTAAAGTGGGGTGTTAAAATAACTCATTCTCCTGAGTGCTGACAGGTCAGCGCCATAATGAATAGTTCATTCCCATCACTGAGGATGGAGCCTGCAGTTTTCCAGCAGCTACATAAAACCAGACGTGGTTTATACTGTATCTGTGGGGACTAACAGCTCAGGGTGGGTATCATGCGTCTCCTCTTAGACGTCAAATACAACAATTCTGTGCAGGCAGTCAAGACATTTAAAGAACTTCCCCTGAGCAGCAAGTGTAAAGTGCTTAGTGCTTAAGTGTGCTTAATGCTTAAACTTTAATCCAGCAATAACACTGAGGCGGTGCCCAGGGAGAAGCTATTGTTAAAAGGAAATCAATCACAATTTTATCTGTATACATACGCTATGGAGCCACAAGTGTTCAGTGTTAAATATGAGACCTTGTAAAATAAATACCCACTTGAATATAATGTGTAAATATTTAGATAAAATAAAAGAATAAACTAAGATAAATAAGAAACATGTACTTTTTCCATGATGACCATAATAAAACAGCACACAGGGACAGACACTAACGTTTCTTCATATTTTGATCACTAAGGTTATAGTTGCTGTGTGCTGCTCATCTCACTGACCACACTGTCTCAAGGTTTATACCATCAGCAACAGCTACTAGATTAATTAATGACCTTTGCAGTGTTTTGATTGTGAAGACAGCTCTGTGGACAATCTTCCTTTGTGACTGATGTCACAACATGATCTAGCTGCCTGTGCTACAGCAGTAAAAGGAGCTAGCGCTGTCATATGGTCAGAAAGTAATCTCTGTGACTTTCCAAAGCCAGTTCTACATTCACGGTTATTTCACACAGTGATTGTTCCGGTTGTGAGGAGGCAACAAAGACAGGAGTTAAACTTCATTCTTGACACAAGTATTTGTAGTTCTTTCTGAGCAAAACTTGCAGTCCCTCTGTGTGGTTTGTTTGCGCTGCTGACAGTATGTGTTTGCCTGAAAGGTTAGGGGGCGGTGATTGGTGACAACTCCACTGTCATCAGAGTAACTTGTAAGTGTAATTAAGAAAAATATCATTATAAAATAGAACAGAATTAAAATGAGAGTGGTATAAAACATTTCATGATAAAGTTGTGGCTTTTATTTTAATGTTAAACGATTTCACTATTCATTAGTTAATTTATTTACTTAATTGTTCCCTATTACAGGACTCAGTGTTTCTTCTTCCTTGCCATAAAATGCTATCAAAAGGGTTCAAACCGTTTTACCGGGGCAGCCAGCTTATCGCTTGTCTTTGTTTCCAGATTTTTCTGACCATGAAATGTCATCAGGATGATTTCTGGGGAGCATTTTATACCGTAGCCAGGTTCAGGGGTAAGTCACAGAGGCTGGGTGCTCACTGAGGCCAAGCAGAAGCAGCAGCAGCGATGCAGGCCAACAGTCAGCCAGCCACCACAGGTTAGGAGGAAATTCCCACCGAGAGTCAACAGTAAATGCTGGTGTTCATGTCACTGTTGCCCAATGATGCCAACTGACACAGAGCCCCTGCACTGCAGTGAATTTAATGGTGGGGAACATTTTGTATGCTATTAGCTGTTGGATGAGTACCTCTCACCTAACCATTAACACCCTGTAGGCCTACTTGTGTGGGGGGGCTGAACTATTAGTATAGTTTTTATTTCCCTTCAGATTTCTTCATTAAGTCACCGACACAGTCACAGATAATTACTTACTCATATCATCTCATGCAATTTTTTAGCAAGTAAATCTGGGTCTAATGTAAATCATTTTTGGTATCAATACATTTCTCAGTCCTTTGTCTTTGTTTTTGCATCATTAATCAGAGAATGTGAGATTAGGAACCAGTTGTAAAGATTCATGAAATGCTTGAGTTCTAATTTAAAGCTGTAGAAGTAATATTTTATGAGCACTAAGCTAATGTCAAAGAGTTTGGTTTTGTACTTGATCCTAATAAAAGATGTTTGATTGAATATAATAGCTTTCTGTGCAAAGTAGCAAAAACAGGGAGCTGATTCAGGAAATAAGAATTCGTTAGGATGCCCTCAGCATTTTTGACTGAGCTGCTGAATCTCACCATTAAAGCATCTGCTCTGCAAAAGACATGTTGTCAATGACCAGGAAACACACAAAGATCGACCCAACGTGCACATTCAGGGAAGCTGTCAGGCAGAGCAATATTCACACACACACACACACACACACATGCAGAGGCACACCTGTGAGGCAGACACACACACATGAAAGCTCAAAGTTGGCAGGTAGACAAAAAAAACAGCCTCAAACTTACACATAAACACACACACACATACCCAACCTGGAGAAAGTTGGCAGGTAACTGTGGTGAAATGCATACACACACACACAAACACACACACACACACACTGATACACACAGGTACAGAACAAAGCCCTCCGAACATCTGTGCTCCCCCAGAAGCCTGACCTGACTAGCTGAGTAAATCTTGGTGCTGCGTTGTCTCGCAGCCTCCAGGGAGAGTGTTTGCTGGCATCGAGGCCTCAGGTGAGCCAGGACAAATGAGCGATGCTGAGCTGCGGGATAGAGATTTAATCTCAGGGCTTTTCAGCGTGCCAATCTGGGTAAATAGGCTGCAGGACACTGCCTGAGTCTGATGCAGAGGAAACTGAAGGTTAAAGGAAGTTGTCCTCGCCACCATCGTCAGGCATGCTACATAATAGCTGCTTCACTCCCATAAGTGGAGAGAATGAGGCGGTCAGTGGCTATTTAGCAGCTGAATGAAGCAAACTGAGATAAAAAGTATTTACATTCAGGAAATAAGAGACAGAGGGCACCTGGCACAAATGGAAAGTTAAACAGGTGTTCGATTTTGCGGCTTTAGCAGTGGACACTGTGATATTCTCTGAGGAGCTCCCTACTTCCTTTCATTAATTTGCTGCTGCTGCTGCTGATGTTATTTAACTGTTCTTTAGTCAAGTGGCAGTTGTAATCAAAGGGACACAGTCAGGACAGATAAACAAGAAAATGTTAAGGGCCCACATGTGATAATGGGCCCCATGATGGCCCCAAATATGGGCACATTTTGCAATGAGAATTATTAATGATGTGTGCCCTAGTTAGCATCTACCCATGGCCTGCATGTGAGGTGTGTAATGTACATCTGTGTGTTGTTGTGTCTGGCAGTGGTCTACAATCAGTCTGTTTGGAGTCAGGTCTGGAATTTGTCCACCCACTCATCCAGCTATGATGACAACACATGACATACATTTAGGCAGTCCCAACCATCAACTGCAATAACTAATTAATAATATTGTGAACTTGTATTAATCAGAAAAAGCTGTATAGTCCTCTGAGTGTACATGTGTTTTTAGTTGAGTCAGTACTTTGTGTGAAAAGAGAATACCTTTGAGAATGAAAGGAAATCTGGGGTGTCGAGTTTGAAAGTAGTGATCTCACTTAGTTACGTAAGATACTATTAGCATAACACACCTACTTCTCAGTGTTCCATGTTGTGGTCCAGTTTGTGGTGCCCGGTGTTGAAAAAGATTGATGAGAAGAAAAGACAGTGTGTCTGCTCCTGCTGCACTGGTTTATATGTTACAAGGATGTAAATCAACGAGTTGACTTTCAAAGAAGTGACTGGCTACGGTTCACAGTGATAACTGCAGGTTAATGAAAATGAAAATTAGCCTTTTTTCTCTGTGTGTTAAGTGCAGTATAAACAGTGAGATGAATAATGAATATGTGAGATTTATGAATGATGTCCCCCACCATTAATGCGGTGTCAAATCTGAACAGAAACCAGAGACACTGTGTTGATTATAGCGGTCAGGCAAACACTCTCACAGATCAATATGCAGGTTGTCAGTCTCATCAGAATTCCTTTTAATAGGATTTTAGTGACTAATGTATGTTCAATAGTGTAACATAAAACAAAGGAGGAGAAAAAAGAAAGTCACATTGTTCCATATTTTTTTTAGTGGTGTACATTGGCAGTGACTGACTGTAGGTGCAGTCACAATGTGATGATGGATGTGGTCACTTTTATATCAAGACTTGTTCTACTCTTGCTGTCCAACAATACATCACTGTTGTAGATACTAGAGTGAATGTCAGTGGGGTTCTGTGACTGTTTATGCTCAAGTCTCTTTGGAAATAAAATCTCTAAATGGGTTTGAAATTTTGCCAAAACTGGTGACAAACCTGAGAAATAGACAGCAATGTTCGTCTTACGGGAAAAAACAGTGTCACCAGTGTTCTGCTGCCTGATGGAGAGTCTACATCGCTTGTTGAGCACGAGGGAGTTCAGACTGGCTCATCAGTTATTCTGCCCGGTGACATTTAATTATTCTTTCTCTTGACACGTTTTGACAGCTAAAGGCAGATTGTGAATCCTCCCTGGTTGAAATGTAACCTGTGATACAAGCACATCTTGTAAAGTCTGATGCCTTAAAGAGATCTAAAAGGGATTTTTACGAAACATTCTCCTGAGCGAAAGTGCAGGAAGAGTTCATGTAGCATCTGGTGACGGTAGATGGAGTGAGTGGCAAAAAGACACCCAGAGGAGTGAAGTGTTAACGTAGTTGGAGTTAATTTAACAATTAGTGTGCTTCAGTTTAGTTAATTTACATAATGACAAAGATAGAAAGGGAGATATTCTGATAAAAGTGATTAAATATGATTAAAATATGCTATTTTCCAATTTGCACATGTGAGATAAGAAATCCATATCCTATGAGACCTCACCTCACATCACTGAAAAGGAGAAAATAAATAAAGTAAAAGTCAAGATAACAATCAAACACTAACTTCTGAGGAAAAGTTGGAGAAATAAATCTACTGTGCTTCAGCTTAACGCAGCAAAAACTTTTCCTGAGCCTCCACCTGCTGATGGATGACAACCTTCACTTTTTTTTTTTTTTTTTGGCAATTCCCCAACTATCTCACCCAGAGAAGCTTAATGACGGGTGCAGCCATTGAATAAGCGTCAGTAGTTGGATCATCAGTGTGACAGGCAACCGCTAGTAAGGCCAACACTGATCCTCCAATGATCATGAATGATGGAAGGGTGCAGGGAAAAGAATTAAAGTAGGGGATAAAGATAAATATTATTCATATTTCTTAAAGACAGTGAAATAGCAGAGAAGCAGAATTCAGCAGGCATTAGATGTTCGGGAAGTCTGGAAACTCTTCTGACACTTGGCTTCTTTGTCACCTGAGAAAGAGTCTGGCCCACAAAAAACAGCCGTTATATGTTTTCAGTGAAAATCTATGTGTATGTTTTTTTTTCCTCAAGTTTTGGAGAGAAGATTTTTTTTTTTCAGAGAATGAAGATTTGACAGCAGCAGTGATGTGTCGGCGTCCCTGGTGGGGCTCTCACCCTGCAAACTGGCTGCCAGTTTCTGCAGACACCTCTGTTCTGATCTACTTTAAAACTGGGACATTTCTTTATATTAACACTGATTTCAGAAATACTGGTTAAGATGCCGTCTAGTGGAAACACCAGTGGAAACACCAGAGGAGCAGGTGAGACTGGTGGTGTGGTGATTCTCCAGAAATGACCAAAAAAAAAAAACTTGCCCTCAGCCTGAACCAGTTATTTTGTGTCTCAGAGTCAGGGAACATTTCGTAGACTGAACATTTTGAAAGACAAGAAACTACATAACAGAATCACAGGTATCAAAGGTTGGGGGCTGAAAATGTGAAAAAAACAAAACAAAACAAAAACAGTAGAGCATCAATCTGACCTCTGTATCTGTGGTGTGTTTAAGTTGTACACTTAAATTGGAATGAAATTAAGCTGATTTAACAGTTTGTCCATCATACTTACAATAACTCTCTCTAATGCTCCTCACTGAAGTAGAAGTGTGTGAGTGTTTTGGTCTTTCTGCAACATTGATCATCTTCTGGTGAGAATGAATGTGAATGAATTTAGCAGACTGAAAACTTTGATACTTACAGTAGTAACATGGAACATCACCTGTTTTATAATATTAAAAAAGACATAGAAATCTGGTTGTACATGATCTGAGGCATCTGAGATTCTTCTTTTCAAACAGATCAGCTGGAAACATTAGAAACTTAGCCAAGGACAGCACCTCAGCAAGGTAGTGTTAGCTCAATTAGCTGAATGAAGGAGCTGACGATATCTGATGGCGACAGTTGCTTTGAGTCAACAAAACTACCACTCTCCTGTTAGAAATATGGGATGCCTTAAATGGTTTGAGACCCTGATCATACCATTACTTGACATGCATCCTTGTGCAGTGTGAGGACTGAAGGTGGCACCTGGTCGGGGAAAACCACTAAAAGAGATCCAGTTGCATCAGGCTGTGGGAGGAGCTGAAGCGACACTGACCTGTCTGTGTTATGGTTGTTGATGACCTTGGACCAATGAGCTCTCACATTACACACATGTTTTCTCAGCACACACAGGCTTCTGTTGTCGTCAGGCCTCAATAACATATTTTCCATGATGCATAGATAGACAACACAAATGTGATTGCCAAAGCACAAAGAACGCACAGATGGAGATAATAAATATCTCCCATCCGCAAGAACATGTTTACATGTCAGCTTTGAAGGATGCATTAGTCTTGGTGACTTGGCGAAAAAAAGAACTCATAGGAAACCTGAATCCAAAGTGTGATGTTAGGGTAATGCATTATGCCTCAGCAGCATCAGTCAAGAGCCAGAGGAAGAAAAAGCTATAAAAATGAACTTCTTTACATAACTGTACATGTCTAAGGACAGTTAGATGAATACCTGTCAGTCTAGTGAGCACGACTCTTTCCTAAAGGAAAAAGCTGAGGTTGATCAGTTTTAACAGAGATTTAAATCCGGTTGCTTCTTTTAATAATTCATTGTGCCCCATTTATTTACTTTCTATTTATTGGCAGAGCTTCACATTAAAAACATGAGTTCATAGTGGTTTTGGATGGATTAAGAAAAATAAGTTGCCTGCTTTTCAACTGGTATCATTCACTGTGTACTGTAGTAGTTATAAATGCTTAACAGTGACTGGAACCATTAAATGTAGTTTAAAGCTAAAGGTTTACATTTGATTAAATCCCTAATGTATGATTTAATTCAATAATTAACGACATTCCTTTGGCCCTTCACCTACAGTATAATTCTGTTTTCCGTTGCTATGCGTTTACCATGCTCACTTTGTGCGGGTGCATTTATAGAAGCAGTACATGGTCTATGGTAAACGTACAACCTGTCTTGTTCTACTCAGAAGCAAACTACTCCTACACGTCCGCAGCTCTTTCATACTGAACCTGGCAGGAATCTGGGGTAAAATGTTAGCGACACCCACCAGGCTTTGGACTTTTTGTCTCACTATTTCTATAATGTATTCCTTGTATCTCTGTCTTTCTCACTTATTCTGTGTCTTGCTGTTTTGAGTGTGGTCAACGTGCAAGCCTGGCTGGTTTTGTTCGGCTCATCAAAAGAGAGTAAACTTCAGTTCTGTGATCACAAACACAATCACAAGAGGAGAGAACAATGGTCAGACTTTGCAACCCAGTAAATTATCCTGTTAGAGTGAGTTATTTGGAAAGAATAGAATAAGAAGCATAGGGAGAGACAGCTGGACTGTTGTTCTGTTTTACTCACAGAGACTTTTCAGAAATAGCCATTTTACAAATCTGTGCTCATTAGAAAATATCCCCTGTTGTTGTTTCAATACCAACAGAAAAAGCAAGAACTCCAGATAAGAGATTTGTAGCTCTGCAGGTCCAGAGTCATCTCACCATTTGCGCTTCACAGATTTAAAACCACTTGAACCTGAATGTTTCCAGTCTCCATGTTTCTCTCTTAAAGGGGTAGTTCTGATTTTATGACATGAAGTTGTATGACGTGACATCCCCATTAGCAGAGTAGCTTTGAAGTAAGATAAAACATTTGTTTCTTTTATTTTTGCATTTTGACATCACATGTTTCTGTTACTGTATTTTTAAGCATTTCACTGCAGCTGGATCAAGCTGATATTCAAACATTTTTTTGTGGATTCATCATCACGTCTCACTGAGAATTTTACATGTTTTGGGCATCATTTTTTTCACATTTGTATTTTACCATGACGTGGTGCTGTAGAAACCTTGAGATCCTGACTAGTATTTAAAATTCAATGTAGCTGCACCCACAATACATCTGTCCCTGCTTTGTATTCTATCTCTCGTTTTTCTGTATTTTCCATGTTTTAGAGATAATGATGAAATAGCTGTTCATGGGGAGTTTCTGCAAATGTAACATAGAGTTTAATATCTGAGAAAGGGTTTTAAAAAATGACTTTATATCTCTCTTTCTCCCTCCTTTCTTCCCCCTGTCTTCCTGCATTTCAGTTGTCCAGCATATAAAGCGGAGAGACATCATCCTGAAGAGGGAGCTGGGTGAGGGAGCGTTCGGGAAAGTCTTCCTGGCAGAGTGTTACAACCTGAGCCCCACCAAGGACAAGATGCTGGTGGCTGTCAAGGTACATCTTTACTCTGTGTATGTGTACGTGCATGTGCATGTGTGTCTGTGTTATAAATAGCAATAAAGGAACAGTTCATAATCTTGGGTTTATTTGCTTTCTTGCAGAGTTTATTTGACACCACTCTATCTACTTGTGTGCTAAGCTTCAGTCAGCAGCCATTTAGCTTGACATAAAGAACGCCATAAAGCCCCCGCAATAGTCTTTTGGAGTTTTGAGATGTTTAACTGCTCACCAAATTTGTACAGGGTGGTTACCTAAGTCACCTTAACCTCTCTGTCAGCTCCAAACAATCAGATCATTAACCCCTGACCTCTCTCATCAACAAGAGTCTCTGTCTGCTGACCTGATATTTTGTTTTGATTTTTTTTTTGCACCACCCTGTGTACACTCTGGAGACTGTGAGGTGTGAAGAGGACATGGCAGGAGATCAACAGTCTCAAAAATATTCGATCCAGCTTGTCTGACATCAACAATGATGCTGTGGTCGATGTCTCTGAGATTCTAAAATTTACCTTCACATTTATATTTACATATGGCACACACTTTTATCCAAAGCGATTTACAAGTAAGGGACAACACTAACAGTGTAGAAGGAGACCTTGGTGTAAGTAAGTACTAAATCTATTCAATAAGGAGGTAAAGAGGTGCATCGAAAGTGCATAGTGCATACTAAGTGCTCGTTAGGCATGTTAGGGTGTTAGAGGTGTCAGGAGAGGAGGGGATCTCAGGAGAGATGAGTCTTTAAGAGATTGTCACAACCTTGCTCAACAGTATGTGACAAAGAGAGAGGGAGCACACATGGCCTGTAAAAATGATAAATGTTTTAATTAAGTAAATGACAAAAATGGAGCAGGGTGTGTCTGTCAGCAGCTCGCCTCGTATGCAGTGTCTGTGTGAGTGAGTGGCGGGGAGGCAAGGCGAACAGAGGGACAGGGTGTTGCAGGTCTACTTTTCAGTCTCATGAGCCCAGCCTGCTCAGGCATGTTGCATCTCTGACAAAGTCTCAGCTCCAGCAAATTAATGCCCTAAAACGAAAAGACACAACCAGCCAAGAAAGAAGGACAAAACGCGGCTACCTACACCTGTGGTCATCAAAAGACTGACTCTCCTGATCTACCATTGAGGAGATAGAAATTACGAAAGGAGCCTGAATGACTGTGTTCAGTTAGATGTGTGCAGACCCAGAAGCCACTCTGAAGGCAGCATTAGTGACTTGAATTTCAATCTGGCGGCCATGTGTAGCCAGTGGAGGTCAAGAAGCTGCAGACTGGCATGTACCCTTATCAGAGATCTGATGTGCTGCTGCATTGTGGTCTACCTGTCAGGGCGTCTCTATGCATGAAGGGAGGCTAACAGAGGGACATTGCAGTAGTTAATGTGAACATTAACTGAAGCTCCACAGCTGTATCTGCATGACTGTATACATTGCACTGCTGCTATGTGATTGGCTCCTTGGTAGATCTAATAAGTGCTTGGTGAGTGTGGCTGCATTGTGCATTCAACGGTTGAACTACCACATCTAGCCCCACTGGCGTGATAGGGAGATTTGTCTGAATGTCATGGCCAACTCAATAGTACAGATATCATCCCAGCTGATCTGGCTCCACTAAGGCTACATATAAACACTAATTACTGTTACTGGCAGAAATATTTTCCTCACTGTTAACTGACCTGATGCATCTTCAAACAATCTGGGAATTCTTTCATCACCTAAACAGGGTGCACACACTGATCCAGGATTGGCAACATCACTGGCAGCCCACTGAGGTGTCCAGTCTCTATGTATACCTGGTTCTCTCAGGCTGACGAATAGCCACTGGGTGCTCCAAGCTGTGTCTGTCTTTGTACGCATCAAACACCCGTTTAAGTATCAGCCAACGATACCAGCATTCACCATCAAGCAAAAGTTAATACAAGTGAACTTGCTGCTTTCTTTTAAAGATCCTACAGCACTAAAGCAAGTGTCCTTGTGTGGAAGCTCTCTGTGCCTTTAAAGCACTCACCATTAAGTTATGCTTGGCAGCTCCTAGTGTGAATATGAGAAACTGTATGAATGTGAATCATTACACCAAGTGAGGGGTTGCAGACTCAGCAAACCTCCCCAGGAGAGAAAATCAGAAACAGTAAAAGAAACACAGTGGCTTCATCAACAGGAGAACATAATAGAAGAGGTGACGTGAAGATGATGGAGTGTCTGGCTGTCAACTTCCTGTCCTTAGTATTAAAGGATTAACAAAAAAGCTGTTTCATAATAAGCCTCCTCCACACTGATCTTTTCATTTTAAAACACAATACAATGTGCATTTTTATCCGAACATGTTCTTGTCTGTGCAAAAACAGGAAGAAGCTCTCTGAAAACTCTTAAAGGTCAACAAAAGGAAAATTCACTGCAGTGCTTCCCTCAATTTATTGTAGTCGAGCACTTGAAGGTATTGTTTTGGAAGGATGCCCAGACAAGAAACATTTCCTTAAGAGTGCGGTTTGATTTGGTAATAGAATTTTATGGCCATTTTACCTACTCTGCCGTACATCTCAACCACCTCCAGCACTTCACTGCTGGAAGAGCACATACAAGTAAATGTATTTCTATCCCAAGGTCTTTCCATCTGTATGTCAGCAGCAGGCGGGGAAAGCAGGACTCAAGGCCAAGTTGCTGTATTTTCCTGTTGCTGATAAAGTGTCAAGAGCCTTTTTTTCCTCCAGTTGAGGCTGCAATAATGCTCCTTATTGCTGTTATTTGATTTTGGTCCAGTTTTTTTTTTCCTAATACCGGCTGCTTCATCTGACATCCCATCAAGATTTGATATTTTATGTGTCCTCCACTTCGAAAGAGTTCGAGCGACTTGCTGCTTGATGCTATTTCCAATCAGATCAATTTGTTGTGTGTACAGTGCCGGCTGCACCTGTTCTCCTTGAGCATAACAGCTGTAGTGAACACTCCTTTACAACCAATGCACAGGAGTCTTAGGGGGCTTTACCTATACTATACATAGACAGCTAGTTTATACTGTATCACTATACCAAATTATGTTGACTCAAGACATACTACATAATCTCCATTATCCACAGGTAAAGATAAAGAGAAGACAAGATTTATTTAATATATTTCAGTCTAGACCAAAGCGGTGGGCAACTGACTGAACGGCTGAGCTGCAGTGCCATCCCTACAGTCATGTTAGCAATGTTAAAACCTGAAGGACAAATGGGCACACTGAGTGGATGTCTAAAACCAAAAGGGAGTTAACTAATTGGATTATAGAGGAGAGCAGGAGGAGAAGAGAAGAGTAGAGCACAGTGAGTAACTTAGCATACAGTTAGAGGGAGTGGTAAATGGAAAAAGTAGAAGCTGTGAGATGGCGCAGTGCAGTTCAGAGGCTGGACACAATGACAAATGCATCCTTTGAAGGCGCGTTCTTTGGAAGAGCAGAGGTCTAGCCTGAGGAAATGAAGGTTTATACTATTGCTTTGGAGAATCAAAGAGTAATGGCGTCTTCATGCCTTCGTCCTCACATGGTCACGAAAGTAGGAAATGTGTTGCATCAACAAATGAGCCCCAAGCAATGTCTAAATCTGACTCATTGTTTCCCATTTCAGACTCTGAAAGATCCCAACCTGTCAGCAAGGAAAGACTTCCAGAGGGAGGCAGAATTGCTGACCAACCTGCAGCACGACCACATTGTTAAATTCTACGGAGTGTGTGTAGACGGAGACCCTCTCATCATGGTGTTTGAATACATGAAGCATGGAGACCTCAACAAATTCCTCAGGTCAGTTTTTTCATTGAAGGGTCGGTCAGTTTACCCATAATACACTAGGATAGTGCTGGCTAAGCAAATTAGACAGTAAATACAGGATAATTGTAATGGTAATCATAATAACTACATAGCACTATATAATGATTTAATTCAAAAAACCCAAGGTTGCTTTACCGTGTAACAAATAAACAAAGAGGGAGAAAACACAGCCACACTGAAGGCTCTGTCAACGAAGGTCTGTAGTCAGGTACAGGGAATCAAGACCAGTGTCAGAGGAATCCAGGGTCTAAGATGAAGTTTATTGGTGGAGAAGGTTGGACAGGTACTGGGGTGTGAGGGCACGAAGGGATTTGTACTGTACGTGAGGAGGAGAAGTTTGTAAGAGATGTGGAACTTGACCAGAAGCCAATGGAGGTGGATGAGGGTGGGGGTGATGTGCTGCCAGGGCTTGGTGTGTGTGAGAACCCTGGCAGCTGAGACTTTCACACACTGGAGCCTGTCCAGGACATTGCTGGGCACCCGGAACAGGACTCTGTTGCAGTAATCCAGTCGGGAGATGATGAAGGCCTGGAGGAGTGTCTCCACAACAGTGTCTGAGAGTGAGGGGCAGAGTCTGGCAACGTTTTTGAGTTTGAAGAAGGCAGACGTAGCGATATTCTTGATGTTTGACCAGAAGGAGAGGGTAGAGTCAAGGATGGCACCAAAGTTGTGGACTTCAGGAGATGGAACAGCTGTCCACATGGAGAAGGAAGTCACCAAACTTCCGGAGCAGCGCCTTGAGGGCCACAACCATGGCCTTTGTTTTTTTGCTGTTTCATCAGGTTGATTGTCATCCAGGTTTTTATGGCATGGAGGCAATTGACCAGATACAGCATAAAGTATATGAACAGAAGGAAGCAAACAACACTGAGTGAAAGCCTATTTCTCTGTGAATGTGTATGCGTGCAACCCAGGGGCTTTTTCACTCAAAGTGCTGGTCGAAGCAACCAGCATGTAAATGTGAAACTTCAAAAGTTGGAGAAAAGTAAATTTCTTTTGTCAAATCCCTGCTGCTGATACAATATCCAGCTAACTTCACTGCTTTGTGGTTTAGCAAACATGAGTGCTTTAGTGCTTTTGTGCTGTAATGTCAGACCGTACCGGGGGAAGTGACCTCTGATAAGCCTCAACAAATGCGACACGATGCTCGTACAGTGAGCACTTTGGTAATGGGAAGCTTCACTGGAGTTGATGTCAGTGCAAAGGAGGAGTCAGGGATAGAAGTGTGCTATTTCAAACACATTGACAGCAGCAGTGTGTGTGTGTGTGTGTGTGTGTGTGGTCTACATTGTTTTTGAAGCTTGAGCAATAGTTGAAAAGATGACATGTTGCGATTGAGTGTGTGTGCGTGTGTGTGCATGTGTGCGTGTGCGTGTGCGAGTGTGTGTGTGCATGTGTGGATTCAAGACTGCGTGAAGACTTTCTGTTGGGAAATCATTCCTGAAATGAAAGGCAATGTCGCGAATGATGAAATTCTTTCATGCAAGGTGCAAGATGTGGCTGATTTTTGGTCTATTGGTCCTGTTGGTCACATTTAACAGATGAGATGTGCAGGGAATCAACAGGAGTGAATAGAGGATTAATGTGCAGGTCGATCTCAGCCCTCACATAAACCCAGAGTGTGGCCTGCGCTCACTTGGCCAAAGCTAGACATGTGTGAAGTCCAGTAGAGAGACAAAAGGATGTGAAAAGTACAGAAAATCTCCTTACAGTGGGTCTGAATTATGACATTTGCACATTATAAAGCAGAGAACATTGAATTGCACCAAAAGTGAAAGCTGGAAAAAGAAAGGCAGGCTAAGAGACAGTGAGATAGCTGTAGTTATACCTGCACGGTGCCTGTAATTCACAGTGATGAGAGCAGCAGAAATGTCTTACAGGAAATGAGTTCTTCAGTGTCACCCAGAAATGCTAAGCAGGGGAAGAGCTCTCAACCCACAGTTAAATTGTTTTGGTCAATGTGTGATTTACAGTGCCTTGGTGACGGCCTTGAATTAAAGCACTGACAGGCCTGAATACATAAAAGAGTTGCAGAAAGCTGCTTTAAAAGTACTGAAAGGACACGTAACAGTTACATAATTAATGATAAAAAACAGTCCAGATACTTAACACTTCATTATTGCAATTAAAGCTGATTGAGTACTTGCAGATTGTGGTTAATTTGTTCATTTTTCTCAGAGTCTGTCTTGATTAAGCCAAATATTCTCAATAGGTAGACCAGCACTGCCAGGACACGATGCTGTCAAGAGCTTTAAAGGGTGTGTCAAGGTTGTAGTATGCTATACAATAAAGGCCCTTTTCCGCTAGCACAACTCAGCTCGACTCACCACATACAGCTCTACGTGTTTTTTTTTCACTTTTCCGCTAGTATCTAGTACCTGGTATCTGCTACTCTTTTGGTATTGCCTCAGCCCAGGTTCCAAGCGAGCTGAGGCAATAATAAAACGTGACGTACTGACTGCTTTCCACTGATTGGCCAGAGCGTTGTCACTGGAAGCGTCGCAAGCATGACATCCAACAGAAGAATCAAACCCGCTATTTTTAAAACACACCAGCAACAGCGCCCACTGATTTGTACTGAGACCGTTTTTATTCTTTCACATGAGTTAAATGGCTGCTGTGCAGAAGACCACACTGTGGTCCATAACCGAGGTGCAGACGAGTGTGTTTGGAGCTGATGAGAGCATCGAAAAAAGAGAGCAAGACGATGCAACTGTAGCAGCCGTGCTATGACGACCCCACCCACCTTGAGGAGGTACTATGAAGTACCCACCTGTAATGGAAAAGGACCTAAACCGAGCTGAGTAGAACTGTAACTGTATAGTGGAAAAGGGGCATAAAGGTGCTTTACTAAAGCTACATCCAGTGTTGAAGCAAACTTATAGAGCAACAAACACAGCTGTCTTCTAACAAATGAAAAGTTGAATTCATGATACAACACACTCCGCTCTCTTAATTCAGTCAACTGTGGTGATTTACTACTCTAGGTTTTGATTCCTGATTGGTTAGTTCACAGAGGTTTTGACCCTTCTTTATTTGTGTGACAATTAATCAATCACTGATAATAAACATTTTTTATCCTGTAATTACCACTTTTCATCACAGTGACCACATCAGCAAAAAATAACAGTCTCACTTTAACTCAGAGACCAGAGAACTCATTCAACTCTCATCCATTCATCAAACCAATCAACTTAATTCACTTTGTAATGCAGAGCCCATGGCCCAGACGCCATGATCCTGGTAGACGGCCAGCCGCTGCAGTCCAACGGAGAGCTGGGTCTTTCCCAGATGCTGCACATTGCCACCCAGATTGCCTCAGGCATGGTCTACCTGGCCTCCCAGCACTTTGTCCACAGAGATCTGGCAACCCGCAATTGCCTCGTGGGCAATGGCCTGCTGGTCAAGATTGGAGACTTCGGCATGTCCAGGGACATCTACAGCAGTGACTACTACAGGGTAAGACCTCAAGATCCTTATTCTGCTTGTCATTTGTTACCAGAATTATCTGTTGTTATGTGTCTCTCAGTGCTGAGAACTAGACAAGTGTCACTGTGATTAACATGAGAAGGATCTATTCTGTTTACACACCTTTGTCCCCCACCATCTTCAAAAGTAAAAATCCTCCATGAAAAAATCTGCACTTTGGTACCTGAGCTGAAGGCTGTCACCATGCTGTTTCCTGCGTGTCAGTCCTGAGACTATCCTGTGTAAGAGATCACACATCACAAAAAGTTAATTTTACATGTGGATGTTCTCAATGCTTTTGTCTTGGTTTCCGACTTGGTCCAGAACAGCCTCAAATGAATCAATAAGTCCTCTGATGCTGCGGACTAAAAAGATGTGGCCAAGGAGTGAAGAAAGTTTCCCTGCTCCTGTGTCTTTTTATTTATTTTTTTGTCATTTTGTTTCTCTTTTCTCACCTAAGGAGACTCAGCAGCTCCCCTTCCCTCCCCAATACACCCCCAAACCCCCAAACCAGACCTCATACATTGAGGCAAGTATGTGGGGTAGGAGATGAGCCTGCTGAGCCTCTGGCTTGACGCTTAGAGGCTTGTTTATATAGCTTTCGATTCATGTCCTCTGTACTGTTTAACACGATTAGCAACTCTGAATGCTGCAAACCAGGCTCCACCAGCTGGGCTGAAGAATTTAGCATTTTGCTGAATAAATAAGTGGATATTATGGAGTGATGGCTGCTATAGATCTAGCTCCTTGAAACAAGCTTGTGAAATGACTTAGGGTGTGTCTAATTCGTTTTTTCCAACATGACAGCCGGGCAAGTTCAGACTTTGCTGGGGGCAACGCCAGCAGTTGTGAAGTACTAGCCTGCTGGGTGAACATCTCTGCACACATGAATTAATAAGTTGGGACTTATGAGCAAGATCTATTTAGTGTTTAGCACAAGGCTCCTGTATACACACCATATTTGCAGCATTTATATAATTTAAGCCTGAATATGTATTGTTCAGTGCAGGTTGGGGATGTGGTTGAGTGCGTATCAGTATAATCAAGCTTACTAACTGTTTTGGCCCTGGGTGGATATAGAAGTGTCAGGTTGGTAATGAGGTGAGGATGTTGCAGTGGGAGCAGAAGATCATTACTCTGACTTTATTAAAAACAGTCATGCATAATTCTGTTTAAAGATCTATGAGTGCAGCGCAGAGGCAGAGGTTGCAAGCTGCGCAGACCAATATGACACTTCTAACAACAAACATTTGTACATTTCATACATTGTTGTAGTCTGACTCTGAAGTCAGTTTCACACAGAATTAGATTTTGTGAAAATATTTAAATTACACTGTATCACAGACCTTTCTCTTGCTCTGAGACATGACAGTTGTAAAATATAATATTCAAAGCTTATTGTGGGATTAGCATAAAGGCTACATAAATACTCCACTTACAGACTGAAATACTTATTAAAAACTATCTGGTGGAGAATAATTGGGCGTTTAGACACTGGCAGCTTCTAGCCGGCCAGTGTCTTTGTAACCATGTCAGATCTTGTTTCAAACCTTGCACATGGGTTGTACAGATTTTACAATATCATGTCTCCCTGTTTCTGTGATATAAGTGTGAATACATGAATTGTGTGACCACATAGTTGTTGCTTGTGCACACTGTAGCCAGAATGGGATTTTTGACTTGTGGCATTCAGTTCTGGTCTTTACTTTTAAAGTTGGTTTTATCAAGTGCAATGAGTGTTTATGTTTAAATACATACTGTAGTCGCTACAGCCATGTAATCCCTGCCTCTCATGACATACTGTAGTTGCAGAAGTTAAATGTCATTTCTTCATCATCAGTTCACAACAGAGCTCTGACTTTGATTTTTGGTACTGTGAAACATGAAAACCTCTGCCAACAGAACACTGGTCTAGAAAATATTTAGGATTGGGCAGTGTTTGTGATGCCAGTTACGTATATGTATTATTGGCCTTGGCCTCCCTATTAACATTTCCATTCATGTCCTCTCATACTGTTCAGCACAATTATGATTCGCATAATGTTTGCTTCTGAAAAATGCAGCCAAGTCATATATTTCATGCCAGTGAAATTAACACAGCTTCAGGTATACGAGTGGGTGTTTAGCTATTTGGAGACAGAATTAGTTTGTGAGGCAGAATGTTCTGTTATTTTATTTTAGTCAGGAAAAAAATAAATTAACCTGAATACAGCAGCTTTATTTTATACAAGGTGTGTCAGGATACAGCCTGTAAATAGTAATGAGAGATCACCTCAGAACATTAGACAGGGCCTTTGACATTCAGTTAAGATGATCATTGGATGATAGGAAAGGCAAGGCAAGTATATTTGTATACCTCATTTTTACAAACAGTCTGTCTCATAGGGCTTTACATGGCATCACAGGAGCATCCTCTGCCCTTAGACCATTATCAACTAAGGAAAAACTCCCAAGAAAATCCTTAACAGGGAAAAAATGGGAGAACTTCAGGGTGAGCAACGGAGGAGGGATCCCTCTCCCAGGAGGGACAGACCTGCAATAGATGTTGTGTACAGACAGAAAAACAGTTTACAACATGGAATATGGGAAAACATGGAAATGGAATTGTTCAGCTCATGTACAGAACGGTGGAGAGGTGGAGCCTCAGAATAATGACCGCTGTCGTCATCCTGTTTACTTGTGCCATTATGACAACCAGTATGACTGTGGGTGTGCTGGGCAGTTTCACACTGGACATATTAAGGGACTGGACACTGGACAACAAGAGACAAATTGGTTCCTTGTCTTGACTCAAAGAACAGTTTTCTTTATTGACAGGCAGATACTGCTCAACTGGAAGATTAAATGGTCCAGTTGATTGTTTGCCTCAGAACAGTTATAAGCCTGTATAAGCATAATGAGTTAACTCTTCCAAGGACAGACAAAGGGAGTTGTTGGCACATTAAGGCCATTACCAGGACAGAGGAAGTGTGTGAAAGTGAAATGTAGAGTAAATTAAGAAGATGCTCTGGAGTAAAATACCTACTTGTTACTGCAGTGCCCCACACAAGCAGTATTTATAAGTGGGAAACCAGTGAGGGATCATGTCCTTGACCCCATGCTTAAGTCTCCAAATGTGAGTCAGACTATTTCCCACAAACTCTCATGTTTGCAGCATGGCACACAAAATGGTTTTAGCCTCTATAGCGGGGTTACACAATCTTAACTAGCTTAACCAGAAGCACATTTGTCCTTGTTAGTTAACAAGCGATGAACACTTTCATCACAGGTAGAGTTGATCTTTATTTGGAGAAAAAAAAAGTCTTTTTGAGTGTTCAGTGTTTTCACTTCCTTTCTGAAACATACGAACATTTGTAATGTGGGTACCCTTTGGAGTATTTTTCATGTTGAAAGGATCCAGTGGATGTGATTCAGGCATCTGACCAGTATGCCTCCTGGGCACCCTCCTTTGGAGGTTCTAGGGGCCTGTCAAACTAGTACAAGACCCCCAGGGTACACCCAGAACTCGCTGAAGGAATTACATATCCCATTTGGTCTGGGAACACAGTTGGATCCCCCAGGAGGAGCTGTAAAGCATTGCTCCAGACAGGGATGTCTGGAATACTCTGCTTATTAGCTGCCACCATGACACAACCCCAGAAAAGCAGAAGTGGATGGATGGATGGATGGATGGATGGATGGATGGATGGATTATACTGTTACTAATTAGCAGGTATTGATGTGTGCATTCATCATGCCTGGCTTGTTAACTTAGCTCATTAACTGGCTAATTAGCCACCAAGTTAATTAGCCTTAAGTTAGCCTGTGAGCATGATGCACAGGTAACAATGCTAACTGGATTTTATGCTTGCCATGGAATTGCAACCAAAGTCTCAGCTCAACACTTTTTGGAGGCAAAGTCGGGCACTGCCATATGGCTGAGGGACAAAAGCTATGCCCATCTTGGTGATCTAAACATACACTCTCTCTGCATAAGAGTCCAACCACATTACACTCCTCACTCACAGGTGAAAAGACCCAGCTTATGGCTTCATGTAGTTAGACCACACCCACAAATAGAAAAACATGAAGACATTCATTATAAAACAACTTTGCTTTATTTACTCAGCAGCAGTTGCCTGTGTATGTCTAAAAACCTAAACAGTCTGTGTGATTACAATGAGCTGAATACATGTGAAGAAAAGAGCAAATAAACCATGCAGTGAGCATGTATTAGGGAGAAGTCAGAGGAAGGTGTTTCAGTCAAATGTTGGTTCCTTCTATCAAACTCTGTTGAAGTTATTGAGGAAATTTTAGGCGGTTGAATTATTTATTGAATAATTTACAGATTCAGCTCACATACTCACAAGCACATACACTAACACTCTGCAGTAAGAAAAGCGTGAACAGTTCTTGCAAATCTGTATGTTGGATTAAGCATAAACTGGAGACATGGTTTGTAAATAGTGACAGTGTCAGCTTGAATTTGGGGTGTAGCTTTTCTGTGGCGTGCCTTGTGTGAAGCTGCTGTTCTGTGCGTTGTGATAGCATCAGTGGCCGCCTACACAGAGGAATATTGACAGAGCCCAGAGATGAGGAGCTCCTAACTGTATTGGACACTTTCCCTGTGCTGAGTGATTATAAATAGCAGCACCCTGCCAAGAACACAATCCTCCCATCACTGAATACTTGTATTGACACTCACTGCCCTCTGGGACTCCCAAGACACTTTACAGCAGAGGGGAACAACTTCAAGATAGATATGAGTATTGTCCTTAATCACATCTATCTGTCATATCCCTCTGCAATGAATATGTTTTTGCAATGTTTTCTTTAAAAGACTCAACTGAAGAACCTGCACAGGTAGCACCACTGTCTGTTGTGTAGGAGTCTTACACCAGCGGCTCACAGAATATCAGGCAACATTTTCCTGAGTTGAGAGTGAAGCACTGAATTATGCATGTTTGGGTA
The DNA here is from genome assembly GCA_021432705.1 of Caranx ignobilis. Classification (NCBI taxonomy): domain Eukaryota; kingdom Metazoa; phylum Chordata; class Actinopteri; order Carangiformes; family Carangidae; genus Caranx; species Caranx ignobilis. The sequence goes on from MU270012.1 coordinate 36,593,036, forward strand.
TGTATAAATGACAGTGAATACTCTAAAGGTGTCTATGTGTTAAAGGTGCAATAAGGCAGATGGAGTGAAGAACTGATTTTTACCAGGGATGTCTCAGCAGCAGCAAAGCCAGGGGGGACTCTGTCAAGCTGCCAGTCTCAAATATCAGTGTTAGATGTGTTATTTTCTCACAGTGTAATAACAGCTTTCTTTGTATTGCATGTCCCTTTTAATACAGAAATGAGAGTGGTATTAGTGAGATAGGCATTGCAGTAGAGCTGATGGCTTTTGACAGCTAATTTCCTTCTGTCATTTTTCTCATAATAACCAGTTACATTTGTACAATATCCATTTGATTATTGGTTGAATTCAATTTCTGGCATCATGAAAAACACTCCAGTAAAGTTTTACAATGAGTTTCCTGAAAGCTCCAGGTACTGTGCAAGATTTGGTGCAATATTTGCCTTCAAAGCAACTCATTACAGCCAGCTTATGAACACTGACATATATACAGTATGTTCTTGTCAGAGGATAAGGAGCAGAAGTTTACAGTTTCTACTCTGTTGCTTGAGAATATTAAACACTCTCCATACTTTTCTCCAGAGATTTGCTTGCAGCCCGAGTGTTTTCATTTAGCAACGGGATTGTTTTGTTCATGTCAAATGAGTGCAACACTGTCTGAATGTAAAGCAGGATTGTGCTAGGAAAAATATGTGTCCAGATAACCTTAGGTTAAAACAAGGCAACAACAATAACAACCTTACCCATACATTTTGGTTATAGAATAGATATAATACATTTTGAATCCAGCTTCTTCATTTTTGAATCCAGGACTAATGACTATCAAACGCTGTAACAATGTTATAATCTAATATCTCAGTTTCAAGGACTCGATGTTCTTTGTGACTCTGCCAGGAAGCCTGTGCTTACCTGCAATGCTTTGCTTTGAAGAAAAATGGTCCCCAGGTTTGTACTGTTTCAAGGATCAAAAGACGCTCCTCTGCTGCATTATTTATCAAGCACAAGCTCCTCAAAACTGTATGTAGCTTGGTGCTAATGAGTACACAGGCCATATTTATTACAGCTGCAGGAAAAAAGTCTGTTTTGCCCCTTCCCATTGGTCTTGTTTTTTTGTCCTCTCTGTCTCTCTCTCTCTCTCTCTCTCTCTCTCTCTCGTCTCTCTCTCTCTCTCCCAGCAGTCACACTGCTGTCTTACATGATAAGTCTTATGGAGTCATAAATCTGAGGAATGGAGATGCTGCCATTGACCTCAGAGGACGCCTGTGACTTTAGAAAGTCCAGTAAATGCTGTTTGTTCATTCTCTGGAACTAATTCAGCTTTTTGAGAAATATGCTTAGTCGCTTTGTCTGGTGAGAGTTTGATGTGAAAATTGATACCACTTTGATGATTGTCTATTAAATATAAAGATACCACCTGCAGTTTTGCTTAGCATAAACACCAGCTGCAGAGGGGAAGCAGGTAACCTGGCTTTTTCCAAAGGTAATAAAAACTGATTTCCAGCATATCTGCAGGTCTAATATCAAATTAACATTCTGCATCTTGTTTTTTTAAATGGTACAAAAACATGTAATATCAACAGGTTGCAGTTTTGTCAGATATTAGACTTTTCTTGGTTCAAGTCTTGTCATCTTGTTGCCAGGCAACCCACGGAGAAAAAGCCAGTAGTCACAATTCAAAATGCATTATTATATTAAGGATAATAATATTTCAATAGTTGTTTCTTTCGGTAGCCTGCAAAGGTTAACAAAATTACAGTAGAAAATTACACATAACACATTAAGCATTTGGCTTTAGGCTGATTTTGTTCAATTTGCTTCATGTTAAGATAAGGTAATGGGCTGCTGGTTTAAATCCTGCATTTGACCAAGAGCCGAGAGAGTATCAAAGTATCAGCTAACTGTCAGTGAGAAAACCGGTAAGTGTAACACCGGAGATGTCAACTATCACTTTAATTCTATTTCTACACCACACGATGACTTTTATTTTAACAATAGAAAACTCTCTGCTACTTACTGTCACAGGTGACAAAATTTAAAAGCACGACACAGGGCAGTACTGCTGGTAATTTTAGGTTCAGCCCACAATTACAAATCAACACTAATGAGCTACACATTGCATTGTAGTGCAAGCTAAGTACAGAAAGTGTGAATGTGAAATTGCATGATTGCAACAATGCAACAATGTGTGTGTGTGTGTGTGTGTGTGTGTGTGTGTTTGTGTTTTGAAAACCCTCAGAAACTTTCACCACCCACTGGCATGCAGCGGCCAGAGTAGATACCACTTTATCTCCACTTGGCAGCAGCGCAGCAGGTAGAAACCTAATGGACATCATAGCCTCTAAAAGTGAACTTGTGTTCGCTGCTGTTTGAGCTGGGAGAGCAGAGATATCAGCATGGTTAGAGCTGGGAGAGAAAGTGTGTCTAGATGGTTATCAAGGCCCTTTAAGATGTCTGGGGCCTCCCAGGGCTCCCTCTAGGCCACGGAGCGCCCATCGAAGAGCCCAACTGGGCCAGTAATCTATCCCCCTGCCATGCTGCTGTGCTCTCCACGCCGTTAATCCAATCACTCCCCTGCCACGGTGGGACAGGCAGAGCACTAATCCAGTTTACACAGCAACAAAAAAAAGCCCCAGACTCATTCCTCACTCCCCGCAGAACATTGCCAGCTTCTCGATATGACATTGAGTGAGAAAGATGAGGATAATTACAGGGGCAATTATTTTATTTTTATTATGTGTTCAGCCTTTTTTTTTTCTTTTTTTCCCCTCATGTTCCAAGCTAATTGCCATGGCCTTGTCACAAAAACCCAAGGTGATAGCACACAGTCATTTGGGAAGTAGAGAGTCAGCCAGTTTTAATGCCCCTCGCCACTGCAGCGGCGGTTAAATCATTAGTATGCATCTGATGAGGTTTAGCCTTGCGTGCAATGGGCAGGGTGGACCTCAGATAAGTCATTTAGACTAACAGGAACTTAATTAATTCTGTTTAATCTTTATAAAGCTCCACGGGGGGATAGATTGGTATACAGCCCCTTACCAACTCCTTCACCTCACTTTCAGCCCACCTAGCTTGGCTCGGCCCAGAGGTTTTACACAACAGGGGCAACTGGTCTCGGCATCAATATTGGCTTATGTTGTGTACTGTACTAAAATGTGTCATGTCTAATGAGACCAGGTGGCGTATAAGTCAGTATTCATTTGGCCATTAGCTTGCAATGGAACAGTGGTAAATGAGGTCTGGGGTGAACAACTACTGCCAACCCTCCTGGATGCCACAAAATCTACTACAAGACTGTCAATAAATAGTGTGTGTTCCAACTGTAGAGAGAGGAACCTTATTCGAAACCCATCTCAAATTTATGTTTACCTTAATTACTGCTTTATCTGTCCCATCACTGAAGAAAAACAGCAACAGCTTTGATTGTTCTTCCCTGGCTGCGGTGGTGGATAATACTTGTTTAAGCTGGAGAGTGATCTTGCAGGGAGGGGCATCGAAAAATTAGGAGCCAAAAGATGTTTCTGTCTTTGAGGTTGTGCTAATACCTCAGATGCCCTTGGGCAAGTTATAGAGAGGCAGAATTATGACTGGAGAATCCGGGTAAAATGACATAAAGGGTTCTTTCCTCGCTTTACAACTCTACACTGAGATGCAGTTGAGAGGAGCACTTAACCCCTCATGGGATTAGCATTAAATTGTGGTCATACCAGGCGCCTCTGAGGTGTAAATGTGTGTAAATGTATTTATGTGAAGCGGGATGGGGCTGAAAAATAAGTGCAGGCTCAGCAACCCCTCTCCGGACTTTGAGATAAATGGAAAAGCATTTTTCAGAGAAGTTTTTAAAACAGTGTGCTCAAGATTCAACATAATGACAATTTGCAAATCAGTCAGAACAAATAGGGAATCAAAGTCTGTGAAGTGATTTTACTTTTGATATTTGTTAAAGACAAATTTTAAGGTCATTTTTTTAGTTCCACTTGTATCGAAGGACTCATTCATAGAGACAAAAGAGTTAAGGAATGATGATAGTATGAAATTGAATTTTCTCAGTGAGGGGAAACAGAGGGAAGTGAGACGATGCCCTTCATTTGTTTTTGCTGAAACACCAAAAAGACCAAAAGCTGGATATTCAGGAGGTTAATGGTGTGTGATTTTGAATCACAGTCAGCATTTAGGTGTTGTTGTAGAAACTGCCTCTAACAGTCTTGTTGACCTCCAGGCCATATATACAATAGTGATTTGTGTTTAATGTATGGAAGGCATACAACGTTATGGTTTTACTGTGCAGTGAAGGCAATACACCAGACACATTTATTAACTCTTTCAAGATACCCGAGGCTTTACATGAGAAATAAAGTGAAGAACTGGGAGAGGATATGAAGTGTCTTGAGGTTTCCCCCAGTGAGAGGGCAGGTTGTCCTTGTGGAAGTAAAAGTAAGGGTTATGAACCATTTAGTTCTCCACGGCAGTGTCCTTGGGTCTCTGAGTTTTGATGTGACATTAGCATCTGATTGATATTAAAGGTTGATTCTTTTTAAAGTAGTTCTATAGATTGCAGGGGACTATCGACTGACTCCTGCATTGTGTCCACAAGTGTTGAATTCAATAGTTTGTCCTTGTATTTCTCAACTTTGTCAAGATGAAGACATCATTATTAAGTGACATGACCTGTCTAAAATGCTCTGTGACTGTAACATATCTAGCAAAGAGCTACCGATCAGTGAACCGTTGCAGCAATGTCATTTACACAGCAATATTTATCTTCAGTCAGACCAAAACAGATGCTTTGTTGGCGATACCTCTGGTATCCCTTCAGCCACAGCTCCCACCTCCCTCCCAGCGTGTTCCCAGAGAGGTGAAGCAAAGTTCAATGAAAGTGGTCACTAACACAACAAGAAGCACTGAATAGAATTACCCTCTATACACGAGGGCCAACAAAAATGATCTGGCCTCAACCATTAACCCAAACAAGCTTCGCTGTGATATTCTAACCAGGCAGGCGTTGATTTAACCATCTAGTGATATGTGATATGTGCTGTCCGATCAGGTTTCATGGCCATCAGTCCATGGCCAGTCCACGTGTGCTCTGGTAGTATGGTTTTCCGTATTTAAGGTATTTTTAGTAGAAAAATGTGGTTTCTCTCATGGAGGAAAATCTGGAAGGTCTTTCATCTGAACGCTGTATACTGCACTGTGTCATCTCACATGTGGGCGATGACTGTGTTTACAAATGTGAGGAGCACCAGCAGTTTAAAGAGGGACTCAGAAACACACACAGCCAGAATAACTCCCATACCAAAGAACAAAGAAGCTCAGATTACAACACATACTGACAGTGTGTAACATCCTTACGCAGAAGTTGTTTGTTGCTTTATTATGGGATTAAAATATCATCTACAGAATCTTTAGAATATCTATAAGATTTATCTGCTGCCTTTCTAGGAGATGTGTGTGACTGTATTATGGAAACAGGAGGTAATTAGTAAGACTTTTGTTTTGTTTTTTCCATATTTAAAATGCCATGCGGTGCTCATAGCTGAGGGCACACAGATGTTGGAGCTGATAAATCGAGTTGGGCGCCAAGCTTATTATGAATGAATGAGCGAATAAAATGAATGTGGTCCTGCTGACGTATAGAGCGGAAACTGTGTGTGTGTGAATACAGCTACAAGCTTAGAGGATGTCCCAAAGATGATTTCAGAGCGACTGGGTGACTTCATCTGAAATAGTCTCATGCGTACAATGGATGGATGGATGGATGGATGGATGGATCAAGGAGGCATGTCTCATGCTGCAGAAGAAACTCCCCTGACTTCAGGACAGAAATTCTCAAAGGAGAAAAAAATCCACCTAGCTGTTATCTTGACAAAAATGTCAAGATAACAGCAACAAAAAAACAGAGCCAGATAAAGACAGTACTTAGTGACTACAACAGATTCCATGCATGTCAGTGGTGTTAGAAAAAAAATAATTAAAAAAAAACATTGTGGAACTTAAAAATATATAATTTTTTAATTCGTTAATTTGTCATCAGGTAGGAGTCATACCTGCACTAGAGGTAATTTCTTGTCAGCCTACCCAATCAATAATCAACTCATAGGACCTGCAGGTGAAAAGTCACCTGGCACATCACAAGTGACAAGCACTTCTATTCGTTCAGCATGTAATCTGATATATATTAGGCTCTCTTTGCCTAAATACACGCTACAAGCTTATATACTGAATATTTACTTTAATATTTACTCAATATTAAAAACCATATTTAAAACTTAGAATACATATGTATGTATGCATTTTAAATTATGTATATACATAAACATTTTTTTTATTGTATCAGTTTCATTTTTATTCTTTAGATTATATACCACATAAGTCATTTTTCAGACATTGTCTGCATTTAAAGGAGACATATTCTGCCCCTTTTCCACAAATTAAAATAGTTCCCAGGTGTCTTAAAGACATGTCTGTGACATGCTTTGGTCAAAGTACCTCAAGGATCAAACATCACAGCACTCTTTTCATCCGCTCAAAATAGCGCTGTTCAGAAAGGCCTGTTTCAGTGTCCTGTCCCTTTAAATGCAGATGAACCACTGCTAGCCCTGCCCCACCCCCTTCTACTGGTACCAGGTAGGGGTGGTATTATGCAAATTAGAAAACTAATGACATCATTGTTGGACAACCTTGGGAACAGCTTGAAAAACCACATGGATTTCAACCTGTGGAGCCTGACAATTACAGATTTTTTTGTCAATTCTCACATTCTGGGTGGCAGAAGGCAAGACAAACACCCAAATATATGTTAAAGAGCCTTCAAAAAGTGATATTTCCATAATATGTCTCCTTTAATGTGAGACACTAATCCACCCATTAGATTTTTTATATATGCAAAACCAAAACACTTTTATTTTTAGTGCAACTGTGACACGAAAAAAGCAACCATGACTATATTTCAAAATTGAATATGCTTACTACTCATGTAGTCAGCTCATTTGCCATCCCATGATCAAAGAAGACTGGTCTCATGAAAACATGCAGCTGTATGTGAAGTTGAAAATGCTGTAAATGAAGATATTTTTTGTGTGATTCTCTCAGGAAGAGAAACAAAGTAGCGAACAGTAACAAAGGAAAGCCTGCCATGACTCCAGCGCCAGCAGACTTCACATCAGTTCACAGCAGCATGTTAATAACATCGTCTGTCGAAGTGTACTTGGACTCCTGAGCTTCACAGTAATCACTGTAATTAATACTGTCCGAGGATTCTAGGCTGAAACTTGCAATGCTCATTCCTTTCACACACACACACACACACACATATGCACACACTCATTCACACATCAGTCTTGTCCAGCTCATCACCGCCATGATTAAAGCACAGCCACTGACATGAATGGGAAATAGATTTTAAAACAATGCCTGCTAATGGAAGCTGAGCGCAAGAATGATTAATGGATGATTGTTTAATTGATTAATATCCAGCCTTAGAGGGTTTACAGTAAGGGAGACTTCATTTCACGTTCTGCTGGTTTGCAGACATTAACACCCCTACAGCTGATATTTCCTGCGCCTCAGTTGCTACACTGCTTCATGTGAACCTCATGAATGCAGACGGTTTGTATTTTGGTGAGCATCTCCATCTGTGCAGATAAAACAGAATTCAAACATTCATCTTTCAACAACTTTATCATGAGAGTCCAAACTTGCAGACATTTGGCAGTTTTCTTAACCCCTTGATAGAAACAGTCATGTATTGAAAATGATTAGAACACGTTTAGTTTCCTGCATTGAGAGCTTTTCATTCTCTACTTAATGCTGCAGAAAAGAGACCACAGATTGCTATTTTTCATCAAGAACAAAGGGGCGGTTTAAACCTCAAGAATTTCACATTCAATGATTCAATGCATACAGAGCAGGTGGCAGATAAGTCAGCATTTTTCTCTATCACATCACTGTCAACATCCAGCAGCACGGCACACATTCATGAGATGTTAAGCTCGTCCTATCAGTTACATACAAGGACAGTTAATCCCCCGGTGCCTGGGAGTTGTGTTGATGACTAAATTTTCTAATCTGTGTTTTAGCGGCTTCGTTTCTTTTTGCATGAAACATCTTTTCTCTTCTCCTCAGGTTGGAGGACATACCATGCTACCTATCCGCTGGATGCCCCCCGAGAGCATCATGTACAGGAAATTCTCCACGGAAAGCGACGTCTGGAGCTTTGGCGTCATCCTGTGGGAGATCTTTACCTATGGGAAGCAGCCTTGGTTTCAGCTGGGTAACAATGAGGTACAAAGAGCCTGAAGCTTGTAGATAAACTTCCACAAGATACATTGCATACTGTATATATTGGCGAAGACTGCGCTGCAGGCCTCTGTGTATACATTGAAAGTTGCAGGTTTTCCAGCAGCAAATATTGAAATCTTCTTATCCATTCTGAGTAAAGGTGTTCGTTGCAAACACATAAAAACAGTATACTCAATTGATCTGTTGCTATTAAAGAGGAAAGAGGTTGGACAGTCTTGAATAGATGGCCTTCCCTCACTGAGCATTTCGAGTGAGAAAATACTCCACTACGCTTTAGTCAAAGGGAAAACACGAGCTCTCCAACAGCAGATTTAAATGAACATTACCATTTTGGATCTTAATCTACTACCTCATGTTGTTTCTTTTCTCTCTCTGAGACTCACACTGGCCCAACGAGGTGATAAATTGATGCTGCTTTGCCACCAGACAAGATGCTGCATTACATAATACCCATGATTGGTTTGTTTTTTCATTGGAGCCTCTGCTTTGAATCAATAAAATTCAATTAGGATTACTCTTGTAAAGCGAGCATATTGAGAAAATTAAATTGACCTAAAAGAATAACCTGGCATGTTGCGTGAGCAGCACTTATAAATATTTCAATTGAAACATCAATATGTTCTTGGGCTTGACACTTTTCTATGTATTTTTATTCTATTTCATTTCAAATGAAACACTCAGCTGATTAGAGTACATTACCAAAACCTTATCACAATGTAATGAGATGAGTACAGTAGCTTTTCATAGCTGAAAGTCTTCAGGTGGTGTTAGATTAGAATATTGTACTTATTAGTCAGTTATTCATATACGTCTAACACATTACACAGTGATACATTATTCCAACAATTATAATTGGGCATTGGTGACAATGATAGATTATTACCTGGGTGCTGTATGAACCAGGAGCCATCTTGTCCACCAGGTGCCGCAGGTCCCACCACACTCCTGCATGGAGCTGCACAACTGATGTTTACAAGTGTTCAACCCAACAAAAGAAAATGTTATTGTACAGGAGGTTCCAAAGATATAAAAATATGTGTGAATTGTGGTAAAAGGTTTATAAAATGATATACTAGGCATGGAGAACACAACTGTGCACCCATAAAAAGGTGGACTCAGGGTTTGGATTGTACAGTGTAAGACAGGTGGAATAAGATGATGTAAACAACCTTAAAGCCATTCAAATCAAACAAGTAGCACAAACTATATATCTTATGTACTGTACCTCTGACGCTGCTCCTCCTGCCTGCTGGCTTCTTAGTCGCAGCAACTCACAGTCCAGTCTGTGATGTGGGCCTGAAGCTGAGTATCTTATCTGCTGCTTATCTGTCCATCTGAGGGGCTTGTTAATTTAAGGGGGCTGCAGTCATCTTTGTACTGTGATCATAGGCTCCAGCTGCGATCACAGAGCCAGGGTGGCTAATCACAACCTTTTTTTCGCTATTAGCTAAAGTAATGATATCTGCAGATATACACACCTGATCAAAATTTTAAGACCAGTTGAAAAATTGCAAGAATTTACATTTTGCACTGTTGGATCTTAAGAAGGTTCTAAGTAGTGCTTCAAAATGCAAAAAGAAGAAATGGGAGTGAGACAAAAAAAAAATGAGTAAGCAATTTATTGCAAACAACCATTAAACTGATATATATATATATATATATATATATATATATATATATATATATATATATATATATATATATATATATATATATATTGCATCTACAAAGGATTTACATGACACACTGGTATTCTTTATTATGTTGCCTCTAGCATCAGCACTTTTGGTCTGAGACTCATCCTTTGATGGGCAAAGCCAAATAAAATCTACTGGACAGTTAAACATAAACAGTGTGTGTCTTATATTCACCTTTGCACCTGTTGCCTCAAAGTCGATCCAGCAGTCATATTAGTTTGTGAAGTGCCGGCATGTAGCATCTCCATGCTCACAGTGAGCAGAAGTCGCACAGCTGGGGACAAAATCAAACCAGAAGTAAAACCATATTGACTACACATGAGGAACTAAGTTCCTGATGATCTGTTTGGGGTCCTGGAGTCCCAGGCCCTCTGGAAAAGCAGAATTGAGGAAATTACTTAAGTCTGCTACAGATGATGTTATGCCACATAGCAAAATACTCTTTATCTGTGATATTAATGTGCTTGGTTTTTTGTTTAGTGCTTACAATACTGTTTATACAGTGCTACTGGCTGGAGCAGAAGGTCAGAGTAGTGAAGCAGTGTCACTTTTTCTCTCAAAACAAACATATTTGCTCATTCATAGTCTAATAACATAAAAACTAAAGTATTTCCCTCATGGGTGTTATCTACTGTCTGTACTTTGTTACCACTTCAACCTCTCTCTAATTATTGGCATTTAATAAGTTTAAAAGAAAAAGAAAAACTTGATTTTGCAATATTTTTCCCATCTGTTGGAACCGAAAAAAGGGGAGGTAACAAAAACAACAATACATCAGGGAGTATGTAACCATTTTGACAACAACATGAAACTCTGTAAGATGTGCTGCTAATATAATCATAGTAAATGTTCATTATTTGTCTTAATCTCAACCCCAAACCTGTCGCCATATTTTAATTTGATGACTGACTGGAAATGGTAGGTAGAGGATATAATTACAATATTGCGGTTCGGTAAGTCTGTAATTGAAAGTGCAGGAAAATAAATTGCCAGTGTAGTCTATAAGCACAACCTTGTCTCTTGGTAAGTTGTGAAATGATCAAAGAAGTTTCCACAGGTTACAGTTCTGCATTAAAAGACCTGGATTATCTGTCATTTGTGATCATTCATGAATATTTTAAACTTTTAAGCAGTGTGTAAACTGCTGCTGTTGCTGTGATGTGTGCAGCCGTTATTACTGGTTGATTGTAATGTATGTGGGAATTTGTGCAAAGAGGCTCCAAATGCCTTTGCAGGAGCTGAGGCTTTGTCATTGCAGTCTCAAGGCACCCTGTCTGCCAGGTCTGCTGTCCTTTGGTGAGACGATATGACAAACTGAAAATAACAATAGAACAAAAAGAGCAGACTTTCGCTCAGTAAACAGAAGTAACAGGTGGAACAACAGAACAGAATTTTCCCACGGGTTTGCTTTAATGTTTTGCATTGTTTCACTTTAGTTGACACACTTGCATGAAAAAACACAGTAAAATTATATTTATTTAGACACAGGTTTTTAGGTTTTTCATACACTCTTTCAAAAAAATTAGGCTTCAGATAGCAACAGAAGGTGAAATGTTTTGTTCTGGCACCATGGAGTTGTGCTGTCTTGCTTGTAAAAGCATGAAATTGCATGACACTATAATATGTTGCTGTTTTTTTCCCTTGCAGCTGTGTTGGTAATTATTCTACACCTTTAGAAAAAGAAAAGAACAACATATCCAAGTGACCGCCGGTTTATGTGGTGACAATGATAACTGCAAACAAAAAAATAATAACAACAAACAAACCAATTTTTTATTGCAACCATAAAGGTTACACCAATATCCTTTCTCCTGAGTTACAGTGGCCTGGAATTGACATAAATAATCAAGTATAGCTTTCGGATCAACAGTGAGGCATCTGGCTAATTGGTGCACAGGTCCAACAAAGAAATGATCAATCATCCTAGAAGGTGCATCACAAACGTCTACTCTTTTTGTGTAATTGTTATTTTGTGCTGTGGGAAAGAAAACAGAATCCCTTTTCCCATTAATATGGCACAGATTTAAGACCTAATGCATTCGGTTTATTTCTTTCATCTCGGTTTCATTAGTTCAAAGCTCAAAGGACAGTCTGCTCAGTGTCACTGGTTTCTCATTATGAGCAAACCAAAGCAATCAGTCAATGAAAATCGTCTGTCTCACTCCACTGCCCCTCTCTCCTCCACAGGTTATTGAGTGCATAACCCAGGGTCGGGTTCTGGAGAGGCCACGGATTTGTCCTAAGGAGGTCTATGACATCATGCTGGGCTGCTGGCAGAGGGAACCGCAGCAGCGACTGAACATTAAGGACATTCAGAAGGTCCTCTTTGCCATGGGAAAAGCCACACCGGTCTACCTGGACATCCTGGGCTAGCACCAGCCCGTTGGATGGCCCATTCCTCGCCAGACAGACAGATCGACAGAGACATACAGACAGACCGACCCACACGAATCCAGGAATAACCAAACCAACCTGCTCCACTGTCGAAAAACACCTACAAATGTTTGGGAAGGACTTAAGTGCCTGCAACACTTTTGGATATAGTGGATAAAACGTATTCAAAAAAACACGCACTTTTACATTTTGTTTACTTGCGTATAAGATGTACAGGTTTGAAGACTTTTTTTTCCCTCAAAAAAAAAAAAAAACTGCAAAAATACACAAAAATGGAGACAAAAACGGAAGTAATGTGGACTGGCAATTGGAAAATGGCCATAGCTTGATTATATAATAGAGAGAACACGTCAGAGTTCAAATCTATCCTGGGTTTGGTTTTATGAATATATATAGAAATATTACATATATTTTATATTTATTTCTTTTTGTCAAGGTGTTGGAGGGTCTGCCATGCGTTGTTGCCAAGGGCTCGGCCCTGTCCGAAGACATCACCGACAAACTATTGGCAGGGACTTGACGAAGGAAGCCTTACTTGCACTCTGATTGGCCGGCACTCAGCTTTTAATGGGAATTCTGCTTCTGTGGAATAACACTGGATGGTTGGAAAGAAAAAAAAACAACAACAACAAAGGAGCGCTCCAGAGGGAACCTACCCAATCAGACAACTGACAAATCTATTTTAATTTAAAAATAATGTACATATTGTAAAATTCTATGTGTCAAAATTATGTTAACTTATTTTTTTGGATGTTATTTTGGTTCCTTTTCTGACTGTGATCTGGGTGGCTAAACTTTAAAGCTATGGTATTTGTTTTCATCCTAATCTAGAGGGGATTTCTCTTGGGAATTACCTGTGTCAGTGCTGGAAAGTTGTCTTATGTGTTGAAGGTGAACAGCAGTGAATACAGCTTGAAAAGCCCACTGACACTGAATCACAAACTTTGGAGAACGGGGGACTTTGAGCCATGGTTCAACACAACACGTTTCCAAAGAGGTGACGAAGCCTCACATTCACGTTCCAGTTCATTTGCTTTTTTATGGTGAGAGTAATGTGTTGATGAGTAAAATCTTACACCACACCCCTCAGACACACACTCACGCTTTGAGAAACTGTTCTGTCATTTTCAGGCTTTTTGGTGTAAAACTGCTTTTCCACTCTTAAGAAAACGTTTTTGTAACTGAGAGTGTACATCATTTGTTAGACATGCGAGTGTGGCCAACACACACACACACACAGGCTGAGAAAATCTGTAACAAGGAAATGGTTCGACCTTCCTGGAAAATGCACTTATTTAGTTTCTGAGACTTAGATGCCGCTCTCATGATCTGTCAGCTATGACACCGCTGTCAGGAGACAGTCAGCTTAGCTCATCTTAGCTTAGTGTAAACGTTGTGAGTAAATGAGTTCTATCACCTCTAAAATCACTGTTTCAAAAGGTTTTATTTATATGTTTTTAATATATTCTCAATAAAATAGTTTTGGGAGCTCGAGTGAGATCAAGACTTCTGAACTCAGAAAAGATCATTTAGCTTCAGATTTTGTGAATTATAAATCAAATAACAGGGACAAAAAACACTGTTTATTGAATGTTTTAATCTGCCATCAATAAACAGTGTCCATGGCTCAACAGGAGAGTCCATGCTGGGAGTCACAGAAACAGCAGCGCAGGCGAGACGCCAACACTTGTGTTTCAGGTGACACATCTGATTCTGATGTTCAATCACACATAGGGCAGGATAAAGCTTGCTTTGATTGATTTAGTGTAAACAAGCGAAGGCGCCTTAATGACAGGGTTTTTTCTCGACTGCAATGTGGCAGCATCTCTGTACGAAAGTGGCTTTAGTTTACCCTTGTTTCCTCAGCTAAGCTAAGCAGCTGGTGGAGCTTCAAATTTACCCTGTGGGCATGAGAGTGGTGCTGCTCCGCTCATCTAACTCTTGACAAGAGAGCAAATAATTGTATTTTCCATCACGTTGAAGGATTGCTTTAAAGTATTCTAGGAGGATACCATCAGCATCCTGCCACTTCACAAGCCATGAAAAGAATCGCAATGGCTTCCTCCCTTACATTTCATTTGGCAAAAGAAAATAAAAACATTAGTTCTTTGTTATACTGATATCTGTTTCATCAACTGTATTTGACTCACAGTCACTCTTTTCCTCCTCACACTTGTGGCCTTTGCATGTTTAGCAATGCCGAGGTTCTACAACCAAGAGGAGCCACTGAAGCAGGTAGAAAACTAGTGTTCATTCATGGACGGTTCGTTCCAAAGTAATAATCACTGACATGGATCAGCTAATTGTGTGGTACGCGTTCCATAATTTTGGTAATTAAAGTATTTACTGGGCTGAAAAACATGAAGAGTTTTGTTCCAAAATGCGACCAAAAAGCATGACCCCCACCCTGCCCAGACGAAAGCTACACAGCAAAAATAAGAGAAACTAGAACCAAAATATATTACAAGAATCATTTGTAATAAAGTGCTCAGTTGACAAAATGAGTTCATTTCTACAGAGGAGGGGGGGTTCTGTAGATTTCTGAGACATGAATGACAAACCTCAGGCAACAATTTTATTTTGTGTTGTATCTGGATGCGTAACGTTTTGGAGTGGAACTCTTCACATCTTTTCCTTATTATCTTGACATGAATTCTCACAGCATCACAGTGTTGTCTCTGTTCCCCTTGGGACTATGTAAATCATTAATGAGCATTCGGTTATTTCAAGTGTTTTATATGAAAGGCAGCATCAAATCCAATGAGTTACCCAAAGCATTCAGTTTTTGTGTATTCTCTTGTGGTAAAGATAAACGCTTAAAGACATTATGACACAGACTGTGAGCATTTGCAGGGTATTGTAATCCTTTCATGGTGAGTTGAATATTGTTTTAAAAAGTTTTCTTTCCTTTTTTTCTTTTCTTGGATGAACTAACTGATCACTTTTTGAAGCAAAGTTGCAAAGTATTGAAGCAAAGTATTACCATGTACACATGTTACAGAATATAAAAATGTGGTATAACAACTGCAGTATATAAAATACTGGTATTCCATGATAGATCTTTGTATTAATGTGACTCTCTTAAGAAAATGTCTTCAAACAATCAGACGATCTCCTTTTCCATTTTGTCCTGTCTTATAAAGATGTGTGAATTTGACTAAATCTTGTCTTCATCTAAATCTCTTAGAGAGCTGAAAGCATTGTGTTCACTGTGCACCTGTGTTATCTGCTTTTGATCTCTCCACTCCTGAAGCAGTAGAAACATGTCTTTTTTCTCTGACAGAGGTCAGGACTGGCTACAGATCAGTGGCAGTGGAGTTTGTTCAAATTAAGTGTTTTTCTACTTGAGCCACGGTTTAAAAGACTGTATTCTTTGTGTTTGTGTCTGTGCCCACTGCCCAGTCAGTGTGTCCTATAATAACTTGTCCAATTCTGAACACACAGGTTATAGAAATGTGGACAAAATCAACTCTCTTTTTCTGTCTCTGCTGCACATTACATGTACAGATAGACATCCATAAACCAGCTTTGACATAATGTAAAAAAGGCTAATAGTCCCAGTTTATTTAAGCCAGTGCAGCCATGGTTACGGTGCAAACATGAGCAAATGTAGGATAAAAGCGAGTGGGCTCAAGGCACATCCCACTGTTACTTTGAGTTTACATCACCCAACTGTCGTCCTAAATATCAACATGTTTTTTTAAGTAACAAAAATAGGAAAAAATAGCAAAGAGTTATAGGATTATTACTGCAGTAGAGTCCCACTGACATGTTTCATGTATTTCTCTGAAACACACTCTTCTTCATGTGTTCATGAAAACCTGCAACCATTAAGGAAAAACACTGAAACAAAACAATACTAAAATACTCCAGTAGTGACTTTAAGCAAAGATATTCAAAAAGAAAAAGAAAGAAAGAAAAGGGAATTAATTATTGTTGTGCTTGTAATTCATAACACCAGCAATGATTTCACCCTCTGTCCCAGAACGTCTTGGTCCAACAGGAAAATTAGCAAAGGCATAATTTCCTGGGCTGAAAATTGTATGTTTTTAATCATTTAACCCAATTTTGTAATTTCAGTTATTACCCCTAAATACTAGAAGTGAACATTAGTCAAAAAAGGTGTATTTTAAGCACTGTGTTCTTTGCTTTAAAGTTTAAAGGAAGCATTATTACAAAGTATCCTCAAAGGAAATAATCACTGAAAGGTTACAGTACAGATGGATACATGCTGAATGATGAACACCACAATGGCCAATAATCCTAATTTGTTATCATTAGTTTTTCATATTTATTTCATTGTTCCTTCAGCTGCTGATAATTAAACCTAAGCCTTTTAGGATGAGCAGATGCAACAAGATAAATGTGCATTAACTAAGATAACTAAATGAATTGTGTGAGGGAAAAGATGTAAAATCAAAATTAAATTGAGTGAGAACTTTCTCCGGGGAACATTAGTCATATTGACCGCTGGTATGAAGGTTTTGATGTTTTTCAGAGGACATGAGCTGTAAACAACTCAACAGTCAGTTAATGCATGAAAAGAAACATGTTTAGCTTTATACTTGCTACATTCTTTGGGGCTTCATTGACGAGTGTCCAGACACAAGAGGACAGCCATCTCTGTATTGTTTCACTTGCCCCCTTACAAACAGTGGGAAAATCGAGATGCAGTCGACACAGAGGGATCTGAGGTCAGTAAGCAGCGTGTTATGATGGTACTGTAATTGTTTATTGATTTACAATTACACAGTGTTTTGTGTTTAGGTTTCACTGAGAGAGTGACTGAGTGTGTGTGTGCTCGTACTTGTGGTTTGGTCTTGAAAGTCTCAAGTGTTGTGTTTCAACCACTGTGTGCTCTGACTGCAGCTTGTTATATCAGCCTGACCCTTGTACACAGACTGCCCACACTAAAGTAAAGCAATTCAACTATAAGTCAGTTACACACACACAACTACCTGAAATACTAATGACTGGAAGCTAATGAATCAATATCAGTCAACTAACTGACAACTGAAAGCATCACAAACCATTAAACACACACAATGTCTCACAGTATGTTTTAGTATTGTAAACATCATACAGTTTGACTTGTTGGCAACTCTATGGCCTTTAAAGTAATCCTTAATTGTTTGTGAATCTCAATCTATGCTCCATTGATTAATAACTTTTGGATATACTTAGGGTTTCCCTTTAGTCTACTTGGATATTTTGTTATAGCTGGTTTCTCCATGTTTCAGGTTTGTCAGGTGCACTGTTCCCAGTCTTCAGGATATGAGCTGGAGCTTTAAGGACAAGTTTAGACCACTGAATACACGTCACATATTTTATCTTGCTGCTGCTGATTCCTCTCAGATCAGTTATTGCATTGTCTTCCTTTTATGTCAGTACAGTATTAGAAGATCCATCACAGTGATTGGTTGAGGATGTTTTTTCCCATGTGTGTTTAATTATTGTTGATGTTTACAGCTGCTTCAAGTGAAGGCCAGATGACACTGGACAAGGTGACAAAACTGACACAATGATGAGATTTCCATTGTTGTTGTAGCTTCCTGAAGTAGACATGATCATTTCTGTGGGTAGAAGCTGAAGAGCAGCAGGTGGTCCCTGCTGCATGAAAATGAATCAGTCAAAATACTTTACACTCATTGATGATAACTACATTAGACATATCCAGATGGCCAAGATTGCTCCCAGTAGGTGCCGCATGAGGTGAAAGAGACTGGTGCATGCTGGTCAAACTTTCTCTGAATCATGACTCAGACAAATGTGATCACACAGACATGATACACATATTTAGAAAATCTATGTAACTAACTTATCTAATCAAATATACAGTATGTAGATAAATGTGTTTAGCAGGCACAGATAAGAGACATTCCTTGATACTCCAGAATTTGCCTGAGAATCATTTTGTTTTTGAACATGTCAGTGTGCTCTTTCTGTACATCCACTGAAAACAGGAACAATGAATAGCTACTAAAGCGGAGGGTTTTGGGGGGAGGCAGCGGCCTTTATTTTGTCTGGATGTCCCTGATCTAGGCCACAAACATGAACATGATCTGGCCCTTTAATGGGTGTGTGCATTGGCACGCCCAAACCAGGAATGGCAGCAGCTTTTTTTTTTTTTTTTTTTTGTAAACGGGGAAGATGGCAGAGAGGACCTCCAGTGGCAATGCAGGACAGTTGAATCGCCTAGCGGCCTACCTCTGGCATCGTGCTTCCAAGTCCGCATAGTTCAGTCCGCCGTCGCTCCAGATCCGCAGTGGACTACATTTCCCTTGGGACCGGGGGACTTCAAAAGTAGGAAACGCCACCTGCGATCCTCACGGAACACGAGGTACTTTCGGGGTTGTTTGGGGAAACCTGACAACAACAGCTGGTCACAAACAGTGACTTACCGCGATGGTGGTAAACAGTGACGGACTAGCGTTTCACTAAAGCAGGGGTCAGCAACCTGGGGCTCCACTGCACTTCTGCAGTGGCCTCTGTAGCTGTCCCACAATTAATAAAGTTAGGATTTATTTTATTTTATCTTTTTTGTGGTGTAGTAAGCATGTTTTTCACACGAAACAAATGTTTTCATGAAGGTTAAAGATTTTTTCTTTTTTTTTCAAAGTAATATGTTGTCAATTAAAATATTCATTGCATCCAACCAAAGGCAGCTACCATGGGCCGTGGAAAGCCGTTCACAAACAGAGATACATGAAAGAAACATTCATTAACATATTGGAGCATCTGTTCTTGGACTTCAAAAATAAACCCAAAATTGATCAGAAAATAAGAGAGATGCCTCCTGCAAAGACCATCAAGGAGAGGGCCATAAACATAACCACTCAGTTAATTAAGGACATCAATTCAGCTCCAAAATTCTCAATGGGCTGTGATGAGTCAAGTGATGTAAACAATATCAAACAGACAGTGCTGTAACAGTGCTGTGAGCTCTGATGGTTGCAGGAAGAAATCATTAAGGTGGTACCGCAGAAAGGCCGAACATGAAGGGACGACATTTGTGAGGCTGTTGTGGGATGTTTAAAAATCCCAAAATAAACACCAGCCATATGGTATCAGTGAGTACGGATGGGCCACCGAGTATGAGAGTACAGAATAGGTTTGTGACAGTAATATAGATGGTAATGGATCGAAAGCTGCTGATGTTTCACTGCATCCTGCACGAAGAGGTATTGTGCGACCAAACATTAACCCCCGAATGTTTGGAATGGGTTGTGGTTAGGCCATGAACCTGTTATTCAGAGTGAACAAAAGAATGGCAAGAGGATTAAACCACTGTGAGTTCTGTTTGTTATTGGATGAAGTCGACAGCACATATTCGGATCCGCTGATGCATAACAAAGTCCGATGGCTGTACAGGGGAGAGGTGCTGATACAGTTTGCTGCCTGCCTGGTGCATGTGAAAACCTTCCTGGAAAGCAAAGGTCTCATTTATCCCAGACTGACAGACGCAGACTGGCTGGAAAAGTTTCACTTCCTGGTGGACATGACAAGTCACCTAAACACTCTGAATGAAAGTCTCCAGGGGATGGGATGCACAGCCCTGCAGATGCTGGACAAAGATTCAGCAAGTTCAGGAAGGAAAAAAATACAATATCCTTCCTTGTCATGCCTCTTGACATCGACCCATCTCTGTTAAACTTGTCCTCATTCACAGGAGTAAGCCAGCCCCATCTTGAAATGGAACTGGCCGACATAGCGGATAAAGACATAAGTTCAAAAGTCTGTCAGCCGATTGCGAAGATGTTGTCCGTAAGAAGGCCACTCTCACTCAAGAGTACAAATGGAGGGACATTGAACACCTCCCCAAATCTGACAAACTTGGGTTTGAAACATGGATTGCCCTTCCCAACATCAAAAGGTTACGCTTTTGGAGAGCTGTGCTTCTTTGGATTGACATACTTACTTGAACAGATTTTCTCAAGCATGAACTACATAAAATCCAAATATCACTCCTGCCTCACAGACAAGTCATGTCTTACAGCCCCAATATAGAGAAGCTCTGCGATGATGTTCAGACACAGAAATCACACTGAACATGTAAGACCACTATCCTTTATTAGCAGGGTGGAGGCAGGAGGAGGATGTGGGTGGGACTTTGGAGAGAGGTGGAGATGTTGATGTTAAAATTTTTCTGTGCTGTGCTGTGTGAAATGCCAGAAAGGCTTTAAAAAGACTATAAACTGGCCTATTTTTATTTGTACTGTTTTTATGTTATTAGGCTGAACTACTTTTCCACAAATATGAAATATAGCCCACAAATATAGCCCTGCATTTGTTGGTGTTTAATATATTTCAAACAAGGCCGACACAAGACAATTTTTTTTTCTTTGTATTTTTACAAAATAATATAATGTCAACAGTTTTCTTTACTGTAGTTCTATAAGTTCATACATATATTCAGTGCTATATGAAAAACTTTATAAGTGGTGTAATTTTATTTTAAAGGTAAAAATGGGTTTTGCAGCTCTAGACTAATTGCATTTGGTGGGAGAAGTGCAAAAATGGCTCTTTTACAAGTAAAGATTGTCGTCCCCTGCACTAAAGGCTGAGACCGGACTCTGGATGTGACTCTGGTCGGAGGGAAAATGGGTGTTGAAGTGAATGTTGAACTGTTGAATTGAATTGGTTTATTTTGACGGTTTGTTATTTCTGTGAATACACTGGGTTAATTGCATTTTGGCTGTGTGATACTTTGTGCTGCTAGTTTGGTGTGTGTTCGGATGTGAGAGGGATGGTATGATATATGTCATTGCCTGTGTAGGGCGGGCTGTATTTTTCATAATTTGTCAGACGGCTGCAGCCGTGACTCTTACACCACCATGTGTCCTACAATGACAGATGAATTTCTTCTGTTAGTGCTACTGGTTTCCTCACTTAATATAAAGTCGCTATGTGCTGAACTTTGCAATGATTAGTATTTACACCTCATGCATACTGGCCGACAGTCAGCCGCCTCAGCCATGCTTCCTGCTGAGAATGTAGTTTTGAATTATTTTTTCCATTTTTTTTTCTTCTCTTGGTTTTCCAGTGCTTCAACACATCCAAGCCATTTGTACAACAATCCAAACATACAGCAAAGACATCATTCCTAAATTGCATTCAACATCAGGTATTTCATTCACAGTATCTGACTCAATCTAATGTGTCTCTTATAATAACACAAAACGACCAAAAGGAAATGATTCACTATCCACACTGAAGATTGTCTATCTCCTTTTGTCAAAATAATTCTGAACTGTGCTCAGATGTGTACACTCACCTTAGATAAGCAGGTATTGAGCCTCTGCAGCAACTTTTATAGAAAACATAAGGACAGGAAATGAGGGCTGAGGATTCTTTGCATCTGCTCTTTGGTGCAAAGATGAGGAGGTGAGCTCATTTGTGTAGAAGCGCTTGTACAAACAAAAAAGAAAAGCTCCACTGAAGCTCATTATATAATCCAATAACACACTGTTTTCTTACCTGCAGACACAGACGCAAATGAACTGACCTTGAATGCAAAACTGCCTGCCGCTGTTTGATCAAAAATGGTTCCCTCCATACGATAAGGTGAGAAATCTGAATCTTCTGTTCTGCCTTAAAGCCGTCTTCACAGCTATCGCACTGTAAACACTGTTTTTGTTGAGTACCTGAACCCAGAGCTGCCTTCTCACCACCCAGAGAGAACGCCTTTGACTAATCCCTGAGGCTTTCTTATCAAGTGTGATTGAATAGAGCCTTCAGTCCCCAGAAGACAGGCTAACCTTTATCTTGCCTATTTTCTATTTCTGCATCTCTTTCTTTTTCTCTTCCACAACAAGGTATTTGTGGAGAATGGAGACCTGTTAACTGTTTACCCCCTTCAGTATGCACGTCGTTTCCCCAGTGGGCGTGTGTTTGAAACATGAAAGGCTCTGAACAAAATGGAAAATTTCCACTCCATTTGCCATGCAGCCAATCAGTGTGCAGTGACCCAGATAAGGAGTGTGATATTGATGATGACAGCAATAAAGACGTATTTTCACCACAAGCCTCCCTTCTAATTAGGTTGATCTGCGGAGAAAATAAATGAATTTTGACAAAATGCAAAAGAGGTGGTATGCTGTGAGGATTAGACAAGAGAGTGTGAGAGGGGGGTTTCTGGGGGTTAAGTGACTCCACTGTTGGGGAATGGGTGACAATTACCGCTGAAATGAGAATTTGTGACTTCAGGTGCCTCCTAAATATGGCATTTGGTCAAGGTAATGCAAGGTAATTGCTCACGGTCAAGTGGGTGGTACTCGCTGATGATGCTTTGGATAGGTTTGCATCTCCTTATGATCCCTGCACTTCAAACAAACAATGTTAAAAGTGGAGCTGCTTCTTTTTTCCAGGCTGCACATTAAGTGCTGGTGTATTATACAGGAATTCCCTCATTATAAGTGAAAACTAAAGGGTGATCACAATCTAGAGGGCAAGTGCCGCTGGTGATTAGAATACCAGACTGGCTTTAAAAAGCAGCAAGATGCAGACGTTGAGAAAAGAGGGATGATAATTGATAATTTGCAGCATTGGGTTGTTTTTCAGGACCATTTCAGAGTATTTTAATGCTCTTTAAAAGTCGCTCCCTGAAAGGAAGAGGGCAGCAATTAAGAAACAATTTACTAAAAATCAAACTGTAATTTCCATGTAATTTCATGGACTCTGGCTCAAGAAAGCGTTTTGTTCCAGTTTGTCTTGTGCTCTGTAAGTGGTGACAGAAGGTGGGAAATTTAATGTTAGACACTGTTTAAAAAAAATTGTCACACACTGGCCACATGGGTGGCCTGAGGTAATGCTGGCCATCAGTCTAGCTGTATTTATTTAATTTATTGGATTTAGTTTATTCATTACAGTTATAATCTTTCAGTCTTAACCGGTTTTGTTGCCACTTCCATAGCAAATTCATTCTATTTACACTCATCACTTACTTGTCTGTGTAGTGCTTTGTGTTCCACCGCTTCCATGTAGGATTTAATGGGTGCACAAACACTGGAGAGATTTATAGAACGATATGCATTTACTGAACAAAATTTACACTACAAAATTTGAGACAGCCGCACATGTGCAAACATCAAATAATGATGTAAACCAGAGCAGCCACATCCGTACCAACACGTTTCAGTGTGTCCACCGTGGTTGTTATAGAAAAGGGTCATGGCAACGCATTGGGAGAGAAGTTAACACCACCGGTGTCTCCATAACACTGCCAGAAAAGTCTGTCTACTGTCTTATGATGTATAAAATGGTGATGTATAATATGTGGGGAAGCCAATGATACTTTTGGGATTGAAACAACACCCATCTGCTCTCCTCCTGGTGACTGCTGGAATACATCATGTCTTGTGCGCAGTGTTCAGAGTTACGCTCAGAAATTTACAGCAACTAAAAGAACTACTCTCAGCTTTGTCAACGAAAAAGCCTGTTTGTAATTTCCAGTAACCATGACCAGTTAGTTTCTAACAGGTTAGTGGTGCCTGGGTTTTTTCTCAGTGGTCTCAATGTCCCAGTGAGTTGAAAACCCCTGATTTACACCATCCTAAGACATTAACCTTTCAATGCTTTTTAGGAAATCCATAGAGGAATTTGACACTGTGGTCATAGTGGATATGAAGCAATCAAGAAAGCAAGTAAGCAGGTCAGCAGTCAAAGAGCCAGGAGGAACAGGCATTCAAAGCAGCCTCTACACTTCCTCCTGCAGGAAGCGAGGAATCTGCTGCCGCACTAAGTTTCCACATTGGATGGGAAGATGGGGGATGTCACCCCCACAGCAATCTGCTGTGCACTCAGCAGGTGTTGACATCTAGATTAACCTTGGACTGCTGTGAGTCCAATTTCTCTGGAAGGCAGTGTCTTATTAGAATGCACACTGAGAGCTCATATCCAATCCCTGGCTTCTGAAGCTCCCAGGTACTGCCCCTCATCTGCTGGCCTGTCAATCAAAGGGTCATCAGAGCATTGCTTCGGGGACATGGGAAGCTTGGAAGCTGACTGGGACTTTTAACCTGACAATGACTGAGTCCTGCCTAATTCATATTACCTTGACTGCTCCTGCTGGAGCTTATCCAGTTCATTCTTGAGAGAGCAACGCCACGAGGTAAACTCAGTATGAAGCACGCACAAGCATTTTTCAAACATTCCTACACTGTACCTCAGGCACTGACCCCATCTCTTATACAACACAGATTCAACTACAAATTCAAACCCTGCCTGTCTGCTTTTGAGAACATGTAAAATAAAAACCAACAAAAATGCATGTATTAGAACTTTTCCAGCTATTAAAACGTCTTCATTGTCTCCACATAGGTCAACATGATGTTAACCCCTCTTTCATTTCTTTCACCTATCTACTGCTGAAAAGAGTCCTCTGTCAATCTAGGGCTCTGTGACATTACACTTGTGGTCCTTCAACCAAACACTAACACCAGCATATGAACATGGAGACATCAGCAATGCTAACACATTACTTATGTCTCAATCCAGGGGTCGTATCCTTCCGAGGCTGCCTTTGAAGACTGAATGTGTAACAGCGACACCACCAAATCCAGCCCTCACCTTCTGAATTTGAAGAGTCCAACTGTTGGAAACTTTGAGGTCCAATCTATCCCGTTTTGTTCCACTTGGATTATTGCACAGAGATGACAGCAGTGGAGAAAAGGTAAGGTCATTTGTGCTTTACTACGTGTTTTGATCGTCATCTGTTAATGTGACTTTCTAGTCTGTGGATTCCCAGCAGCTGAAGCTGTTAAGGTTGTGAGGGAACAGGAGCCACTCTGTGTATAGGCCCAGAAACAAAGCAGACCATCTCAATGATTTACCAATGATCTGAATTATATAATAATAAGTGGTTAGTAAGTTCAGCAACATGCATGCTAGCTTTGTGTATTAGCAATTGATACTGTTCAGTCTAGGCTGATGGCAAGGTGTCTCTAGTTTTTAAGATTTAATCATAAGTAAAACATATTTTGACCTGATGGTAACGCTGGAGTAAACACACACATGCTCAAATAGATTATTAGAATTCATCTTCTTATTTCACAGCCACATGTCCAGTGATTGTTGGTGTATTTAATTCTGGACCAAAGTGATGAACCACCAGATGGAAACTGGCTAACAAACAAATATTTGGAAGAATAGCAGAGGGTTCAGAGCTCAATTATAAAGATTGGATGAGAGAGAAGGGAGGTAACATAAGACTGATAATCCCACTCAATTTTTATCGCCTCTTTACTCATTCTCTTTCAAACCCTGAAGAAACTGGAGATACAACTTAGACCGCTTTACAGCAGCCTACTAACAGGCGATGAACAGGAGTGTGATATTAGTTAGCCTAATATGTGTAGGCTAATAATTTTAATACTTCATAGAAACACACGAAATATAAGATGAGGTGGTGATGTCTCCCTCCATCATTTGATCACAGCAGAAACACGCATCTGAAAACTGTAGCATAGTGCAGGCAGACACGGAGCTCTCTCTGCTGCTCTCGCCCACAGCTGTGATGAACATGTCTGATATTTCCATGGAGACTCAGCTTTGCTTTTGTTTTGTTTTGGTTTTTTTTACCCATAGTACAACCATATGTCAATCCATGAACCCATACAGCTGAAAACCAAACCAAATACCTCTTTCCTACAGCTGATGGCATGCATGTCAACTTACAAAACTGAATTAATATTCTCTGGCATTCATAAGTTACACAGTGGAAGTTGCAGAACCTGTTGCCATAGCAACTCAGAAAATGGCATTGGAGATAGGGATGTTGATCATTCCTAAGTATGGACAACGTTGTGCAGTCTTTTCTTCTACATGAAGATGAATCAAAGGTTAGAAGAACAAATGCTTCTTGTGAGAGAGTAATTACTATAATTTTGGTTGGTTTTGCTAAAAAAAGCTCGGTCATCTTAGACTAGTGAAACAATTTTGCTCCAATATGAGTTAACACATGCAAACAGTCTACAGGGCCAAAAAGCATCCTAACCTGTGGACCACATGGTTTTTATATGGCTCAACAGACACATGTCCTGTTGTAGACATGTTATACAATCATCTTTAACAATCCAACAGGTCTATTAAAGCTGTATAATATGACAACTCTTTGAGCGCCTTCTGAAAAGCATTATTCACCTGTTGTCTGCTACAAACCAGGTACATCCACTATGAAAGCCATGAGCATTGAAGCATTGGCAGTGAAAGTCTGACAAAAATGATTTGCATTCTTATGTGTTTATCTGTCTCTTGTGAGACTCCAAACCTAACAGTGCAATAATGAATCGCAAGAGTAGCCAGTAAGCATTGCTTTGTGTTTAAAAAGTCCCAGCTCTTCACACAGTTAAAGGAATGATGTTATTTCGTTGTACTTCATCGTCTTTAAAGTTATTTCAAAACTACCCAGAGAAGTTTTTGACCAATGGCAGGCTTGTAGAGCAGAGTTTTTACAAGTGTGCTTTGGCACCACACAGCACAATACAGCAAACACATTCTGCCTTTGGTCTCATGCTGTTCCACTAATCAGCAGTTTGGTGCAGTAATGCACCAACAAACATTACATTGTACCAACAAAGGCAGAGAAGAGGCAAACACAGCACAAAAAAACATTTGCAAAGGTAATATGACATTCACATTCACATTCAAGTGTTATGTAATAATGAAAATTCTCAAGGCACCTTTAAGTTCTTGCTGACCATTTTGGGGTCACTACTGCATTAATTTAGTGGAGCATTAACTTTGTGGCTCTAACTAAACCACTAGCATGGTGGTGAGCAGTAACGTCAATTCAGCTGCCCAGGATGTCTCTTTGAAAATCGATTCATTCTGGGTTGATTTTAGTCTCATTTGTTGTTTGTTTATTATGATAAGTTTTGCTCAGAAAACTCTGAAGTTACTGTCCAGATATAGCCAGATTATATCTATCTATCTATCTATCTATCTATCTATCTATCTCTCTACCTACCTACCTACCTACCTACCTATACACTCACCTTATGAGATCAGCATCAGCATCAACAGGGCCTCAGATCAGGTCATATTTCCTTTATATCAGTTGAGTCCAGATTAAGCATATGCATAGCATTTAAAAATAAATAACACTGGCAGTTTCTGCAGGCAACAAGCAACAGCAATACTGTCCTCCTCTGATGATTCATTAAAGTCTTTCAGACAGAGGTAGAAACAGCCAGCTGTGTCAGGCTGAGGTGTTTGTTGGTGTCATGACTCAAAGGATAGAGGTTTATCTGAGGCAAACAACTTTAGAGCTCTCTTTAGAAAAACATGCTATAGACCTCAATACATACTCAAAGCACATTTATCCGTAACAGAAGGCATTTTGTTATATCCATCCGGGTGATGACATGGTTGGGCCAACCAGTGTGAGGGGAGAGAGCAATCTGCAACTACGCTGGCTGAACCCTGATTAGTCAGCTGAATGTAAATTATATTGTACCAAACTATGACAGTGGCAGCTGAGCCCGCTTAAGGAGAGGTGCTGAGAATGGCATGTATGTACTGACCTGCTCCACTACACAGAAGAGCACTGTAATTGATCTGTGCTATGGTACAACAAAAGAAGCATATACATCAATGCCAGGGCCCTCACTGGGTGCTTCTTATCACAATGGAGTGTACCTTATGCCTGTGTACAAACCCACCTTCAGACATGTGGACAGAAAAGAGAGAACAGTCAAGAACTGGTCTGAAGACAACATTACCTCTCTTGAAGCTTGCTTTGAGTGCACAGATTGGCAGTGTTTCTATGATGGTTGTGATGACATGAATGAACTATGTGATGCCGTTTCATCATGCATCAATTTCTGTGTAGACTCTATAATTCCATCCAAAACTGTTGTCACGTACACAAATAATAAGCCCTGGGTGACGAAAGAACTCAAAGCTGTAATCAATAAGAAGAAAAAGATTTTTACACTGGTGACCCTCTGGAGAAAAAAGCTGTCTCCAGACAAGTGAGGAACAAAATAAGGAAAGCCAAAATTCAGTACAGAGACAAAATAGAGAAACAGTACTGCAGTGGTGACCTTAGGACTGCCTGGCAAGGGATAAAACAGATGGCATCCATAAACCAGTACTCTGGCAAAACAAGGCAGCTCACAACTCTTAGTGGTGTAAATGACGCTGACCTGACCAATGCTTTCAATTCTTTTTTTTCTTGTTTTGAAAGGTCTGACTTTTTATGCAAGATCTCTACATTGAGGATGTCCTTAAAACCTGAAAATGGAATTGTCATCACAGAAAGGAAAGTTTGCGTCACTGTGCAGACCAACTCAGTGAGGTGTTCACAGCACTCTTTCAGATGTGCGCAGGCAGTGGGTCCCTGCCCCAAATATGGAAAACATCCACTATTATTCCAGTGCCAAAGATAAATCATCCAAGAGATTTTAACGACTTCAGACCAGTGGCCCTGACATCTCTTGTGATGAAAAACTTTGAAAAATGTGGGAAAAAAAGGAAATGTGGTCTCCGTAATTGATGGCAGATTAGACCCACCACAGTTTGCTTATCAAGCTGGTAAAGGTGTTAATGACTCAAAACTTTTCATTTTAGACAGAGCACTAAAGCACCTTGTGAGACTTTTATTTGCAGATTTTTCTTCCGCTTTTAATAAGATGCAGCCCCACATTTTAATTGAACAGCTAGCCTCTTATTTTATGCTCCTGGATCAGATCTTATTGTTGTTTTTAAACTTTTTAACAGACAGAGTGCAGTGTGTCTTAGTTAATGACCACAAGTCCACCCCATCACTTGTAGCACTGGTTCCCCTCAGGGCTGTGTGCTTTTGCCATGTATACTGACAGCTGTAGAGCTTCACATGAGGGCAGTCACTTGGTCAGATTCTCTGATGACACCACTCTGCTGTCTCTTCTTCAGGATCCACAGTCTGATCATGTCTTGGCGCTAAATGATTTTAGTGCAATGAAAACTTCTTGGATCTTAATGTAAGGAAAACAAAGGAGTTGATTATTGATTTTAGAAATACCAGTGCAGAGCCAAAAAACAGCCAGATAAATGGTGAACCAGTCCAAATTGTGGAAACCTATAAATACTTAGGAACCATATTTGACTCCCATCTCAAATTCGACAAAAACACAGAGTGACTTGTCAAAAGGGGACAACACAGTGTCCACCTGATGCGGAAGCTCAACTCTTTCAGTGTTTCTAAAATCATTCTATGTTCCTTTTATCATTCTTTTATTAAGAGTCTTTTAAGGTTCTCTTTTATTTGTTGGTTCAATGGTCTGTCAGTGAAGGACAAGAACAGTCTGAATCAAATAGTCAGAGTCTGCTCCAAGATTATTGGAGTCCAGCTAACAGACCTGAGTGCGCTCTGGAAAAAGCATGTGGTCCAGAAAGCAAAGTGCATCCTGAAACAGGGAGACCATGTCATGTCTATTGAATTTACTTTAATGCCCTCTGGACGGCACTACTATGCCCCCCAGAGGAAGACAAATCGCGACTCAAATTCTTTTATCCCTTCAGTTATTAAGCTGATGAACGCCAGTTTTAATGAGTAGGCTTGTGCTTTGTCGTTTTATTCGTTTATTTATCCTATTTATTCATTCTTTCCGTGTTGGAATACTTTTTTCGCATATTTGCACATGTACATGACATCGCTGCTGGGAAAATCATGAGTTGAACTGAACTGATTCACTGACAGCTGAGTGTTGAGTGTCAGAGTTGTATGTCCAATGAATGATTGTTGTATGTGTTGTGCTTTTCTTTTTTTAACTTCATTGAACTGGGAGCTGTAAACTGAATTGCCCGTATAGGATAAATAAAGTTTTCTGAACGGACCTGAACATTTGTAGCAACAGCTTCGTACCAGACCATTGTTGCCTTGGTTACAATAATGACTAGTCCTGTCTTGGTCATATTTTGTCATTACAACAACTTGGTTTGGTTTAAAGTCTAAAAAGGTACTTAAAATTACACAATCTTTATTGTCATGGTTATATTAAGTTACTATTTCCACATGCGAAACGAACACCACTCTCTCTTTTGTTGGCTCAAACTGCTAATTCTTGGGCGGCAGTGTTTGGAAGCTGCTTTTGAAGACCAATTGCATCACAGTGGCACAATTAGGCTGTCATGTTTCAGAGGCTGTTTCAAATGCACCCAAGATAAAGAAGCTTTTTTCCTGAGCACCTGCAAGCATCAGTGGCACGTGTGCATGATGGAACCTCTTGCTTTTCATTTCGGCGCCCATGTTAGCAGGTTAGAGCAGCCACACCGCCCGTCTCACACTGCACATCTAGAGAGGGCTGCACATCTAGAGAATAGAAGTCTCGCCTATTTCTTCTGTATGCCGCACATGGTTCTCAGCAAAAATACACCATTGTTGATGGTGATATTGACATCATGCCTGCAACGTATGTCTATATCTGTAGAGTATGTCACACACATCAATTTCCTGTTGATTGTCTTCCAGGTTTTTAACATATTTTAAATTTTTTATTTAATTACTCATTCCACTTCAGCATATGCTTCTCGATGTAAACAAGTTACATATGTAATGAAATACTGTATTGTTGATGGGCATTATCAAAGGTAGACTCTATGTAGAACGGCAGGGCTGGCAGTAGCAATGACGCAGCTGCAACACAGCAGAAATGCTGCCCGTGTGGACGACACAAGCTGAAGCAGTTCAAGTGATGCACACACGCTGCTCACGCCACGCTTGCAGTCTCTCTGTACCATAACTTTACCAAGATTCATTACAAAAAATAATAATGATAACATGGCAGCAAACAACCTGAAGAGAGCCTGAGGATTGCGCTTTATTATGTTTCAGCTCAGTTGAGCAACAAACAGTGCAACTGTTAAAACTGTTGAGGTTGCTAGGCAGCAGTAGCAGTCTGCGGCAGGAAGCTGTGCCCACAGCCAGTGATGCAAAAAGAAGAAGCACCATACGTTCGGTCTTCACAGAGTATAGTGGCCATGAAGGGCCATTCTTGTGTAGATCTGTAGGTTGCGGCCCCTAAACTGGGACGCATTTGTCACTTTGCTCTTTATTCTACGTAGCTGGACATTTTACCTTTGATCCTGTCATAATTACTACGGCCACTAGATGTCACCTAACAGCCAAATGTAACTATGGATCTAATAATCTCCTGCACACACGACCCATGGACACATTTTTGTAAGAGGATGGTAATCATATCAGTGCACCTCTTTTCAAATTGACAAATCTGTTGACCGGCTGATTGGAAGTTTTATACTAAATGCCCCTGGCTACACTGAACCCACTGTATGTTATAGGCACTCAAAGTTGGAAGATGTGTTCCTGTGATAGATCATGGAGAAACTGAGGTGCCCTTAAAGAAGACTTTGCTATGAACATCAGACAGTCCAGGCCTTAGCGACTGAGCACCACTCTTTTAGGCCGGTATCGTCTTAACCTGTAGAGTTATGTCAAGACACTGATCTTTTTTATTTTGCCTGTCTAATATATTTATCTGCACCAGACCTCAGAGTCCTAAATGTCCACACAAATTTATTGCTGAGCAGAAGTGCAGGCCTTCAACCTGTAAAGGCATTTTGATCTGGGATTATAAATGTGTGATGGTAGGATTAAGATGCAATTAACTTGAGGGCTGTGAATGATGATGATGTTTGAAGACTTTTCTTCCCTTTCTTCAACCTCTTTGCAGTGGTGCACCAATGCTTTAGTGCAAATATTATAAAGATCTATAGCCCATTAACAGTAGGATTTTCAACAAATCATTTCTCAGACAGCCCACAGGCATTTGTTAGATATTCAGCCATGCCTGCGTATGTGTTTGTGAACAAAAGTGTGTGTATGGGCATGTTTGTGCACTGCAAACTGCCCACTCTGTATGGATGTGAAGGCGCTGGTTCATATTTTGGATGATTTACAGATTAGACATGCTCTAAATTCAAATAGCCTCACAGCTCAGTAATTCCAGCGCCTTACCCACATTGTGTGTGTGCACTTGTGTGTGAGTGTGTGTGTGTGTACTTGTGCACGTGCACATATGTTTATGTCAGTGTAATAATACGATTTTGCATTAACTATAAATTTCTCTTTCTCCTGTGACTCTCAGACTTGACTGTGACATTATTGTAAATCCTTCGCTGGCGTTACAGTACTGTCCTCCTCAGAGCCAAAACACCCCCACCACACACACACACACACACACACACACACACACACACATACACGCATGCACTCAAACACACACACACACACTCAGATTTTTTATCTTTTATCCTCAACTGCCCTCTTCTTTCAGAGATTGAAATTTACAGTCCAACTCTCCCTTTGTTAAGAAAGAGAATACTGCTTTCTGCCAGTGCCAAAGTTAGCTGAATAACAACAACCTGACAGCACCTTCTGCTGTAGAAAAGAGCCTCTTTTCCCATTTTGGATTGAATTATGTATAGCGGCTTAGAAAACACTCCCTGGCTATGGTGGTGTTACTTTCCCCATATTATTTATTCAGCATGTCTAACCTTAGGCCCCATTAGTGTTTGTGAAGGAGAGCTTTTTCCTCAGCTCTTCATGTTCAAACACAGAACCAACATAGATGCAGAAGGTGGAAACCCACAGTGAGTCACATGGCCTCCCCCTCTCTATGTTCTGTCTTCTGCACAGCCCTCTTTTGGTAAATTAAAGTGTGATTTCATAGCTGTAAGCTAGAGATAGCATGCACTGCCACAGGCAGAAGAGTCCCAAGGTTCGCCATATTTGTCTACAGGATGTGACACTGTTGCTATGCCTGTTTTGATCTGACTTGTCTTTTTTATGTTAGGTTGTCTCTGTGAATCAGCCACAGAGAGTGTTTATTCCTCGGAAATATGTAGTGCAGCAGCCGTCACCTGGATGAGGTGATTTGTATGTACCGCCGCTGCACATATCAAGTATAATGCCTAGAGTGTTCATTTCATATCACAATCCCAAGCGTTGTACAGCAATTGAATTTGGGTATGTTTTTTTATTCCTTTGTGTATGTCTGCCTTTGACATGTTGTCAGTGTGGAAATTCACAGCAACCTGCCACTCTTTCTCCAGCAACCTCTTGATGTGCCACAGTGAGAGTCATGTCATGAATAAACATGCTGATGTACAAAGGAATGAGTGTTGGTTAGAGACAAGATAGACAGTTTACATGTGTTTGAAAGGGAGGGTCTGCAAAAGGCAAACTTGCAGAGTCATGGAGCCCAAATAAAAAAACAAGTACAATTCACCAAGAGCTGTTTGAGTATGAGACATTCGCATGGTAAACTGGTTGTGGCTCTTGCTATTGCTCCGTTACAAGTGAAATCCTGGTTGTGGTTAAAATATTTTAGCTTAAGGAAAGCAGCAGTGAGGAAATGCTGGAGTACAACCTTTTTCAGGTTTTCACAAATAATAAGAAAAAAAGCTTTTAGTGGAGAAGCAGTAGAAGACTCATGCTGCTTGCCAAAAATAAAATTCATCCAATGTCAGACTGTAAGTCGAGGGCTGTCTCATCTGGGCCTGATGTCCTCAGGACCAGGGCCACTTCGGTAGAGCTCTAACTTGAGACTTGAGCAGAGTGTTGGTGTGTTGATGTGATTAAGCACCACAGACCTAGAAGAACAGCATATTGATAACCCTCACATATATCCTTGATCTATTTTTTTTTGTTTTTCTAGGAAGTTGCTGTTTGTGCATTTGTGCTCTTTTGTCAATTACCATTCAGTGACGTCAAAAAACTATGATGTATAGGGTGCTGGCTCAATCTACATTCAATGTGGTGTGCACATTATCCTACAAACCATTCGGTTTGATTTATTTGATGGAAGCAATAAACGGTGATCAAAAGATGAACAAAAAGTGGGGGATGATTTCCTGCACAAAAATAAAAGAAAACATAAATTTCCATCTCAAACAAATAACAACAATGAATTGGGATACTTTAACTTAACTCACTTAGAGTTAATGCTCCCACAGTTACACATGGTAGGGTAAGAGAATACTTCTGGTGGGTTCATTTGTTCGGTGGTTTGGGGGGAAAGAGAGAGGTCTGAAGTTTGAGGGTGGGTTTATATAATCTCAAGAGGTGTGGTGATTCAGACAGGGTGGAGTCTCGTGTGATTTTTAACATTAACCCTCACAGTAGGCTGGCCAGACCTCTTCATACTGTGTGTCAGGTTGGATGGAGATGTTAGGTTATTGGTTACAGAGCTAGCCTAAATCAGCATTACTTTGAAAATAGAGAATCATTTCATTAATTTATTATTATTTATTTTGTAGGTTATTTTTGAGAAGCCCTGTTACTAACAGCACTGAGGCACAGCTTGTGAACAGGCAAATTCTTTGGGGCCTATAGGCTCATGAGGGGGGCCCCCAAGGGCAGACAGACTTGACTCAATATGTCCGACTTGACTGAATAGCAAAAAACAAACAAAAAACAATGCAATTTTGTCTTACAGTTGAATTTCTGAGCTGGAATAGTCCCATGTCATTTCCTGGGTGGTTGTACTGCCAGCACACCAAGTACATAGAAGATTTTTTTTAATAAATCTTAAGGTTGATTAAATCAAACTAAAGTGACTGTAACTACCCGCGTAATTAACTGTTTTTTCAAGCAGCTTCCCAGAGTGCATCTAAATTTAACACTCAAAAAAAGACTTAACTGAAGTGACATGAAAAGAGGACTAGTGAATGAAAATTCACTACTTCATTACTAGTTAAAAGTCATTTAGAATAAAAACAATGGGGACCAGTGATTGGTCATTAGGTACGCCCATTCACAGCTTATTCAGGACTCTGGCTGGTGATTAGTTGACTGAATGTGCTGCTTCTCTCTAAAACCCACTGCATCAGCCCATTAGTCCAGAGAACTGCGTTACAGGGAGCGAGAGAGTAAAAAAAAAGTTACTTTTACAATGAATGGAGGTCAAGGTGTCTTAAAAATCACTAAATTACCTAAAGTAACTGTTCTGCGCAGGTGAGCGAAGTTTGAACTCCTTTATCATGTTTGTTAGATTTTGGTTTGATGGTTCATATTTCAGTTCCAACAAATCAACAAATTCAGTCGGTGACTATTACTCTTCATCTGACTGCTGCTTCAAGTTCTGCTTGGTTGTCAGTCTTCACCCACATACAAAGTGGTATTAGATGCTATAGGAGCCCATTACCCAACATGGCCTCTCCTACACCATTTTGAGCAGAATATCTGATGAGTCTCACACTCAGCTGCTTTCACATGCATGTAGCACACACTCTGTCTGTTTCTTATCCTCTGTGGGTTGCGAATGAATAGGATGGAGTACTGATTAGCAGCTGCTGAATGGTATGGCGGCTAGCAAAGCAACAGGGAGATCTTATCGGGGGTAAAAAAAAATAGTCTCTTCTGGTTGATTTCCTAGTCATGTAGTCTGCCTGTCCGACTGCAGTAGCAGATAGTGTCAGAGGGACATCAGAAGAGGCCCGGGGGATTGTCCACTAACAGATCAACCAGGAGAAACACGTCCTCAATGACATGCTGTTTGACCATGGTCAAATACCAACAGTTTTCATCTCTAGCATTTAAAGCTGCACTGAGGCAAATTTGTATGTATAGAGGCACCCGTCTTGTTAAATCAAAAGTTCGGGCTGTAACAGAGAAAAGCATTCCAATACATCTGACTAGCTGCTATTGATTTACCCTGTTTGCCTAAATTAGAGTCAGGTATGGACACTGATACAGCAGCAAATCTATTCCCCACAGGAAGTGACATTCAATAATTAAGAGTGAAATACAGTATTCACATCAGAGTGAGTGAGTGGATTATCCACTCGGAGAAAACTCTGTTACCAGTGTAACAGTGGTGCTGTTCTTTTCGCACTTTTATTTTTTCTGTCTTTTGGTCAAAAGCATCCGCCGTTTCAGTTAATGTGAGGAATATGTAAGCACTTTAAAGGCAGTGTCTCACTTTCTGTCTGAGTAATGAACTCCAAGTTGTAGACCTTCTTAACTTTCTTTGTGTGTGTGGGTTGGCAGTGGTCAGAAGTTTATCCCAGCATGCACTGGGCAACAGTCAAAGGGGGCAGGAGAACATGCTGGATAAGTCAGAAGGTGATCACAAGCCAACACATGATGTTTTTTTAAAAGCACATTCAACTGTTGGACATATAGAGTATTCGTTAGACCGTGAGAAGGAATCAAAATGCCTGGGGGAACCACACACAGCCAGAGAAAGCAGGGCACAGCCACAGCAGGGCCTGGCTGTGTTGGTCTTGCTGTGAGGCCACTGAGCCACAGTATTTTCCTTGAATACATCACAGTTAAATCAGAGTTATGGCTTCGTTTTTTCCCAAATGTCTTAGGAAATATACTGCAAAAATAATTGATATAGAATGATCATGCACTTTTAAAATCCTCAGTTTGAGAATGAAGGAAACATTGTAGTGACATCGAATGAAATACTGTGAATGTGCGGTTAGTGTTTCATAATCAAAACATATGTTAAGACAACTTAAATTTACTTTGAAGTGTGGTAAACACCAATATGTACATTCAAATTTGCCTTAACCACCATCCTCACCTCCACACCTTTATTTTCAATGTTGAAAACATAAAAAACTCTACTTCTGCAATAACACTGAATTCTGGCACTGTGTGGAAATCATGAGGTACAAAATCTCTTAATGTGGATGTAATCCCAAGGTGTAACCTACTGTTCCTTTTTTTCTGTCTCAGTTCTCTAATACCTATGAAAGATGCAGGACTGTAATCAGGACAGCAGGACAGTATTCTTTGTCTTTGTTTATTAATATGTTGTTCTTTTTGACACAGCACCGGGCTTGTTAGTCACTGAGGTAACTTCCTGTTCCTAAGTGCACCATTGTGAGACTACCAGGAGCAAGAGCTTTAACATTACTGACCGTATTTCTTCCAAAATCACTTCATCTAATTGAATTTTCTTGCTCTGCTGCATCCTGCTTTTTTTGCAGATGCCAGTTGCTGGTGAAAAACAACATTAAGTGAACCTTTTTGTATTGAGACCACCATTCCCAAGAGCATTAACCTTTACCGTGGCCAGTACGGAAGTCACCTGAAGCACCTCAATTAAGTGGTTGAATCGTCTTCCTTTAGTTTTTCATATTAAGGTAACACTGCAAAGCATTGAACCAAAGAAGCAGGGTCTGTCCCTCAACGTCTGTCACTGCTGGAAGCCCTGCAGCACTTTTGTTGTCTGCTCTGCTGCTTATTTGCCTTCAGTTATAGTGACTTGGTCCTTCAGCAGTCTGATGCTAGTGTTTAATGACATGATGGAGTCTTGTCTGGCTCGACCGCTTTCCATGGAAGACGATCAAGTAAACAGCTAAAAGTCAAAGCTGGCCCGGAGCATCCTGGGTACACAGGCCTCATTAATGAAAGACTTCCTCCCTTGTAAAGCAATAAGATTATGGGTAGGACAGAAATTCAACAGGGAGAAGCTTCAGTCTGTCTCTGTATCTATAATCAATATTTGTGATTGAAATGCTTGTAAAAGGTGTTAGAAATTAAATGGAGCATATTAGATGATTTTGTGCAATCATGTTCAGTATCCTCTGGGGCTGCTTTAAATGTTTTTTATGTGCAAAATCATAGTGGACAGAAAGCTTTGACAAGACATTTATAGAGATTCATCCTGGCAGGTGTCATGTGGAGCTTGGAAAAAGGGTTTGGGTTGTTAAGGGGTGTCGTCAGAAAGACTTGGGATCTGTTGGAAATAATAACCTTGTCTCTCCTTCACCAAGCCTTTGGAGACAGTTCACTCACAGGGAAACCAAACATTAAGCTGGAGATTAAAGGGGAGAAGGGAAATGAGAGGAAACACAGCTGCAGATTCGTAACAGTACTCCCTGGTGAGGGCTCAAACTTCACAGGGGGTTTACACAAGTGACACTACAACACTCTACATTTCAGTCTTATTTAACACACCTGAAAGACATTTTTTAACTTCTGCTTTTGTTCTATTATTTCAGTCTATGTCAGCCTTTTTATTTGTTCAAGCCGGTTTTATTTGTTCAAAAAACATTTCTGATTAGCTGAACAAAAATATAGCAGAGAAATCCAATTCTGCAAGGCTAGTCAGGTGGGCGTGGCTTTGAGCATGACTGCTTTGTTGTGATCTTTCAAAGTCACAGAAATGAGTTTTAAACCACAGTTTCTGAATACAGGCTGGGCACATTTCTCCATGTATTGAACATGGTGACTTTCACTGTATTGATATAGAACCTGGACCTGCTTTATGATCAAAACAGACATGGAAAATTCACCTGATGTTCCTCAAAAGACCGTCTGCTTTTCTTTTTCTTGTCTATACATTTCATTGATAGAAACAATTCAACGAGAAGGTATACACTTCATGTACCTGATGTCAAAAGATTAGTTTAATTGTGAAAGTTGTTAAAACTATGTTAGTTTGCTATACAGGGACTTTAAGCAGCAACAGTTGTTGGCTACGACTGTGGCATCTGTATACATTCCAATGTGTTTCTGTAGTGGTGGAAATCAAAGAACATGTCGTAACATTCAACTCTAACAGCTGCTTCTTCTCTACATCTGAAAACTGAGGTCTCTCCAAACATTGCAATGTGTCTCTTAAGATGGCCTGAGAGCACTTGACATTTGATAGCAAATGAGTTTGTATAAATCCATCTGTTACTTCAGCACCATGGATAGCACCGTTGTTTTCACACAGTGCAGTGAGGTTGTGGGCTGGAGAGGTGAGTTAACAACCTGTGTTCAATAAACTGGAAAAATCTGTCAAATGAGCCTGTATCTTGAGCAAATATGCTCATAATCCATAAAACTAACTGTATAATTGAATATAAACGAAACAATGTTGAATGTGGTGAAAATGTTTATTACCAGCTAACTCTGGTACAGCCAACCAGTCGTCCTCCTGTAGCAGACAGTGTCACCACATCTCTGTGGCTGCCTCCTCCACTTGGCTGCAACTGTTTACTCCTTCACTCACCAGGGCTAACACTACTGCTAACTCTCACTCCTTTTCCCATCTTTTCTTCTACAGAAACTAGCATGCTAACAAGCTAATCCCGTCTTGTCATGTGACTTTTCTTTGGAGATTTTCCCACTTCATCTCATTCAACTGTATTTCCTAAAATATTTGTGACTTTCATTACAATATCACAATAGAGTTTAGTGAGGGGAAGTTGAGTAGTGACTCCAGAAAGCAGGTGAACACACTGTAACCCCCAATTCACTCACTCAACTTTAAACTGTATTGGACAGGGCTTGCACACAAAACTTTTTGTTCACTACAGTACAATGAAATGAAAGTTTTGAGTTCACCAGGCACAACATAACAATGTAATATGACCCTTATCTGACTGGAAATTTATGTCAGTTCAACAAAACCTTTTTAATCACACAACAATATAATCTGTGTTTTTTGAGGGTTGAATTCTAAGTCATTTTAACATAAAATCACCAGGTTGCTGAATGGCTATTTTTTTATGTTTATTAGACACAAACAAAACAGTGTGTCATTTGAAGTCAAATTAACATAAAATGTAGACAGCACAATATTTTTGTGCTCATCATACAGAAACTGCCATTCTTGTTGTAATTACATGATTTGTCATGTAATCACAATAATTTCTTTTTATTGAACAAGAAAGTGACTACTTGTCTTTGCCACCTTTTTTTTTTAGTTCATGCAACTATTAAAATATATGCTAAGTGCAAAATATGTTTTTCACTGATTACACTGTATCAGCTTCATAAATTTAAGTAAAAGTAACTCAAAAATCAAAAATTGGTGATTTAACATAACAAATGTATGTCACCCTTACAAGGGACGAGTGTTTGTGTCAGGTGAACAAAGTTTTTGTCTCATTTTGATATTTCTGAACATTTGTGTAGACTTAATAACATTTTATGGGGTTCGAACAGCTTATCAGATGAAACATGTTTATGTTTATATGTTCATGTTCAGCTTTTCAAAAGTGGATATCAGTGAGCTGTTGGTGTGTTTTTGATAATGCACCACCATGTGTAGGATTTGACATGTTTATATGGTACCAGACACTGTGCATTGGATGTTGTTCTTATATCAATAATTTAAGCTTGTAAACATGATCATTTCTGAGCTAGGACTTTCAGTATTTTCAATGAAGGAGCTTGTACCAAATTTAGTATTCTGCATGTCTGTCATTTCAGCATGTTGGATGCATA
This sequence comes from Caranx ignobilis, assembly GCA_021432705.1. Taxonomy (NCBI): domain Eukaryota; kingdom Metazoa; phylum Chordata; class Actinopteri; order Carangiformes; family Carangidae; genus Caranx; species Caranx ignobilis. Next base: position 36,633,605 of record MU270012.1, read on the forward strand.
CAGTATTTATCTGACACTGCATATCTTCTCCTGATATTGGACTCAGCACCAGCGAATACCTAATATTAAAAAGGGACTGTGACAGTAAGAGGAGGGAAATTCTGCTTTTTCTAACCAACATGTATCCAGCTGGTCTGTGGACTCTAATTGGCAACATTCTCACCAGCCCAGCTCTCTAATCTAAAAAACAGGCCAAATCTACCACAGTCGAGTTAAATTAAACTGGCCTCGACCAACATGATGAAGTGTGAGGCACAGTGCCAAAACAACTACATCTTCAGTTAGTCCCAACTGAAGATGGTATTTCACTAAGATAAATGAATACAGACGCCCAGAGAATTGGGAACCCCCAAATTAAAGGATAACTAAAGATTGGTCTAGATTAGTCCTCTTTTTTTTCTAAAGAATAAAAACAGTATGTGTTTTCTCAAGGATAAAGCAATGTGCAAAAAAAAAAGATGTTTGCATTTCTTTTATTTCATATAGAACATTCACTCTCTAATCTGAAGGCATATCCAGTGGTGAACAAAGCCTACAAGACTGGGCCAGATGATATTTTATTCTCTTTTCGTTTTTCATAAAATCATGCTTATTTGTTGGTGGTGGAATTCTGGAAAATACACAAGCAAAACAGATCCCCTGCAAGGCTGCTGCTGATAGTGGCAGCTCCTGAAGTCCTGCAAATGTGTGGCAACTGTTCCACATAAATGACAGGACACAGAAGTCCGAGTCACTTAAACATCAATGCATGTGCTGCTCACGCACACACACACACCACCACTCACCACAAATACCAAAATACAGGTTTATGCTAATAACTTGTATGTTTTAACATATGGTGTCAAAGTGAAAGGTTTTAGGACAAGTACACAGTTGTAGAAAAGTGTAGCAATGTATTAGGAATCTTCAAGCAAAAACATTATTGAAATGTAGACTTATGTCATACAGTGTATATCAGCTCCTCTCTATATATTGATGTGGTCTATGTTACTTTTTTGATATGATTTCATGTGCATTTGTGACCAAACTGACTAAACCGAGAGTAAAGTCAAGGGGAATGTAAATGTAACAGTTCATTTGAGTTATTGCAGATGCACTGACTTTGTGTACTATTGACATTGATGCAAATTGAAAGCCAAGATTTCGATAAAGCATACAACAGTTGCAGGAAATACAATTTCACCATGAGGGGGAAAATGTGGCTCAGTCAGAGAATCAAATAATGCAGAACCCATTCCCATTTCAATATCCTCGATAAACATCAGTCGAAGACTTTTTGCTTTCCAGACAGCATCTCATTCAATCAAGTGCTACCTCAGACCAGAGACTGGGCAATAATTTGCCTTTTTTTTTTATTTATTGTTTATTTTGTCTAAATGTGCAACATGCACAGGGAAAAACTTGCTCATTCACCATGACTCATCTCTGCATGTTTTTAAAAAAAAAAAAAAAAAAAATACTTTGTCATTCTGGACAGGCCCAGTCAGTCAAATAAATCCCCACATTATACGAAGAAAAGGAAACTAGATTTAATCTTTCATACAAATAAGACTCTTTTATTCCAATCTATTGACTGTTGTTTAATCATCTCCACTGTGCGTAAATTAATAGTAGAAACAGAGATGCTTTTTATGGGAAAGCTGTGCAGCTCCCATCCTTCAACATACAAAGCTTAGATGACGCATGCAATGGCTGCCCTGTCTTCATTAACCATGCATGTCACATCCGTGTCTTGTTTGATGGATAACTTCTTGGCACCTCAGTACATATCAGTGAAGCACTTGACCTTTATCGATATGGCCCACTTCAATATACTGAGCAATGAGGGGCTCCTTCAATTTAATACATGATTGGTTTCGTCAAAAGGCTGCGCTGGGCATGAGTGAAGATCTGTTTAGATTTATGTGGCCACCGTGTTGCTAAATGAATGAAATTAAAGGAACTCTTAAGATGAATGGAATGTTAAACAGTAGAAGATGAATAAAAGATTAGTGTGTACGCCTACAATGAATGCAGGTCAATGATTTTAACCCATGCAATTATTTAGACAAATGCTTGTTTCCACCATCAGGCAGTCTAACTGATGCATCTAAATGGGACCCAGATCTCTCTATTTGCCATGTGAATGTACACATATAGGATTTGTACTTACACTGTGACAGGTGTGAGACTCTGCAATATCACACAGCAGCCAGTAGCAGTGGTAGAGTTACAGTCAAAGAGGTGTGAGTTCTGTTATAATTGCTTGGCTTTGATCTCTGCTCTCTGCAGGAGGCTGCCTATGATCCGTCCCCAGAGAAACTCCTTCCGTGGGCCTTCAACGGATCTGAAACCTCCTGGTTCTCATCGTTTTCCAGAATCGAAGACAACACACCCAGTAGCTTATTCTGATGTAAGGATTTCACTGCTACTTGAAGGTCAATGGCTGTCTTTTCAGCCTGAAGCTCGCAGTAACTGATATTTTCCACTGCAATTTAATTTCTCTTTTCATTATCTGAGGTGCAACACCCATGCTAAGACAGAAAAGTCTCATTCATCTTATTTTGGAATTATCCTCAGAATTTCTTGGGTCAAAGCAAAAACTGAACATTTAGAGGAGATATCTGTTCTGCGTTTCACGTGGTAACTGTTTTCTCTCTCCATGGCAGCAGTTTGCTGGGAATGAGACTGACATCCTGTGTTGTGTTGAGCATGTCATGTTTTATTTTTAAGTACCTCTCTCCTTGTATGCCTCCCACTCTTCATCAGCTGATTTCAACATCCTCATCCTCACAATATATTGTTGTGAACTCTCAGATCAGCTCCTGCCACTACAGAGGCTACTATCTGTAGGCCAGCTCACTAAGTATCTTTAAAATGAAGCTCAACATGTATTGCTTTACCTCAGCCTTTGAAACCTTGTACTTCTGTTAAATGCCTTCTACAAGTACGTTATCTTACCGATTTACGTAATGCTTTGTACAATCACTTATTTGAGTTTATGTTTTATTGTACAATTTATTCATTATTATCTCCTCTCATTTCAATGATATTCATTTCATGTTCACTTTATATCTGCATCTCTGTTGCAAGGCACTTTGTGCCACATTTCTGGTATGAAAGGTACTGTACAAATAAATATTTATCATTATAGTCAGACATAAATGTCACAAATACCCACCTGATTGTCTTTCCTCACTATAAAGATAATCAGGTAACCATAATCCCTTAGAAAGAAAAGGACATTTTTATGTTATGCTTTCTCAATGGAGCGTTTCTTCAGATGGAGCAGTGTCTAGAGACACGCTGAAGTAACTACACATTACTGATGCCGTGGACCTCGTCTGTGTGTCTGGTCTGTCTCACAGCTGTGGAGGCTTTGTACAAAGTTTACAGTGGAATTAAGCTTAGAGGTCATAATCTGTAATAATGAGACAGATGACAGATGAAAAGTACAGTATGAGGGGGGAGAAAATATATCTCTTGACATTGTCAGAACAATAATAATAAGAAGACGAAAGTAGGAAAAGAAAATAAATAATGAAACGAAATAAAATGACATCAACCTCCAATAGAAAACACAACCACTCCTTTTTTTTTTTTTTTTTTTTTTTAAATCTGAATACAAACCCTAATACAGATAGTTTTTGAGTTAAAGAGAGGCATACAGATATAGATGCAGATAATGGCATCTGTGTGCACCACTGCCTCCTAGTCATCCCTCTGTACATACTGGATATTTCCTGCCTCATTGCCAGATTCACTTTGGTCCCCTGTGTGTTCACTGCTTTCTTTTTCCCCAGCATTTTCTCCAGCCCTATAAATAAATACATTTTTCCTCTCTGTGCTGACTACAGGCCAGCCAACATGGATGAGGCTCTAACTTTCTCTCTGACTGATCATTTTACAAATAAACGTGGTTTAAATCAAAGCGCAGTCTTTATATTTTATCTATGCGTATGGCCATTATGTTATGTTATGCCAATATGCAGTTATAAAATTGACCAGCAGCTTGGAGAGGTGACTTCTGCTGTACATATACTCTTCATGGGCTGTGTTTCAGTCACTATATTATACTTGTCCGGTTGTTAAAATACTGTACATGAGCACAGAGCACAGGAGAAAAGCAAGCAAGGCTGAAATTGAAAAACACTTGGCAAAATGCAAATACGACACTGTCCAGCTATATACTAGGCTTTGACCTAGTCATGTTTGACTTTGCTATAGTTTTCACGGGTCATGGATTTTTGCCAACTCTGCCTGAATTGTTTGACTTTTTTCGACTGCCTACCTGTGTATCACCTTTTGGACCTCAGTGAGGACTTTGCATTTTTGAACTCTGTTGTTGTTTCTTTAAGCCTCACATCCTGTCTCTCTATGTCTAAGTATTGTTTCAGAGATAATTGGGCACAATTTTGAATTTTGAAATTTTGAAAAAGCAAAAAATATATGTTTTTTTTTTTGTCAACCTAGAGTAAAAGTTAAAACCTCTAGCCAAAGTAAACTTGGCAAGTTGGTCAAGAGTAAGGTTAATGAGGACAAACATTTTTTTTTTTTTTTTTAGTTAGTTACATTGTTTTATGAAAGGAACAAAAGTAAAGTCAGTCACATCTGACACTGTCAAATGATACATATCTGACACTTCACAGCTTTGCATTTAAACTGCCCAAGATGATGTTAGCATCAGCCTTGCAGACCACTCCACAACTGTAAATCCTGGTGGTCTCAATTTAAAGTTTTATGGCGATAAACTTATAACAGTAGCATAATGTGCCTAAAGGCCTCAGACATTGACGACCTCAGGTATCAGTTACTTTATACTTGACCACTATACTTGCTAGGTCACTGATCCCAAGCTGGCTAGTTGTCTCAAAACTCCTAATCCAAGCAAAACGACAACTGCTGCAAACACAACAGCTAAATTCATCAGTGACTTTATTTGTGAAGCTCTTTTCAACAAGCAATTTCAGTTATGATGTTTTACAGAATAAAAGCAGTAACAACAGTGCTCTTCTGTGCCCATCAATGCAGCACTGTATAACTACATTATACATTAAAAGAACATAAAATAAAGAAAACAAACAAACAAACAAAATAATAATAGGAAACAAGGAAATGGTCAAAGTTTCTGTTTTGTAACTTGGCCAATCACACAATTTGTGCTGATTAGCTGCAAATAACTCTAGCTTTCCCCTCCAACAGCTTGTTAAGCACTGCTAATTATGTAATTGTGTTTATAATAGACTCACACTTTTTTTTCCCCACAAGTATTTATAATGTGAATGTGAGAACCTGGAACAGCAAATAAAATAAGGTAAATTAAATGAAATATTATTTGAACCCGAACATTTCCAAGCTAGTACATGAAGCCATTACCATTGATGTCTTCGGCCTGGAAACTTATTTAAGACACTCCAGGTCAAGACTTTATTCTTTATATGATTTCAGAAATCTAAAAGTGATCTTTCAGGTTATTTGGCATGGCATTGCGTTAGGTATTTATCTGTGGTCAGTGTATAATCTGCAGTAGATTCAGATCAGTGTGTTTTCAGTTTGGAGAGCAGCCAGGAGCATCAGTAGAGAAGCTGAGCCACGTACGAACATGTACTAACTCTAACCCAATGACAGGCAGTGGTGGACAGTCGCCAGGGGCACCAGGATGTTTACCAGTGGCCAGATGATGGTCGTTTGGGCCTGTAGTGTGAACAGTCAAGCAGGAATGAGCTGACAGACATGTTGCATCACCTCACCTGTGTACGATGGCTGTCTGAGCTGCTTTGTCCACACTGTTGCTGCCGCCAGCCTTGTTTTTCTATACTTACTCTTTATTGATTTTTCTATATTACGATGGGATAAGAGAAGACATTTCTTCCTTGATTGTTTGTCAGTCACAAAGGTTTCTATTTCTGTTTTCTTCTCACATTGACATAGTGGCCAAGTCTTGTATCTGTTGGATCAAAAAACAGGATTAGGATACAGCATTACCGGACCCATGCTTTGTGTGAGGGTGCTCAGGGGTGGAGTCAAATTCCCACCCTGAGCCCCTCTGACAGACCACTAGTTGATGCCACTTCTTCTGTGCTGTTCACTTGTATTTAGGGTTTAGTCCTGCAAGGATTGCTTTGCTGTCTGCCTCTGTCCCCTAGAGACAGTCTGTCATTCATAGCTGAACTGTTTATTTTTTGACCTTTGCATTCGTTGTATCCATCTGTCCTTTGGTTGGCTTTGCGAGCGGAGCCATGTCCTCGGAGGCAAGGCGAGATGAAAGATTCATACAGGCGCACGCAGTGTGAGAGAGGTAGTGGGAGATCTCCACCAGAGAGAGTTAATTAGGATCTCCTTTTCCCAGGCAATCACTCTGCTCTTGACATTTCATCTCACTTTTTCCTGAACAAATCTCCCTACGACGGGAGGAGACAGGCAGAGAGAATGGAAGAGAGACAGAGAGAAAGTGCTTGACCTTGGTTAGGTGTTGTGATGCATTGCTGGTTTTAGCCCACATCAGTCTGCCTGCCCATGATAACGTTCAACATGAAACAGTGGAATAATCCCACAGCTCTCCAAGCAGCCTGTCTCTAACAACCTACCTCCTTTCACCTGAAACGAAGAGGCCTTTATCCTTCCCACCAACACACCCCAGCCCCTGTGCAAATCCATTATTTTGTTGAAGAAGCACACATATGAATGTTCCATGGACCCATTTCAGAGAGTCCAAGGTTGTCCTGCTGCAAAATTAAAGTGGTGAAACACAGGGACACATTCATACGCAAATCAGTCCCAGTGGTGAGGTTAGAGCGAGTGCAGCCGTACAATGCAAGAACAAAACAGGCCATCAACACTTGTGATTTTTTTTTTTTTTCCTTCACACGACAATAGACATAGGAAACATAATCATAGCTCGGCTAAATTGAAAACCTTCGGTGTTCAGTGTGAAAGAGATGAATCTGATGATCAAACCATAACAAGAGAAAGCCTTGGTGTGAGCGAGACAAAGAGAAAGAGAGAGGGGGTGTGTGCGTGAGGAGGTAAAATGTGTTTATTGTCCCCATCTCCCTCTCTGTCATTTGAAATTGGAGAGAGCAGACTGTATTATTGGACACCAGCGCCAGTCTCAGCCAATGATCTGGCTCTGTGATAGATCTGTTTAATGCACACTTTATAGCTGGCAATCCCCTGCTGAGGATTTTTCAGAAAGCTGAAAGAGTGGTTATAGGTAACCTGCTCACAGAGAAAGGGTGGAAATTACCGTTCTGAAATGACTTCAACCCAAAGCTGAAAGCAGCAGCATGTCTCTCTGTCACCCAGAACCTTTTTTTGGCTGGGCTGAAATAGTCAACTGAATATCCTCACCTCAAAGATTTTCATCATGATAGGAGCAAACAGAGAGAGGAAGAAAGAGAAAGAAAGTGCAAGTAGCAGAAGCAGGAATGTTTGGTACAAAACACATAATAAGGTAGAAATGTGACTTACTGTCAGCCCAGTGACATTCCTGCCTTTTTGTAGTCACACACACAGCCATTTTATCTTAGGCTGGCTGGACACATGGCACATTACTGTATGTTTTGTTTTGCTGTGTGATAAAGAAAGAATACCTGGGCTATGCTGCAATATTAAACCAAACATGTGTTGTCATCTTTAACTTTATTTTAGATCATACAGGCTTCTTCAACCACAGTGACAACCCGGTCGAGATCCACAGGGGGTCACATGACAAGAGACCTGAGAGGTCATCCAACTGGTGACGGGTGCTCAGGAGCCCTTGGCAGAGGTTAGCTGCATTATGGATTCACTCATTAAAACCTTTGTATGGGTGCAGGTCAGCTGGGTTCTGACAGGCGTCAGTGAGATGAATGACTCTGTCACAAACACACTCACACACACACTTCCAGCATCGCCACCAAGCGAGGGCAACTGCTGCCAGTAGGAACAGTAGTCATGGAAATGAGGGTCGCTAACCCTGCCATGCTTAATTCATAAATCTACTGCTGTGACCGCTGATGAAGCCATACAGTTTCTCCAAACCATTTCTTGTTTTTAGACACAGGCAATAAAGATATTAGTGGAATAATTGCTTTCATTTTCTTTAATCCAGCGTATCGCTTATCTGTCGGCTTGGAAGTAAAATGTTATGATTTGATCTTCATAATCATCCAAATTTGGGTGTTTTTTTTCCACAGCATGTTGCATGATAAGCGTCACTTCATTTACATTGTTGACATTTCATTAATTCTCTCACTACTACAAACAGGAAGCAGAGAAAAACAAGAAATGTTGTCGGTTTGGTTTTCAGTTTATATACATGAAGGTTTTGTGAGACATAACACACAATCATTCAGCCTGGTTACTTAAAAACTATATTCTTAACTGCTAATTATCTACATCTTTCAGACTGTCACATTGTTTACAAATATGGACTCCCATAGAGCCACAGTAAAATATTACAGTAAATGTGTCACATCAATATTTTTGTTAAAATCAAGATTTTTAAGTTTGTGCAAATCCATACGACAAACTTCTGTGTATGTTATCTTGAAGGTCTTGTACATTTTCATCGACCTGCTTCATACAAAATTATGAACTTAAATGAGTTATGGAAATGAAATCAAATGTCACAAAAAAGTTAACACCCACATGAGGTGTTTTTTCAGATTGTTCCCAGTTCAATCAAGACAGATAAGAATAAAAGAAGACAGGTTGTGAAATAACGGACATTTATTGTGCACAAAATAAACTTTAGCAATTAGACCCCAGGAAGTAGATCAGTTTAGAAAACAGATCAATGGATGACTCCCCCCCCCGGGCCTAGACACCGGTGGTGGTAGGGAGATGATGCTTTCTGTGATGGAGGCTCTGGTTGAAGGTTCAGATGAAGATGGTCTGCATCTTGATTGAGGTGGGGAAGGGGTGGAGGTGGGCCGTGGGAATTCTCGGCTGAAATGACAGCTGGATGCGAGCAGAGAGGGAATTTGACAGTTGATGACAGATTGGTGAAAGACAGAAGGTGGTGGATCGTGATTGGATGAAGTCATGTGATGACAGGTGGAGCGAGAGGGTAGTGAGAAAATTGGATAGTGACTCGGTGAGCATGCTCACAGAGATTGTCTTCGTGACTGAACTTTCACTAAGCTTCATTTTCATTAACAAAACTGGTATAGTAACACAGTGTTTGTTAGAAAAATAATCAAATGCGATGAGTAAGTTATTTTTAATTAAGCAATTGTTGGAAAAAAAAAACCAACATCAGTAATCTGTAATTACATTTAAAATGTGACCTTTCCAACTCCAAGTCCTGCCCGAACTCTTACTCTGAACTCTGTTTTCCCACCTTCTGTACAGGCTACAATTCACTTCTCCTATTTACTTTAGCTCAAGGGTTTTAAAGTCAGTGTGTGGTACAGAGCCTGTGGAAGCTCCTCTGAGACCAGCTCAGCTTGTTCTGTTTGTTGATTCAGGGTCACACACCTGTCTGTGGCTGATAGAAACACAATGACATGTGGACAAGTAAGGTTTGTCAAAGTCAGAATGCCTGTCTATGCCATGGAAATCGTTGAAAGACGATCTGTGCAGGACTGAAGTGCTCATCTCTAGCCGGGATATAGTTCACTCTTATCTAAAGTGGTTGAGTGAGAGAGTGGAGCGTGCTTCATTTCTACATCAAGAACATTACAGTAATAATCAGGGACATATAATGTCTTAACATATTCCATTAGTGTAGAGCACTAGGGCAATGAATGATCATGTGAAGGGGAAGGTCTTGGAAAAAATGAATGGAAAAAAAAGAAAACTGAAGCAGTGAGAAAGGTAAAGGAGTTATTCTAGCCAGATAAAGATGTATTAGAGTGAGTACAAAAGGAAGATGAGGGGATTTGATTCAGTGTGCATAGGAGGACAAGGTTTATGTGAGAAGAAAAGACTTTATATTTTGCAAAAGTGAGGTAATAATCAGGTCCTTTAAGGTCAGAAAGACAGAAAATATATGATTATCCCAAGTTCAACTTAAAGTAATGATTATTTTCCTCCAACACAATTACAATAGTTTCAGAATAAAATCCCTCAATTAAAGACCCAATTCCTTTTAATGCCACTTTCTCACCATTTATTTAGTCCGCAGATTTAGCCGCTCTTTCATCACAGCACAATGGATTATTTTCAGCCTTAAAGCTTAGATCTTGATAAGGCATCAAACGTTTGTCCAGAGACATTTCAAACAATGGCAATCTTGAAAGAGACAAATTATGATTATCAGCTCGCCTGCAATTAATTAGGATGTCATTTGTAGCGAAATGAACTCAAAGAGAAATAACTGACAAATTATGAAACTAGCTAATTGTCTCAGATAATGCCTGGTTTAGTGCTCGGTGTAACGTTCTCTTGCTGGTGACTTTCATGTCTTTCCCCACAGCAGTTACTGTGTGCATCAACAGCCGTGTGCTCTGGTGCAGTGTCCTCCAGCAAAAACACACTGAACCCCTGTCTCCTTGGCACTGTCAGCTCATGTATTAGGATGTCCCACTGTTGAGATGGAGACCTGGAAAATGTCCCCTTCTCTGTCCCCTAAACTGCAGTTTCTTTTCCCCTGGTCTTCCTTAGGGTCCTTGAACATTATCATAATCGAGCCTTGTAAACCAAGAAAATGTCCTCCTACACTGTGTGATCTGACCTCTGATCTCATTGCAATTGGTTGTGTATAACATTGGCAAGTCATGTACAAAGTGAAGCTTATTCTGTCTCAGTGGAAATGGACTTTAGCTGCGAAACGCACATCCTGTCTAATCCCTGGCAAGCAGAAGAGCACAACACTTGTACAAATGTTTGGGTAGACTGACCTTTAACTTTTAACTAGAGTGGTGGTGCTACGCTAGTAGGATGGCAATGTTTGTCTGTCAGTCACTACATCCATCAGTGTGGTTCAAACTCAAGTATTTCAACAACTACTGGATGGATTGCCCTGAAGTTTGGCACAGAAAATCCACAGCGCCCAGAGGTTTAGTCATAATGACATCTTCTGCCAGCAACAGGTCAAACAGTTACATCACACATCCTGAGGACCCTTGACTCTTGACCATTTTTATTTTAAATCTGGTGCAATTACCCATGTTTTCCTCAGCATGAAGTACTCCGACTTTGGCTCTTGTGTCACCTTCAGGTCTGACTTTCAGTTTCCACTACTTAGGCATATGGCCAATGAGACATAGAAATGGCTATGAGCCAGTTAGCAAATGTTAGCATGCAAATATTCTCCGATATGACATGATCTAACCTGATGCTAACTCTACATGTACCACTCTGTGCCCATATTTGTGTTGCAGTCCCTATGAAATTTACTGTCAAGCAGGGTCAACAGGATTACTGTAGCTGACAGGCTGGTGGACACGAGTTTATTAATGGCATACACAGTAGGTCGGTGGTTAGAAATGTTATATTAGCTATGTGTGAATGAGTCATTTGTTGTATTGTTTATTTCATGTTATTTCCCGGTCTGTTGTGCAGTACAATGTATTGGAATGTGACTTTATTTGTCATTAAATGAAGTGTGTGATTAGATCTCAGGAAAAATTTACTCAGTCTCGATGATACTAATGGGGATCCTAAATGAAATTACATTCATCAGTGCACAAATTTACTGTTTTAAATGTCTCACCTTTCTCACCTGCTTTTTTACACTTCCTGTCAAAGCAACCTTGAGCTGGGCGTTATCATCCTCAGCCCACTCTCTCTAAACTGGGCCAGATGAGTGTAAATAGTAAGTATGTAAATAAGGTAAAAAGTAATAATAATGATAGTCCAAAGCAGTCTTATTCCTCCTCTCACAAACTGTCCCTCACAATTTGGGATAATAATTCATCTCCATACCATGCCCTAATGATTATTGATATGTATTATCATGGAATGAAATGTGCTTAGTGTGCTTGAAATTGAATCGGGAGGCGTACGTTTGCTTTGATGCCGCGGGGCAAATACCAAGAGTCATTAGATGCGCTTCTCGGATAAAAACGTAAACTCTCTTCCGCTGCAGATCCAGCTCCCTCTGGCTGATAGAGAGCCTTATTAGGAAAATATTGTCTGACTTGTTCCTTCGCTCTGCTGTACAATTATATCAATGAATGTACGAAACAAAACACACAACAATCAACGCTGAGAATAGCTTCGAGTCAGAGAATTCAGGTTGAAGAGGGTGACTGTACCCTGCAATATTGGTGATGAAAGCTGCTCATTCATGAAGACTGTCAGGTGTTTAAATCCAGCTGATTTTCCATTTAACTTTGCATTAATGCCACTAATGAACTTTACAGGTTTGGATTCAATTTTACTATTCATCACCTGCTCTTATAGAGACGTTGTTAATATTATAAAAACACTCACACACACTTTTACTTATTTCTAGGCTCCTTGTAAAACAGTGAATGAAACAATAAAAACGAGAATCTAATTAACATTTTTTATGACTTCATCATATTTACAGTCTATAACACACTGTCTATCTTAATCATTCATTTGTTCACATATCAGCCAGCGCAACAAATAGTCCACAACTGTTTTTGTGGCCACTTGAGAGCAGATGAAAGAAGCTCTGAGCACAACACTGGTGTATTATCACCTTATGAAACTGCAATGTAGCAAACTTCAGAGGGGCAACTACTTTACCCTTTCAGCAGACACTGAGCAATGTTAGCATTCACTTGGAGTTTGGTTTGTGGCTACCTCACAAATGTAAGTCCAATATCCACCAACTCCTGAGGGAAATATCTGACTCTTTAGGTGCTAAATACTCCACTCTGTTCACCAGCTACGCACTAACTTTGTTTGTCTGTTTGTCGCCAGGCAGGTACAGTAGTAGGTTTATCAGAATGTGTGTGTGTGTGTGTGTGTGTGTGTCTTTTTTTTTTTTTTAATTTGTTTTTGCAGGAAATGACTGTCCCTGCTGTGCTCCTAGGGTGAACCAAAAACATTAAAGTTGTGGGTTTGTGTCACCACGAGTGAACTTGCTCATTACAAGTAGTGGTTTCATCCATTTTAATGTAAAGAAAATCTTTTATAGTCTGAATTTAAAATAACTCTCAGCCAACAGAGAGTAACGCTCCTGAGTGAATTTGAATTAATGAACATCCTAACAACATTAGTTTGTGATGAGCTTCCAGTCATGCAAAGTATAAACACCAACACTGAGCAGACTTCAGGTGTATCATGTACATGTTGCTCTGCCTTTATCAAACTGTAACCACTTCAATTAAGTCACTTATTTCTATCAAAACCCACTGAATATTATATACAGCTTAGTGTTCTTTGTAATCCACCTGTTTACTCTTTATAGTTCACATCTCCCCACATGATCATTAAAACTCCTCTTTAAAGTTTCAGCTTATCTCTGACCAGTGTAAAATATGATTTCCCTCCCTGTCCTCCTGCTGCACCATACAGTACAGTGTACATCAGCGTGCTCCTCTGCTGCTCTGTTGCTTGTTGACCACAGACGACCTCATCATTCCTCCAGTCCCAGGTGAACTGGAGCAGCTGACTAATTCTGAAGGCTGTCAAGCTCAGGATGTTATTGCCCCTAATGGGGAAGTTTGCATGGTAGACACACAACACACAACATAACCTCAATACCTTACGGAAGCATACACCATGCCCTGCTAAATCTCATATTTTCCTTTTAACTTTAGCTAAACTCAAATTTCCCTCTCAAAAACAGCACAGTGCAGCATCATGACCTCCGCATGAAGCAGCAAGAGCAATGCACTCCTTGTAAACTCACTCAGTGGGAAGGTCAGAGGTCAGACAAGTGGTCTTACCGCAGAGACAGGGAGGCCACAAAATCTTCACCCTCTCCACCTCACTGCTGACTGCTTGTTCACGCCGTACGTTCAGTATATAATTCATAATGACATGGGCGGATGCATCCCATAGTTTACAGGACCTGTTTATTCATAGGCTTAGTGCAGAGTGCTCTCCACAGCTGAGAATGTATTTTCATATGGAGTGAGGAGGGGCTGAAACACACAATATAAATATTGATGACTGAAAACACACAAATGCTCCAGTCACATAAAAATAGACATGATCCACAAACAAACATAGGCTTTAGAAATGATTTGTTAAAATTATATAATTTCCTGCTGTTTTGAGTGAACAGTTTTTCGGTCATGAACTTTTCACTTGACCAGTGTAACTTTCTCATTCACTTTGGTGGAGCTGAAATGGTTAATGTCACATTTGAATGACAGACTTGAATGTCAAAAGAGATTTGTGTGATTGTTTAAGGAAAAACTTAAAATACATGAAAACTGTTGTTGGAGCCTCCTTCAGGTACAGTAAGCTCCACTGTGGGAGACTATAAGACAGCTGTTGTAGTCAGATGACAGGATTACATCTGCGTCTAAATAATGTAGCTGAGATAATGATAGACAATAATCTATGATCTGTCTATTTTATAGCATTTGTAGTTGTACTCTTAGTTACTACTGAGATAAATAACTCATTAACTTTTTGCACTCTGCTTTTGTTTACAGTCACCTTAATGTGAATACTCAACCATTTAAAGTTGTTTATGTTCCGTTTAGTTATTACACTGAATGAATTCAAAACAATTAACAAACAGACTGGTTTGGAAACAGCAGGTTTCCTAAAATGCTGCATTAGTCATCTCTGGTTTGATAACAGTTCAGCCAATAATAGCTACAAAAACAAAGCCTGTTCATTTCAAACAACATGTGTGGTACAGTCAGCACAAGCAGTCACGTCAGAGCGCTGAGAATAAGAGACAAAATCCCTTTTAGTCTCTCAGAAATAAACATTTAATCTTTCTTTATTTCAGCCATGTGGGGGATGGACCGTGGCAGCAGTCGGTCTAACTGGCCCTGGAAGTTTATGTTCAACAAAAACCCTGAAAACATGGTGCCACTTTCGGAGCAGTTCAACAATGACTAATTCACATCTCACTGAGGGGTATGCAGGGCACATGCTGAGCACAGCACGCTACAGACGGTTAATAGGGATCAGACAGACTCTGAGATACGTTTGTTGTTTACGTTCTTCTGATACTATATGCCTTTCACATGAAATTCTAACAGAGAGCTGGCCAACCATTTCATCAATTACACACATTTGTGTAGTTTACTGTTAGTCATGTAAAGATAAATGTCCTAGATGAATAAAACAGCTGACCAGCTCCCTGCTCCATAAAAATATATCTGTATGTTCAGGACATATGGGTCGAACACTTTAATGGCATGCTGTGACAAAAATCTTGTCCTTGATATACAGTTAGGTATTTACTGTATTGTTTTATTTTGTTATTCTTGTTGTGTAATTACTTACTTATTGTGTACTGTCTTACCGATAATATACTCTCTATGTAATCATTTTTGTTTTATTTCATTTCTTACTTCATTGAATTCATCTATGGTATAATTCGTTCATTATTATTTCATTACTTGAAAGTTTTTGACATCATGATGCACTACTGTCACTTTTCCTTACACTCACTGTAGCTGTAGGTGCATTTTTGCTTTTCAACTTATTTTACCTGTTGTAAAGGTGACAGGACTTTGCCCGTCAACATGTATTCTGTGGGTTTCAAACTGCCCCTGCAGCTAAATGTAGGAGGTGTTGTGACTCTTGTGTGGGTTGCTGCAATCCAATTGGTGCCTGCACACTTAGAGTAATGGGCTCTGCTCTCCTGCATGCACAAGGTGGGTATGAGTCTTTGAAAGCTATTTGTGATACTGAGGATATGAGACCTTATGCTGGACACAGGTGACAGACAGTAAGTATTTTTGTTTGCAGATGAATGACATCATGTCTTTGTGATCTCCAGTGTGAACTTCATGCACATGCTTCATCTTGCCAGTCCATCACAGGGCCAACATATAGAGACAATGCACACACTCATATTCACACCTACAGGCAAGTTAGACTCACCAATTGTACATGTTTTGACTGTGGGAGGAACATGGAAAGAACCCAGGCAGACACAGCAAGAACATGCCAACTCCAAACAAAACTGTGTGTGTGTGGTCGACTGCTGCATCCTGATTCAGTCTGGCCTTCAGTTTCTCAAAAGGACTCTCTTTTGCAGAGCTTGTTATTCAAAAGATTTGTTAAGTTCAGCTGAAGTTTGTCTATATGGAATTTTTCACAGACAAATGTCACTAAGTGTTTTACACTTAGTGACACTTAAGAGAAAATATAAAAGGTGTTTCAGCAGTCCACACAAAACAGACACACACAATGATACTGTAGACTTAATCAGATGTAAGACAGGGATAATATTCAAAGATGAAAAGCTATGAAAAATGTTAAAAGTTACCCTGACACCTGCCTAAACAGATGAATTTTCAGTTGTGTCCTGAAAGTTTCATAGGAAATAACAGACCGTAAGGACACAGGCAGAGCACAACAGAGTCTGAATGCTACAGCCTCAAACTCAATCATGATGAGTCTTCAAGTCAAGATTTTAAATAATGTCAGGTGTAAGAGTAGAGACTTGCCTCACTCAACAAACTAATAAAGTCCACAGAATGATTTTAAACGACATAAAGGTAAGCAGTAACTGCTCAAGGTAAAAAGAAACATTGAAAAAGTGAAAATACTTTTAATGTCACAGGAAACAGGCTTCAGGGCCTGAAATTTTAGTTAAATTTCAGCGCGCCTGCAGCAGTGGAAGCAAATAAAGCTCTGGAAGTTAAGACAAATGCAACTTTTGTCGACTTTTGTCAACTTTAAAAACTCTTTGTCTGTGCAAGGGCATCGTCGGAACAAACTGTGTTATTACATACTCTAATGCATGATCAGGACAACTCTCTTTTGCAGGAAACAGTGTATACTGTTCTCAGAGTGGTGGGGAATGGGAACAGAGGAAGACAGACTAGTTGGTCAGGGGTTCATCCTACAGCAAGATAAAGACCAAAAACCTCAACCCTGGCAAACTGAAAAGGTTGTCTTGGTAAAACACTGGCCCGTCACATGTCTGTAAGAGCACAGAGACTGCCCACGTGCAAAATGGTACATCACAATATTTCTCTTGCTCCAGAACACATATAATATCATTTGTGACTGTGATAGCATTCAGTTGTGCATCTTGTTGTGTTCATAGTGTTTGTTTCCCCTGATCTTCCTAACAACTTGCTGGTTGAGAACGTGACAGAAGAGGTAAATATTGCCACAAGGTATTATTTTTGGCTGGAGATGCTGTGAGTCTAGTGTCAGTGAAGACCTCTTGCAGGAAAAGAAACTGCAACATGACAAGAAGAGAGAAAGGGGGTCTATAAAGAGAAAAGAGAGCGAGAGAGTGTTGCGTGAGTGATTTCCATTAACTGCGCTGCTCTCGCTGCCAACCAGGATCACTGTGGCTGTAAAAGCCCACAGGTGAAGCAACTGATTTTATACCTAAAAAGGTTTTCAATATTTCATTACAGGCAATGCACACACTACCTGTGGACTCATCATATTTATTTTACATGCCCATTTTCAGCAAATATGGTATTTAAAGTGGAAGTTGTCATCTGTGAAATGGCTGAAACAGAGTGCTCTCTTCAAACAGGACCAGACACATGCATGTGGTATATTCAGTAACCTTGAGAAATGAATGAGGGCACAGGAAGAGATTTTTTTCGTTCTTTCTTCTTCTTTTTTTTTTTTTTTAATAAACTCAGTTGCAGAACAAATGCTGAGGAAATTAAAACATACGCTAGTTCGGGCTCACTGTCACACCTGTCAGCCAAGAGAGGGATTCTGATTTTAAAGCTCGGGGGAGACACGATCTTCCCCCAAAACACAGCAGCACTCATCACCTTACCTTTCTGTTTCAAAACAGTAATTACATGACTCTGCTCCATTCATACATACAATCAGCGTATAGACAAAAGGTCACAGGAGAGAATGCCTGCACATATAATTATTCACAGAATTTGTACACTGATATTTTTGCAGATTAACATCAATTAGTTCAGAAACTTCCACAAACAATCATGTGCTGCTAACTTTTGGAGAGCTCAGAGACCAGCCGCACATCCCAGCTCTGCTCACTCCCCACAGTTTGGCTCGTAATAACACAGTGATTTGATCCTACGGAGAAAAGAGGCACAGGCATCTGAATGAGACACTAATTAAGAAATTCAGTCATGTGTGAACACGGCCATGCTTTTAGCATCCCGATGAAGTCACTGCTATCGCTGTTACCTGGCCGTACCACATCAGGCTGATAAAGCTTTACATTGGAGGGCACAGGATATTCACCGTGAAGAGGGATGCTGTGCTACTGAGAAATTCTACAGCTACTAAAAACAAAACAGAGGCAAAAAGGAATTATAATTTAGATAGCGTGGATGCAAACGGTCTATGCTAATCCCTTACAATACGATACATAACGCTGTCAGGACAAGCCACAAATGTGAAACAAGGGGATTTCAAAGCAGGACTTGAATTACCAATAGGAAGCCACAAGACATTGCCAAATAATGCAGTGGGAAGATTTGTGTGTAAAGGCAACACACACCACTTACAGTTTGTGAAATAGTGAAGAATTTTAATGACTTTTATGACAGTGACTTCAGACCCTTAAACAAAATGTTTTTCTTGCCTAAATCAGACCACAGAATGAACCGTGGATACAATCCCAGCTCTCTGGTGTGAAGGTCGTGCTCTTTGTTTGCTTGACACCCCTCATCCCACCCCACCCCACCCAACCTACATCCTATAGTCGAATCTGCAGCTTTTAATGAATGTAGCACTTCATTCATTCACAACATGTTTCCATTTCGTGCTGTGTGTCACCAAAAACATGTCCAGGTAGACAAAATCAATAGATTAGATTTAGTGTTCCTGGCCATGAACTAATGCGAGAACATGCTGGTACAGGACACAATGGTCCATTCGACCGAGTCAATTTACGTTGTGTGTGTATTGTTTTGTGAATGTATTTCAAAACATTCACACAACAACAAAGCTATTCAATTAAAAGTACAAAGAAATACCAATGAAAAAAGGCTAAATAATAAAGATACATGGGCAAAATACCATGAAATGAGGAAACAAATTGAATGTATGTATAAAGTCATTTATAAAAAGTGCCAGATATAAACAACAGGAAGATACGGCAAAAATAAAAGCAAAATGGAGAAAACTGAAAGTCTAAAGAGTGGACACAGGACTGAGGAGCTCTGAAGAATATGTGGGTGCCATACCCCGAAGAGATAACTAAAAAACAAACTTTAAATCAATCCAGGATTCGACAGGTATCCAGGGCAGTTGGAGGGTATTTTAATTTCTCATAGCACCTGCTGTTGTGAGTAGTGATTTGAATATGTGGACAATGGAAAATAAACGCCATGAACAGGCTTTTTTTTTCAGCACATCCCAACCCAAACAAAGATGCAGGAGAAACCCCAAAATAGGAGTACACCCACACCCCCAGAAATAAAAAGGACTTTGCAGAGCTCCAGAAAAGAAATGCTTGATGTGGCAGAACATGAGAAGTTGGAGCCTGAAAAGGAAAAACCAAACCAGAAATCAAACTACACACAGATAACAAGTCAGAGCAAGACAACGTGTTATTCACATTCTTTGGAAAAAACTGTTTATTTTCTATTACATTTTTCATTTTCTTTCTCCTCTTCCTTAATTTCATCTTAATAGTTTTTCTAAATCATTACCCACGGTGTCAGGAGACATGCAGAATATTTCTATGCCAAATTCCTAAACCTAAACTATTTGTTTGTATAATTCATATTGATAATAGTATAAATATAATTAGCCTTAAATAATTCAATTATGTTTAAGTTCATGTACTTGTTGTTACAAACAGTAATATGGGATATATGACCACAAAGGCGGGCCAGTGCAAAACAAACCTTGAGAAATAATTCAGACAGTCTCAAAGAGCAGTGTTACAGTACAAGGCAAATTTTTTACAAATGTAACAGCAGGTGGGCAGTCATTCTCTTACCACATGTCCCAGGGCCTTTACGTTGTTTATGATATGATATGATTGTAGACGTGTCGTCCACCGATATCCTTGGGGTTGACAGGAGCCACGGGGTTCTAAACCGCCTCCGGCACCACTTCTCCTTGCCACACAAAGAGGAGTCCCCTTTGAACACAAACGCTGTGCAGCAACCACAGCAGTGG
Source organism: Caranx ignobilis (assembly GCA_021432705.1). Taxonomy (NCBI): domain Eukaryota; kingdom Metazoa; phylum Chordata; class Actinopteri; order Carangiformes; family Carangidae; genus Caranx; species Caranx ignobilis. The sequence continues at coordinate 36,653,711 of MU270012.1, forward strand.
CAGCACCAACGCTGACACAAACACGTTCAGGATGCATTCACATTTCACTGTGGAGGCAGCCAAACATAAAAATACAGGCACCAAAAATAGGCTGGTCAGTAACTTTTCACAGTACAGGCCTCAGGTCCATTCATTTCTAAACCAAATTTACTTATATTGCTTCTTATGACAAGCATGTCACACGGGGAATCATCATATACATGAGAGCAAAAATGACATATCAATCACGATATAGACTATAAACACTGCATACACCATATTGGTCTTATTTATTTATATTTCATGAGCTTGTTGGGGGATGCTTTTTGTTGCGGCTGTGCTTTTAGCCACTGCTTCAGTTGGTATTCACATATGTCCAAGCAGAAGAAGCTTAGAGACCAACATTAGGGCCATTAAAGTGCTTGACTATCGGGTATTCCTGATTTAAAATAGAAGTTCTGTTTGGCCTTTGCTGCTGCTTCGTCAGTGGGTAGGTGGATATAACGCCTGAGGCAGCGCTGGAGAAGCGAAGGCCATTCTTCTTACAGCCTGACATGCGGTTATCTGATGCAGTGTATTCAGTTTATTTTTTGTTGGTTTTTTTTCAGCCTTGTGCAGAAAAAAAAAAAATATATATATATATTATTACACGGCTCCATTAAATGCTATATCCTGATTGGTCAGTGACTGCATTCTAAGGTCTGTTATTTCTGTATGACAGACCGGTACTATGTATAACAGACCTAAGCCACTCTGATTGGCCCTGACAATTTTTACCTTTCCACTGGGCCGCTGCTTCAGAAAAATAGAAAAGAGAGGAGAGATTGAAACACTTCATTCATGACTAATGGTTGAAAATTCCCTGGAGAATTTCCTGTCCTCCATTCAGGCAGCAGATCGCTCTCATAAGGCAGTGTATGGTAATTACGACAACTTCTATTCATATCACATTAACATGAACATTTAGACCTTTTGCAGTGACACTTACAGGATGCCTCTTGTGTGTCTCCACATTATGCCTGAACATGTTTGTATAATTTTACAGCCACAAAAAGTTTTGCTAGCAAAGTAGGGTGATTTAGAAAGAGTTATGTTATCCTCTTTGTTGTTTTGCTACAATCTAAACAACTAACCATTGCTATCTTTTAGCTGTTAGGGTTTCCCTTCCTGTCTTGACAAAATCAAAGCAGAATATTTCTAAGACTGTCTGTAGCAGAAACGTGGCACAGTATCTGCCATATCAATCATATCTACCAGGTATAGTAGATGTTGAATAACAACTACAGCATTGCTGAGTTTAGTCATAGATTGCAACCTCTCAGCCCACTGTCTTTCCTAAATGCACCTCATTTGCATTTTGATGGATCAGCTGATGTGCCATGGATAAAGGATCATTTGTATACAACACGCCCTATTCACATGAAGTCGTTATTGCTGAACACCGGTATTTTTTAATCGGTTTTTCTCACGCCTCTCATTCATGTGAGGTTTGACTTTTCTGAGCCATTGGATAGAGCTGTCACAAAAGTGCAGTCTTATGCTGCTACTGTTCACCCCATCAGCTTGACTTCCATCAAATTATTACTTCACTGAGAACCAGTTGGTTTAGTTTAAATTTATTGCCACTTAGACAGTGAGCAGAGAAATTCTCCAATACGAGAGATGATATTTCTCTCACACAATTTCTCAGTGGCTGCTCAAGCATGGACACGACTTTGCCTATTCGATTTACTTTTTCTGTCATATTAGCAACATAAAATGACGAGCTACTATCCTGACTCTATTTTGTGTTGTCAGTGAGGGTGTCACAGAGGAACTGGACTGGGATCCACTCTACCACTCATTTGTATTTAGTGGCCTTCATTTGCTGAGCACCCGGTCTTGCAGGGGTTGCAGGGCTCTGAAAACAAGATAAACCTCTCCCTCAGTCTTCCTGAAATAGAAGTAACGATTCAGTGCATGATAATGATAATGATGTTTTTGAGGATAACACACTGTAGAATACCTCCACCCACCTGCACCACAAGACTGGGCAATATACATCCAAACCATATCAGGCAAGAACCAAGTCACTGACACAGCCGCAACAGCTGAATGGCTTATTTTAGTCACAGTATACAGTACATCTGATGTGATTATTTGAAAATCGTGTCCTTACATAAATATAACAAGCTTTTTTACACAGTGTTCTCAGGGTCACTGTGTGGAGGTGGATTTCTCAACCCAATCTCAAGTTTTGATTTGAAGATTTATATTGGAAACTTCCTATCATCAGGCAACAACTCTTCCAATATAGCACTGCTGGTCACATTGATGAGTATGTGAATGGACCTGGGTACCTTTGCAAACTTTAAGTTTTGATTTTGTGCCCAGTATTGCATGTATCCTGCCATGGGGACTGACCCAAAGCCAATCGTCTATATCATCAGTACTGACAAGGGAGACTGACAGAAATGATCTCACCACAGACCTTGGAATAATCAGTCTCCTACTTCCAGTTTGGGTCCAGGAGGCAGACACCTTCTCCATGTGTAGAGTAGAGAAGCTGGAAAACCTTTGATAAAGCTTACTGTTATTATTGACATAAAGTTGCCTTACCCATGCTGTTATGGGCTTGGAATACCAAGGGACTTACCAGCTCCTCTCCCTCCTTATCAGTATGAATTCATACCCCATTACTGCATGTAACTTGCTTGGCAGCTTCTCCGTCCTGTAGTTTTGTGTTTTCTCTCCTACTGTTTGTTTCTGCAGGTGTGTCTGCCTCTTGAGCTGTCGAGTCTGGAACTGTGATTGCAAAGCCACATACTGCCTCTATGATCCTGCTCAACATCTGCTGCTATCTTTTAAGAAATCAATCAAACAATATTTGTATTGCAACTCATACAAACAACATGATTCAAAGTGCTTTACAGAATACAAGTCATGAAAACAATACCCCACTCAAACCACACCCCCAACCTATTCATGCACAGAGCAATAAATAAATATGTTATAAATAAAATAATATAAAAACAATGCACACAGAAGCTGAGGATATGTTATTATGAATCTCATAAATTTACAATGAGGAAACACAGAGGAAAACAAAGATAAAGATAGAATGATGAAGATAAATAAAAAGTAGGGTATGTCAACTAAAAAACACAAAAGTACATTAGACTAAAATGTATGAATGTATACACAAATGAATTAATGAAATTATTTTTGAATAATGAATTAAATGCCAGAATGAAATAGTATGTTGAAGGTTTACTTACTGCTAATACAAAGGCCACTAGTTACACAAAGCTTCTGGATAAAATCAAATCTGATAAATAAGTGGGACAGAGACAATTAAGAGTTTTATAAACCAATCAAAAGATCTTCAAATAAACCTATTGTAATGCAGACAAGTAGCAAGTGCACTCGCTTGGTGAAATTTGTATTCCTTTTTGGTTTTATAGTCAACACATGCACAGCACAGTTTAGAGGTGGTTTTGATTGAGATGTATTTTCTTTGAGAGACCAGAAAGCTGAGCACTGGACCAGGCAGTCCTGCAGGTAATAAAAGTCTGCAATAGTGTCTCTGTGCTGGCTTGAGATTTTTTGGCAGACAGTCTTCCTCAGATGATATTAGTTATGTTTTTGATGTAGGGCTCAAAGCTGAGATCTGATTCAAAGATGACTCCTTGGTTTTCTCTTATTTACTGGAGTGCAGAGCCAAGGCTTGTATTTTTCACATTGAGATTCTCTCTCTGATCTTCATAGCCGATGACCAAGACCTCAGGTTTGTCCTGATTGAGCTATAGGAAATATTCTGCCATCCATAACTTGATTTTTAAAATACAGTAAAAAAAAAAAAAAAAAAAAAAAAAAAAAACGCACTGACTGACCCTTGAGTATCAAGAGACATGTCCATGTAAAGCTGAGTGTCATCAGCATAGCCATGAAAGTTGATGCTGTGCTTCCCAATGGTATATCAAGTGGTAACATGCTAAGGTTGAAAAGTGCAGGTCGTGAACCTTGAAGAAACACCATGATAGATTTTTATAGTTTTTAGATGAACATTCTGTATCAGGAAGAAAATACTGAAACCAACTGAAAACAGTACAACTGAGGATACAATGGAGTGGACTCCTGTATCAAGGCTTGGACTTTGAGTAATACTGACACAGAGGGTTTCTTTCTAACCACTGAACCTGAGGTCATTCATAGTCTTGAAAAGTACTGTCTCTGTAGTATGACTAGTCCAAAAACCAGGTTGGTATTTTTCAAAAATAGTCATCTGAAATTATCAGGTAAAAAGATTCTCTTCAGAACAGTTGTGGCCCTCTTTTCTCTCGGAGAAGAAAATATAATCTTCATCATAAAAATGTCAGTTTTTTCAAAGAGTGTGTGGAAATACAAAATAAAAACCATCTCTGGTGTTTCCTCATATAAAAAGAAAGGTCCATGGTGGTAAAATTCTGATCTTGGGATCATTTTGATGTAATATTATTTAAATGTAAAATATTAACATGTGAAGGAGGTAGTCACAGCTGGACTTCATAAAGTCAGGGTTAATTAAACAATGAATGGTTAGGAAGGGGATTTGAGGTTTCCAGTTGTCAGTTATTAGTTTTGAGAGGTGAGCTGGTCTTGCATGTTTAAAGGAGAAGTACCATTTTTTTACAACCTGGACGTTATTTCTGGCATAAAATACGGTCGTTTACTCACCCATATAACTTTGGTGTCATTAGGAGTCCTTCAGACGATATTTAGCTCCATTCTAAATAACATAGTATCTACTGCGAAACTTGTTCGTTTCACCAGTATTTTGTTATGACTCGCTAATACTATTCCCCTGTGAGTCCGGAGTTGCCTGTTATTGTCATCCAGGGTCTGTAGATTGACCTACTAACCTCTGAACTGGGTGATGATGTCATCTCTGAGTGCTGCGCGGAGCCACAGCATGGCTCGTTCACTCTGCGACGGCCGGCTTGTTTACCTGGAATTTGCTACTGCTAATACACTATGGTTTGTTTTTGCGTATTTCCACATTGTTCCAACAAAATGACTAGTTGGACAAAGTTCAGATTCCACAGGCTTATTATTTAGAGGCTGCATTCTTGGTGCCCCGATCACTCCCAATATATGGATATACACGGCTCTCGAATGGATCTAAATAGCATCCGAAGGACTCCTAATGACACCAAAGTTATCTGGGTGAGTAAATGACCGTATTTTATGCCAGAAATAAGGTCCAGGTTGTAAAAAAACTGCACTTTTGCTTTAACTGCCTCATTTTAAAAAGTCAGCTGTTCTCAGAAGATTTGATGCTGGATTGTTAATTTATTCTTTCTTCACCTCTGTTCAGCTACTCAACAATTTCTTTTTAATTGTTTCTCCAGGGAGGAGTTGGATTAGCAGTAATCTTTTTCAGTTTTAGTGGGGCCACTGTGTTATGGGTTAACCTTAGGTTGCTGTTAAATCTATCTACGGTAAAATCACAAGAAGAAAGTAAATGTCTGCAGAAGTGGCACGTAAATGATCTATAATACCTGCAGCCACTTCAGAAGTAAGATAGTGTTTCCTGACAGTTTGTCCTGGAATATCATGCTGTATAAAACCCTTGACATTAAAAACCACACAGAAATGATCAGACAAGCTGATATCCAAAACTGAAGAGATATTAACAGATAAGCTATGGGTTACTACTGGGTCTGAAGTGTTACCTCTGTTATTGTTGGCATGGCAACATGTTGGACATGTTGAATGACCTGAAATAATGTAATAATACAATTCTTCTGGAGTTATGAATAAAAAAAAAAAGTTTGGGTGGTCTGCAAACTATCACACCCAGTGTAGGTGGGTTATATTCAAATAATGGAAGTGAATGGGCGATTTTTGTCCTTTTTTTAATTTTGTTTTTTGACTATATCTAAAATCAAGTAATTAACACGACTGGTCTAATTTAAGAGAGATCTACATTTAAGTGTCATATTCACACACAGATTTTCTTTAGGAGTAGGTTAGCAGATGGTGGTTCATGTGTGCGTATAGATCTAAGATTAATTAGTTAAGAAATTTACAGCTACAAGTGGAATTAAAACAATAGTGAGACAAGGCCCCAGGGGACATCAATCTCTGGCACTATTATCATCATCAGCAGTACTGTCAGTATTATACATCTTTAGCAGTGCTGTGTTCTCTCTCTTTCTGCCCCCCAAACCCACACTCCCTCTCTCTCTCGCTCCCCCCCTTTCCTTCTCTTAACCCAACTGGTCGAGGCAGACGGCTGCCCACCATGAGCTTGGTTCTATTAGAGGGGAGTGTTTCCTTGCCACTATTGCCAAGTCCTTTCTGATGCTGGGTCTCTGTAAAATAATTTTGTAAAGTACTTTAAAAGTAAAGGACAGACTAGACCTACTCTACATGAAAAGTGTCCTGTATTAATTCCTGTTCCTGCTGTTTACTGGGTTTCTATGTTGCTTTCATCAGTCCCAGAAGAATCAGAATTTGAGTACCTATAACATGTCCAGTAACAGGAAACCCAGTTTTACTACAGTAATGCATGCAAAATCAATTACATTTACATTTTTTAGTCATCTTCGGTTTCTAGATCAAGAATAATGTCAGGAACCGATAGTGAAAATATCAAAGGTCAGATGTCACAGGGCTCTAAGATATTTTTGTGGCACGAGAATGATTATGGATCATGGAGGGAAACAGGACAAGAGATAAAAGGCCAGTGGATTAGGGATGCATACTGAAGAAACATGACAGGATTAGATGCAAGAAGAAAATGGTGAGAGGAAAGAGAATGTTACTCAGAGGAGAAAAGGACACAAAATGCATTATCCAGGTTTGAATGGAAGATAGGGACTGTTTTGAAATAAACAGAGCAGGGTGGCAAATTCTATGAGCTTCATATTAGTGAGCAGGTTCAGTGTTTTGTTGAAGGACACTTGGAAATACTGCTGTTGAGAGGTCACTGCAGGGATCAAATCATTTGCAAGATGACCAAGCCCGCCACCACTTTATAAAGCAACGTTCAATACATGAATGAAAGACGTGGCGACAAGTCTCCTTCACCTTCACCATCATAACTTTATAAAAGATGCTAACTAGAAATGTTCTGTGCTGTTGTTCATTATTTTCTCATTGCCTTTTTTCTGCAGGGGTTTTGTTAACGCAAACACCAGTCAACAACATGCTTTTACACTGACAATTTGACTTGTCACATCATATGTTTGATCTGGAGTGAAGTTGATGGTTTCACTTTATATATCAAGCACAACAATTCATTTTTGACTATAGCAAATTGAAGGCACAAGGTCAACTCTTTTTTTCCCTTCTTTATTCTCTGCATCTCTTGTATCATCGAGGTAACAGTGATTGTAAGCATGGCCTAACTTTTGTATCGATTTCTCTGCCCTGCCTTGTTGTTGGAGGCATGCTGTTTTCCGGTTGTGTGTCCCATTCATAAAGACACAATAGCTCAGTACTTTTTATTGTACGCACAACTCAAGACTAGATACAAAGATTAGGATAAAACTTCACAGATTGTAAATATTTTATTTGACCCTGTATGAACAGGGATGTAATCTGAAACTAAAGGCAGATAACGTTAATACTATTGTAAGTGAGCCATAAACATTACCATCTGGTGTACATTACATGTTTGTATACACATGTATAATGATGTATCACAGTGTCTGACACACTTTTTATATATTTTATATTTTATACATTAAGCCTCTGCTTTTTGTTATTTCTGTCTCTCCATCTGTTGTTTACAACCACCAATATGAGCTGTTCATGTCTAACATTGTTGAAAAAACTAATTTCTCTACAGGAATTATTGTTTCATTTAATCTTATGAGCAAGGCAATCCAGTGTTTTAGTAGAGAATTGATCCATTGGTTCTTCACAGCTCTTTACTGACCTAGGCAGCACTGACGGCGCCAGCGTTTCCAGCCACAGACCTCTCATCTCCAGTAGAATCAACTGCCTGACTTCTCTTTGTTTGGTTGTTTTATGAGGCAAAAAGTACTCCCACAATGCAACTGTTTTATGACGCATTTCAGGCTTGGCAGTGATGGTGGTGGTGGGGACATTGTACAAGGTACTTGTAAAATCGATGTGCCAGGCCAGACTGGAGCCGAAGCCAATGTTTGGCTGCTCTCTTTGACCCTCTGAGATCAATAGAATAGGAGACCTTTCATTTAGCAATGCTTTGGTTCATCTAATGTGCCGTTAAAGTACAATATCAGGGAATCACACCCTGTCAAAGCTACTGTAGATCAATGTTACTGAAGAGGTTTATTTACATTCAATAAACCAGTTCATACAGCATTTCTGCACAAGAACAACAACGACAATCAGTGCCTTCATGACCTCAGCCATCAGCACACTGATTGATTATTGTAGTTTCAAACTGATTGATTGTTAATTTGCTCATCCATAGTCAACGGTAGACTGGGATACAGTCAGGGGATATATACTGTGGATGTTTACTGATGATGCCTCAGCCAATTGAATGACTCTGACAGACTGATTGAGATTTACATCAAGAGCTCTGTGCAGCACTGAAATAATCCTCTAAACTGTAACGAGTGATCATTAGTGCAATCAGAGTGTCAGCAATGTATGTGTGTGTTTGAAATGCATTGAACACACACTGAGAACTTCCAGTGGATGCTTTGCCGAACACACAGAGATGTGATGTGGAGGGTGAGAGGCTGAGGCTAAGCTGTAATTGAATACCAACAGGAGTGGTGTTTCTACTCAGACCTCTGAAGGAGGATCTGACCTTGAGACGCTATTCCTGATAGACAGGCAACACAAAGACTCGGGCTGGCTAATTGGATTAAAAAACATGGATCCCAAGGGATAGAGATGTGACAAGCACATTGATTCACTACATCTCCTCAATTTCCACCCACCCTCCCCACCTCCTCTTACCACATTTCTTATTTTATCCATTTCAGCCTACTATATATCTCAGCTCAAAGTGTTTTACTTTCATCTCTCCTCTCTGCTAAGACTCAGTCATTCTTTCAATTTACACGGTAATTAGTAATTAATGCTCATTGATGACACATTAAGTAAGTGAAACCGACAAACGATTTGATAAATAGTGATTGAAATGTAATTTCTCTCAAATAGAATGTCTCTGTCTCATGTATGGTGTGCGATTGGTCCAACCAATAGTTCACTGTCATTGCAACATTTCATTGTCGGTAAAATATCTGTCTACTGTCCACTTAAATGTCATGTCTCTCCAGTCTGCTCCAGATAAGGCCAGACTGTTTTTAGAAGGCCATTTCCTGGTAAGTTGTGTTAGAAAATTTACAATCATACTTTATCTAGTTTCCAGACAGTTTTACAGTAAATATAAAAACATAATTAATTACTTAGATCATAAGTAAAAGACTGTCTGTCTGTTATTATCTATATCTATTCGTATCCAATTTTTCAAAGCTGTCATTACACTGAGGTTCAAATTCTGAAAAGTGAAATAATTTAATAGAACAGTTGGGCACTGCAAATTTACTGTTTTACTCAAACAACAAGATCTTAATTCCTTGACCACTATATTTACTGAGTAGTAGCAGTAGGACATTGTATTTGCCTTAGAGCTAGCTGGTTACCTCAGTCACCTTGTATAGCAAAACGATGCACAGGCAGTTACTGTAGCTACAGGAGGTAGCTAGAGTGTAGGAGCCCCGATCAGATGGAAGGACAACACACTGACTTTTTTATTGAAGCCACCACTTTAAAAGCAGCGTGGTGCGATTCTCTTTTAATGTTGCAAAGCAACCATGGTATCATCTATCTATAGTGCAACCATTGTTTTGTTGTAAACTCACAGATGTGCCAGCCAACATATTATCTAAATGTGCAAGCTGCAGCCAGAGGACATTTGCTCTGGCTCTGATTGAGGGTGAGAGGCTGCTCCCTTATAATACACTACACTGAGGACACCCCCACCAGCTGGTCCAGGAGCTTCACCAGCACAACAGTCCTCTAACGTTACCTTAATAAAAACCATGGACTGCACGTTAACTTTAACCGGTAACCTGAGACATCACTAATTTGTTGCTTTTTGTTTTAGTTGCATTCCTGGTGACTTTGGTTGGTCTGGTTTGGATTAGTTTTGTTATACACCTCAACATATCCAGAAACGGCCATCAGTATTGTCTCCAACCATTACAGAAGGCCTTCCTCTCACTTCATCTGAATGAACAAGGAAAACAAACAAACAAAAAAACAAGCTTCAAGCTCCCATGGTGCATTATTAGACTGCAAACACCTGTTGCCTATAAAAAACAACCGGAAAAAGATACTTGACTTCCTTTCTGAAGGCCAACCCTGCTAACCCTGCTAAACCCAGCGTGAATGAACCAGCTAACATCTCTGCCACTGACTCACTTAGAAGCTGGGTAATCATCAACCTAGCTAGTTAGCCGACAGAGTAGTCTGGTGTGGGAGAGGTTATTTATTGTGTCTGTGCACAGAGGACACATTCAATAGAAACTAGGAGGTAGCTGGATTAATTTGGCTGACAGAGCTCTGGCTAACTTTAGTGGAAGCTGTTAACTTGCATCTTTCAGTCAGGCAGACATGCCACAATAACATCACATAACATTTTGCTCAATATCAACTGTACATGTAACTGGTTGTAAGTCGTCGCAGTTTCATAATAATGAGTTGAGTTTGAATGCATTGCAAAAATATGTTTTATTGGTCATGTAGTTATTGATTATAATCTATTTGTGTTGATTTATCTAACGGTGTCATTTATTTTGTATTTCTGAACAGTTTTGGTCTCCATAGTATCTTGCCAGGAGGTCTCGTACTCGTTGGTAAATTAATTGTTGATACATTTTTACTTATTTGTTTTTCATAGGTTGTTAATGATGCCCAACAAATAAAATAATGCCTGCATTATCCCTGAGAGCAGTGAGACATACAAACTGTTTTCTACAGCTCATAGAGGAGGGGTTGGTCAGTAGATGTGGAGGTTCAGACTCCTGTTGGGGCACAGCATCGTTGCCGATCAATTACAGAGTGGGAAATGGACAGAGGTAACCTTCAGCACAAACCTAGTTAGAAAGAGCTGAAATGCATAATCATTTCGCTCCCTCCCTGGTCCTGCTCTCTAATTAATCCATCTCCTGTTAACAAGGCTTCAGGCTCTGCTCTCTTTGGAGGAATGCCTGACAGTTAACCACTACGCTTTTATGCATCAATCACAGACCAAAGAAAAATGTCAAATGGGCAAAAGCATATGCTTAATTTTTGGATTATACGGAAAGAGCTTGATACACAGACGCAGAATTATTTTCAAGATTCCATGACAGCGTTGATAGTTTGTGAAAATTGTTTGCTTTGGGAATTGCCTGCAGACAGACTGAAAAATAAAGTATTGATCTTTTTTTCAAAGAGTATAATCCTGATTAAACCTGCACGTTCTATGATCTTGTTTAATACAGTGAGGACTGTAATTCTCTCATCAGCTTAGTGCGTACAGCATTCCTACCCGTACACAAAGGAAGGAGCAAGAGACATTCATCTGCCTGATTAACAACTACAGTCATTGTCTTCTTTAATTACAGCAAAGTCAACAGCTCCATTAGTTCCCCTCCCGTCTATCTCTCATCCCTTCACCCCCTGACAATTGTGACGTTGGAACAAAACAGAACAAGCGTCGTAGGCCGGCAAGAAGGTCTGCTCCTCCACTGGAATGTAATCAGCATTCAGAAGAAGAAAAATTGAGACCTCCAACCAAAACATATATCTGTGGCTCCTGATGGTAATTAGTGGTCCTTCTGCCAGTTGGGCTCCAGCCTCCTCCGTGAGTGAGTGCTGATGTCCTTGAAACTGATTTGTTTGGTGTCCATCGAGCATGTCACCCAGCCGCCTCTGTCAGTAAACCAATCAGTCAGTCAGTTGCTCAGCCACTCTGGAAGTCAGTGTGTGGGGCAGCATTATCTGTCAGGTGGTAAACCAGCTGCTAAGCAAAGGTTCAAAAAGTTAATCAGTGAGTTATCCAGACAACAAGTCAGTCAGTCAGTCAGTCAGAGGGTCATATATAAGATAAGATGTATCAGTCAGTCACTTCCTTGTCTTGTTTTGCAGTAGCTACTCTCAAGATAGGACAGCCTTGCACTGAGGCCGTGTGGATCTAGGAAGAGAGTGATTGATGAGATGATGAGCATAACGCATGCTCTATTTCAATCAGTGCGGTTCTAAAGCAGCACAACGAGAGTTACTGCTTGTCATTAATGACTGTAACGTTTAACAACAGCTATAATATCACTCAGTAGTGTGGATGAAACCACATTAAGACTAATAGAGACGATAGTGGTAATTTACTTTAGATTATCTTCCAGCAGGGGACAATTTTGGACATTATGTTTTATCTAAATTGGGGCAGCTGTGCGGTAGATGTTAGAAAAGCAGGCATATGATTGGCAGGTCAAAGGTGTGAATGAGGAATACCAGATGGACAAATGTGGGCAAGGAGCACTCTCACTTTCGGGTATCAAGCCAGGTACTCAGGGCATACGATTAACCCTTAAGTGCTCAAATTAAAGACTGCTGCACTGAACAGCTTCTGCTTAAAAGGCAATTAAAAAGCATATATAAAAAAGAAAGAAATAAAAACTCTTCCCTCTTCAGCACATTTTACATGGTTCTCCCAAGAGTGGCAGCTATTCTTACTGAGAAGTGTCCAAATCCCTGTAGCACAGTACAACTATGCACTCACACACAGCTAGGCTAAAAATGGATGCTTGTCTCTTTACTGTACACCATTATGGCTAAAAGCACCAAATGGTATAATGCTGTTGTATTACATATTACACTCGGGCTTCTCCATCCCCCCTTAGATCCACTCAAATGCTAAAGACAAAGAGAGAAACAGCTCCGGGGATATGATATTTTCTCATGCCGTAGTATTTCATAAACCCAAAGCCTGTGTGAAAACACTAATACACACAGTCATCATCTTGTATGGCTAAGGGATAGATGGATGGAGTTAAACCTAAAGGTGATTATTAGGAGCAGCAATAAAATAATAACACGTTATTATATTTAATGTTGATAAGACAAACCTGTTATATTATCACTATAAGCCAACATTTACTCTGCTCAGCTCTGTTTTTTGTTGTTGTCACCAACTCCCAAATACAAAATATAAAATCTTTAGTTACAACATGCTGTTGTGTTACAACATGCTGTTTGATGCTGGGCAGGCAGCAAAAACAGTGCTGTATTTTGATTTTTTTTTTCATTGAAAAACTGCAGCATGACAGTAAGACCGAGCCAAAACTTTAAATTGTGTGATAAATAATAAGATGAGAGATAAAGCAAAGCTCAGCAGACTTGTAGGGAACTGTAGCTGGGTGATAATTCATAACTGCCACTGACCTCCTTCAGATGCTAGTGCTCATCCATTGTTCATATCATACTATTGACTGTAGTCATGTGAGCCGGACCGTGAAAATATCATCACTAATCATAATCAAGAGTTTTACAGGATCTTCTATTGTTCTAATTCTGCTATAAAGATGACAAGTCTAATGCCAATATTGTCACTCTACATCATTTAATGTTGAGTCCTTTGGCATTTCTGTTCTAGTTTGATTTAATAAAAGATTTAATATCAGATATAACATACTCAATATATACATATCAGCATATGACACATTTTACTATTATGTATTGACACAAGGTTGAAAGAAGCTGAGACGTGTTAAATCCAGTGGTTCTCACAGGCAAGTGGGCCAACAAATGCAATCGTAAAACATACACTGATCAGTCACAAAAACTGGACAGGTATCTTTTCTTCTCATATTTAGACTGCTTTATTTAGATCGCTTCGATAAGCCGATGACCAGAAGTTGACTGGCTGGGAGACATTGTATACCTGTTGCTTTTTCAATTTTTGCTGCGCAATAAAAGATTATGTCCATGGGGGAAGCTGGAGTGTCAGAATGAACAGCTGGTCAGCAATATGAACAACTGAAAAAAAAGAGAGTCAGGCGGCAGATGGTGGATCAACAAGTGATCCCTACCCATTCACACAACAAACAAACAAACAAACAAAATAATAGAGCTTCCCTTCGCTCAGTTCAGTCCTTAATGTTCAATCATCAAAATAAAAAGTGATCTGAGAATGCATTGCTTGACCCCCATTGTTATGGGTCAGGATGTGGGCTGCTGAGTGGGCCTTGAATCAGAAAACTGGTTGAATAAGTTCTTTATGCTAAGGCTGGTGTTACTGTGTTATTTTTGTCTTTTTAGATAATGCCGTCTTGTTTAAAAGTTGCTAGGAGAATAACAAGTTATCTAAGGAGATGCAAAAATGGTAGCAACTAATCAAAAACCTGGGACCTGCAATCACTGCAAATATAGATAACTGGTCTCAAATACCTAATGCTTGTCAAGACTGTTAAGTCTTCAGATGCTTTTGATTTGGTTGACATTTGTTTTTTTGAGTATGCCAGGTTGCCATTCTTTTAAATTACTTTTGCAGGTATGTTATTTTTTATTGTTACATCTTATGCTAAGTAAAAGTCAAAGCCTGTTTAATATTTTTGGTTGAATGTGCCACAGAAAGCACTTTGACTCCATCGCCTGTTTCATTATGTATATGAATGAGTCATTTGTTACATTTGCTCATTTTGAATTCTCTAATTAGATTTGGAAAACATAGTGGGGAAGTATGGCTAAAAGCAGTGACACAGGCTAAACCAAATTAGAAAATGACAATGTGACTCAAAGGCCTCTGGTGTGGAACAATTAATGAACTCTGCAGAGTCACTGTGATAAACGGAGAGCTAAGCAGAGCTGCTAGAGCAAACAAACAGAAACACTTCTGACTGCAAATCATGGGTAAACATTGCAGTTTAGCACTGCTCAAAACAACATGCTTCACCCTCCACCCAGTAAACATGCTCCACCGAACAATGAATATGAGTCGATGGGGTAAATGTATGGGAAGGCCATAGGATGTTTACATCAGTGTTGAAGATTGATATACTCTCTGTAAACCCACCCTGAGAGGAGCTCAACACTGATGCCCCAGGCATCAACTGACACGTTATATCAATTTTTAAAAGCAGCTAAACTCATTTGACCTTCATGATGGTTTTGTCCGTCTCTGGTTGCTACCATAACCGCTGCCTCCAACAGTGTTACACTGCCTCTTCATCACCTCCACTGTGTTCCACAATCAGCAAAGTGAGCGTCTGAACTTCTGTATAACAGTGTAACAAAACTTCTAAAAGCTCCAACTGCAAGTGTAATGTGACATTTTAAAAGGAATTCATCCGTTCACTCCTTGCTCTCTCCTTTATTCTTAACACTAAGCATTGCTCAATGTGAACTCTTGAATCAGCAACCTCTGAAAGGTAATGAAATGTAATGAGAAATAAAATGGGAAGCCAAGAAGCAGCGGCTCTCTATATTCCAAATACATAAGTTCTGAATCCCTGTGTTAAAATGGATTATGTGTCCTTTCACCACCTGAGTTTTTGTGTGACCAAGGCTCCTGAGTCAGCTCTCTGGTCGATTTCTGACATTTTCTAAGGCAGTGAATGCGGATCATGTTTATCAATGAGCGTTGCTCTACATAGAGTAGGAAGCACATTATAACTCAGCTTCCCCTCTGCTTTGCTCTGCTCAAACCCACAGACCTGAACCAACAGTACACAGCCTCTGGGCCACATTTCCTGCTGGCACTGAGTCTGTGCGCTGAATCACACAAACCTCAATTATACAAATTCCCCTTGGCGTGTTATGGTATTGTGATGCAGGTGGCCATTCCTCCCTAAATGTCTGCTTTTTTCTGAGGTGATTTAGATTCAGTTTTTTGTCTCTCAGACATCTATCATGCAGAATAGCAAGTTCAAGTATGAAACATGATGAGCTTCTGGTTTTTAATAGTAAAACCTGCTCCAAACTGGTCTCTGGTTGCCGCAGCACTGCCCTGAGAGTCAGCCAGGCTTGGTCACAATAAATCTTATGTAGGACCAGGAAATCACAGCCATTGCTGCCATATTTTGATTGAAATGCTTAAGTGCTAAACATGCTTTACTTTACCTTGACTTGAAGGTGGCCCTAATGGGACTATTGTAGCATTAGTGAACTCCAAAGGGTTCATCCTCTAGGAAATATTTATGTCTGCTAGTGGTGTGCACACTGATTCCAAAATATCAATACTTCCTATATCAATAATAATCCCAAACATTTCTGTTCTAGGATCAATTCTCACATTCTCACATTCTCACAACAGATCACAACAGATGGATTATCAACAGATACTCTGTGGAAAGTAACAATGAGAATAATAACAATAGAAACCACTTCTCCTTGAGCCTGCCATAGTCATACAGTATGTGAACAACAGCTCTACAAATATTGTAAGTAACTGAATAAATGTGTTGACACTGACATGATGGCCGACCGTCAGTGTGGTCTTGTGTGGAACTTTTTCACCTCTCAGCGCAGCAGAAGGCTGTGATATGATAAGTGTGGGAGGACTGCGACAACACCACAAATCTTGTTAAGCATCTGAGATTAATTTCAATACAGAATACAAAGAAGTTATGCAACAGCAGTCTGCAGAAGAGGAGAGGCACTGCTGGGGTGAGACAGACTTCCTTCACTGAGCCCTTTGGCAGTGGCAGCCATTATCCAAAGAAAGAGAGAGGGAGTGCAGCTATTGGTGAGTCACATTTCTGAGTCACACTGTCCCAGCTTCAGGTTACGCACTGATGTCCAGACAACTTGAATTCTGCATTCTTAAAACCACATAATGCATTTGTATTCAATTTAATTTGATTTTGATGTAAGAAATGAAATGTATGAATAAATGCACTGCACAACTCATATTTGGGTAAAGGTCGGAGCTGCTACTGTTGAGTTCAGTTTGGAGTATAATTTGTGTCCCTGGGACTTCACATCTATTGAATACAACATTTATCAGTTGTGTAATTATTTATCACAGCCTACAAAGCCATGGTGCTAAATCGCCTGTGACACATAACCAAGGGAAAATGATTTAGTCTACAGGCAACACACCTTAACTCACTAAAAGTTGGCCTATGAGCTGCTAATGATGTTACTGACCGAATCTTATTTATTTTGACTGACAGCTGACACATGATCATCCATTAAACATATATATTTTTGTCATTATATATATATTTTTAATAAGACCATTATTTATAAAACTGTAAGTCTATGAACTTCCTCTCAACTGTGCATTTTTGTACAATGTATTGGTATCTGTGCTGTTGAGCCTGGGTTTCACTTGGTATCTGATTGGAAAAGAAATCAGTGCTATCACACATTTGCATATGCTGCTAATGTCTGCATTAAATTTCATGGCAATGCTTCCAATAGCTATTGAGATATTTCAGTTTGGGCCGTCCAACAGATTGATGTTGCCATCACTGGAGCGGTCCCACTGGCGTAGAACAAAAAAAAAGAGAGAGAAAGAAAGAAAAGCTGTTGCTGCTTCATTTCAAATGATGCTGATGTGGTTCAAACATGGCAGTGAAACCATAGTGATGATTAAGTTGTTACTGTAACAAGCGTTGTTCTATGTGTTATGCTACAGCTCATTGCTATTCATAGCTTTTGATGTGTGTCATGCTACATTAAGTATAATGTATTATGCAAATAAACCAAACATGCTGATCTGTTTGAACCAGATCTGTGAGGGAAGTGTTTCACATGGACTTTAAGATTTTAGACTTAGCTATCTGTCTTATGTTAGTAGTGCACCTGCATCACATTTTTCATACATGCCCTTTTTTTGTACACACTCTGTTTGGGACATTTTAATGATTGATTTTGACGCACCATTGATTAAAATGTTGTTTCAGGGTAACTCCACTTTGATTATTTTTCTCCAGATTTTGCAGATTTAAAATTTTTACAAGCTGTGCTAAGCTGAGTTAACGACCATGTCACATATATTGTATCTATGGTGTGTACAATATTGATTTGTGATGTGATAATGTCTGCAGTCGAGATGCAATATAATAGAATTTAAACAAAAAGGTTATATTTTCTCACGTCATGTGGAACCTGAATGATGCATCTCTCAGTGTAGGGACTGGATGTGATAGTATGTGTAGAGATCCAATATTCATTAACAATTCATAACAGCATATAACAACAACAACTTGGACCACCTTTTACGTTTGTGGTAGGCTCTACTCACTGTAAAGCCTTGCCTGCATTTAACTGTGCCTTTATTAGACTCTCTAACAAAGGTACAATGTTATATCAACTCCAACCTCTTGCAACCTAAAAATTACACAAACACACAGCAAATCAATCCTCATGAATTTCAAGCGAAGACTTCATAGAATTTCATAAAATTGTTTGTGACATGCAAATGATAGCTGAAAATTGACAGACTAAAAACACAGTGAGCTTCCATTCACCACTCACTCACATCTATGTACACATTTAGTGGATCCTTGTTAATGGATGTAAACTTGCTGACCTTGATGTCATGAAGCAAGTCATCTGTAAAGGCAGTGAGGGTGTTGAGTTCAGCCTGCAGGAAAGTGCCCATATTCGATATGAGTGGACATAGAGCAGAACTGTTTTCATTTGTCAGTAATGACAGCTTTGATGAGCAGCTATGTCAGCCGCAGCTCAGTGTTCCTGCTCAGAGACATAAACAGAAAACTGCCAAGTTGCCACCTTCAACAACATTAGTTTAAAACATTTCTTGACATTAACGTGTTTGGATCAGCTCCCACTCTCACCTTAGAACATGCTCAGATGGGATTAGGGCAACAGGCATAAACATCACATAGGGAATGTAAAATAAAATATATGTTTCAGTCATGAACAGGTAAAGCATTGACTTGTGAGTTTTTGCAGCAGTAATCATGACACAAGTTAAAGACCATCTCAAAGGTGTCTAATTAAATGCTGATCGAGCTTTTCAGATTACTGTCAGTAGGTCTTTGTTTAATTTTCATATGGTTGCTTAGGTTGGGTTAGTTAAAAAAATGACATACTATATATTTGTGTGGAGAAACAAGGAGACTTTACTCTCTTCATATGAAATCATGATATAAACATAAATGTCATATTCTTCATATTTTCATTTTGTATGAGTCTGGATTGGTGTCTCTTTTAGGTATATCATCTCAATGCGCCCTGATGTGCTCAATTCCTAAGGATGGAAATCCACATTAACATCTATCCGTTTTGCCACCTTACAATGTGTGCCATATTTGGATTGAAACTTGACTATGGGCAATTCAGACTGACTTTCTGGACTCCTGGATTTCCTCCTGCAGTTTTTGCCAACTTCAGAAAAATCATACAGTAAAACCCGAAAAAAAATTGACATATTTTTAGATTTGGTGTTTCCACTGCTCATTTCCACCCAGACCATTAACACTTTCACACAACAGCTGTTATTTAGACTAAATTTATACCTTACTGCCTTGTGTCACAGTTCATTAGAGATAGTGAATACTGTTGCTGCAACACAAAATACAAAAAAATGTAACTGAAGCATTAATATCAGAGCAGAATTATTGGCTACTGTGCATTATTTTCAGCAAGCAGCACAGCACAGGAAATGATACAAAAAGAAAACCCACACACAAAGCTGAACTAAAGCAAAGACTGTGTCTGATCTCAGCTTGGGGTGAACTGAATGTTTCTGCACTTTCAGGTACAGTTTGAGCAGATGGCTCTAAACCATATGCTTTGGGAGGGAAGAAGTTTGCCAGCAACCTCTGGGACGTCAGTTTGTATAGGTCCAGTTTCATCTGAGGTTATTTTTACAGGCTATTTAAGAGAGGTTAGAAAAGGGATTGAATTCTTACTGGTGTAACTGTACAAATAACTGGAATGCTTTGTGTGGATGGGACCACAAATACAGGTGCAGGTAATCCAGTCAAAATACGGCTTGAGAGTAGCTTGACGTATTTAGTTGACGTTCTTATCCAGCAAGACTTCCCAAGAGTGTGCGGTGAAATAAGCCGCAGTTCTGTTATCATCAGGAAGCCAATAGGCAGGAGCGAAAGCTTCATTTAATAAATGCGCAAGAAATATTATGAATTGAAATGCTTTTCATCCAGAGTGTGAAACGCTAGAATAACCTTGTTGTCCCTGAAGGACAAACAGTACATCAGCTGTGGTGCATTTTGATTTCGGTCAAACTGTGTTTCTCATCATGTATAAATCTCCATTAATGTGAAGTTTCAGTACAGTAAGACAATATAATGCCATTTACTAGGATTCTCTAGCATCCCATCTGTGACACAGCCTTTGTTCACCCTCTTACATTTGACATTCCCTATTTTAAGCTCTACGTGTCATGTCTCTTTCATTTGAAATTAGGCTTTGATGAATATTGTATGAAAAAGGACCTGCTTGCAAAGAGACTGACCTTCACAGCTGTGCTGCTGCTGCATTTGAAGTATTGTCAAGTCCTATAGGCTTATGAAGGCACTTAGACTAACAGAAGTAGAAAGAACAGGACTGAAAAATATTTAACTAACATAGCCTTGATTTGAAAAAGCTAGCCGCGAGGCTCAACAGGCAACAGGCTTGGTTAATCACAAGGATGGTGGTATTTGAAACAGCACTTTAAATGCCCTTTCTCCTTGTTCTGTATTGGTGAGCTGTCTGAGTTTGCCCATTCAGCCACATAGCTGTGATAAAGGTTAATCTGTCCATGTCAGATATCGCAGTGTAATGGCTGTCTTTGGATTAAAATAGCAAACTGAGAGAAACCTAACAAACATGCACACACACACACACATACACTGACACACACATCAAACACACAGTGAGGGCATGATGCTGGGCCTATTCGTCATTCTATTTTGTTTTATTTATTGTATCCCTATTTTATTAATTTGCGTCCTTTGAAAACATGTTGTGACCACCCTGCTTGCTAAAGGCGCTTTATGGATAAATATGCTTTGACTTAATTTTTCCCTTTTACAGTCTGATGGTCGACCGCACTGCCAGCCATCTGAAGAGGTTTGAGTAAATAACTACTGACTTTTTAATCAAAGACACTGCGGCTTATGGCTCCACCTTAACACACATGCCTCAAACATCTGGGTGGCCAGCTGCTCCTTTCGCTAATCCGATTGGCTCCTTAATGTTCTCTGCGAACATCTGGCAGCACCTCGGCCCTTTGATTCATCTCACCTGGCAGAACCTTGCTGTTGGGGCTTTACCTTGCTCCGTAAGCATTTTGAAAACAAGGTGAAAAGTGTCAACACTCCTGAATAGAATCCATCAACAAACAAGTGAAGATGAAAATAATAAAATCTAGTAAACACATGTGTTGTTGGAGTGTTTTCCTCATGGGTATCTGTGCTCATGCCACAGCCTCAGGTGACACTGATCGCTGGCTCATTTGCTCTTGTGCTCGGGGGTTATTGGTAGCAGTGGCCCCTGTTAATATCTGCCACTCCAATGCAGGGCAGAAAGGCTGCAGGCTCCTCTGACTGCACACAACAATCCTTCACTTCCCTTCAGAGAGGAAAAATGACGCAGCCTTGATTGCAGAAGGTGACCAGGATGATTGCCTCTCTAGATCTAAATCAAACTTCTGCACATGATTGCCTTTCAAAAGGATGTATGACACATGTTGGGGATGTCTTGAGGAATAAATGATACCTGGTAATGTTGTGCCACCATTAGTAAGGATATTGTAACAGAGATGGCAGGGGGTAACATAATTACAGGCCCACGTCCTTAATCAATGTGGATAACAATTTCAAGACTGATGACCACAGAGCGTCCAATAATACTTTGCAAAATCCAATAAAGTATTCTATTTCAAGCATAATTCAAAAACATTTCACAAGTTCAAGGGTACTGTCTAAGGCTGTGGAGCCACAAACTAAACAATAAATATGCTAAATATTGGGACAGACATCCATATGCAAAGAATTTTGTCAGACAGGCCTATTGGGAAGCCTGTGCAGTGTTTGGCCTGCTTCCTGTCCAGAACCTGGGCTGCAGAGCGTCTGTCAGGGCAGCTGTCCAAACTACAGCCCAATCAGGCCATGTGCCATCTTTCTGCAATTTCGCCCTCAAGCCGTGGAGCTCAAGAAAGCCCTGGTGCACTTGTGGGTGGTGGAAACAGTCATCATTTAAGTATGGAAGCAGAGTCTTGGTAAATTTAGATGAAGTGACGTGGAGGGCCACTCTATACGTCTCTCAGAGTAGTAGACTCTTACCATAATGAAACTGGCATTCAAGATGCTTATCTCAACAGCTGTATGGCTCTTCTTGTTGACATCACAAGCAATGCTGCTTCTCAACCTCGCTTTTGTGTCTTCCTACCTCTCATCTCACCCATGTCACACCACTGAATGCCTGGCTTAAATAAATGCTTGAAGCATCTATCATAAACCGTGTGCCCTGCTCTCTAAAATTGTCTCTTTTCCTGGAAGTGCCACAGATGAGGTGGTGGTTTCACCCAGACCACGGGGTTCAATCTCTATATTCTTGAAATTGTCAGCTGCAATCATTTTACCCACTTGAGTGCAGGTTCTTATGAACTCAACCTTGGCTAATCCACACAGCAAGGCTTCTGATAGCTTCCTTGTGGAGATAATATTATTGGATACCATGTGATAAATCTTGATCGTTAGTAATCTGCTTTGAAGAGATTTGGAGGAGAGGGAGAGGTGGGGAGCGTTAATCAATAATGTGAGTGGCCTGATCACCCCTAGGGGGCTGTGCAATTGCTGTACAGTGTCACTTTTCTATTCAATAAGCCACACAGCTGCTGCTTCGTCCTGCACTGACTCGCCTCCCTTCTCTCTGCATATACGCCGAGAAGCTATTTCATAAAGGCACAACCTCCAATTTGCACAAACAGCTGGCTCCTCCCAGCAGTCACGTATGAGCACAAAAAAAAAAAAAGGGGGGTAACATGATAGGTATTGGTACAAACACTGGTACCAATGCTTTCACAGTCTATGCTTTTTCAAATGGAGATTTCCTACAGCATGAAGATATTTCAGAGAAGTGTTAGTAACTTCTCCTCAGTCCCCACGTCTAAACCCACTGGAGCCCCTTTGGATCAGTAGGAACAGGATGTTCTCAGCATAAATGTGTTATCCAAAAAAAAAAAAAAAAAAAAAAAAAAAACACAGCTTCTGTGTCATCTGACTGAGCCAAAATGGACAATGATCCCTTTGGAGCAGAGTGCTGAATTCACATCTGCGAGATTTCGCATACATAGTATGTATACTCAGTGTATTTAGACTCAATATGTCGGCCTTTCTTTCACCCACTGCAGTGGGTACATAATCAACTCAGGCATGTTTAGCAGAAGCAAAGCAAAGCAGACTGGTGAGATAAAAGAAGAAAAGATGGAGAAAGAAAACAAAAGGCAAGGGCACAATGCTTCCGCTTGTTTCTTTCACTGAACAGCTCTCACTGCATAATTTGTTTTTACCTAATTAAATAGCCTGCATGAGGATGGTGAGGTGTCATTGTAAGGGTCTGTAATGATCTGTCACCTATGCTGAGAGCATAATGTAGACCTGATTGACTGTGACACTACCCTTGGTGTATAACCTTCAAGACAGCAAGAGGGGAATAGCTTTGACTCTGCAGCACAGTTGTTTCCAAGTCAGGATTATCAGTCAGTTCAAGAGTTGAGACACACTGAACCATTTAATTTAGTTTTTCCAAAAAGTCAATTATTCAAATTGTATCAATGTTTTTTCATTATATCGTATTTACATATATAATAAATGTATCATTCACTCTTCTGCACATGTTCATCTCAGCCACTCCCACATTTATAGCTATATTAGAAAAATTAGCCAGCAAGCTAAGGCCTTGTCCACAGGAAAACAGAGCTTCACTCAAAATGATTTTGTTAGTTTTGAAAAAAATCTCTGTAAACACGGCACCATTTCAAGAAATATCTGTACACATGGATCCACTGAAAACTACTCAAAACACTGTAGTACATATGCCAGGCCTGTGCGGGGCTTGTGTGGCACTGTAACGCTGTCACACATATAAAAACAGAGAAAATGGAAAGCTCCCTCGCTGTATTCAAACTCCACGCATTGTAAGTTGATTAAATGTTGACTGGGAGTCGTGTCAATGTAAATATGACGATCGATGATGATTTAACAGGCACAATTCAGCCACAGTGCCAGTGGGAGCCGATGGTTACATCCATAGACTGTATATGTGTAGAGGTGTGGCTCAGGTTACAGGTTAGAGTGGTGGGGATCTGTTTTGGGTGTCTGCACGATGAGATTTTTCAACTCTACATTAGCAAGCCAGGTTAACTAGCTTTCACATTCCTAGTCCACTTTAGCCTAGCGTGCTAACTCTGTGGTCCATGTGGACTAAACGTAGGCTACAATCTGCGATTTCTAGTCATTGACCACTCAAAATTGACATTTTCATTCATCTAATTCAACCTTTTACATACACACATACACATTCACATCACCCCATACACACACTCGACTGTAGCTGGGGAGCCTTGTTGGCAGAATCAGCTATGACAAAGTACTTTTTGAAAACTTTTAAACCTGGTAATTCTACCATCTGTTTAAAGCAAAAGGGATCAAGTGTTTTTATCTACACTAGTCTAAAATTAGGGACCCAGGAATAAGACATCGTTGAGAACAGTGAGTGCAAATCTGCCACTGTGATTGCAAACTGCACAGGTGCTGATTAAAATGGAAAGGTTGATAGCAACAGTAATCAAGGGGGGACAGAGTGAGGTAAACAGTCAATAATTGTGAGGTATATAGGGGGAGGTGAAAAGATGTCACGATCCTTTAAGCTGTAGATACTATCAGGGGGCTATTTTTAAGCCACAGGTCATGCTCAATCTTTCATCTCTTTGTAAAAAAAAATCTATCAGTGAAAAAGTCAGCCAAAGCCACCTCCTGTGACATCTCAAACAGGGGCTGAACGGCTGCTGTATCTCTCCAGGATCACAGGTGATCTGTCATAGTGGGCAGGTGTTTTGTATGCTGTTCAGCGTCCCTTCAGAACAGCATCTGCTTCCTTCACATCCCCACAATCAGCTGCCTGTGCAGACACACACACACACACACAGTATTCTAGTCATATGCTGAATCTCTTTGTGCCTCATGCCCTTTCCAACCCTACCGTTTATCTGCACGTTTCCCGACACAATCCCCCTCAACATGGAGGCGACAGAGTCATACCTGCATACAAGCATCTTCTAAGTAGCAGAGTTTAGTTTGTCAGCAGGCCGGCTTTGCTGTAAAGCTAGGTGAATGTGCAGAGAATCAGGGCAGTAGCGCTTGGGTGGGCACAGTAACAATTAGTTGCGGTAAAGGACAGAGAGAAGCATCTCTGGCTGTGAATATGCATGCAGTGGTTTTGCACTCCTTGTCATTGGGACTTAATAAAAATGCATGACTCAACAAGGGGCACTGAGCAGAAAGATTAAACTGGGCTAAGCCACCAAACTGCCTGCATCTCGTGAATTTTACATCTCGTAGGCCTGGAGCTATGGTCTATCCCTCTGACATGCTTCGCTGGTCTTTCAAGCAGATCTGAATGCATGCACCGGTGTTTCTGAAGTGATTCAGGAAGGCCTCTCCAATCTCCAAGCAGATAGACTGGAACAATGCCAGCAGCACTCACCGACACTGCATCTACTCTCTGCATCTCGTCTCTGCATGGGGACAGGCCTCAGATGAGGACCACAGTGACCAAAGGATTTCTGACATGGGTCAGCCAGGCAGCCATAGATCCAGCAGGTTGGCACAGATGGAGGGATGGATGACTAAACCTGACTCACCGTGCAGGTGGCTGCATTTGGTGACTGTGCACACAGGCAATAAGAAGTCACATCAAAGACTTTGAACTTGGACACAAATAGCAAGTAATATGGCAGTAAAATTCAGATAACTCAATCATGTCTGCCAACCTGGAATATATTTGCAATGGAACATTTTTGATGTATTACTCAATAATATTTTGCTTCGAGCTGCAAACCAGGAAAGCATGTTTATTAATTGGGCTAATGACAGAGTAAAATAGATTTCTCTGGACATTCCTGCACAGAAGTATTTCTCTGGGCAGAGCAGCGTTGCTGTTTAAAATTCAATTAGTTTCCATGTAAATAGGGCAAATCTGTGGGGTTTTAATTAGTGATTATGGGGCAGCCTTGTGTGTTTCAGGTGAGTAAGACAGGTAACAGTATTTCTTCAAAATCTGAGTAGTGTTTTAAAGAGCATATTGCAGGTAAAACCTCCCCTTGAACCAATGCTTAGAAAAATAATGTAGGAACAAGATTTTCTTAAAATAATACATATACATACACTATTGAGGATTCTGGAGTCGTTTGAGTGAGAAAAATTTAGTTCCGCATCTAAAAACGCTGGACTGGAAGTGATGCACATTAGACAGAGGGAGAGTAGTCAATTTGAACTATAGGAAAACACTGGATCCTTGTGCCGGTTCTGACCCCAAGGAAACTTTAAATGTGTATAATTACACACACGACGGATCACAGCCGTATAACCACGAGCCCGTTCTGAGCCCCAGAGAGCAGGGAGAGACCAGGGGGAGAATTAAGGGCCAGAGGAGAGAGATTGAGCTGTGGTGCGAGGAGAATCGGTGGAGAGTAGGGCAGGTGTCTGGTGTTAGCTTATACGCATTAGCTAAGGATATAAATACTGTGATCACATCTCAATATGACACAGATTACTGTCATTTATCAGGTAATAAAAAACTAGTATTGGTCATCTAATACAGGTCGGAGTATTGATACTTTCCAATAACAGAAACTAACAAGCTTGTTTAATTCTTGTCTCATACTCGTTAATATCCGTCCACAGTCCACACTATGAGGTAGCATTTTACCAGCACCGTGCAAGAGTAAAAGTGAGAGAGTGAGAGAGAGAGAGAGAGAGATATACACTATCCTGATACACCTTTTGCTTTTGCTTCTTCCACTACCGTTGACTAGGGACAAATTCAGGACAGTCCTGAAATCCAAGCAGTTGTTCCGAGTCCCATCTTCATTGTCCCGAAAATGACAGCAGAGCAGAGTCTGGAGTAGTTATTGTCTTAACTTATCATGGTGGCCCTGCAGCAGCTCCCGTAGGCTTCACCCTGGCTGCAGCTGCTCCTATGTTAATTATGGCTATTGCAGTTTTAAAATGTGTACAGCAGTGGAGCGAATCAATATTAGAATAATTTCAATTTATTATTGACACAGACTCACAGAGGCTGGTGTCCCGGGACCTGATGAACAGGCAGCTAAAGAGCACAAACTTCTCTGCAGGTACTGGGAGGAGTGGGGGAGGGAAATACCTGTGGATCACTGTGGCCTTACAAGATCACGCAAACAAAGGGTCTTGCAAAGTTTACAGAAAAGACTTTGGCATTTTGCACGGAGGGAAGTCGGACGTCAGGCTGCATGCTGGTGTATGTGGAAGGACGTTGCCTCCGAGATGTAGAATGTGTGTTATAGAAGAGAAACACACAGGAGCGCTGACTTGACATGACCTGTGATTTTCAGCCTCCGAATTCTCAGGTCACCCTACTGTACACACACTGACTCACTATAACACGTCCGCTCTGAGTGATAACCACCTACTCTCCACACTGAGCTATGGCACACCTAGCATACAATTCCCTCTCGTGACGTAATATGATGCGATGTTTTGTGTTTTGAAAAACATTTTAAATCACTCACCTTTACAAATGGTAATTTTTAGACAAGATTACATATGCATTTTGTAAAAAAGTATAACCTGCAATATGCTCTTTAAATCTTGCAAGTCAACATTTCTATCTTATTCTATTCCATCCTATTTATATACGTTTTTGTGACCTTGTGACCACAAAATATTTTGTGATGGCATCTCTTTGTCTTCTGCCATATTTTAGATTTTACCCGTTCTAAAGAAATGCAAATTTTTGAACACAATACAAAATCAAATGATTCGCTGAAATGCAAATATGTCGAGTCAATGGAATTTACATTTATCCTGTAACAAAGATTAAGACACTGTGCCATCCTTTAAGCCACCTAAAAAAAGGATATCTCTTGTGTGAAACAAAATAACAACAACAACAAAAACAACTAAAAGAAATCATATGTTAATGTAGGACCCTTTGATTTGGAAGAAACCGACTGAAAAAATATGTTTTCAGGGCCAATTATTGTGTTTAACTGTAACAATATCAAAATCGGTAAACATAAAATCCCCATATGGTTTCATGTATGAAATTAAGGGAGCTCTCAAAGGGATGATTTAGGTTTTTGATTCATTCTTCCTTCCCACTCCATCATATGCAATATTGACAGTGGTGGCCTGTCTATGTGTGGGCTACCATCTGCTTCTCTTTCGCATTCATTGGGCGTCATCATTGCAGTCAGGAAAGGAGGGATACATCATTTCTTCCCGACCATATGTATTCATCAGAGGAAGAAAGCCTTCACTTGATATTCAAAAACCATCCAAGTTACGCTGTCAGCGTACACCTTCTGATTTCCTGGCTTTTTGTAACACTCTGATTTTCTCCCACTTTCTCCTGTGGTCTTTGCGAGCTCTGTCAGGGAGAAAGATTCATTATTTGAATACATCCGCTCTGTTGCTAATTTGTAGGAGAGTGAAACGGAGACTGATGCCCTCTCCGACCTGAATCTGCCGTGTCTAATTATTCCTTCTACCTTTTTTTAGGTCACACCTGGTGTCACAGCGCCACACTTCAGCAATGTTAAGTGGTGCTTTTAATGGGTTTTCTGCCACAGGTTCAAGTTAAAAAAATAAGGCCTGGCATAGACTGCTCCATATTAGGGATCAAAATTACCTGCAAGTGGGGGCAGAATCATTTAATATCTGGAGAAGGAGAGAGGTAAGATGAAAAATTGAAATGAAGCGGTTCCAGTCTTGGTGATGTAATATTAATAATGTCATTACTCATTTTATGTTTCTGTTAACTAAACTCCTACAAGTATGTCATGTGAATGCAAAAACACCTGATAAGGACTGTGCTTCAGTAATATGGACAACAACAGAAGCAAATTGGTTTTCATGACTGACCAAAGCTTCATATTATTCATATTAATACATGAAAGCTCACTGTGTCTCATGTTCTCATATCGAAAATGTTAGATAAATATGATGTAGTTAGTTTTTTTTTTTCAAGTTAGTTTAGACAGATGAGGAATTGGGATTTAATTTATTTGCCTTGTCACAGGCCTTTAGATGCAGTGTTGGCTTCAGATCTTTAAATGGCAAATGGCAAAGCTTTCTTCTGCTCACCTCAGCTGCACCATGCCAGGAAGCAGTAACATGACAGACAAAAACATCCCTGGGAATCCCTGTCTTCTGTCCTCATCACAAGGCAAAAAGTTCCACTTAAAGCAAAATTCTGAAGCTTTCTGTTTTCATTTATTTAAAACGTATTTAAAAGGGCATCTATTGACAGGAATGGAATATAAACTATTCATAATTATGTCAGTATTATTTGATTTAACCGCTGTGAAGGCATTAAAATAATTAGGTTTATCACTTCAGTTCCAACAACCATAAACATAGTAAATCAGCTTTCTGGATAATGTCAGCTGTTGTTTAGTAATCTGAATGGTCACATTGTAATATACTGGGAGCCAAGGATACATGACTCCTTGTCCTGACATCACCTACATTACTTAAGTCTTAAATAATGTGGGATGAACACTGTGTGTCTAGCCGCAGCTGATGACATGATGGAACAGTGACGTTAGTAGTGATGTTAACAAGCCAAGCTGACTAGCTTGCACTTTACACTCAATTACCCTGCTGACGATTTCAATCTCTCCTGCAAGTCCTACAGACCACTTAAAATGCTTTACAATCATACACACACACACACACACACACACACACACACTGGACAGGGACAAATTTAGGATTCAGTGTCTTGCTCAAGAACACTTAGACATACAGACTTGAGAATCCAGGGATCAAACCACCTTTCTTATTAATGGACAACCTGCTACCTCCTGAGCCACAGCCCCAGTAGAATAAAATCCTGACAACACAATGGCGCCTCCCAGTTGTTTAA
The DNA here is from genome assembly GCA_021432705.1 of Caranx ignobilis. Taxonomy (NCBI): domain Eukaryota; kingdom Metazoa; phylum Chordata; class Actinopteri; order Carangiformes; family Carangidae; genus Caranx; species Caranx ignobilis. Next base: position 36,683,756 of record MU270012.1, read on the forward strand.
TGGTGTGACGGGACAGATGGCCCAGACTGCTAACAGCTGACAAGCTTGTTGAAAAAGTGGGGAAAAAACAGCACCCGTCAGTCAACTTCTGTCACGGAAAACACCCTGCCAGAGGCTTGAAGCTGAGACATGTTCCCAAATGTGTCTGAAAATGGTTTTATCCTCTTGGAAAATGGGAACAGTGGCTGTTGTACCATAATAGCTTATATTTTCTTGCACATTATGTGAATTCAAGAAGATTACTGCTACACAAACTGTGACCAAAGACTTGCCATATAATGCTGACTGTGGGTGAAGATACTGGTTGACCAACACCTCTGTGTTTTAGCAACTTTAGGTTTGCGCAGCAGGGAACAACTGTGAAAGTTCTGTGTTAGCGACGCTAAAACAAACACTTTTATTGATGTGACACTTTGAATATTTGATGAAACGAATTAGGTCAGAACAAAAAGATGGAAAGCCCCATTTTACAAACCAAAGAGTGAGCAAACTGAGTTTAGATGGGTTTATCCTTCTCTATATCCCTACTGCAAAGTGAATTTCCGCCTTAAGTCCCTTGACATTGCGGCTTTGCTTAACAGGAGGAGTTGAGACAGAAAGCCCTGAAGGCACTGAAAATGAAGGACTGTTAAATAATTTTTGTCAGAAGGTGTGTCAGGCTTGGATTCAAGCAGACAAGACTTCACCAAACACAGAGGGTTGTTCTGTGGGGAAAAAGAGCATGTCATGCTCAACACGTTCACAGCCCCGATCAAGGTGTTTAACTGGATGGGCAGATTGTGAGTAGAGCCAAATCCTAAAAAACACACAGATACATAAACGGTACATAAAACCCACTTGTAGCATTTACATATATTTACATATTAGGTCACAGAGTTTCAGAGTCTAGCTCTGAGGCGATACCACGTGGATTCAAAGGTCCAGCGAATACCGCATCTAAAAAAAGAGCACATCTTTGTGAACAAATATTTTTTTCTCTGTTGATACTCTTATCCTTGGACGACACTATTCAACAAGATCATGTCACCTTCCTGCGCTTCCCTGATGATTCCTTGTCTAGTTCCTGTGACCTGCTTGTTCATGGTTGAATGCCTCTAAATTTCTTGCAACTTAATCAGAACAAGATGGAAATTCTACAGCCCCCCCCCCCCCAAAGACAAGCTAGCACTGCAGTACAAACTTGCATGCCTATCAGCTTATGTTGAGGTGTACTTTAAGTATGCTATTAGAGTCAGACGTCAGTTTTAATGGGCAGCTGTGAAGATACAAACCTGTTTTTCAAAAATAAAACCATTCTTTTCTCAAGGTAACCCAGAAAAATTGGTACATTTTCTAACTCTTACATGGGTTATTGGAACAAATTACACTCGAGTCTCAGCCACAACAGCATAAATCATTTACAGCTGGCACAAAATGCACTGGTGGGGCAACCACAGTTAGTTCATTGGATTCATTGAAATATTGCCTTGCTTATAAAGCTACTTGATTCTTATTTCATCACATATCAGTGACCTTTTGACCCCATACATGAGGCCTGCACAATATCAGAAAAATGTCCAATGTGCAATGACACTGTTCAATATCTCGATGATATGATTTGCGATGAATAAGCAAATATTCAGGTGTATATGAACCATACAGTCCCTGTGTCTTTCTGAAAATGACTCAATATGCTGTAGTACATACACCAGGCCTGTAGTGGCACTGTAACACTGCCACACAAAAACTCCAGAAACAGAGAAGAAGAGTGGAAAGTGTTACAGGTCTTGTTTATTATGCTGTGTATTGTTTGTGTGCCCCGATGGTGTCTTTTGTTTCCTCCCAGGTTCCCTGAAGTCCTGATGGCACCTGTGGTCACATGACCCCAGGTTTAAAAGGGAAAGCCACACCTCCTTCTCTCACTGTCTCTCTCACTCCAGCCAGCTGCCTGGTGCTGCAGCAGTCAAGGCTGCTCATTCTTTCTTCTATTTTCTTATTGCTGTTTTGCCCTGATAAACATTCTTACCCTCAGTTTCGGACCCCCTTCTACTCATTGTGTTGCTTCCCGTGAGCCTGGGTTGTGAGAAAAAGCTTGCGTGCTCTAAACAAACTCCAAACATTACAAGCCGACTAAACACCAGGAGTACAAAAATGCCGATTGATGTGAGTATCCATTTCAGGCGCAGTATCCAAGGGACCAGACCCGACGAAAGTCTGCTGTTGTGTTGTTGTTACATTACGTCTAGTGGTGTAGCTCAGGTTACAGGTATGAGCTGCGCCTATCAATAAATCTTACTCATTGCATTTCGGGCAACCTTTGTGATGTGTTTATTGTGCATGTTGACATCGCGATGACAATGAAAATAAGAAATCGTGCAGTACCTGCTCATAGCCTACCTGAGTATGTCAAGTTAGCTAGTTATCTGTCTGTTTTGAAATCCTAATTTGCTGGGGTGCTGCAGTTTGCTTCCAAAGCTCTGCACAGCAGGGTAGGTTTGTGATTCAGTGAAGGGCTACAATTTCCACAATATCCTGCTTGTCAGGTAAATGTAGTGGAGTAGAAAGTACAAAATTTCCTTCTGAAATTTAGTGGAGTAGAAGAATTAAGTAGCATAAAATGTAAATACTTTGATCAAGTAGTTACCTAGCCAGCAAGCTAAAATTGTCCTTTACTTTTCTACACTGTTAAGGCCCCCACAGAGTCGGACGTATCTTGAGCGGACTCCGCATGTCTGTGGTCCTTTCAGGTATCATAGTCAAACACTCCACTGCATACCAATTTCCTACATTTCTCATGCCAATTTCCAATACTTCCCACAATCCTTATGCACTGTTTATACTTCTGTCATGGCGCAGTGCACTGGTGCCCACACGCCGAGGCCATGCGATCGGAACAATTGAGCTTTGTGTGGACCTCCGCGCAGTCCACTCAGAGTATGTCTGACTTTGTGGGGGCCTTTAATACAATTATTTTGTCTTCAGCACACGTGTGACATCTGTGAAGGATCTGTTATAAAATGTAATATTAGATCACTAAGACTAACTGAACACTATAGCTAAAGAATAAACTATTCCATTAAATTAAAACATATTTTAATATATTAATTTCAAAATCGTAATTCAAGACTACTTACACCGTAATTATGTAATTACGTAACACTGGTCTTCACCTGAAGATACTTGACATAATCAAATTCAAAGTGAAAGTTCACTGAAAGTAAGAAAGTCAAGTGTATTACAAAACTTAGATAATTAGCTACTGCTACTTACATTTATATACAGTGTCTGGGGAATGCACAAGAGCAGAAACTAGAGGTCTTGAGTGCCTCTTGCAGGGCTGGATTATTGACAGAATGATAATGTCTATTTATACCAAAAGAGGAAAATTAAAACTCTCTGTATAGCATCTGCTTCCAGCAGACTGAAACTGGTTTAGTTGTAGTTTTTTCAGTCTGGCATCCCTGAAGCTGTTTACTTAAGTTCTCCCACACCACACAGCACTGCACCAAAGATTTTATGGTCTGGTATATAAATACCCTCAAAAAAAGGGTTCAACTTTTCTGGTCAAATAAACAAGGAAACTTTCATCATATCAGTGGTTGGTGACATGGAACAACTCCAACTGAATGTCTAGTTTTTAAGTTAAGATGGAAGTATCTGCGAAGCCTCAGATTGGGCTAAAGGAGCGCATCCTCTGGGTTTGGAAGGTCTTTTATACCTGCAGGGAGTCAGAGATGAGGGGAGGCAAGGTCTGATTAATATTACAGCTCTGATTTCTCCTGGATTCACTTATCATTTGTGTGTATAAAGCCTCTAAACACCTCTTCTGAAATGGTAGAGAGAAAAAAGAAAAACAACACAGAGACAAAGAGACAAGGCCAGACACACCACCAGAGCCCAGGAACCATGTTAAGTTGCAACCACATATGCACTCAAAATTAAATGTTTAATTCTAGGTGGAGCAGCTTCAGTCATTGCTCCTGGCTGTTCGTGCTATAAAGCAGTAAAAAAAAAAAAAAAAAAAAGTATCTCAATTCTGTGTTCAGACTTAAAGTCTTTAGGGCTTTAATACTAAGGCTTTTCTATATTTTATTTATTGTTCTTAAATGTAAAATATTTTATGAGAGAATATGAGAAAAATCTGAGCATAACAATTATCTAAATTTACAGAATCTAAGTGTAAAACACATCTGCAGATAGACATGTTGAGAGAGTAAAAGTGGATATCTAAGAACCTGGACATATGGAGTCTTACTTGTCCTTCTGCTTTTCTGCATTTCTGTATGCTAGTCATGACTCTGCTTTCTTGGTCAGGTCTCCCTAGCAAAACAGCTTTAATCTCGACAGGCTTACTCAATTGTTAAACAAGGTTAAATAAAGTCAATGCAAGTTAAATATAAGATTAAATAAATTGATAAATGCTGCTCCATGTTATATTTGTTGGGGTTTGTCCCAGTTTCGATATAGTTTGCCTGTTTTGTACGTGGTACGGATACTGAATAATAATTAACCCTGGAGGACGATGCACATATGCAGTAGCTCATAATGTTTATTATGTGCCATCAGTTTTGTTACGTAACATAGCACGGAGGATAACATATCATTTAATTAAAGTTTATCAAGGAATGACAGGCACAAAGAGAGAGCCAGTCAAGACACTGATGGAGCCAGTTTAAAAACGTCACTGGGATTTGAAGGAGTCGTGCTTCTGGCCAATCAGCTCATGCTCTGTGTTATCTCTGAGGCCTTTTTAGCTGATCTTTGCTTATGAATGTGCAGACACTACACAGTTGTACAAACCTGTTAGGATGAAGTAGGTATGGACAATTAACTAACACCCTAACTACGTTAAAAACAAATCACTGCAATTACACTAAGTATGAAGCGACAACAATAATGTAGCATGTGTGATACTGTGAGGGTCTGTCGGCAGCCCATCCTCCTATGGGTGTCAGAAGAGGCGAAAACCAGTCAGAGCTGTGTTTTAACAAACAAACTACTGTTTCAATCATGCAGCAAAAATGATTAATGTGAGCCATCAAGCTTCATAACATGCAAAACATGATACTATTCCTCCACTGCAGATGATGCCATGTTTCTGCCTGGCAGAGTTCATCTAACTGGTTTCATACGTGTCTTTACCACATCATTAACGAGTCAATGAGGCAAAAAACAGTAGCCTCAGACAGACTGAGACATGAAACCCAGTACTGAGAGGAAAAAGTAAGAGGAATATTCCATTTATCTCCCTGTGGCCTGTATTTCTCCCAGACTAAGGGTCTGACTTTCTCCTTGGATTCTACTTTCAAGGCTTTGTGACTATGACCCCTCCTACACCTCAGAAACACTTTGAAAACATCAAGGATTCTATTTATTTTTACTTACCTTTTTTCCCCAATCACCTCTTGCCACTACAACAAATGTTCTTTGTATTGGAGAAGATTTCCCTCCAGTATCCATGCCTGACACCAGAATTTCACTTTTCACAAGCTGGAGAAAGCCATAAGGTTTTTATCAGGAGCGGTGGGACATGTCTCTCTTTTCCAAATCCACATTGCAAATGAAGAAAGTGAGACAAGTCTTTTGTAGACATTTACACTACGCAGTACAAAGTGTGTGCTGAGTGTGACTCACAGAGCTCAATGGACCTCACAGCATCCCAGTGACACAGTTTAACACTAAAGAAAGAGGCATGTTTTTAAAAATATAAACCGTAAATGTCAGTATTTTTTATATATATATCCCAATATACATATGAAAAAAGGTTAGCAGTACTAACCATGTGCTTACCACTATGCTGCATGTTAAAGGGGAACTATGTGTGGTTGTTGTTTCTCTGTTTTAGTTGCTCTTTCTCTCTACGGAGCTCCCCCTACAGTTTCAGAGTACATAGTACATAGTACAAGCTCTGCATATATAGCTGATCTTGCAAGGTTGGGTTTCGGCCAAGAGACCCTAGGTGGAAGGCAGAGAGCCTTACGTCAAGTGACAAGTCATTTAACCATCACAATTCTCCAACTTCTAAGCTGTTTAATTAAAATTACCCTGCGAAGTTTGCTTTTGGTTATAAAAGAGTCTCATATTAATGTGGATGAATCTACATTACCCACACTTGTTTATGTGTCCATTTTCAATAAATATATCGTTTTATCTTTGTAGTTATTTTTAAATTATTATTTAGTGGTCGACTCGCCCAGAATTTCCTTGGAAAGACAGAGCGATTTACGGCATGTGCTGCAAAGACTATTTGCTCATTTGCAACCAGTTTGCGACCGTGCACGCAGAGGCTCATGGGAAATGTAGTGTGAAAATACTTCCACTTTCCGAAACTCCTCGTAGTCACTTTAAGGTAAAAACCTTGCATAGTTTTCCTTTGCACAGTCAAACACTTCACTTGTTTGTTTTTTAAAGTTAATTTGGGGGAGATTTTGAGCGGGAAAGTCAAGGAAGAGACATATGCATGGGATGACATGCAGCGAAAGGCATTTCCTCAGACAGCTGATTTTAGGACTCCATGGCCAAGGCAGCCCAACATTTCACTTTGAACACAATACACTGCAATATTATTGTAATATCACAATGTCTTTCCAGCAACTTCAGTTTGGTTCATTTAGAGCACAAATAAGTGTTTACCTAATGTGCAGAAGATATGATAATGGAGCATGAAAGTCATTAGGATCTCCGATTTCTGTCATTTTTTATTATTATTATTATTTTGTGCTTTTCTTTGAGTGTAGACATTGACAGGAAATGAGAGAGAGATAGGAAATGACACACAACAAAGGCCTCCACACAGCTGAAATGAACTACTACTTTCACAGGGGCTATTTGATGACCTCAGATATTGGGAAAAGAAGTTGGAACACGACTTCTGCCCTTGTGAAAGGAGCCAGTTGAGGTCATCCACGGATCTGATCAGTGTGCCCCCCAGACGCCTCCTGCTGGAGGTATTCTGGGCATGTCCAACTGGGAGAAGGCCCTGGGGTAGACACAGAACATGCTGGAGGAATAACATATCATATCCAGCTTGAAAAAACCTTCACATCCCCCAAGAAAAGATGGACGATGTGTATGGCTGCTCCGTCTACTACCAATGCTGCTGACATCACTGCGCCATGTAGAAGATGAAGCAGAACAGAAGTAGTGAAAAATGTTTTAATTGCCCTAAAGTGTATTTAATGTAGTTCTATAACTACCAAGCATGTTTTCAGCTTCAAACCCTGCCTAATTTTGTACAGAAACTTGACAATTCCTGGAACCACCATGATGCTTAGATAAGCAGCGCATTTGTGCAGCCACTAATAGGTAAAAGTGACAACTTTCAAACAAATGCACCTGCAGAGGCCTCTCAGATGACAGCATAAGAATTATGACAGCTATAGTCTGGCTCTGCAAAATTTAATTTACGGCAAAGTCTTGAGAGCAAACTAATTACCATCTGAAGGATAGGACACTCTTCTCTATTACAGACGCTGTTGTGTTAAATGCAGCCTCAAGTCAAGCAGACATCATTTTTGTATGTTCCGTGGACCCACAACACCAGATATACAGCTGCTTATTTTGCTGTTTCAAGGACAGCAGTGTGCACTGTGTGTTTAACCTCTGTTGTTTAATATAATAAAGTTTGCAGCACTGTACGGTATGGTGCCTGTGAGAGAGTGTGATCCATGAAGGAGAGAGTATTATAAAACCATCATAAATGAAAAGAGGCTGCAAATAACAGACCCTAAACACTGGCACAGCTCTCATACGATCCATAATCATTGAAGAAACGGTGCATTACAGGGCATCCAAACACAAAACAGCACCAACACTTGGTCATTTAACCTTGACTTAACATCTAATTCCACCAACACAGGATAGATGAGGAGAGCTGTGTCATGCAGTGGAGAGGAGAGCAGACTGTGGGATTTGTCCTGCCGTTTAAGATGAGTAATTTCCCTCTTTTCCCGAGCAGAAAACTGAGCATAACATCAAACAGCCACTTGGTATTATTCAGTTTAATCTCATATGTACATATTCTCCACTCATTAATTTGTGAATATGTCTCACTAATTTCAACTACCATAATTTATCCTTCGTCATCCTGTGTAATTTCACATCTTCGGTGTAGTTTCTTTTTATTTCTTGCTTAAGTTGCACTGCTGATATTTTAGGACCGTCATAATGGTGCAATCATTTCTCATGCATTTATATTCAGGGTGAAGCTGCATTAGGCAACTCATTTGAGAATTTGAGTAATTAGGGCATCTCTATGGGGCCTCAAAGGCCAGATGGAGTGACTTGCTTTATAATTTCAGCTCATCATTGTAACATTATCTAATAACCACATTAAAAAACAGCTCCTTATGCTGAGATGAATGCATTTATATTATCATCTTCAAATGTTTTATCAGTCTTTCAAGACTTTTCAATTTGATTATTTAAATTTATGATTATTTACGGCTCAGCACAGTTCTCCCTGGAATAATTAAACATTCATTTCCACTTGTTTTTCAGACCAATTGGTTCAACTTAAACAACTGATGATGAATAACTCTTTGAAAATAGGCTGCTGAGACACACTGACATTAAGGATTGGGTGTGATTTCGGTTGATGGAGCTCAGATAACAGTGTTCGGTTGCTGAATGGCTGTAATTGCGTGACTGAGCTGTAGGAGGTTGGCTTTAATGTTGGCTGCCAGGCCAGCACCATGCAGCCTGCTGGCCTGGCAGTGCCAGTCCAGGCTGCAGATGAATAACAGATGTTGGCTGACAGGCAGGACCATTTGTCATTTAACTGTCTAAGCAAAACAGGCTTGAGGGTGCCATCATAAGTCAATGTCACAGGTCTGGACAGCAAAGAAGGGATCCAAACATTTCAATACAGTTCAACCCATCTCAGCTTTGTACCATTGTGTCTCTCTTCTGGCCAAAGCCATGGCTCAGTGTAACCTGCTGTGTGTTTGCTCTGCAGCCCCCACACTATCTCTGCAGATACTTGTTTCTTCTTCTGTGAGCTACAAGAATGGCTCAATGTCGTGTAGCTCTGGGGTGTTGACTAAAAGGAAAATCAGTCAAAAAGGACTTGCTGTGCTTTTATTGCACTGGAGAGGTGGTTAAATGGTTCACATTTCCTGTTTCTTCTATTGCCCAATTTTTACCTGTTTCTGCACTAAAGAAAGACTTGACTGCTAAATTGTGATGTTTAAATCGATTTTTTTTTTGTCTGCTACAGTCCTCTTCTTTCACCATGACTAGATTGTGTTGAATAATGTCATTGTCAGTTATCATGATACATTTCTGATTGAGTCTGATGGTTTTTTATTTCTTCAAATTTCAGTTATTACGATCTGCCATTGCCTGTAAAGATGGGGGAAAAAAAAACAAAAAAAACCAACTTGCCGTGAGTGGGATGACACTGATTTTAACTGCACAGTTTATTTTCCCATGTTTTCAAGCAGCTGCTTCCCCAACTCAGATTTACCACAGCAGTTTAAGCAGTTGAAAAGGAACCATAACTGTATTTTTTTTTTCTTTTTTACTGGCGTGAAATGCGTAAGCAGTTAAATTAAACAGCATTATGCTCAGTTCTTTCCCTGCCCCCACCACTAATAAACAGCTGCACTGCCTGGAGGTAGTTTAGAGCTACAGCAAATGCCAAATTGACCATTAATAGTCAACCAAAATAAAAAGCTCTGCTGTTCACATGATGAACTCGTGTTGGTATTCCTTTGATAAATGTCAATACACAAGGGCTGGAGTTGAGAAATGATACATCTCTGGGTGGTTAATTTCTACAGGTTGTTCAGGCACAGGCTCAGCGGTGGTATTGTTTTTGATGTTCTGCAAGAATAAGTGGCTTCTTTTATTAGCAGACAACAGCATGACGACATCCCTCATGTTGACAGGATTCTATATTCACCTCAGCGCTCTGGGGCCCTGCTCAGCCACTTCTTCCGCAGCTCATCCCAAGGTCACCATCTCCACTCGCACGGAGTCTTCTCCCAGTAGTTTGTTGCAACTGCAGCCAGATGCGCTTAACTACATTTGGATATTGTCCTCTATCTCCTATCCCCACCCCATACCCCTCCTTTAAAGCACGATGGCATGTTATTCTGTGGTGCTGTCATAAGGCTTGCCTGTGAACAACTGTGACAAAATCCCCCACTGGAAAAAAAAAAAAAAAAAAAGCAACTAGACATCATGCCAGAGGAGCCATGATGCAAACAGCCAAATCCCTGCAAGAGCCCTGCAGCCACATGAACCACTGCATCAGTCAAATGCCTTCAGCAGCTACATGTAACCACAACAACACTCAGTACCCACGGAACCTCACCCATCCAACATGAATGAAAAATGGACCAGATTATCACTTCACAGACAGCTGCCAAAAGGATATTAATAGAATTCAATTACAGAAGAGATTGGATACAGAGATCTTGTTGCATGTGGTTAGTAAGATGTGGAATCAGTCCAGAAGGCCAGCACGAATGCAGTGCTCTGAGCAGGAATGTACAGACGTGGAGGGGAGAAAGACATTCACAGCTTGGGCATTGATCTGACTGTATTATTTGGGATGACATTAAATGAATACGGGATGGAGAGAAGGAGGGACAGAATGAATAAGAGAGAGAGAGAGGTAGGGCAAACAAGATGTAAAAAGAACTTTAATGAGAGAGAGACAGCAGCAGCACATCACAGTTGGACGTTTCTTCCTGAGGCTTTAAAGTCTGAGGAAAATCTTTGAACCTGTTTTTTGGGGGAGAAAAAAAAAAAACACCCAAATTTCCTCTCTTAAATAAGCCAAATCACTGCGAGGTAAACAAATTCTGGACACTGGAAAGAGAGCTGAGATGGTGGATACTGGATGCATATTCTCTGTTAAACACAAAGACAAACACAAAGCTGACCATGCACTGTAAAGGTGTCAGGGATTGGAAAACACTGAGAATTAACAAGGCAGTTAGGTGAGAGTGAGATAAAATGATTGAGATAAAATGAGTGATAAAACCAACTGTAAATATAAAGCAATCGTCAGCATCACCAAACAACCTCTCACTGTGCCCTATCATGTTACATCTTGTTTTTCTACTGTGCATTCACAACATTTTTCCGACTTCTATTTTTTCACACTAAAACATTTTCCCTAACCAATCTTCACTGCTTAAAAGTTTTTGTAAATTCATTGCAAAGGAAAAACTGAAATATCACACTGATAGAAGAATTCGGATCCTTTCACATGGCAGTCCAGCCCAGTTAACCTCAGGTTCCTCCCATTTCTCTCGATTACCACTGAGATGTTTCTACACTTTGACGGGAGTCAAATTGCAGTCAATTCAGCTGATTGAACATGATTAAAAAGACACACGCCTGGTATTAAAGAGGTCATGTGTATAAGTCAAGGGTTGGGGGGGGGGGGTCTATTTAAAACATCAAAAGAAAAAGGGACTTGAGCATTGAAGCTTTCCCCAAATCATAGTGACTTCTATAATTCTTCAATGGAAGAGGTCTGGAATAACCAGGTCCCTACCTAGAGCTGAACGCCCAACTTCAGCAAAATTGTCAAGTTCAGCCTGGTGGTCACTTCGGCTGAACTTCAGTGATCCCTCCAATAGGAGTGGGCATGATTACTCAATGATCAATCAATGATCATTAAGAATTTTGTTGATCCCATAAACTGCAGTTAAGGGCGCAAAATTTTTGAATAAGTTGTGTGTTATTAGGTACTTAAGACACTTGTTTATGTAAACATAGTTCAAGGTTACTTTATTCATAACCTTAGGTAAATTTGGTTTGCAGTGAATCAGCCTCGTTTTACACAGAACACTTACAAACAGCACAGGACAAGGACATATAAAGTGATGACAGTGCTCAGGGATAAAAGGAAGGCCCCAAGATGTGAATAAAATAGAGGAGAGCCAGTAATAAAAACACAGGAGTAAGAACAAGATAAAAGAAATGTCAAATAATCAGTAAAAAAAAGACAAACAAAAAAAACTTGGTACGTTTCTTCAACTTTAATTTCATTGATGATGCTGCTGGGACAAAGCTGTTTTTGTAACACTTGGTTTTACAGGTTGGTACTATGAGCCTCCGTCCTCATGGTAGCAGCTGAAACTCAGCATTAAGAGGGTGGGAGTCATCATTAACTGTAAGATAGAGCATGCCATCCTCTGTAACCGTTTAGTGTAACAGGGATAATTGATAAAGCTGAGACCCTCCAATCTGCCTGCTCAACCATTTCACGTTGGTTTAGACATGAAACAAGACAGAAGGATAAAATAGACTCAGTAAAAGCACAGTAAAACAAAGTCATCATGGTCCTGTCAATGTGGAAAGAGGACAGTTCTCTCAAACGTTGGTGTCCCTTTTTACACACAGCTTTGCAATATTTACACACAGCTTGAACTCCATGTTGACTGTATGAGTATGGAGGAACGCAATTTGAGACGAGGTGTCTGTAGACAATGTTTGTCAGCTCAATACTGTCAAAGTGCAAATGTTAAGGTGTGTAGTTGAGAAAAGAAGACAGTTTAGAGCAGGGGTGGGCAATTCATTCCACAAAGGGCCGGTGTGGCTGCAGGTTTTTGTTCCAACCTATCAAGAGCACACAGTTTGACCAATCAGCTGTCTGAAGACTGAGATCAGTTGATTAACTAAGTCGGGTCTGGTGTGCTGCTGCTTGGTTGGAACAAAAACCTGCAGCCACACCGGCCCTTTGTGGAATGAGTTGCCCACCCCTGGTTTAGAGAAATGGGTCTTATCTGACCCATGGGTGCACATGTATCCATGAGTCAGAACATCAGCATGTCCCCTGGTGTGATCAAGATCCTCTCCTAATCTTGTAATTGTGTACACCCCATGTGAACTTTTTAGGTAATTGTAGACTGTGGAAACCTCAGTGTGATCATGGTTGACCTGGTTACTCTCTATTAGCACCTTGACTGTTTTCCTGATGTGTTAAAGCCAAATCATCCTAAGTGCACACATTTTTAAAACTGCTGCTCTTGATTAAGCAAATGCAATTTATATGAATCCTCTGCACTTAATTTGATGCACTGAATTGCTTTTACTCTTCAATTGTTAAATGTAATGTTTCTTTGTAGTCTAGTGTTCTTGTTTAATTTCATCAGTGTTCTGCCTGTACATCGGATTAATTATTGTGTGCTGTTGCACTGAATCACTTGGCTTTTCCTCTGCTTATCTGTCTTGGTTAGTCCAGGTCACATGGTGTCCTCTTAAATAAAAGTCAAACTTTCTCCCTGTGCTGCCTGTAGAGGAGCAGGGCACAGCATAGCAATGTCTGCAGCACCGACTCTGTTCACGTCTCTGGTGCTCATTGACTTTGATGCAGAAAAATTTGTGGCAGTATGAGAGACAGTGAATCATGCGAACAAGTTCCCTAGCTGAACAGACAGTCAAGAGACAAAGCTGAGGGACACCATTACAAGGCAGAGGTCGGGAGGTGAAACTAAAGCCATCATTATTTTCAACTTTGGGGAAATGATGTGCAAAGTTTAAAGTGGTTTGCTCTTCTCTTTGGCTGTTATTTGTTTAGCAAAGCTCAGTGGAAGCCGTCTTGTTTGGAGGATTAAGAGGGCCCTTAACAAGCAGTTTACAGTATAATTATTGTAAAATGCCTAATCTTGAGAAAATAAGAACACCAGCAACAACTAATTTAAATAAAATAGGTCTGTCTAAAATTCAGCAAAGGGCTCTCGGTGAGACTTTCTGAGAAAAAAAAACACACAGAGTTGAGAGGAGTGACTGCAGCATCAATCACCATGAACATGAAACCAAACACACACCTTCAGATGAATCCCTGTGGCCCTTTATATCCTGAAAACGCTGCAGTCAGAAAACATATCCTCACCAAAGCCTGACTGTGATCATTTCAACGGACATCTAAACAGAATTTGCATATAAATGAGGTTGGGAATTAGTATCAGTTTGTTCTTTAATGTAGGCATTACCTCTTAGAGCGTATAGAGTAATTGCATGTTGATGACATATATTCATGGGATTTAAGTATTTCCACACAGGGGACTTTTTGTGTGAGGAGGCAAAGAAACACACCTGTGAGTTTGAAAAACAAAAATATGCTCAAATGAAACCTCCTCACAGACACAGCCTCGTCATGATTACACAGTATCTGCATCAGGGCAATTGTGATTTCTCGGCTTTTGCCATTTTGTCATTACTGCAACTGTACTTATGCTGTCATGCACTCATGTCTCAATGCTTCTCATAAAAGGTAAAGCAAGCGGTGCAGAACGTGCTGTTACTCAAAACATTTGGTGGCTTTAAAAAACAAAACAGGAGCATTCAGGAACAATGGTACCCCAAAGTACAACTCAAGGATATACGGCAATCAGTGGCCAGAAAATGTCTAAATTTTAGATTTAAAGAGCTCACAAGGCATGAGCAACACTGACTTGATTCTGTGAGCTGATGTTTGGAGAAAATGTATTACAAAATTATATTTTTATCAGACAGCTGGAGGTATGAGATCACGTAATTGAAGTAAACTTTTGGTAAATGAAACTAATCCATTCCCAATGGTCAGTACATACAGTGTGAGTATGATCGGTTGTGATCAGTGTCACGATTTTCTTATAAATGACTTCAGTGTGACTCGAGTAAGAGATCAGTGGCGCCATTTGAACATGCATGTAATGACAGTAATATGGATTGATGGCCAGTGCATCCCCAGGATGTCATCATCTGTGCGGCACTTACTCAGAGACTGACACAGTCTGATCAGCATCAAACAGCACATCATGTCCCCAAAGTGTCTCAGCTCGCTGCTGATGTTTGCCAGCATAACTGTGAATTGTGCTGATGTAGATTGCTATCTTCAGTCTCTTCCCTACAGCTAGAATGTAGCTAGCAGCCCAGCTAAGCTAATGATGAAAACTTCCAGGACAGATAAGCAAATTAGAGGCACCATTTCCAGAGGTGTGAGTGTGTGAATACCAGTTCGAACTCAAAGCCAATCATTACTGCCTTTTACTCAGTGGGGTCTTATTATCAAATGGCACATGATGAGAATTTCTGAACATGTCCATCATTTGCGGCATGGCGATCTGTATGGGATTACATACTCGCCAAAAGGAAGATGAGTGCTGCTTTTCAGAGATGTGTGAGTAAATGCGATCCTTGCTCAAATTTAACTCCTGAGGTAGTGAAAATAATGATTTAAAAAATGCAAAATTCAACCAGCTCTCATCTGTGGTGGGCGTGTGGTGCATGAGAGCAGTGATGGATTTTTCCCCTCACACTGGCAGGAAACTAATGAAATATGTGATGTCTTACAAATGCTTCCATTATGTGAGACATCACCTTTTTTCTCCATTTCCCAGGTGTCAGTAAGTGGTTTTCAGGCCTATGGGAGTCATCCATGGCTCTCATTAGAAACCCAGTTGTGACCCTGTCTTAAACATGTCATCTGCAAGCGTCTCTGTGGTACCATGCATTACTTAAAGGGCTCATTGATTGCCAGTAGAATCACTAAGCTTCTGACAGTCAGCCGGGCTGATGAATCCAGAGGGCCATGGACATCTGCCGCCTCCACCAACCCCCCACAGTTCAATTCCCTCCACATCAGTGGGCCAGTCAATAACGCTTTCTATCGATAGGACACTGAGGAGAGAGGAATGGGTTTTCATCACCTGAACTACCTGCTGGTACTGACAGCTGTCAGCTTCTTCAAAGACAAAATCAAAATGACAAGAGAAAAAAAAAACAGACTACAGTGAAAACAGCAGACAACAGCCCACAGAGGCGTCAGACAGTCACTCACTGTTGACGTTCACTACATTCAAAGTTGTGGGAACCACATTTCACAACCTCACTTCCCCACAATTTATGACTTCATACTTGGGGACGACTCTCCCTCAGGATCATACTGACCAGTCACTGTCAACTCAATTTGTAAAAAACTACCAGCTGCTGCTCCTTTGTTTGTTTAAGCTCCTGTAGCACACTAATGTTGTAGGACCTGCATGCAGCTAACATCCCTTGAACCTGAAACCTTTGGACAACATGAACTACACAAACAACGAAACTCACTCTTCCCCTCCATCGCACATCGTGTGGTCTCAGTGTCCATCTTCATTAGCTTCCTTTACCTCCATCTTGTTCCTGTCTTTCTGTTCAGGTCAGGTGACACATACACATATACACACACCTGTTACATTAGACCTTGTGTTTTTCTTCTGTTTTAACTCATTTGTTCTAAGTGTAAATGTGTGCATAAATGTGAATACTGCCAACCACTGCTCAGTAAAACTCTGACTTGATACTGAAATGGTTTTGTTTAAAATAACAAATCTTATCTATTTATCAGAATCCAAATTAGTCAGTTAGGGTTATATTAACATTTGAGACTGAGACTGGGCAAAAACTGGTTATCAGTTTCCCTTTTCAGGAAGGTGCCCCGAGGATATCCTTAGTTCATTTTTAAAAAAATATTGCTTAATATTAAGGTTTTTTAAATATTCATATTTTATACATTTTTGATAGCCAATCATTCATTAACTACCGATACTCAACAAAACAGTGCTTCATGTGTGAAGCTGAGTTTGTGCTTTCCATTATCCAGGAGCATTAGTATTCACAGCTGATTGGCCATTGTCAGCAATTGATCATCACTGATCTCTGCAGCTCTAACAGCAGAGTGCATCACTTAACAAGGTGAGCAACTGTGGACGTGGCTTCAACTGACTCAGCCAATTAGAACTGAGTTGTTAACCCCCCCCAACAATAAGCACACCTGTTGTTGATACATTTCAGAAAACATCTAGGGTTTCTTTTCTTACCCTTCAAGTGCCACTTTGAGGCCACTAGGATTGCAGTGTTGTGCCGCCCTTTTAATTCATCTAGGTTCCATGGTGCACCTATTACAGAAAAAAAAGTCATGACTTGCCATGAGAGAGGAGCACTGTGTCTTGGTGTACACACACGGTGCAACTGATTGAAGGAGAATGCCACTGATGGAAAATGTGCCAACTGCTGAAGGAAGAGAGCAGTAGATAAAATGGGAGAGATAAATATCCCATCAGCCCCAGGCATGGGATTTAATTTTCCTCTATGAGCATTTCTACTTCAGCTTGGGAAATTGATCATTTATATTCCCATACCTGGTGGAAAAGTGGAAGGGCTTGTGTGCACGGCTGAGTGTGCACGCGAGTGTGTTTGACTGGGGGAGAGACACAGAGACTGAGAGAGACGCAGAGAAACAGAGAGAGACAGAGAGAGACAGCGAGAGAGAGAGACAGAGAGAGAGAGAGAGAGAGAGAGAGAGAGAGAGAGAGAGAGAGAGAGAGAGCAGAAAAAAAAAGCATGAGAGCATAACTAACCACACCGAGCCTGGAACAACAATTCACGGTGGCGATACAGTTGTTACTCAGTTAAATGATTCAGCAGTAACAGAATAAACAGGAAAACAAAACAAATATCAAACTGACAGTCGGCAGCGTAGCCGGGGGAGAACCAACACAAACTGACAGCTAGATTAACACAGTCCCACGGGCTGTTTAGCTCCAAAAAATAGCATGATCATATTAATCATGGCTATTGATCGATTGCCACTCTGCTAGTTGACATCTCCATCATGCATCACAGGCTGCATGCTGTACGTACACGTGCAGCCGCTGCAGCTTGAGTGCATGTTTCATGTTTCATCACAATATATCCACAGCCACAGCTTGCTCTTCACCTGTCCTGTCTTTATGTTAAGCATAATGCAGCTTTGATGTACAATAGTGCAGATGCATGCACACATACACACACTCATACACACATACAGCATGTTCAATCATGTCCTTGTCATCTTGTTTCTCATAAATAGACATAAATTCTTGGTATAGGCTCTGTTTATGGCGCTGTAGAAAACAATCTCTTCAGCCTCGTACGGTGACATTAAGATCACTTGACAACAACACGCAAACACTCCCACGAGGCAGAACATGAAAACACATTTGCATTGACTCGACTACTCAGCTGTAATACCTTTGCAAGCTCTAGGGCCCTGCTGGGACGCAGCAGTGTTCTGTGTAAGTTTGCAATAATGACCTTGTTTATACTATACTTTAAAACAATTTTACTGCAATGGTTGGAAAATAATTGCCATTTTGAAAACCATAGACAGTGTGTTAAAATACCTGTAACCACACTTGAAAGAAATTACCCTGCAACTTCAGCAGACGCTTTTGTTCTGAAAGGTCCAGTGTGAAATAATTGCCAAAGTTTACTGGCAAAATCTGAATATACTACCCATGAATGTATTTGTATAAGTGTTTGGTTTTCATAGCCTTATATTTATTCTTTTATATATACATATAGCAAGGGGCTTGCTTTGAGAGTGTCGCCATCCTGCACCGCCATGTTTGTACGGCAGCCTGAACGGAAAATCCAGCTAGCTAGTTTTGTGAGTTTTGCACGTATAAACAAACCAACGAAGAAGAAGGCGGAAAGAAAGAAGATATCATCACATATTGTAATATGGTTTAGATCTTCACCTCATCGCTAGATGCTCCTGAAATACTCCCAGTCGTCCCAGCCGTGGAAGATGCCATGTCCTCAGTCTAGAATCTAAATGTTAGATGTCACGCTTTCCCCCCCATTTTACACACTGGACCTTTAAATCTTTGCCTCAAATGAAACAGCAAGCAGATGCATCACAGAAAATTAAAAACATTCAGACTAAAGTACAAGAAGACTGTGCTATACCTATACACAGACTGTGACCTTGCCATTGGAAAAAGATTAAAAAAAAAAAAAATGTGGCTGAGAGAAAGAAATTTTAATGAAAAATGTATATACTATTGGAACATTGGAAGTTAAGATCCGCTGTACTGTTTGAAGGTTTTGTGAATAATGTTAAATCTTTAATTAAAGTAAAAGTTCAATTTTACAATATAACGTGTAGTCAGAAAAAAGTTTGCACTTCTGCAAAAGGTGCAGATTCTTCTGCATGTGGTTATGCAGACATGTAAAAAATAATTTATATTCCATCTGTTTGTCTCCAAAAACATCTATACAAAATAACTTGGATATCTGCATTACTGTCTGTTCACATTACCAACTTGAGTGGCAGTCAGCGAGTGCAGACCTCTGCCAAGTGGTGTCAAAACAATGTAGCCCAGACTTCTGAGAAAGGAAATTTAAATTCACAGTAAAAGTTCTGGATCTGCACCAAAATGTAATGGGTTCCTCCTTGGCCCATGTCCACTCCCTCCACCAATTTCAGTGCAAAGTGGTTTTGTATTTTCCTTGCTGACATCACCCAACAAACAACAACAACAACAACAAAAAAAAAAAATACAACGTCAGTGGAGACCGGAAAAATAAATAAATAAATAAAAAAATCCAATGTCTACAGTGTATGGACATTGTCTTGGCTCCAATTATGGTGATCATTACATCAGAACAGGAAGAGGAAGCATTATGTTGAGAGATGTCCCTTTGAACAGCAGTGGGCCAAAGAGAAGAGGATCACCACTGATCTAGGTTTGGAGGAAAAAGATTAGAAAAACATTCCTTTTTTTAAGAAGCATAATTTGTCTGTGCGTCTTATGATTGCAATTCAAGTGATGCCTTCAGCGGTGGCTCCCATGAGGAAAGCACCCGGGGAGCTAGGCTAATCAGATCACTTCGTTCTAAATTAGACCTCCAGGGAAAAAAACGCCCAAACAAGCTGAAACATTAAGTGTGTTTCTTTCAACAAGGAGCGACAAGGAAGATTCCCCCTGAAGTGCTGCTGCGATTGGACTACCTCTTCCCCGGCTTGGTTCTCTCTTATCTTGTCCTGGAAATGTTTTGGTACATTTTTTTGCCCCTCTGTAACCTGCTTTCTTTTTCCCTAACTCTTTAAAACACATCCCTGTCTTGTCAGGCAAAAGCAGCAGCAGGCTCCCACAGCTCTGGAGGTCCAGCAACAACAGCAGACTCTCCAATCAGCTGTCTGTCATTCTGCAGCAGATACTAACAGAGAAGTCAGCCTTCCTCGCTGCCACTGAGCACAGAGGGAGCCGGCAGCTCTGCTATCTAGCCATCCTCAGTCAGGCAAAAAGGTGTAATTAGCTACTACAAATTGCAGGATCCTGTTTCTAATTATGTGTGATTTTTTTTTTGCTCCCATAAAGGGCTTACATATTAAAGAGGAGACTTGCAGTTGTAATGAATATATTAATGGTGTCCAAAAGTTACTTGTTAGAATTTATGCATAACTTTGCTAAGTATCTTTGCTATGCTAATCACAAGAGATTCTGGACAGCATACAATTTCAATGAGATGTACTGATGAGAGTGAGAAGAGACTCTGCAACGCAAAGGACCTTCAAAGACAGAATAAACTAACAAGGCAAGCACAAGAGTTGTATTATCTAACGCAGATAAATTATATATGACCTATCGAACTAAACTTAATCTGTTGATTTTTTTTCAGATTTTTTAGTCTTACAGAACTGCAGTAATGCCAAGATGTTCTAGTGTTAGTCTTTACTGGTGTATACAGGGTGCAGCTCTCTAAATAGTTTTCCAGTAGTGAGAGTTGCCCAGCTTTCAGAGCGCAGCACAGACTGACATGGTATGAGACCAATGCTTCACTTCACATACTAATGATGCTACATGTTATTTCTAAGTTACACAATACTAACTCCACATGTAGTGTGAACACATTAGTGAAAATAATAACCTGGAGATGATAGTATTTCAATCAAAACGCAGAGAAACTGCAACAGCCAGCCTCACCAAAGTCTGCAGGCATCAAGAATTATGGATAATGTCAAGTAAGCTGAATGAACGAACAAACTAGTACATAAACAAATACTTAAAGCAGTAGAGTTTCCGAGCAGTTTCTTCTGCAACTGTGAGTCCAGTAGCTGCAGCTCAGCATGCATGTAAAGAACTGAGGACAGTGAGCCTGAGTGACAGCTGAGTAGGTTTGCACAGGTTTGTAAGACGGAGCAGTCTCAGTAGTGAGGACAAACATGTATCACTCAGTTGCTTTATCTGCATGATTGCCTAAAGCTAAACTTTAACATCGTAAACACTATTTAAGGCTTTAATTTATATGGCTGGCAGTTTTGTGACATGTGAATATAAAATATGAATGTATTTCCTGGAGGCACAAGTGTAATCTCAATTCCTATCAAACATCCAAAATTCAGTGCATTCATGAAAAGTGGCCTCCTACATTAGTAATAATTCTCTAGTAGCTAATGTGGATTTGAGAAAAGCAGCACCTGTTCTGTTGTATCTGTGGCTCAGGGGGTCAAGCAGGATGTCTGGTGGTCATTGGTGATTTGAGCACTGGTTCGCACTGTTTACATGTGTCTACATACAAAGTGTCCTTGAGCCAGACATTGAAGCCCAGATTGATCCCAATGAGCTGGTCACAGCCTGTGTGTGTGCATGTGTGGACTGGTGAATAAGAGGCAAATTGAAAAGTGCTTGTCACCTAAGGTGACAGCAAGAAAGGCACCATATAAATTCAGTCCATTTACCGTAACACTTAACAGTGGTTCCTTGACCTCTGACGACTAATCTAAAAGCTGCATTAATTACATTTGTAGCCCAGAGTTACCACATTTACGGGAATCTACTGTCAATAACAATGTACCTTACTTAGAAACTGATGATCCACGTATATCTCTCCAGATTTCAAGAACTACTGTAGCCAATTACTCCTCACATAAACTCTTTATGACTCTGTGTATTTTGCGACCTTTGTGAAGTAGTTTGAATGTCAAAGCGTCATTGTGTGTGTAGTTTGCAGTACAGTAAAAGATCATTGATTTAAACACACAATCTAATGAAAAAAACTGCAGATACACACACGTAACAACATAACATTTTTAAAAAGTTAAGATGAACACAGCAACATGTGTGTATACAGCATATATTAAGCATCATCAGCATTCACCCGTACTTGTTTGTCTTGTCATGTAAAGATCATGCTCTTTTGTGGAGCCACTATGCTGAGTTGCTAACTCAGTCTGTCTGTTGTTTGGTGCGAGGAAAACAGCGTACAGTGGATTAAGTTTTTGTGAAAACTGTTCCACAGTCATGAAACAAAGCTTAACAAGTGAAAAAACAACAAACAGCTGAGAAGTTCATGGCATTCTTCCAGAATAATACTATAAAGCGCTTCATGAATGAAAACTTTTTCACAAATAGGACTTAAGACTCATGTTTTACTTTGAAAGTGTTGATGTTTGCCACAAACCATGACCTCAACTGCCGCATTTGCCTGAAATGAACAGTAAGCATGCCCATATGAATTGTTTTTGGTATGTATATATCATATGTACATATGCAGACTTGAAAGTCACATCATACTCATTTTGGCTTTAGGTATGAAAGCTTGTTTTGCAGACTGAAACCCTTGTGACGAGGATCAAAAGGATGACTCTTCTTTTAACAATCGACATACAGATGCATGGATGAGCTCTGAAGTCTCTGAAGAAGTGAATCCACATGCATAAATAATCCAACTATGACCCACCTGAGCACGATTCAAGACCTGCACCTGTATTTCCACAATAGCCTGAACACGAGCTGACATTTATTATCCGTTGAAAGCCCACATCTAAAAGTCACTGCTACTTTCCAAACAAACACTTTAAAAGCTCACAATAAGATTTGGCCACTGCTCAAAACAAATAATAACGTGTTCAGCAATCAAACCAGTTGAATAGAGTTGAATTTGTGCCTGAAAAATTAACGTTAGAAGAGTTAATTACAGAATGTGATCAATATTTTCTTCATACATTATAGATTATTTCACCCATTGCAACCCGTTGTTAATCAGTATGTTAATTTTTATGAATAGGGCTGCTTGATCCAGGGATTAACCACAGTGCCCATGGATATGACTGCGATCTGTGCATCATCATTAATCTAACCACTGGGCCTTCCTGCTGCTAAATCGAAACACTGCTCGGCAGAGCCCCACTCTTTCAGACTGACACCAACTGCTGAGTTCCTGCGTACAGCGGAAGTCAGGACAATGCCTCTGAGGTTACACACTTTAAGTTTTGGGAAATTGGCCTTGCTGCTCCATGCATAATTTATCCATCAGCACTAGTGAGGACAGATACAGCGAGGAAGACTAAAGGTCCGGCAGTTCTCACATAGTCTGTCCCGAGGAAAAAAAAATCATAATCTCAAAGCTAACAGTAGTTGTCAGAGACGGCTTGAGCACCTTGATCTTCGTAATACTTGTCTTTTTTTCAGAATCAACGGCTACAACGCTCACTCCCCCGAGTGTTCAAGGGAATTCAGGTTTGATATGATAATTCTGCAGCTCGACTCTCCATGCTGCCATATGCCCGACCTCTCTGTGGGGAGAGGAATGCAGCTGGCTCTTCTCACTATTAATCAGCCTGATGGGGGAGGTGGAGGGTGGAAGTTGTGGCAGTGGTGGCGTTGGGATGGGATGGGGGGTACTAGCTGGAGGCAGATGCTGGCCAACATTTCAATGCGCACGCAAACATACACACACACACCCAACTTTTACATGTGTGAAAAAGGCTAGTTCAGCACTCTCCTGTTCTCCTTCCTCACCTTTTCCATCCTCTGTCTCCTTTGATCCTTGCCTCCTCCTCCTCTTCCCTTCCCTCAGCTGTCCTCATCACCTTTTCTTCTTCCATTTTAAAGCCTCCAACCTCCATCACACCTCTACCCAAATACACTCCACACTGAGCGCAGAATCGAGGCCCAGCAGGGTGAATCTACGGACTGGACAAAATATGAGGATATCGGAGGCAGCCACTGTCTCCATCCATCAGCCTGCTCAGGTGAATCCAGGTGAAAGCTCAGACCCCAGATTGATTTACCCGTTAAATCCACTTCAGTCATGAAGGAGAGATGGAGATGCAGAACACGAGACAGACTTAAGAGTGCAGAATAAACCTTGAAGAAACTCAGATGGATTGAGCAGAGATGACACAGATGTAATATCAGTTGGTAATAACAGAATCAGTAAATGGAGGAAGAGGATGGAGGAAAAACAAAATGAGAATGTATCATAGCATAAAGAAGTGTTGTGATATTTGTCTTTATACACCTAAACTGCAGTGCATATTAGTACAAGTTTTCACCTAAAGAGGTGTATGATTGTTAGCTATTACTGTAGTACTCAAAACAATGGTCTTCAGCAGAAATGTTGTAAATTAATAACTAACAGCTTTAACTGCTATTGTACTGACCACAATTACAAACAGGTGGGTGGGAAAATGTGTAGACATATATGTGCTGTTTCTAATTATGACTCAGACACTCAGAGCTAGAGGATATTCTGAGACCAAGGCATTTCTTGGAGCTACAGTACAAGTAGAAATGATCCAGACTGTACAGGTATAAATATGTAACACAATAACAACAGCTAATTTAGCAACAGGGGTAATGTTGCATTCATGCAGAATGAGAGGAACAGGAAAACCTCCTGTTATTCTGACCTGGGAGTGTTTACGCATTAATCAAGGAAAGTTCCCTAACTCCCAGCCTTGTAGTCACCTCATTAAATGGCCTAAATTAGGTACTTCTGTGGTTGAACAAAATAAAAAAAACTTTTCAAATTAGCTGAAAGGAGTAAATTGGTGTTATTATTGTGATTTCAATGGGATGCCAGCAATCGAGACTTGCGCTCGTCACTAGAATACATGGTATATTGTGACTAGGGCGTAGAGTATATTGTCAGAATTTCAGTGACTCAGTATTAGTGTTAGTGTTACTTGTGCTGTTTTGAGGTCATACTGGTCATAATCAGATCATAAAAGTCAGTTTAGCATGTTACCAGCTTGATAATATATCATGGGCATGTTAAAGCCAGTCTCACAGCATCATTTCTGTCATTTGTCGCAACAAACTCGTCGCCTTGTTATGTCTGAGTATCAGTATACATGCAGTACTCC
This sequence comes from Caranx ignobilis, assembly GCA_021432705.1. Taxonomy (NCBI): domain Eukaryota; kingdom Metazoa; phylum Chordata; class Actinopteri; order Carangiformes; family Carangidae; genus Caranx; species Caranx ignobilis. The sequence goes on from MU270012.1 coordinate 36,708,636, forward strand.
AGAGCCGCCTCTGAATAAAGAGGGTAGCCATAAAGCAGCTGCACAGCCTCTGTATGGATGAAAGAGAAACACAGAACAACAGTTTTATTAGAGCTGAGTATAAGAGGCTTAGTTTCAAAATGATTGAAATTTTAGAGAAAATTGCATTTAGAGTCCCTCGCTATGTTTTCTGTTTTGTTTAATTTACAGTAGCTCTTGTAAAGCCACATGAGACTCATGGCTCGGTGCTTTGGCCTGTGCTTCAGTCTAGAGCAGACAGCAGAGCATCAAAATGAATTCATCTAACTCCTTGTTTCGTATCTCTCAGATGGACTGAAAGGGAGGCAGGACAGAAGGACAGTGCTTTTGGATGTGATCCACAGGCTTTTAGAACAGCTCCCCAGTGTTTTACCATTGGAATTATTTGCTTTAGGAAGGTGGCTTTTAACGGGAGGACACAGCGTGAGCCTCGGGGTATAATATGATGACAGACAGATGGTCTGCTGTGATTTGTGTGTGTGTGTTGTTAGTGTGGAGATACCATAGCATTAATAGAATATAATTAGAGGTGGTGAATGTTCTAGTTATAACATTATTAGGAACAGCCAGCAAAGATACTCACTGTATGCCAAGCTTTTATTTCTTATCTTTCAGTGATTCATTCAGTTTCTGTACTGCTTATCCTCTCTAGGGTTGCAGGGGTGCTTGCTCACCTTGTATGGTATTGTATGCTATATTATTATTGTCTATCATTTCTCACGGCAGGATTGCATGAACAGCAGATTGCCTCATGCGGCCCTTTTATTTCTTACTTAATATTATGGCTGTTCTTGTAATATGTTTTTCTTGTATTGCCGTTGGGTGTTGCATTGTCTCATTTTGTTATCTGATATCCAAATCACCTCCATGAATGTCATGTACTTAAGGTGGCACGTGACTGCAAAGGAATTCAAGAGGAACACACTGCCAGGCATCAGGACATGGTCAGGATTCTTCTCAGGGAGTAAGATATGAAATATTAACCTTGTTTTCTGTCCTAATTGGTTGAGGCTTCTGAGAAGGTGAGAGGTGAGCTTGGGAAAGCACTTTGAACAGGGAGAGGAAAAAAATAGCAAGCGGCATTCCTCATCAGCTCAGAGGGTGGCTTACATTTCGTCTGTGAATACCTGAGGTCACCAACAATGGTCATTAAATTTAATGAAATTTTGTATTGCAAGCCCATTCTTCACTCATCAGGCTGCTGCAGATATTTCAATGTCACTTTCCCTCTGTGCATCTCCATATGTCTGGGCATAGGCCTTCTAACCTATACAGAAATGTACTCCAAGAACATACAGTAATAATAATAATAACAGTAATTGTTCTGATTGATAATGATATTTTGAAAAAAGCAGACTTGTTCTATCAATATTTGTGTGGGTGTGTGTGTGTGTGTGTGTGTGTGTGCGTGTCCCATGGATCCAAGTTTCAATTTATAATATTCATTGATATTCAGTGAGTATCAGTGTTTTGATTCCTTCTGGACTTTCAGTCACAATTATTATTCATAACTCAAATAGCTATAGAGCATCGCACCTGTCCCTCCAACCTTTCAGTGAACACCAAACAACACGTACACAAATAGAGAATAAACACATCCACCCGTGACACTCACTTCATTTATTTTCCTTCCTTGTTCTGTGTCCAGATTTAGTTTTTGTACTGCTCTGCTTTATGTTGACTCTTAATATCTTTTGGTTTCATTTCCATTCCTGTTTGAAATATTCATTTTTATTTGACTGAGAGTTTTCTATTTAACTTCAGAGAGTTCTTACTTCTGTATGTTGTTGCTCCTTTTTTTTCTTGTCTTTTCTTTTTTTGTCATTCAGGGAAAAAAAAGAAAAGCTGACTGGAAGTTTCTCTTTAAAACTTAAACATGGCACCTTTTTGGTAGCATACAGCAAAAACCTTATCATCTGACAGCAAACACCTCGGCTTAAGGAAACAATATAATTGAAGAAGATGTAACAGAAAGTAAATATGGGCCCAGAGTCTTACAGTGAACTGAATCCTTCCTCCTGCTCCAGACAAAAACCTGCACCACAGCAGCCCCATTTATTTATTGTCTCTCATCCTGAATTATTACAGAGGGGAAAGAAGGGAGACATTAATTAGACAGGGATGTAAGATGTCTCAATGCCAACCATTTGTCTTGCAAGTGATTACTTAGGGAAAAGCTTTTTCTTTGATATGTGGCTGAAAGCCATAGTATACTCAGGGAGTTGTACAGGAATGAAGATAAAGGGATGGCATCATTCAAAAACTCACAAAGCCACAATTACTACTGATCTGCAACCAGGAAAAACAATGACCACAAACCAAACCCATGTATTTATTCAGGTGGTTTAAATATAAACCTGTTTGGCAGTTGTGTAGTGATAAAACGGAAGTGTTAAGTTGTTCTCATAGTCTTTTATTGCAATTATGCCTTATTTTCTGTAATCCTACTTAAAAACTGCTTGTTTTACTGTTCATGGAAATTAAGCCCACTATTAATACATGACCTGCATTTCAATGGTCCTTATCTGTCGAAATATAAAAGCCTCAGTTATATTTTGTATTAGTAGCTGAATGTCTTCATCCGCCACATGCTAGGTTGTGGACATGGGTAAGGATAAAAGACTGTGTTTTAAGATGTTGCAGTCAGTGTGTTCCCTACTCTTAACTTACGGAAGCTTTACAACAAATGAGGGTTCTGGTTTTAAAATGAGGTGTGATCATATGCACTTTTGGTGGGTTATTACCTTGATGGAAACAGAGTGATTGCATGATCAGCCAGCTAAACCTGGTCTTAGGGGTCTCATGAAATTAAAATGTATTTTCCTTGTTTAAATCCTGTATCCCCATGTTAATTGTTCACTTATCTTTTGACATAATCCACAATTCATGTCAAAAAGTTATTTTCTGAGTATATTTTACATTGAATGTACTTTCCCTGCATGTGAAATTATTTAAAACATGATGAGTCACCCTGAACTCGAAGGCGTTCCTAATTTTGCATCCAATTAAAACTGTTTTTGGAATTTCTACATCCTCCCAACTATGAATCCTGCCAGTAACCATCAATTCTCCATGGTTGGTCTCCATGCTGGATCTAGTTTGTGAGTATATGTGAACACTGTGTCTGTGATTGTGCTGACTGTGAAGCAGCAGCTCCATCATGGGGATGAGCCTGGATCTCTGCTCTCTAGCATAGCTGCTCCCTTCAGCTCTAGGCTCAAACATATATGGTCTCACTCCAGAAACATTTTCTCCATTTTTATCATCTTTCTCTGTTCCCTCAACGACTCATCAATAAGGTCAGCAGGTAGGTAAAGGTGGTGGAGAGAATTCCTCCGCAACAGAGTATACTACTGGCAATCTTATTGGTGGTGCTTGACGTATGTTAAACACTGTTGGCTACAGTATCTGTATTGGCTAACTGCACTGGCTCTATGTTTGTGCCAAGGCCTAGAAACACATAATAAAAGTGAATGGCACTCTGACATTTGTTTCAAGATGACTTTAAGTCAGTGGTGCAGTATTTGACTGCTATGTAAAAGGCACATTTTGAAGAGAATCAGGCACACAGTGTGCACAGACCCTGCCTATTATGCACAAGCACAGTGTGTTGAAAATGTACCTGGATGTTGGAATAAGTTAGGTGGAACACTACAATACAATTTCAGAGGGCTGGAGTTTCTTTAGCCATGTCCCAATTAAGCGACTGCAGCCTTCCGCGGACCCAGCCTACGCGGTCTAAGGAGGCAACGCCTTCGGAGACACCTCCGAAGGCCACGTCAACTGTTGGTAAATGGAACGGTCTGGTCTTCTGCGGCTTCATATTTGCGTCACCGTCAGTATCCTTGCGCAACAAAGCGTCGCTCCTGTTGCCTAGCAATGTTGAAGTCCACACAGCTGACGGGCACATCAAGAATCGGAGGAGAAAAAAAAAAAAGGAAAACAGATAATGGAGAGAGAAACATTAATAATTATATTCATAATCATATACATTTTGCTTGAAGAGCTGGAGAAGCTTCAGCGCTTGCGCCGGCGTTTTGATGTTTTAAGACCCTCATTAGTTATTCTTTACTATCGTTTAGTTAATCAAGTGAGTTTATTCACAATACTTACATGTAAATCATCCGCTGATGCCGCCATCTCGTTTGTTTACTTGGATCATTATGCATTCTGGGATGTGGTGGGCCGTGAAGGATGCAACAGTTGAGTCCTCCGAATTCAGGAAAAGAAAGCTGCATTTCTCGGCCACATTTGGAGGAGCCTTCGTATTGAATTGGATTGAGACAGGCCTTGTCGCAATGCTGTGACGTAATCGGCCTTTATATGTTGCCTCCGAAGGCTGCAGCCGCTGAATTGTCACATGGCTTTTATGCCACATCGTGTGTTGTATGTCGTCATGTAGGGTTAGGTCACTTGGTCACTTCTCTTACATGAGGCTCTGCTGAGAGGTTTCTTAGTCACTACCTGTTCAATCCACTTGTGTTTTTATTCATCAACTACATTTGTCAACACAGTTTCATAAGAACCCCAAAATTTATTCACACTTCTAATCATATCAAATCAAATATACCCTATGTAGCGGTTTGTACCGTTTAGTCACTGTAAAGGTTGTGTGCAGTGCACTGATTCCCTCAGGACATAGCACACAGAGCTGTAGCCTGCATGTGCCAGATCTGTGCTCACTGGTAAGTGACAATATGATCAGATGACCGCAAATAATATGTAAATTGTGTAAGGCACTGCACCATTATACTAGCAACAGACCAAGGTGCAAGCGCGCCTCGTTTTTAAAGGGAACGGGAGATGGCACCGTATTTGGTTTATTGGATTTAACACCCAAAACACTCTCATGAATTATTGAGGGATTCAGGTTAACTCTTTTGAACAATGCATCCAATGGAGCAACAATTTCCTTCCAGCAATTAAGTGAAGCACTTGAACTGCACACCTAAGATACCATGTGCTCAATAAAACAGGCTTTCATTGGGCTTATATTGTTTTTTATGTCCTTATAGCTAAAATCCAGATTGATGTGAGTGGTTAATATGTTTGACTAATAACATAAAAGTCATGCATTTAATTGGACATGGAAAAGCAGACTTCATTATTAATGATAGCTGAGGCATCCCCTGTGTTAGAAGTGATTTCAGAGGAAATCACAGCAGAAATCTGAAAACTGTTGGTTGATTTAAGCCAGCCTAATAGGCCACACAAACATACACACACAGCGCTTCAGTGTATTAGTCAGCTGTCTATGTGCTAATTAGAGCTGCTTCTTATTCACTTAGTCACAGAGATGAAACATGAGTGTTGCCTGTATAGTCTCACTGCTTCATTACCTTAAATGGAAACACCTGATTTGCTGGACCAAACTTTCTCCACGATTGTGGCTATTTGTTACTTTGATAGGGGCTGTCACTCGCAGCCTACAGCCAGCCAGTAAAACACATCCCTCTCCTTACTAAGGGTTTATACAACCATCCAGAGAGCAAATGCAAATGCATGTAAAATCTGATTTCTCAGATATTATCAGCTGGTTTTTCTTTACACAATTCTACATTAAAATAAAAAAACAACAACAGAATGACAACAGAGCTACAACTGTTCACTCATGTGGGTGTGAACACTGTCAAATTATAGCTGAGAGTCTGCACTTTAAGCTGAAAATGATGGTTATATTTCAAATGCTAAGTATAGCATTGACACAACACAAGAGACGAAGGAAACACTGCGAGCGTAGTGCATATTGTAATTTTCGCTGATGTCGTGCGACGATGTCTCTGACTGCACGTTCATGTCTGAACCCCTCTGTCTGCCTGAAATTGTCTTCTCAGTCATGATTAGAACGAGGCCATGGCTACAGACCACGGAAGCTATAAACATGCTAATCCATTCAGAAACAGAGGAAAACATTGGTATTGCTTTCTCGCAGTAGTAGTACACAATAAGAGTGGGATGCCATGCAGTGTTAGCTGTGCTCTGTTCTTCATATTTAGGATATCAGCCAGGTTTTCCCCTCAGCAAGTTAAATGCGCTTGACTTTTCTCAAGTCAGTTCCAAATGTGCCGACATTAAAAGTCTGCTCTAAAAGAGCTGCTGTGTGATGCTAAATTGAGTTATTAGCACTGCTCTTCACTTATGTCCCTCTGTCTGTGTCAGTGTCTGAGACTATCTCTCTCTGTTTGTCTCCACCTTGCTTCTTTCTCCTGTCTCTGTCTCTTTTTCTCTGTCTGTCTCTTTCTTTTCCTGCTTGCTGTATTGCTATCAGCACCAAGTCTGAAATGTTCCTGTTATTGATGCACACCAATGCACAGTCTCTGACAGGAGCAGACAGCATGAAAAGAGAAGCTGCTGAAATAAATACATATGTAATGAGGGAAAAGGGTCCACCAAATGGCTTGCCAATTTGTGTTTGTCAGAAGCTGAGCTGGGGTTGCATTGACATATAGATCTATAATGGAGCCACTTAAGCCATTTAAAGGGGTCTACATAAGGCATCACACCTTCCAACCAGCAGTCATTTTGAAGGGCTACTAGATTAGCAAGGTGTTCAATTTTCTTCATTGTAGAAAATTGTTTTGTCCAAAGAAGACTTGTAGTCACTCCAGCTATCTCCATGGGGAAAATTACATGCCATTTCAGCCATCGGCTTTGCAAAGGTAAAAGATAGAAGCTGGAGCTGCCAAGTTGAGCACTTCAACAGCAATTTCTGTTGTGCTGGAAAGTAAAGCAGCTGCACTCACACTAAGTTAATAAATTCTGCTAAGATTTTCAGGGGGGCCTAAGTGCAGCCACACAGGTCTCGACATATGGTTACATTTTTATCTCAGCAGGTCACTATAGTACTACTGCTACTACTATTACTACTACTACTACCATATTTGCACAAAAGAAAAAGGCAACATGGAATGTGTGCTTGTGTGTTGTATAGTTTTTCGCCTAGAAATCTGAATCAGCAATCACGATTACAACTGTCCTTAGTCGATTACAAACGGACTGCACTGATCCATGTTGATCCGTGATCTGCTTGGATCGCTCTCCACAGATCGGTACGCAAGTGGTCCGCCAATCAGTCGAAACTAGTGCGTGCAGTGTGATACCTTTGGCACACCGCCCCAGCCAAAAAAACAAGCAATAAAAAAAAAACTTCGCACTCATCGGCGGCTCTATGTCGTGCACAACTAGTCCTGCTCAGTGTCAGGTAGTTCATGAAAGCTACATTATATTTATAGTAAGAGCACCTAAGGGAAGGATGTTGTTTGATCTGATTTTGATATGAGTGTGAAAGAGTCTTGTTTTGTTGAGAATAAGGCTCAGGAACAACACTACAACACTGCTTACCTCCCAGAAATACAGTAAATAAGGTTGGTAGAAGAGCTTTTGTTCTCTGTGAGATATTGGACATCATATTCTCTGTGCTGAAAAGTCAGCTGTGAAAGCTGTTAGGATGGTGAAAACCTTGGTGCAGAGCACTTTCTACTGTGTGGATAAATGCCTAAATGGGAACGATTTAATTAAGAGTGGTTCACATATTTGTGCAGGCTTGATGTGTTAACCATTTAAGAGCGTACACCTGATGTAAGAGACAAACCTAGAGAAGCATAGCCCAGAGGCTGCTGGCTGCAGAGGACACCGGAAAAAGGGAGAAATAGATGAAGGTAATTTATTAACAATACAACAAGAGAAATGTAAATAAAAAAACAAATGATTTAAAAAGTGTCCCCTAGGGACACTGGACTCAAGTCAAAACAAGCTGAATGCTAATCATGTCCTTGGCTGTACCTGCACATAGATAGTTTTTTTTGTTGTTGTTGTTTTGTTTTTTTCCCAAACTAAATTACATTATTGGCACAACCATTAAATGGAAACAACTCAACACTGCTAAAACTGTTTGGAGAAATACACAGTTGCACTCGTTGTTCAAGGCTTTTACAGTATTTTTGCGCTGTGCTGCACTTCCCCTTCCAACTGTATTTACCATTCTGTGTGGCAAGGGCTCAGAGACACTAATGCTTTTTTGGGGGAGAATTATTTGGTCGTACCACATTAAGGTAGGAGTGGAGGGGATCTACCGTTTGCTGGTCTGTTTAGCACTGCATACGGCTAAACCAAGAGCACTGAAGGTATTTTAGTCTTCACAGTTGAAATTCCCACAACAGGGGGGGCAACGCTTACATCAGATTGAAAAGACATGTTACTGTTTGCTGCAATCATGTTTACTGCTGAGCTTAATTCAGTTGCAGAATTGCTGCATTGTCTTTTTTTCACACAGTCTATTGTGTATCATTATGGAGCAGCAGCCACTGTCATCCCAGTTTCAGCCTTTATGTTCCAAGCAATTCCCACAAATATGTCTTGAATCTTACAAAGCTTTGTTTTACTATTCAAAAACAACTAGTTGAGCCGAGAAGACAGAGCTGAACTATTTATCTTAAAGCCATTTTTTTTGGGATTGGGCCAAAAACACAAAATCACAGTGCGAATATGACCATTGCAACATCTGTATGTTACTTATTCCCAACAGCACATTTATTGTTGCATGCAGTGCATTACTATTTGAATAGTGGCACACGCATCAAGTCCTGAAACTTCAGATTTTCCATTAACGTTCTCTTCCACAATAACTTACTTATTGAAGAGTCTGCCAAAGCAGCGAATTGCCAACTCTGGGAGTTGAAATAGGAAATGAACATAAACATATAATTCAGCCTTATTTCCTTCTTAATCAAAATAACTGTGATCAAAAAGCACAAAAGATTTGCTTTTATGATATATTATCATTGCTGTTATAGTCTGATCAAAAGTGGCACAGATGGGAAATAGAGTTTAAATTACCTGTGAGCGCTACAGCAAATCACAAAAGGAACACATTTACAATTAGGAATTCAATTAATGATGGGAAAAAGACCATTATATCTTTCTAGTTCATCTTGTAATTATCATGTCATATCTTTTCCCAGCAGCCCCAGCTTTTACATTTACAGGGTCACAGGTATTAGGCTTTAACTGCTGGACTTCACTGGCAATTTCAACACAGAGTTTATAGAGTGTAACCTGTGATATCACAAAGTATGAAATGTTCAACTTCAAGTTAATGCTAGGTACACTTGGTATGCCACCAAATGCACTAAACTAATTCTGGTCAGGGTCACCATCTTGAATATGTTAGCTATTAGCCAAACAGGCTAAACTTCCTCTTTACATACTTGGACAATACTAGAATAATGAGATAGAGTTTTCTGTATCACATAAAACCTGATAGTTTGTGTTCTAGCAAGCAACTTCAGAGCCCACATGTATATGGTTTCAGTGAATCACACGTTTTTATCGCTTAGGCATTTCGTCCAGGCAGAAATGGCGCTTTTCGGGGGGGTGCAAATGGTAGAGCGGGAAAATCTCAAAATGCTGCCCAGTGTTTTCGTGGACACCCAAAAGGGATCTTTTGTGAACCAATGATGTCATACCCCCCACCGCTCTAACCTGTAACCTAGGCCACATCTCTAGATGTGTACAGTCTATGGACCCAACATAACAAAAACAACAACAACAACAACAACAACCAGCGACTACTGTTGGGTCCCTCAGCTGAAACGTGCCCGTTAAATCATCACCCAGACAACATTTAATCGACTTCTAATGTTTAGAGTTTGAATACATCGGGGAACCTTTCTGTCTCCTTCTCTATATTTGGTGTGTATGTGTGGCAGCGTTACAGCGCCACACAAGCTCCACACAGGCCTGGCATATGCGTTTTGAGTCATTTTCAGTGGATTTGTCTGTACACAGATATTGCTTGAAAAGATGCTGTGTTTATGGAGATTTTTTTCAAAACGAACAACAAAAAGATCACTTTTGGGTGAAGCTCAGTTTCCGTGTGGACAAGGCCTTATTCAACTAAAAATTACAAACTGCTTTAATTTATCTCTGCCCGAAGAACACTGAGTGTTAAATCTGTCACTTTTATCACTGTTGTAGGTTCAGGGAGTGGTCATTTTAAGTCGCTATGTTGGTCCTATGCCTGCTTACTGCTTACTGCTATGGCAAGGTAGCATTTGTTTGTTTTATTAATGTATTTTGCAACAGGGTCCTGCATGCTCCCTCTCAATGCCTATTTTTCTTCAAGCTGTCAATATTCGCAACTGATGGAAAGTGCCTCTCAGAAACACTTCTCACAGACTTGGAACAAATGAGCTAATGGTAGAGTTGCCAGGGCAACAAGCACCATGAGCACTGATTGACAAACCACAATCACAACCCAAACATCAGGAAGAAGCTGGTGCTTCATGCTCAACTGCAAAGAATCCATGATCCTCCAGTAATATGCCAACAGTTTCTGCACATCCGAGCATTCAAATTACGTTTTGTTTCTGGACCAAATGCTCATTTCTCAGAGTAAATACAGTGAGCAACACTGTGTATTTTTAGCTCATAGATAATCAGTCAATCACATACATTATGCAGTTTTACACTGTAGCAGAGTCCGTCTTGAGATTTGACTGTGCATGGTTTACAAACAGCCTGCACTTTGCTTCAGTGGAGAGTGAATCAGATCCCTGTGGACAGAGTGCAAGAAAAATCACACACACACCAAGTTCATATTATAGGCTGTGCAAGAGTACCTTACATGATTTTTTTTCTTTTCCAGTGGCTGCAAGGCAAGAAAAATAGAAAACGCCCAGCAGCATTTCCTGCTGACGGTTTTACTACTCCCCCCCCTCCCTCTCTCACTCTGGCTGTCTGATTATCTCTCGATCTCCCTCTCTCTTTACATCTCTCCTCTTCTCTGTCTCTTCTGACATCACAGACGCATAACAGCTTCACTAGAAAGCCATGCAATAATGTTCACTGACTGGATCTCGCGCCAGTGCCCTCATCACTCTACAACACCCTGTCAACACACACACACACACACACAATCTCACACACTCTTTGTGATGTGTACAGATACTTAAGACCTCCTCCCTTTTTCCCAAGGAGCAGACAAAATGCAACAGTAGGGCATTACAGGAGATCTGGATCTGTACTGCCTTCAGTCATCCAGCATGGCGGTCAAGCCTAAGTACGCTGGTTAGAATCCCTGCCTTCCACTCTACATGTCTCTCACTCCATCTGTCCCCCTTTTTGTGAAGCCAGAACATTGAGTGAGAACCTCCTGACTCCACCGCTACACTAATGGCAGCAGAGGCCTTTATCACGCAGGGGAACAGGATTTCATCTGCAGAGCTGCCCGCCGGCTACAGTACACAGAGACATATATTAATCCTCACCAATGCACTCCAAAAGAGCGGAAATAGGACTCAATTCTAAAGTAACTTGCAGAGACAATAGGGGAGGGTTTGTTAGTGTCTTTGTTTGTTTCTTCTCCTTCCTTGTTATGCAGCACTTGAATACTAAAATTAATAAGAAAAACACAATTTGCATTATGGTGGTCAGTCACCTAAAAAGCAAAATAAGTTTGTTGATGATGAGCAGAGACACAGCCCAGCAACAGCACGTACAACATATAGCAATATGTCAAAAGTTCCATTCAAATTTAGACGTGCCAGGCTAAAATGATTGGCTCTTTAATTAATTGCATTATCATCAGCAAACACAGTGAATTTCTCCCGGCCGTGAAAACTCCTGAGAGAAGACAGATATAATGTAACTGAGGCCACCTTCCACTCAGCCACTGCAGAAGGAAATCAACAGGCGCAGGACTGCCACATAGTCACAGTGCCCCCTAATGGCTAACACACTACCAACACCCAGAGACAGCGTTACCCTTGGTACTTCATCCAGCAGCAAAAAAGCAAGGGGAAAGCATTTGTGCACACAGCCATGGGACACTCGAAGAATGGCATCTCCTCAGAATATGAAAAGGATTTCCTGCCAAGTGTTTGGCAGTCCATGCAGCGCTCATGCATACTAGATTTCAGGGTTGCATTTGATAGAAAACAGCTTTACATGATAGTGGGATGTGAATATGTACAATTGGGATGGAAAATATTCAGCCTCCCATGTAAAGCATTTGTAGGCTGCCAGGAGGAGGCTCAGGAAGAGTGAGAGTGTATCCATGTTGGCAACACAGAGGTTCAGAGCTTTACAATGCCTGCGTTGATATGGATGTAGGTATTGTATTTTCAGACTGGGTCCACACATTTAAATTCATGTATTTCTACCATCTCTGTATCTGAACTTCATCAAAAAGAAAAAAAAATGACATCTCCCAGATTATTGTATGTTAGTGATAAAACCCTGCTTTAAACAGGATTTATACATTATTCCCTGTCCTAAAGCTGAGCAGCACAGAGAGACTCTGCTGACATAGCCGTCTGGAGACAAGAGCCGAAGCTGCTCCATAGACACTGAATAATGGAACAACTGCTAGGACACTGAGCGTTAGCAGCTGTGGTGAGATTTTACTGAGATATTGGGACATTTTGCGAGTCACAGCTGGAAGCTACTATTGTATAAAATATGGTCTGATTGGATGACTCAAAGAAAAACTTCATTAGAAGTCTGTTAGAAGTTTAGTGTCAATTAGAATATAAGCTCTGCAGATAAATGAATGTCTTATTGCTCTGATCTGCAGCACTTCACTGTCTAGAGTCATTACAGCCGCACAATGTTAATTCTGATTTAAGGTGATTTCTCCTTTAACCTCTGCCTCCCAGCCTCTGTTTCTAACACAGTGACTGTCCACATTAATACTACTCCAAACAGGCATGCCAGGCACAGACTTGTTGTGCTAAGGCACAATGCAGTTTGTTGGGAAACAGCAGCAGCAGAATGGGCATATGGTTAAACTGGGCTGAGCATATGTTCCCAGTATTCATGCTTGAGTCTATCTCTACAAACATGACAGACCCAGGCCAACATCCCCGGGCGAAGAGTCTGCTCCTTGTTGCTTTCAGTCAACTCCCAAGTGTTAAGAGTGTGCACTGCAATAACCATCTTTGGAGTGAGAATACTGGGTAGTAGAAACACTTGAAACATGACACTCACTGTGAATTACATTAAATAAACTCCTGAAATGTAAAACGGAGTAAGGAAAAATCACTTGACTGTGCATATGTGTGTCCTACTTACTGTTGCTACAGGGCTGATTTATTCTGCAGACAACATGTCCTGGGATCTAAATATATAATTGGCCTGTAGACAGAATATATTGAGTTAAATTTAAGAAGTATGGGATGCATCTATTTACAATAATATTTAAATATATAATATAGTCCTTAGGGTAACAAAAAAAATTCAAACCTTCACAGTCAGTAGAGTGAACTGATGAAGGAATCCTTTTTGTCATGTATTCTATCTTATTGTATTCTTCTAAAATCCCATTTGTATTTGTTTTATATCTTCAGCCCCTTTGCCTTTTATGTAAAGCAATTTGAGTTCCCTTGTTGTTGAAAGACGCTGCACTGCTGCTTTTTCTGGGTGCTCCATTTCTGTGTTGTAGAGCTGCCAGATAAAGGCATGAAGCTCTGTGTGTGTGTGTGTGTGTGTGTGTGTGTGTGTGTGTGTGTCTGCATATATGAAGTCTTTAAAATGTCACTAAAATTGAGGAATTAAAACAAGTCATCCCTTGGTGACCCGCCCTATTGTGTAATATTCTAGAGAACAAACTGTACATTTGTGTCTACACTCTGTCATCACTTCTCCCTGCCTCATGTCATTTTCTGTGGTGTCGGACTCTGTCCTCTTAATACCTCAGATATGGATGCTATAATGTGAAAACTGATGAATTCACACCTAGAAAAGAGATCTAGAATCAGATACTGATCTGGCTAACACAATTTCCTCAGGCAGTTTATTCTACAGCTGAGGCTGTTGTCTCCTAAGGCTCTGTAGATCCATTTGGTCCAGACCTTGGGAGTCAATGCACAGCATGCTTTATGACTCTAAAGTGCAAGACTGGTAAAATTAGTGCTACATGTTCCATCTTTTAAGTGAGAAATCTACCTGCAAAGTTTTGTACTAATTTAAGGATATTGCCTGCAGCTCTTGTTTACCTAGACAGGTGCATTACAGCGTGCACAAAGGCAATGGAATTATCATTCTATTCATCATGTCGCTGTGCTCTTTCTGATGTTGTGATCTACCTTGTGCTCTGTAGTGTTTCCACTGCAGTGTGCACGATTATTGAGATTCTCTTGACAGCAATATGATGGCTCAATGCAACACTAAATCTAAATTTAGTTGCACCAATGAATGTGTTGGAAGTTGGAAACTGTCTCACCACTTAGTCCCCCCCCCCCAATTATGTCTGCTTGTGCTTGTGATAGTGATTCCAGTCAAACAGACAGTCCTTCCAGAAAAACATGGAGTTTCTTTGTGTTTGTTGTGGAAAAATCTTTGAATATGTGGCGGGTTTTCTGAAAAAATGCGATGGAATATGCGCAGCATTTATGCAATTTTATGCAATGATATTGTGAGAACTTGCAAAAACTGTGGGAGCAGGCAAAAAATGCAATTTGATGTTGTATCTTTTGGGCTGTCATGTCACACACACACACACACACAAACACATGTGTCACATGATATCACATTTTACATCACGCACTTACATCACTACATCATGTTTCCACGACAACAGGGAAAATGGCTGCTCCTATGTGAAGTAAACATGCAACATTTTTCATCTTTCTGCAAAGATATGTAACTTTTTTGCAACGGAAATGCGATAATTATGAAATCATGCAAGCCCTGCATATTTTGTGGATTTTGCATGGTAATCTGCAATTTGGTTGTGTAAAGTGAATATCTCATTTGTGGCGGAGTGATTTTGTTTTCCAAATTGGAATTCATCATTTTCAAAGAAGTTATGGACTTATATGTCGTATCACTTAACACTCCTGAGCACTTTTCTTTTTACATCAGTGAGGTTTAGGGCGTCAGTCTTTTTACAATGCCTCTTGAAAAATAACCAGTGACACTAAAGTGCTGGAAAAAGGTATCAAAACAAGGCAGAAAGTGAACTCCTCTGCACATTGTATAGCACAATAGCTCTTTAAACGGGATCTGTTTCCTGACAACTGCACTTGTTCTTGTGAAACCACCAAAGTGACCAGCATCTAACAGATGACTCCTCTATTCTCCTTCACCTCCTCCTCCCTGGCTGAAAGTGGAGCTCTGCTTCTCCTCTCCTTGTATATTTGTTCTAGTCAGCAGGTTCACATGGACACCATCCAACTTCCCTGCAGTCTGCAGGGGAACAGAAGGTCTCTGCAGTAATCTGTTGCCATTTCCTTTACAACACAGCAATTAACTTCACCCAGTGACAAAACAAAGATTTTTCTCAATGTAATCCAAATAGGAAGTGATTTTCATTTTGTTAAAAAACACCCACACAGGGCCCCCTGGGGATTCAAATGACATGTAATTGAAGTTTAATGGGTCTCGGTAGCAATAACAAGCAGCAATGAATATTAATATTTTAAAAGACAGTAGTTCTTGGTATGGGTTTAAAATCCTAGAGAGCTGCTACAGTGTAAGATATCAGAGGCTGAGGAAGGGCAGCGGCAGCATGACCTGCTGAGTGGGAGCGGAAGCACACAAGTTCATTCAGACTCAGTCAGGGCCGCCCCCATTAATCAACGTGATCGTGAAGGGGACCCAGCACCCTTCAGAATGGCACCCAGTCCCAGTATCATTTTCGCGTCTGGTGCACACCCGTGGTCTCCACCAGTATGTGTGAAAACACCCTAAAAATGAGAGAGATCAGAGCTGAAGGAGGGGGGATAACACGTTATGTTAGGATTGAACATATGAATGAATTAATGAAGAATTTAAATAAAGAAAGTGTTTAATTTTTGGAAATGTATGTTAATTAACAAACCAAAAAATAATTGTGAGATTGGATGAGAAATTAGTTGTTTGATGAATCGACTAATCGAAACAATAGTTGACAGATTAATGAAAGAAAAATAATCGTTAGGACAGCCCTAGACTCAGTGTTACAGTTCAGCCAGACTCAATACAAAAACAGATGGTGCACTTATGAGTAGAGGCAACACAAAGAGACACAGATAAGCCACTGCAGCACAAATGCTCTCAGATTCTTCTATAGAGCAGCCTGTAATTATTCAGGGAGAGTCAGCTGAGCTACATGCTGTTTGTCAGCATCGCCCTGCTTTACGCTTACACACTTCCACACAGTCACGCTGGTAGAAATTCAGTGCAACCATGGGCTGCACCTGTCAGCCACAGAGCAAGCCTTACTGGAGAAACAGGAGTGCGAGTGCCTTGGTTGGGAGCTGGCTGTTTACTTCCTATGCTTTAAAGGTTTCTCTAATTTATCTGAGATTTACACCAGTTACATTGTCACAAATTTGCTTGATCAAATCTCTACAACAATGATTGCTAACCAGAGGTGCTTGTACCCCAGGGTTTACTATTGCAGTTGCCAGGAGGTACTTACAGTAGGACTGCAGAGTAGCTGAACCAAAATTGAAATTACCAGTTGATTTGGAAAAAACAACATCTGAACACCTCCTGTTGCAATTTAGGGTAGATGAAAAGGATTTAGTCTGAACAGTTAGCTTAAAACAATACAAAAATGTTTGAAAAAGATAGCTTACAAAGTATCGGATAAACTATTCACACAACACACAGTAGGTAGGTAGGTATGGATGAATCATTGATTAGTGACGACTTGAGTAAAAATATGAAAGGGTAAGGCAAGATCAATTAGGCCTGCAAAAATGGTTAAAATAGTGAAAAAGGGATCAATGGTTAATGAATTCATCTTGTGCCACTCCTAGTAGTACATTCGTATGAGGGCAAGCTAAGCTTTATCCACTCTTATGAAATGAACAATGTTAGATGTATGCAGTTTGAATCAGTGGCAGGTAAGGGGACTTCAATGTATTTAACTGTATTAACTGTAATATTTAACTGTGTCAGACATTATGTTACACTATATATGTACTTTTTGGCATTGTATGGCCCCACCACCTTCAGCCAGTCACTGCCACCTTCTATGTATGCACTGAACTTTGTTAAACTCAGCTACTGACCCATTTCCCTAGCAATGAGCTCAGGGAGTATTTGACAAATGCAAGTTCATGCATGCATGTGCCCAGAGGATTGTGGCTTCAAGGAACACTCTGAGATCAAAACTCTGAGGTAAGCATAATGACATGCAAATTTCAAGCATGCTACAAGCTCAAAGGGATGGAGAGAAATATAATTTCAGTGTTAACATCCCCTTTTCACAATATACTACAGAGTTTAGTGAATGTGGGCTAATCACTACGTAAATCATCGGATTAAATCAAACATTTAGCATGCGTGCTGATTGCCAAGACAATAACTTGCACCACTGGAATGTCTCCTTGAAGAATAAGTCGCAGGCTTCAAAGAGAATCTATTAACAGATGAAGTGGTAATGATTTTAGGACACAAGTCCATTAAAAGCCATTTTCTTTTTAAGAGTCTAAGAGAAAGCTCATGGGTGTATGGAGTCCAGTTCCGCTTCTATCAGTTCCAGTGTGGAAAAACAAGAGCACTGAGCCACTGAGACATTCCTGCGAGCATTATCAGCGCTCCTTAACTATTCTAAACTGACATCAATTGCCGTGCCGGCTTGATCCCAGCGGACCTTGTTAGCTCCATTTAATGGCAAAATGAGCCAACTTTTAAGTCCTGCTCTGGCTCTGGGAGCTTTGAGTCCACACTGCACTGTTGTATTAGGTAGTGAATGTAAAAAGTTATCACACTAATTACTGAGGGGACACAGGTTTGGGAAGGCTAAACATTTGTACACTTGTTAGCACATGAAGCCAGTTTGTCTTGGCAGTCACATAAAGACATTTCCATACATCTACTGCATGAAAAAAACAAGACCAGTGGCATCTGGCACAGTTTGTGCATGTATTATCGATCCTCATTACCATGTTTTTTTCAATTAACTGTCTAAGTGGCATGATCTCTGTCCCCTGACCTATGAATCATTAACTCTATGCTGTATTTTTATTGCTCTAAGACCTGTGTGAAATTGCCCTTGCCTTGCATTTTGCATTTTGCATTTTATGCAGCACTAACTTTGATTACGTACTGTGGATATCCTTTATTCCTATATATGTTTAATGTTTAAACAAACTCCCTACAATAGGCAAGTTCCAAAATTTTTGTGTAATGGGTTAAAGAACACAACCAACCTTGTGTTTTCCAAATACTTAAGATTATGTCAATTTTAATGAACAATTGTCAAGAGAAGTCACTGCTACAAATAATGGCCCATCTCTCAAAATTCACTTCAGCTGTTTTTAATCAGAACAGAAACATAAAAAAAAAAAGTGCATCAGCTGAAGTTGAGACAAATGAAAACCTCAGAAAATGATTCAGTAACATTAGTTACAGCACTGTACTGTATATCTAACCGACACTGTCCAACAATGGCCACCACATCTTTAAAAAAAACTGGATACATTATTTCTAAATAGTGTAACATCGCTATATTTTCGTCGGAGCAGGACCCGCAAAGAGAATCCTACTGCTTTTGTCCATAGGAGTCGCCAAAATCAACACAAAATGAAAGTTCTTTGTAGGGGCTTTACGTTTGTGCCTGGTCGGAGGGAACAACCTGCTACCAAGAAGAAAGGTCCTAAAACTAATTTAGCCATTTTCCATACAGAAAAAAAGTAGTCAGAAGGGCAAAAACCCCCCCCAAAAAGTCAGAGAGGCGAAAGTGCGTTGAAGGCGAGACTGGAAGTCTGAGTGGAACACAGAAGTAGTACCGGAAATGGCGCTGAAACGGTCTATAGGGTGTGAGTAGTTCGGATAGGAAGGCTGGGGCAAGACCATATAATACCTTGTAAGTTAAAAGAAGGATCTTAAAATCAGCTCTGGCCTGGACAGGCAACCAGCGTAGAGATGCTAAGACAGGAGTTATATGGCTGTATTTACTGGCTCTGGTCAAAATTCTGGTGGCAGTGTTCTGCACAAGTTGAAGACTATGAGTAGCAGAGGCAGGGAGGCCAGAGAAAAGAACATTACAATAGTCTAATCTAGAAGACACTAGAGTGTGGAGGACGATTTCAGCATTGCGATGAGACAACACAGGGTGGATTTTAGCAATGTTATGGAGAGTCAAGAAAATGTGTATCCTGATGTTCTAATAAAAAAGTTTGTTGTCTTTACAGGAAATTTTGGCCAGTTCTGCAGGACTTTAATTCCTATAAAAGTAAAAAAAAAAATCAAATAAAATAAATAGTTTATGTGAATTTGTATCGTAACATTTTTAGGACCCCCAGTCTATAAAGCTATTACTATCTACCCCTGTTGGTAAAAGATAGACAAAGTTAGAACTGGTCGAGAATATGATGAAGATTGAAGGAGGAGAACTCATCGTTGACCTTTGAGAGGCTGGCTGACATTTACTCCATCTCAACAATCACATCAGCACAAATCCTGTCCTGGGGTGGAGGCGCCTGTGCTTTCCAAGCTTCAGTTTTGGTATAAGCTCTTTAGAAGAATGCAACCATCAACTGGATGCCTTTTTGAAAGTTTGATCGCACAGTTTGTCTTTATTACGTATCTGCATGAACTTTATAGAAGGAGAATGGCAATATCCCAAAACTCTTCCATTACAGTACTTTTGTATAGTGAATAAATCAAGTGAATAAATAAAAATATTGCTCCCCTTATCTTAGTGACTGCCATTGATGTATCTTTTTGCAGTGGATGCCATAACACTGACATAGTGATGATAATGTAGGATAAAATGATGTAGTTATACGGAGTTAAAGATGACAGTAGAGGTCTGCATTTTGTAAACCACTGAACGCCTACTTGTGAAATGTACTCATTTTTCAAAACATTACTGCTTACCTTAGTATCCTGGATAGTCAGATTGAAAGTTGATGTCATGGACAGTTTTTCCAGACTGGATTTGAGAAACCAGACCTTTTTACTCAACATTTAATATGAACTCACTGAATTATTCCTATGTATTTGTTTGAATACTGGCTTCCTAAACCACTATGTTTGTGAAAGTTAAAAATGTATGTGTGTGTGTATTTGGGCTCAGCGATAAATCGTTTTTATCAATTAATTCAAATTTGTAGTTATGGTCAGTTTGTTTTAGTGAAAATCGAGTTTCTCTTTAACGTCCGCCACCGAGCCCCCCCCCCAGCCCCCCGGCTCCCATAGCTGTGGACTTTAGAATAATTTTTGTTGTCATCTGGAGAGTGATTTTAAGGAGGGAAGTGTCCACTGAGATTAGAGTGTCACAGCATGTCATCAGCAGGTTGCCACAGAGACACAGAGAGACTGAAGAGTGACAGAAAAGCATAATAGTGGACGTCCGTTGGCTGCATGGCAAGTTATTGAGACACTGACTTTTTCTGTTGTGGCATACCCACCACTGTTGTTAGCTGTTTGAGATGAAGAAATTACCATTCCATACTTCTACTTAAATGCCCTACTTTCATGATATAATATCACTGTAGCATGAACTTTTTACAATTTCCATAAATTTCACCCGAAAGTCGAATATCCCTAACTTTTTGAGAGTAGAGCAGCAAAGAATGTGAAATTGCACAATTTAAAAGTGTCTTCACAAATTCAGACTCATATTTCACATTCAAATGGTTTTCAAAGTAAAGTATCCTAGAGCTGTATGTCTTGATAAAAAGAGCAATAAGGTTTTTTCCAGCCTTCGTCCCTGACATCTTTGTCTGCTGAAACCTGTGGGGAGTTGAGGCAGCCCAGGCAAACGTGTTGATCACAGCTCAATAAGCAGCACTGAGGTCATCAAGAGCTTCTTTAAATGACACAGGCTGGCCGTTGCCAAGGCAACGGGCTACATTAAGCAAACATGAAAATCCCCAGACAACATGGGTGTGTATGCCGTCTGTGTGTCTGCACATTCTCATGATTAAATGTGTGGATCTGAGATTTGTGTTTGTATTGTAATGCTTCCTGCTTCATGAGTGTGCATCTTTGAAATGTCAGGGGTCCTGCACCAGTGCTCTAGTTTACTATTTTGAACATCCAACTACTAAATTATGGGTAGTTTTTTGTAGAAAGTGATAGAGGACAGAGTGAAGGATATGACTTTAAAATCATAGGATCTTGAAAACAGATACAGTTTTAAATGGAATTCTACAGTATAAAATATTAGGAGTGAAAGGACGCATCTCACCTCTATAATGAGAATTATACGATGGCTAACAAAAAGGTGAGGATTTTAACAGGTGGGGCTCACTTCCTCTCGACTTCAGCAGCCGAATAATGACCACTAAAATGAATATCTTACATCGATTACTATATTTATTTCAGTCATTACCAGTTAAAATTCCAAACACACAATTTAAAGAATGGCATAAGCAAATATCAAGGTTTACATGGGAGGAAAAAACCACAAATAAGATACAATACAATGCAGTTGCCGGGGAGGCGGGGGCTACCATGTCTGAGGGATTATTACGTTGCAGCACAATTAAGACCTTTGATTCTTTGGTGTAACCCTGAATATGAAGCCATTTGGAAAAACACAGAATTATTGATATCAAGTAGACCTGTACAACCTTTGTTGGGCTGCCCCTCTATTATTACTTGCCCGATTTCCAGAATCAATGGGTTTGTTTTTCATTGAATGTGTGGCTAGACTTTGTGAAGAAATGAAAAATACTGAGGTGGCCAGCATACGACCCAGATCTTAAGCCAGCATCCCTAGATTTAAAATATAGACAGTGGATAAGGTATGGAATCACATCATACTCTTCATTAGTAAAGGATGGGAAATAATGGACTTCCAGTCTATGTCTGGAAAATATGAATTAGGAAGCAAAGATTTTTATAGACACACGCAAATTCAACATTATTATCAAAACGAAGTGAAGAAGCAGAGTATAGAAGAGCAATCTGGGGTTACACAAATTTTCATGAAAGCATACAACTCAAAGTCCACCGGACGAATTATTGGGAATCTCTATTCAAGTATTTTATTGATCAAGAACTACTCAACAGATTATATAAAAAAAGGGAAAGAGAGTTGGATATTGCAATTTCCCCAGAGGAATGGTCTACAATAATACACACCCAAATGTCAAGCACAGATTCACAGTGTTGGAGAAACTTTTTTTCATAACCCCAAAAATAAAATCAAAACAAACAGGTCATCAGACCCAATGTTGGAGACAATTTGGACAATTAATGGCAGACCATACTTGCATTTTTTGGTCCTGCCCCACCTTACAACCCTTCTGGACTCAAGTACAAGCTACAACACAGAGGATTCTGGGATTTGAAATTGACTTTAATTGTCCTTCATTCTATTTGGGGAAAATATTAAACCATCTGCATAACAGGGACAGCGATTTATTAAAAATTCTCATGGCAGCAAGTAAACAAGCAATGACCAGAACCAATACCAACCATAACCAATGAGATGCCCAGATGAGAGTTGTGAGCCTAGCTCGACGTAGCTGTGCATGTAAATGCACTGACTCAGAGAAGAGAAGGAGAAAACGACAGGAACAGCTGTTCTGTGTAATGTAATTTCAGGTAATGGAACATATAAGACTTGTAGTCCCCCCCAACAAAGTAAAATCTCCCCATGTGAAGCCCTTGGGGGGTGGTGGTGGTGGGGGCATAGTGTTGCAGTTCCTGCAACACTATCCTTGAGTGACTCTCTTTAAGTTAGTGGAAGAACTGACTTTGTGCGTTTACACAGGCTGCTGAAGAGACACTGAAGTCCTGTATGCACAGGACCGAAGCTACTTGGACACATAAAGGGATTTATAGTAATGGTGAAGATTAGTAGCGACTTTATCTTTCCACTGTCTGTGCCATGCAAACTGAGCTCTTTTCAAGTGGCATTTAATTTCTTTCCCCTGTCATGAAAAATAAAGGCAGCAGTGAAATCTGGAGAAGAAAATGTTTTTTGTCAAATTCAGCTCACTCTTTGTTGTGTCAGAGACAAGTGAAGTGGATCATTACAAGGGCAAAAACCCAGAAGTTCATCCAGTGGGCTGTTGTAAGGTTTTGAGTGATGTAAGTAAAAAGCAAGTGTTAGTGTCAGTTTGTGCCAGACACCCCCCGCCCCCAACTCAAGTCCAAAAATAATAAACTCATAATAAAATTATTAGTATTCCTCAACCATTTGATTACAATCACTTTTCTAGGGCCTGTACCACAAAGCAAGTTCAAGTTAGCTTGGCTCTATTTAGGTTATCTGGCTTCACTGAGTTGAACTGGCTTCGTCAACAGTGGGTTTATATATCCAGCTACATGTGAAGGAGGCAGACATGTTTAGTAATGAGCCACTTTGCCATTATCACGAATGAAACACTTTATATGAAATTCAAGCATTTCAATTCAGTTTCCAAACAGCTATAAGAGCAAAAATACACTGAAATCACTAGAAAAACTATACTGAGTATCTGATACATGTAAATATATAACAAGTACATCATGCTGTCGAGAGAGAAGAGAGAAGGGAAAATATCCTGCCTAATCAATTATTCTGCCTGGCATGATGTATTTATAATGATAGAAACTGTTTGGTTTTTTTTATTAAAGACCAAGGGTTTAGTTTTCATTTTCAGTTTAAACACGGTCTCCTTCCGTCACTCTGAGCTGCAGTGATGGTATAAGAGTGGTCAAGCATCAGTGCTGTCTAGAATCTTTCTGAGAATTAAATAATATTTGCACATGTAAATGAAACTATGAGAGTCATCATGTAGCTATTTAGTGGCAAACTCTTTTATCCATCTTGGCATCCAGTAAGAATGACAAGTCATTTTTTTCAGTGATCTGATTGGTCA
Organism: Caranx ignobilis; assembly: GCA_021432705.1. Taxonomy (NCBI): domain Eukaryota; kingdom Metazoa; phylum Chordata; class Actinopteri; order Carangiformes; family Carangidae; genus Caranx; species Caranx ignobilis. The sequence continues at coordinate 36,732,410 of MU270012.1, forward strand.
GTGGTCAGACTGTTGACAGGTTTCAATTTGAGGCTCTCTCCTAATACAGCTGAAACTAACACAGCTCATACACACAGCTCCCATAAAACGTATTTAAATCAAATCAAATTTTATTCACATTGCAGCAAATCATAAAAGAAATTGGGATAAGCCTCAAATGGTAACTTGAGACATGGTCCAATTAAAACTACATATCCAAACCATTTAGTGGCTGCTTCACACTAAAATCCTGATCTCATAACCATAACATCATCTGGCAAAATCAAGACCTTCTCTCTATAACTCTACAAAAGTAGATAGAGACAGGGAGAAAGGTGCCTCTCATGGGGCGGTGTTGTTGATGCTCCTGTTGGTAAAATGCTAATGAATGTCATTAGTTTTGAAGGTCATGAACCAAAGATGGACAAATTCTGATGCTGAGGAGTTGCTAGATGAAAAGGTAATGATGATCAGGTCAACCTGTCTGTGCCTCATTTCAAAAGGACCAAATTCACCAAGACATTTAAACGTAAAACAAGTGATTATGGTCAGAATGGCTTTGTGTGAATACTTTGTTGGTTATCGCCTACAGTGTGGTCTTTTAGTGTGGTGGCTATCTGACCACAGTGAGAGCTTCTGGGCACTGGCAAAGTATGTATGTGTGTGTGTGTATGCGTGTTTATGTGTGTGTGTGTGCACAGGCACACATTAAGGCAGGGTCATTGAGGAGTAATAGGATTGCTCGACCCCACTCCCTCTCTCGACACCCTGGCAAAGACAGGCCTCCTAAATCATCCTCACATCTCTGAGCAAGATGGAGGACCAGGCAATGTCTCTCCCCGCCCTCCATCCCTAGTGCAACCATAACCGATCTCCCCACTGTGTTGCAGATACTGCTCACAGCCGTGATTCCCCTCGAACCTCCAGGAGGACTGGAATAATATCTGCTCAGCATTCTGTAAATATCCACTGGGAGAATGTACTCCAGTTCACTGCAGCTGTGCCACATTTACTGTGTAGGTCTGCTGCTGCTGCTCAGCTGCTGCTCTTTGTTTCTCAACTTTGCCTCCTCAGACAACTCAAAAGGTTGTGATGTGTGAGGTGAAGGAGCCTACTCGGCTGCTATTATTCATTATTTAAATTCTTTGGTCTTATTCCTATTCAGGGTCATGAAGAGGCTGAACGCAGGCACACATGGTGTCTACATGTCACCCTTTTAAAAAGGTAAATATTTCAAACTTGAAGACAAGGATTTGTATTTGAATTTTTTCACATAAATTCATATTCCGGATATTCAAGCTGAATTGCTTAGAAAGTCTGCCCACAGCAACACAGACAGAGATACCTGCATGTTTTCCATTCATACTAAGCCTGTAATAAGATATAACAAGAAGTATATTTCAGGGGAAAGTCAGGTTGAGTTACAGCTGCTTTTTTGGAAGAGAATAAAAAATATGAAATAATTTATACTGTAAAGACTGTACACTGCAAACACACACACACGCATAGGGTGGATGTTGGTCCTATGTTCATTCTAAATCCAGCATATTTGACACACAAGGCTACTACATGAAGGTTAGAAAAACATGCCACAGACTGGCGCGCACACGCACACACACACACACACACACACACACACACACACACACACACCAGATCAAAAGATAATAAAAAAAATACCCTTAGAGGAGTAGTGAATGGTTAGACCAGGTCGGGTCAGCTTATTCAGCCCCTGAAGCATTTCCCTCGAGCAGCTAAAGGAACGTTTTGATTTTTTTTAAAATGTTGTGTGCACTGTATTGGAATTAGATTAACCTTAAAATGTGCTCATTTTTGGATGGCACCATTCAGTCTGTCCTAAAAGCCATCACCAAACTTGGAGAAAGAGTCCAGAACGCACCAAGTCACTTCTTGAGCAAGTTTGCTCTTCAGCCAGTCATCTCCTCTGATATTTGACATTCAACACATTTTCTGCTCCATTTTTACCTTCTTCAAACTGGTGCTGTGCTTCCTGATATCCTCATTTTATAGGATGCTCAATTATGGAAATAACGAGATGCGGGTGTTGAACATTAGATTCGCTGCTTGCAGACTATTTGCTTTGTCTTCCTTCTTGCCAAACCAGGTGTCATGGCTGGTCGCAAGTCAGGTAAATCTGCCATTGTTACGGTCACGCGCATATGTTTATCCCCACTTAACATGATCCTTTTGTTCCGTGACACTAGTCCTCTCTGTGTATCTGTCATTCATTTGCTGAGAGCATGCTGCATACATGGTCTGGAGTCATGCACACATACAGTTTATAAGCCTCATCCACATTGGGGATAAACAAAACATGATATAACATAATTCAACAGAGGCAGGGATGCACTGTTATTAACCACAGAATAAACCGATAAACTAATTGAATGAATTCAACAATATAATCACTGTTTTCAACACCACACAACAACCAGTGCACCAGACTGCCCTGGCTGAAGAGCCAACGCTTGCAGTTCACTGACTCGCACCTCTGTTATGAAAAATAATTACATTTATTACATGTAAAATGTTACCGCTGATTGAAACATACTAGCTAAACATATAACACAATGAGCAAGAGATACCGGGAGAGTGGGAGGAGAGAGAGGTCATCTGCCACTGTTAAAGAAACTAGTGGATGTGAATAGCATGTAAAAAGACAGAAATGTGAGCCAACAGGAATTGTGCTGCAGGGTCTTTGTATTTTTGGAGGTCATTTGAGACTTTAGTGTTACTGCAGAAAATAAGATCTGTGACAAACAAAATTTAGTGACACCTAAATGTTTTTGTTCTAGGTTTACAACAACCAGCTGTGGGGAAAAAAATGGTAATGTTACGTTATAAATGAACCACATTACCTTTGCACAACTTCACTGTCACCACCTCTACATTTCCAACATGTTGGTGGATTTGCCTCTTTGCTCTTCTACAAAAGTCTTCATTCTTCCAAAGTGAGTACTAGTTTGTAAGAATGTGAGTATAAGCATAACAAGGCTATAAGGGTGATCCAGGTAACAGACTGATTTTTGCAATTGTCTGACTGCTTTAGTCTCATTTAGCCACACGTTAGCAACCACCTTTTTGAAAAACACATTAAGAAATCATGACTAATATACTGGCTAATGCATTTCATACTGTACTGTTGAGTAAAACATGAACATGTCGAAGCTTGACCATTTCAAATCTATTCAAAAAACCTCCAGACTTAAGCTCAAGGGAACTGGAGGTCTACACACCCTTCAACTCACTGGTAAGTAAGAGAACATAAGATGATATACTCCTATGAATGAAAGCACCATTAAAATATGATTGAGGCCTAAGCACCTCATATACATAGGTCTTGTTCACCCTTTCCACTCAAATCAACACCTGTATGTATCACAAAACCATGCATTTAAGCAAATGATACCTCCAACATAACAACTCCATTACTTTTTTTAATGGATTTACCTTCTATATTTTACTCGTTTACTAAATCAAGTTCAACTACACAATGAACTTGAAACAACTCGTTCAATACTTGTGGGTCAACACTATGTAAAAAAGAAACAAACAAAAATCTGGAAGTGAAGAAACTTGAGGCGAGGCCACTTTAAAAATGATGGCCGCATTTTAGCCACACATTGTAAGAGGATCACTCACCCCAGTCTCTTGCTGCCAACAGGAAATCGAGCAGGCTGATCCTCTCACCAGTCCTAGACCATGGATCGAGGTGGTCTCCACTCCATCACCAGAGGTGCAGCCAGCTGTTGGCCCTTTAGCCCTTTAGCCGAGTAAGTCCAAAGTTAATATGCGCTAGCTTGGCGTGCTCTCAACTCGAGGCAAGCACACACTTATGTCGACATGAAAACGCATTATTCATCAAAGTGTCACCAAACGTAATTCAGTGAGCTCCATAATGCCCATACAACACTCCGGGAGGCACAATGAAGGCGACATTAAGTTCTCACACCTGTAAACACTGTTAGTCTTTCCCCTCAGGCCTCCCACCCACGGTCGTCCCACCGCTTTCCGCCCCCTAGCCAATCAGCAACTGTGACGTAATACGTGAGAATAAAGCATGTTGTCAGGTTTGATGTTGTATTCAATGCCGTGGTAATTTACACAGCTTCCCATGTACATGTCTGAAACTCTACATCTCTACATCTTGTTTATGATTCGCCTAAATAGCTCAAAACTGAACGCCACTTAAAATCAATACATGTACTTTGGCCTGGAATAGTGTATTTTCCATGGTAGCATTTCTGGTTTTATGTAGGTATTTTGTAAAATTTGAGACCTTCTAACACTGTTTTTGTGTATAGAGGAGTGTTTTGAACAGGCAATGGCCCTAATAGCCTTCATATCTACTGAATGACCTCGACCTGCTAAGCTCTGAGCCCTGTGAGCGCAAAGAGCTACAGAGGGACCATCTCTTAAGTGAAATTGAAGCTTTTTCTGTGATAGAACAGAGTACAGGAAAGTGCTGATGCGTTGATAAGGCAGACACCACTAGAATATATCATCAACTTTGTCATTCTTCACTCAGGCAACTTATTAAATGCAGCACATGCTTTCTTTTTCCATTCTAGGAATTATTATTATTATTAGTAGTAGTAGTAGTATAATTACTTTATTAGTAAATAGTCATCATTTTATTTCCTCTGCCCCTCCTCCTCCTCACTCCGTCTCTCCTCTCATCAGTTAACTTGTCCTCGTATCCCCTACTGCCATGACAACCAGAAGTAGATGAGGCCATCTAGCTTTCTGTCATTGTATGTTGCTCAGAAGCTCACTGCTATCCAACTTTTATTTGGTGGGAATAGGCCTACTCTAGAAAAGAGATAAGACAAGAACTTTTACAGTATTTGCTCAAAAAAAAAAACAACAACAAAAAAAACAAAATTTACACTGTAGCCAATCAAAATACTGATTCCCTGTTTCATCTTATCAGCCGATGTTTTGTCTCTGGGGTTTATATGCTGAATGAGCAGAAAGGAAAAAAAAAATACGGCTTGAAACTAAATCCCCTGGTTCAGATGATAAGTCAGAGCTGGGCAGCAATGAGGAGAGATGGGATTTTGATGAACCTGGTGTGGCGTGCAAGATCCTACAGTTAAGAAAAAAAATGTTGAGAAAACTCCACAGTGGAGATTTCCAGAGGCAAAACACTGCAGGGTTGAGCAGACAGAACCCTCTCTGCAGCAGTGTAGGGAGCGCAGAGATTAAAGCAGCTGGTTCTTTATTTATCAGCAGGTACGAGTGCTGCCGCACGCCTGCACTGCTGTCAATCCATCAAGATTGTTGTCAACTTTTTCCTCTGGCACTGGTGCTCAAACAGCACAGCAGTACAGCCACTAATGGGAACAGAAAATCAAACCATTAACAGAATTTAGTGATAGCAATTTAATTGCCTCTGGAACAACAAAAAAGGTGGATTAATGAGAAGAACTGCTTTCATTGTAATAAGGTGTCCGATACAAAACAAACACAAAAAGATCTTTTGTTGGGTGTGGAATACAGATCAGAACAGACAGGAGAGGAGGAACACAAGGTTAAACTGCACCAGTGAAAAGCTGGACTGCCAACCCTGATCCTAGAGATGGAGTTAGTTAAACAGTCATTGTAACATCTTGATTATGTAAGTTGATATTATGCCTATAGGGATAAACTAGTCAAACCTCTGTGTCTGTACTTGACTCACTTGATCTCTGCACGGAACCTGATAGAGCCTGAGCTATCCTCTAAGGAACAAATAGGTGAATCTACTGAATGTGCCTTTGGCAGGGGTTGAACATTTATGTAAACACGCTCTTTTTATTATATATTTGGATTTCACATTACTTTGCAGAGACTGAGATTGATTTCTCTAAGTTCTGAACATTTCAAAATGTCCAAGGGGTGTTAATACTTTTTTACAGGCACTGCAGTTTGTGGTTATTGAAAAACACACTACAGAGAAAGTCATGTAATATTCCAGGAGACGACCACTGAAGACAGAGGAGCCCTCCTCTTCTCCTCCTCGATTGCCATGTGTTGATCAGTAAGAATCAAATGAAACATTGTAACAGCACAAATGAATCAGGTTTTGCCATTTCCAAATGGCAATAAAACATCAGCATTATAGCACAAGCTTTGTTTACCAAATGTTTTGGGCTGTCATGACCCACGCTCAAATGGCAATGGTTTCACCACTGATGGGATTCCTCAGGTGAGTAATTACAATATACTGTTCATAGTAGAAAACCAGGCAAATGAATGTCAGCAGGTCAAGTATACTTGGAACTTTTATGTCCAAGTAATGAACATTATAAGCACTCAGTATTTATCACTAATTGTTGTTGTATTTTATTTTTAACATAATCTTTAATCTTATTTAAATACATTATCTATCTTCTTATTGGTCACAAATGACAGCAAGCACACAACTAACACTAGACATATCCATTGTTTTTTTTCTTTTTATTATGAGAGAAATGTGACTTTACATAGTTTCACCCCGGGGGTGACAATAAAACATAAATAAAACATTACAAAATGTTGCATTGAATCACAAATGAAACAGTTCATTTTTACATTTGTTTGTTTTTTTTTTATACAGAAATCATATTTACAGATTTGCCCCTTTTTTTTGTTTTTTTACATTGTGTAGAATACAACAGTTGTGTACCATTTTTATAGTACAAACATTTCCTTCGTTTCAAAGCAGAGGTATAAAAGCTCTCCTCTCTCACCTGAGAAGATGCCAGGTTCTACTCTAGTGCATTTTATCATTAAGATTTAAGGCTACGCAGGGTTCACCTGATGGACACACTCGTCTCATGGACAGGCCTATCATCATCGGGAAAAGCGGTTCATTTTCCTGACTCGCGTCGGCTGATTGTCCCTTACAATGAGAGGTTTGTGGATCTGCCCAGTCGCACGCTCCAACCGTTAGACCTCTTTTTCTATATTAAAGCTTCCGCTGACTGGTTTCACTGAATAACCAATTACAATCTCTGACAACTTATTTGTTTCTGCAGTCGATTACAAATGCCGTGGGGAAACTGTCAGAGTGTGAGAGCCCACACTCATCACATTATCTTTGTACAGCAGTTACCTGCTCAGAGAAATATGCTAATTTTGCACAGCAGGGAGAATATATATGGAAATAAAATAAAAAACAAATCAATTACATAGTTTTGGTTGTTTTTGTATAGGACGTAACTTATTTTGTCATAGGTGCAGTGCTCCCTAGTGGTCAAAACACACCTGAAGCAACTGAGGGAAAAAAAAGCCTATTCCTCTGTTTCTTTGACAGGAGTAGGACTAAGACATACACAAAAGACATAAAGCAACTAACTGGCCGGTCCTAAAAGCCAAACTATGATAAACCAGCCTGGACAGGAAGTCAAATCCTCAACATAGATGGCGAGTTTACAATCAAGCACTTAAATGTTAGACAAAAGAGGCAAAAAGGAAACAGATCAGTGACGCTGCTCTGTAATTCACTGGAAAAGCAAGGACTTCTTCTTGTTTTTTTAAAATCTTCTCCTGCTTTTATTTCCTACCTGTCCAGCAGGTAGCTGTGTGGCCCACTGTTGGGTTAGGCAGATTAATCATGTCACCGTGGGAACATAAAAGCTACCAGCTCCTTTTTAATGGTACATACTAACAAAGTACAACTAAAGCATCTTTTATGTACTTGAAACAATTATCTTGCCTTGGATCACTGTTGCTTTTGAGCATCAAATGACAAAACTCCACATCATATGAAGTCTCATTGTCTCATTTTTCATACTGAAAATAACACACGCACACGCACGCACGCACACACACACAAACACACAAACACGCAAGCACACACACACACACACACACAGACATGAAAAAAAATGCATCAATATATCAGGACCAAAGTGCTTAACAACACTGATGTGTGTTGATTAATTTGAAATGATCAGAAACTGGGCTAGACAGGTCTACTAATTAAACAGAGACACATAACATCATCTGTTTTTAGTTAATATCCTTTCTCATCTTCTCTAACCAGCTGCTTTGTCCCTAAATTAACAGCCTCCATTTCCTAAAACCATCAGCTGTGTGCGTCCACTGAGTCTATAATCAGAGGTAAAAGAGGGAGGTTGAAAGAGAAACTATTTATCAGACAGAGGCCATTAGTATGCTACCTGCAGAGTCGTATGCAATTAAAAAAAAAAAAAAAAAAAGTAGGAAAACCCTGCTCGTCGGCACTCAGATGAAAGATGAGGGCTGCATAAAAGCCCATTGATAGGCAGATAAGCGAGGATCAAGCTAATATCCATCCAAGGCCCTAAAACACACTAAAGGATATGAATTGAGCCATTAGACACACAGAGATACATCTCAATCCTTTCATTACTGTTGAGTCTGGAAAAACAGACATGAACATCTGAAGAGTTTCACTCCAAAATGGAGATATCCATAACTCAAATAAATTAAAACCTCAGCAAGGAGCGTGATTGATGGCATAAAATCATTACAGACCATCACTGGAGTTAAAGTGAAGTTATCATATGAGACAAAATTCAAACGCATAACCACATCTGTTTTTCCAATTGTGAATGCAGGAATGTCCCGTGTCCAGGTTTCTGTCAGTGCGGATTTGTGTGGAAAGATTTTTGGAAGGACAACACTGAAAATATTGATTAAGAAATGCAAAAAGGACAAAGAGTTTAGGAAGATTTTTGGGACCTCTACTATCAGAGAAGATAATGAGGAGTGAGGTGTTTCAGTCCATGGGGCTTGTTGACATTCATATCCACCTCCAAGTGACATTAGGATATGTAATGTGTGTATCTTTTTTTTTTAATGTGTGGTTAAAGTCACATTGAGGTGGCCCTGCTTCATTCTGTAAATGATTAAACAGTGTGCTGGTGTGGGACTTAATACCAATATTGGGGGGGGGGGCATGAAAAGATGTGAACACAGGAACGCAGTCAGGCCCATAATGTACTTGATAAGAGTTTTCACAGTGGTATCCACTGTGAAAAGTTTTCATTGTAAAACACAGCTTCCACAAATGTATATTTCAGTTCAAAATTCTTCATAACAACTTCTTTGGAAAAGGAAACAAGGTTTTTAGACAGAATACCCAAAGGCGCTCAGCTAATCCATGTTCCCTATTTTAAAGTACTGCGAGTGTGTGTATACCTACTTGAACATGATAACAGAATCTCTAAAATATTCTGCTCTCCAGAAACTAGAGGAAATGGTGTTTTATCGTAACATACAAGAAAACACGCATTTTCGCTTTTTCTTGCATGCATTGTTAAATTGCTCGATGTCTTAGTGAACTAAGAAGATATCACAGGTGCCAAAACAGCCTGGGAGCACACTGCAGTATTATGCATTACTATTCAGCATAACATGTTTGTCAGGATGTCAGGATGGTCTGACAGGTTGATGACAACGATGATGATGAGGAGGAGGAGGAGGAGGAGGAGGAGGGGAAAGGGAGAGCCACCTCTCTCAGCAGAAGAAGATCTCTCCATCCAGAGGAGGCTCAGGGCGGTGCTGAGGGTCTGGAAGGGAAGAGAGGAGAGAAGAGGAGTCACTCGTACTGTAAGACGAGTGTGATTGCATATTTGTTGGAACATTTATTCCCTGGGGATGTTTAAGGAGCAGCGTCACCCTGCTTCATATCGATTAGGCTCTTACCACAGTGCACTGTGCTGTCACTGAGATCCATTAAAGAATTGACAGAATGTGCCTCAGTGAGCACCTCGATGTGCTGTACTCGTTGCTCATGCCACAGCCATCAGTTTACATCCAGACATGCATCAATCTGACTGGCAGGCTGTATTTATAATCAAGGGAAATATTTAACAATGAGTGGATTATTATTCTAAAAAAGGATAATAGAGAGTTTTTATTCTTAATTGTTGTCCATGGGGCTCTTCATGTTATCCATAACTACAGTGACAAAGCAGAACTGTAAAAGCATCAGAAATAATCTAAAATTCCACTATAATTGACATCTTGTAGATATTCCATGGTAAACCATCCTTGTCATCATCATGTGGGAAGACTCAGTTTATCCTGCAGTTTGACTGGTCGGTAGTTAAAGGGCTGACATGTTCTAACCTGCTGGGGTTACCATGGAGATCTACCCCAGTTTAAAGTGAGGCAGGTTTGTGATGCCAGAAAGCCTGAGTTTTATCCACAGATAGGTGGCTAACTCAAACATCTCTGTGTGTGGAACAGGCCCCAGGTAACTGTGCAGCAGAGTGGACTGTGGTAAGAGTCACTATGAGATAAAGGAGACAGGAGATAAAGCAGCAGTGTGATGCAAGCTGACACTCAGAAGCCACTACTCTTTAAAATGCCTGGCCTGACTGTACGACCATGACAAATTGAACAGACTATGATATTATTATTACCACACTGTTGGAGATGAGGGTCGGTATCATTCAGTAACACATGTTGGTTACTTTTTAGAGAATAAAATTAGACTTGTCATATACAGGTGGTTTTATCAAAATGTAATAGTGATTTTACAGGTTCTGTCATTGGCAGAAGTAAAATAACCGCAAACATCTGTTCTTATAAGTGAATCCATACTGTCTGTGAAACAGGTGTAGTGTATGATCTATTGTGTTTGCATGTTGCTTTAACAGCTTAGGTTTAAATTGTTATGTGCATTTATTAGTCAACGTGTATTATGAGTCTTTTTGTAGAATTAGAAATATTGAATTTACAGTATTATTTACTAGTGCCAAAAGGAAAATGGGAAATAAGAAGCAGATTAAACATGTAAAAATTTTTCCATAACAACACAGGTAAATTACTTATTGAATTTTGGGCTTGTTGCCAGTCATCAAAGTCAAAGCCATCACCCACTTTTTGGCTGCCAATTTCCTCCTCCACTGACAACTACAAATCATGTGTCCTTGACAAAAACACTGAGCTCCACCCTGCTGACTCAGTGTAAGACACTACATGATTAAACTAAATGTAAATCTCTCACCCCTTCATTCTGTACCTGCTGTCTGTGCACTCCCTCCTTTGCCCTTCTTCTTCTTCTTCTCCTTCCCCTCTTTGCTCTTGTTCTTGGCCAGCTGCAGCAGGCTCTTTGAGATCTGGTTGTTGGACTCACTGCTTTTGAGGTTGGCGTTAGTAGACGATGAGGTGAAGGGATTGAGGCCTTTTCCTTTGGGCTTTGACTGATGGGGCAGCAGCCTAGGCAGGGAGGCATAGGAAGAGGAGGAGAGCTCCACTGGGTCCAGCTCCAGAGACTGGGAGCTGCCAGGGAACTGGGATTCATCAGACGTCGTCGAGGGAGTCCTCTGGTAAGGAAAGGAAGTCAGTTAGACAGGTGAACAGCTGTTGTCTACATCTGTGAATGAATATGCAGGAAAAGGTGCAGATTTGTATGTTTTGCAAGTTAACGCTGAATAAAACATGTGAGAAAGTGTTTACAGAAAACATTTTAACAGTGGAAAATGAAAGAAAATGTTTGGAAAGAGACCAAGCTGTTGTGACGATCAATAAATTGCAAAGCTGAGCAGCAGCAGAGTGTGGGATATTCTTTTTTTCAAGGCATAAAAACCTGGAAACATAACCCTGATGCTTGATAGCTGGTGTGCTCGATAATTGGATGTCAAGAGCACTTTTAAATTCACTTTCAAGAGGACCTGGGTTCAAGCCTCCTATATATAAGTATCCATAAACATCAACTTCTCTCAAGTGTCATTTAGTGAAACACTGCACCCCTCCCAGCTCGGTGAGTGTTCCCCTGCAGCCGAGGGGGCAACAGAAGAGGCAGTTTTGCTGCAGGGAGCAACAGATGATGTTATTATTATTGTTATGATGTTTAAAATATGCCTGCTCACCTCAGCCAGGCGTAGCTCCTCCATCTTGTCGAGCTGCCGCTGCACAGCCTCTCTGTCTCTCTCCAGCTTCCTCTGGGCGTCTCTCAGTCTCTCTAGGTCTTTCTGGTATTCCTCCTTCTTACTCTGCAGCTCCTGCTTCTCCCACTCCAGCTCCTTATGCTGCTTTAGGACATCCTGCTCCTGCAGTGGTTGGGAGGTGGATGGATGGATTTATAGAAACGGTACAGGACCAAGGCACAGCATGGTTACAGACAGTGAAAAATAAATCATCATCATGTGTAGGAACAGTCTGCAGGCCCTGAATCACCTTTCAAAATAAAATATCGTATAAGTGCAGTGATCCTGATTAAATGCAGTGGTGATTTCCTGAAGATGGTGCAAATGGCAATGAAGATGTGCTATGTCTGCAGGTGCCTGTGTTTTAAAAAATGTCATTTTCTTCATTGAATGTTCTGTATTACTGTAAACATTGCTGCACAACATAAGTGCATAAGCTTTGACAAAACTTATTTCATTCAATTGTAAGTTTAATCATCAACAATAAGCTACAGTAACACTGTGAGGCCTATATTAGTTTAACCTCGTGTAGCAGACACTCAGCACTGCTTTGATTACTGTCAATATTTTGATGGTAAAATGGAGGTTAAGAAATTGCTTTTCTTCTTCTTTTGTTTTTTCTGAATTTCTACTTAGTGTTTTTATAGGTAAGAATTTAGCAAGTGAGTTCAAATGAGAAAGATGATGCAGTTATTCACAGTAAGCCAATCACAAGCCACATGTATCTTTAGTGCCTGAGTTAGTATGCTAGCTCAAGCTTATTGTAAGTCGATTCCTCAGTTTGGATTTGTTCACACAGTTGATTATTGTTTTGGGTTGTTTTTTTAGAATCAGCATGATATTACTAGAGAGGACTGCAGGAAATCACAAGAACCTGGCACAAGTCTAAAGTGTTATTCATCAGGTAAATTGCAACACAAAGTGAGTTATTGCAAGTATTACTCCTGTATAGAAAGATGGAACAATGCACAGAGTGGAAAATGATGCATAGCTACCTGCATGTTCATCAGCATCTCCCTCTCAGTCAGCTGCTGTTCCCTGAGCTCCCAATCCTTCTCCCTCCTCCTCTTCTCCTCAGCATGAGCTGCCTGTTGTCTCTGCAGGGATGCCATCTCCTGCCGCTGCTTCTCTAGGCTGCGTTGCTTCTCCTGCTCAATCAGGGAGTTGGGTCTTGAGGACGGCCGCGATAAAGATGTGCATGAGGAGGAGCGCTCGCTCAGGGCCTGCCGTTGGTCCTCTATAAAACTGTCCTGCTGGACCACCACCGCCTGGATTAGGGAGAAGATCCACACCCCACAGATATTAGGTCAAACACATCCCTCCTGATATTGTCTGGTGTTTGGCTCAAGCTTCTCAAGATATTATTATTATTGTTTTCTCTTCCTTTGTCTATATAGCTCTGCTCATGTTACACCACACTGTGTCTAAAATCTTGTGTTTTTATTCCCTTCTTCCACGCAAGAAGGAAGGTTTTCAAACTGACGCTGACAGCAGAAAGCTTCACAGAGTTGCATCATGATAGGACTGACCTGAAGCACATGAGTATATTATACGCAAAGTAAGTTACCTGCAGAGTGCTGAGCAGGAGATGCAGATTGGAGACACTGTGGAGGACCTGCTGTTGGGAAAAGAGAAACCACTGAGTATCATTTAACCCCAAAACATCAGCTCTGTTGAGAGGGAAAATCCTGCAAGGAGCAAAGTGCGTGATGTTGCCTAAGCTTATCCCCGCATTGCTTGTTAAAATATGACATGAATAATTGCAACATTACATTTTATTAAGTGCCGGCAGTGGATTTCATGTGATATGAATCTAGTGGTGCAAGACTAAGCTAGCGTTAAACACTAAAACTTAACAGTTAACAGCAATGTGACCTTTTCTCCATTAAATACTGAGAAAGGGACAAGGCCACTGAGCTTTCAGCTGCCACCCGTGTTTACTAATTAACATTCACTGCGAACTGAACAAAACAATATTTATAAAGCAGTCCATTTGCAGAAAGAAGAAAGAAAAAGAGAAAATTAATTTAACTGATTCTGCTGTACAGGCATTTTTGAGGTCAATATTTTACACTAACACCTTTTACTGAATATAGTACTCTATTAAACAGCTTACCAAAACTTTGTTTGTTTATGTTCAGTGCAAAAATACTTGAATTACTGTGTTGTGTATTTTTCTGGAACATTTTGTGAAATTTGATTATTGAAACTGTTACCAACGACACACTGTTGTGTACTGTGTGAAAATAAATGTTGACAACTTGGAGTAGACGCATTTCACATAATAAATTTTTCAACTTTGCCATCTTAGAATGGAATGTAAACTGTATATTTTATATATTATTAACTGCAGGCATTATGGATGACCTTTCAGAATAAATTTGATGCATTAATGTGGTTAGTCTGTTTTACTTTCTCATCTCGCTGAGGTCTACTGGTATCTTACTTGCACTGCTTGGGAAGCTTGCTCTGTGCTCATGCATAATTCATCTTTTTTTTTTTTTCATTAAAACTCTCTCTTATAGGCATGCTTTTGTTAAATAACTCTTTCCTTCTACAGTTTGCAGCCCATATGTGTTTGCAATCTCTTTGAGTGCATTTTGTTTGTTTGGTTTTTAAATTCCTTCTTATGTATTTTGAATAATGATACTAACATCTAATACTTCTAACACAAGTATCTACAATAAAGCAAATATGGCTCTTTGAGCTAGTGCATTTACTGATGTTGATAACAATGATGTTGACACAGAGTTTTGACTGTTACCATGTAAACAGTGGCTTTCATTTAATTATAGACAGGAAGTCAGAGTTACCTCACTGTTCCTCTTCAGCAGCAGCAGCAGGTTGGCATTTCCTCCCTGCAAATAAACACAAGCACAAACTGAGTACAGTCTGAGCTCATATACACACTCATCTGCTGGTGGGTTGCATCATGTGTATGTACAGTCACTATATGTGAGAGTGAATACAGTAGAGTATGAATACGAATGTGATTATAGCTGCACATGTGGGTGTGCTGCAATGATCTAATTGTATCAGGCTGTGATGCAGTAATCTAGCAGTCCTGCAGCTATTGTGTTTAACATCTCCAAAAATGTAAACACCATTTTCAAAGAAAACCACAAATTAATGTAAATATAATAGAAAATCCTTAAATTAGCTCTGTGTTGTATTTTTTATGATGATTCTGACTTCTGCTCTCATTCCCCTCATTACTCCTGAACTCTTTTTGAACTTCTGCTCCATGCCCTGGCTAGAAAAATAAAGCACCTCTCTTTGATTCAGATACCAGCGTTAACAAGGAATGGCATTGTGTGTTTGTCCAGAGACAGGAATGGCACACTACAGTAGCTTGGTCTACTAAAACATTCAAGAAACAATTATGTGCTTGATACATGCAGGATAAATGACTGCAAAGGCCGGCATCCAGTACAGGACTCCAATAGCAACACCTAAAGGCAGCCCATTCATTTCAATCCACTATTGAATTCTTACACAACTGATGGTCGCCATTAGCAACAGGATCTGGCAGGATAAGTCAAGAGGCTAATTCACTAGAGGGAGAGAAGCAGCTAAATTTATCTTAATGGTATTGTTAATGTTGGAGGACAAATGCACCCCCACACATGGCCTCAAGTTCTCATTGAGGTGTGGGGGTGTAGCAGCTCAACATTCGAGAAATAATTTACTGTTGTTATACTGACCTTCTTTAAAACACTGTCAGACTCTGTCCTGCGCAAATCTCCCACTGTATCCTCACCCTCGTCTCTGTCTCCACCTGACACAAGAGAGAAGATGATGAACCAGGCAGCAGAGAGTCAGCATTCACACACAAACAGGTTCACAGCAAAAGAACATGAGAGCAGGGCCACCGTAAATAACTATGCACCTGACACCAGGTCTGTAGGATCTAAGAAATAAAGGCACTCACATATTAGAGGTAACATACATACAGTACATATAATAACGTTCAGACATGAGGATGAGAATCTATCAACAGGTGCCCAGCCAAATCAATACTGGTAAAAAAACTGGTAAAAATGGTTTGATGTGAGAAGCTAAAAGAACATGAGAGGCTGGTGAAAATTATTCCTGAAAGCTGATTTGAAGCAAAACTCATTTTTGGGTAAGGATGGTAAACTATGGATTCTAACAAGTGACATAGTGATTCATGAAACTAAAATTCAAAATTGATTAATTTGTGTAGTGTTAAGTGTAACCATGTGCTTCTTGGATTTTTGGAGATTAAAGATTATCCTGTTTATGTTTACACATTAGATTTAACAAATACTGTAAGTTGATCTAGCTATTCAGGTAGCAGACAGGGGACTGACAGTGAACTTTTGCATAAACTAGAACCATAAGGTAACAGACAGATGTTATGCCCATTAACCTGCTGATGTCAAGATTTTTTGAAGGTCACAACCTGCATTTTCGTTGCAAAGCCAGTGAAATGAGTTCTCCTGACTTGCTAATGCACATGATGAAAAACTGCTGACCCACATTTTTGTACTGTTTGTGTTGATCTTACTGTACATATACAGAGATACCTCATCTGGAAATCATGCTTAACCTGTTTCTGTATTCATTTAATTATCATAATACTATTATTTGCATTTTGTTTTCCTGTGCTGCTGCATTTCCTTCCCATCCCACTCATCAAATCTCCTCACTGTGTTGCTAAGCCCGCCTTTGATCTGAAACACTAATGTAGTTGAGTTCATTCACATCTCAAAATCCATATACCCACATATCATCTCATTTTCATTATACCTGGATTATATCCAGTGTCCATACTTGTTACTGTGTCTGCTTTTGAACAAAATAAGGGGTAAAATGTAGTTTTTAAATGTGTGATGTTGAAAAAACCTCATTTACTTTTACTATTTCACATCAGTTGTACTGATGAAGCGTGGACCACTCAAGGCTCAGGCACTGCCACACTGTCAGTAGAGTCCCACTATGAGCTTGCAAGCCATCAGTTCAGAGGTATTGCCCCGGGCTGTGTCTCCCATAGGAAACTTCAGTTCTACTGTCCAAGCCTCTGTCTAAAATGTTTTATCTAACCACACTGAACAGGGGAATTGTGGGAAGTGCTGGGTTTGGTGCCTGCTGTTATGTGACTGCTAAAAATCAGTTTTTAGGATGAAAGTGAAATATTTTACTTTTCCTACCGTGCTGGGCTTTTTAGAAGTGTCAGTACACATCTACAGTCCAGTCACTGAGTGGATGCAGTTATCTGAACCAGCAGGTGGGTTCACTCTGTCTGACTGTGACAGGCTTCAAACATGTAGCCTGGCTGACCATTAGGTCTGACTGTGCTCTCCGAGGAAAAAAAAGAGAACATCACCCCAGACTTACTCTTGTTGCTGTGCATCTGGTGACTGTCGAAGCCTCCGAATGTCTCAGCCCGACGGGGCAAACACACTGGCCCCACGCCTCCTCCCTCCTGGACACTGGCCATGGCCCCGCCCAGGCTGCCATTCACGAGCGCCTGTAACGTCTCCACTGTCACATACACACACACATCAATGTGCAGGTCAGTAAGTGAATTATCCTGGCTAACTGTGTTACAGTTCAGCTCTGCTCTCATGAATCCTACCAGGCACTCAACCTGGTACAGGCTCCAGTTGCTAAGCAACTATTGACAATCTGTTTGAACCAGAGAGCTCTTTTACTAAAAGTTTAAATATCTTTTCCATTGGAGATTATATAAACTATGGACAGATACATATATACATATGTGGATGGCCAGTGCAGCTCTGTGACCCTCTCAACAAAAATACATAGAAACAAAGCTGTTGCTGGTGATTGTGGGTTCACAGTAAACACAATAACCAGAAAAGGCAGAATAGATAATATTACTGCTGCAAATTCACATATCAAATAAATATGACCACTGCTCCAGGCTCTAGAAGAATGAGATGACAAATACATTCTGTAACAGTGTAGCTAAACCTTTCCAAATCATTACAGAAGTTCCCCTTCATACATCTTTCCTGCTTTAACGCTGCAGACAATTTATCTTTAAATGTCACACGGTTACCAAACCTGAAACACTCCATTTCTGCAGCAGTAATTAGAAATCAGTTTTAGAGGGAGCTGTATTTGTGTACACTCTCTCAGTCTGTACAAATCCAAGCTTTTTTTTAAACACTTTATTTATAAGGGTTTTTACGTTTGAATCATATAAAACACACAGACAATATACCACAAAACAAACAGAACAAAACCAGCCCAAAGAAATATAAACATGAAAAAATTACTGTAATACATGTAAGTCTATGCAATGAATCCAGAGTACATAAGTGGAGTTTAAGGTCCGAGACAGAGTCGAGAGAGCCAAGTCCAAGAGGGTAGACAGGGAGACTAGAAGCTACATGTAGGCTGTACAGGGCACAGTGCAGTCAGGACAATACAAAATGAGACAGAGTATTAAAGTCCAGTGTAGCTAAGTTGGGGGGATGATGCCTACTACTTTGAATGTACTCATAAAGGGTGATGGTAACTTGTGATGAGTGTCTGACAGAGTATATCAAATTTCTTCCAGATAAATACAGGAAACCATATCGTTCGGCCATTTGTTGAAACGGGGGGAGAAACTGATTTCCAGTCTCTAAGAATAACTCGTTTTCCTACAACCATACCAAACATGATGGTTTGTTGTAGTGATGAGGGAAGAGTGAGAGAAAAGTTGGAACAGCCCAGTATTATCAGAAGACTGTCAGGGATCAACCGTTTACTATATATAACACTGTACAAGTGGAAAATGTCATCCCAAAAATTCCTAAGCTTAGGGCAGGACCAGAAAAGGTGACTCAAAGTCCCGTCATCTGATTTGCTTCTATCACAGGTAACAGAAACAGAAGGAAAGATCCTATTTGATAGATCCAGTGGTTCAGCTCTTTCAGACAGAAACGCTATGAACTGTTCAAATTCAGCAAGTGTGCATTATTCAAGATGTTAATATATAAAATCAAAGACACATCCAATATACCAAGAAATAATCCAGTATGATAACACAGTACTGTACTGCGAATGACAATCAATCACAGTTCTAGTTTTTCTGGGTCTTCTCTGTCAATAATAATTTTTCTACACTGATGAGAATTTTGAAGTAGGTCTTCTGGATAGAAATCTTATTTTTGTCAAACTGCATTGAAAACAAGTGAAATAAGGTTTTATGACTTAACAAGATGAAGTTCTTTCTGAACACTTTCTGACACACTTGTTAGATGGGTATTTTTTCAGGCTAACTCACTTAAATTTGGAGTCAGGTTCACGTGTAGAGAATACAGTGTGCCTCTCTGCCTTCACTTCATTTTCACTCTGTCACAATATACTGCATCTCTCTCAGTTTACCTCTCAACTCATGCTGCTTTCTTCTCATACACATCTGAAAAACAGTGCTGCCAGAGTAGCAAACAAAGCTGCAGGGAAAATCCTAACAAAAAAAAAAAAAAAAAAAACTAAAGCAAAACCCCTGTACTAATAGGGAATCTCACAGAACTGTGATCTAGCTTTTGAAAAATGAACTTTGTCATAGCACACAATTTGACGTGTAATATCACACAAAACGTGAGTGTAAGTAATGACACAGCTGGAGGCTTGGTTCAGTTTGGGTGCTCCAGTGGTGAAGTCTTGTGACTGTGCACCCTGACTCACTAACTTGGCTTAACAGGACACTTGACATGGAACAGAGCCTTTGTAAATGTTATTGCTTACAAAAATGTCTCAAGGGGAGAAAGGGTCTATTACGCAACAAAACAGCTAAATCTGCTGTTTTAAGGTTGACACATGTGATAGATCATCAACTGATCCTTGATTAGCATATTATGAAAACCACTATACACACCTTTAACAGACATGCAACCAGTGGTGACTGATCCTAAATTTGCTGTTTTACTGTTACCTCCCCTGTAGGCCTTTAAAACAGTGCTCTGAGGACCCCCACCCAAGTAATGGCAGGTGAAGTAAAGCAACAGAGGGAGAAGTCAGATGTTCTTTTTGTGTAGGACAAAAGTTTTCAAAACATGGTGAGGGAGAGATTACTGTGTGAAAACCTCTGCTCAAAGTGTGATAATTGACAACCCTCTGCTCTAGGTTAATAGTCAGAGCAATTAATCTTAGTGTTGCCTAATACTGTTACTGTTAACTTACTGTTGGTAGATTTCACACTTCCATGTAAGTATGTAAACAAAACCACATCAGGTAATACTTCCATCTGCCAGCAACATGTCTAAAGCCAGAGTGGGCACTTTATACAGAGCATGGGTAGTGTAGTTTGTATATTTTAATGTTTTCTTCACGTATTGATGTGACATAATGACTAACAGCTATAATGTTTTTTTCTGCAAAATATATGGATGGAAAAAGGAGATAAGACCCTGCTGATCTCTCTCTCTGTTCGCTTCACTTCCTTCTGCTTCACTGCTACAAACTCTCAATAAACAATGCATCTGCAGGACATATATATTATCAACACTCTATTTCTCTGTCTTACCTTCCAGCAGGGCATCCTTCATGATGGACGCCCCCCTGTGAGGCTCCAGGCTGCAGGATGACCTGAAGAAGGGTTCGACCTGCTGGCAGGCCTCCTCCCCGGTGTTCAAACCCTCC
The DNA here is from genome assembly GCA_021432705.1 of Caranx ignobilis. Classification (NCBI taxonomy): domain Eukaryota; kingdom Metazoa; phylum Chordata; class Actinopteri; order Carangiformes; family Carangidae; genus Caranx; species Caranx ignobilis. The sequence continues at coordinate 36,752,917 of MU270012.1, forward strand.
CACATCCCCCTGAAGAGCCGCACCTTCTCCTCCAGCAAAGACATGATCTCTGTGTCTTTCTGCCTTAACAAATCTGACCAGCAGAGACAGACAGACAGACAGACAGACAGTCCGACAGGGAGAGAGAGAGAGAAGGACAGTCAGGAAAACATTTTGTGAAAATAGGTACAAATTTATCATATCATTTTATTTATTTATTTATTTTTCTGTCTCTCACCTCTCATCTCCTTGGCTTTAGTCTCCAGTTGTCTCTTGTCATCTTCTGTCTCACTGGGAATCCCTTCATCCTCATCCTTCTCCCTGTCCAACCAAAAAAAAGATAGAAAGCAATCATGGTGTATTACACCTAGAGCTTAAAATAATACTGGAACATAATTGACACAAGTCACAATATTTATGTCCAGGACAACATCAGGAGCCAGTGGTCAGACAAAGCAGCTGACAAGTCAGTTTTTATTTACAACAGCAAAAGAGTGAACACATTTTTTTTGATAATTATTCTTTAATCAACTGTTGAAGTTTTTAGTCAGGCAAAGACGCACCATTCACTGTTCACATTTTACATACATATATATGTACGTATATATTATGTTTTTGGTGGAGGACTATCAGCACATCAGGGGAAACGTTTTATAAATCTCATCTATTTCTGCCAATAGTTTGATCTCAGTTTTGTATTTTGATTGAAGTCAGACAGAGAGAGAGAGAAACAGAGTATTAAATCTCTCTCCTTCCCGCTGGCTGTAGTCAAATAATCCTCTGCTTATAGTGAGCTGCCCTTGAAGCCAATCCAGCATTAGACTGTCCCTGAGTACATCCCATCCCCAGATAGAGTAGTGCTAATCCGCCTGACAGCACAGTGCTCTGTCGCAGCTTACCGTATATTACTATCTAGAGACTTGGGCTGGGTCTGACTCCTAGGTTACAACAGAAACGCACTATGAGTGAACTCTAAAAGGCCAGCACTGAATGTTAAACACTATAAAGGTGGAGTTGCTTTTTGTAATCGAGGTTTATGAGTTTGAGGAAATGGGATGGATTAGGTGGAAAATTTACACTCAGAATAAACTTTGGGTAAAAAACATTTTTTTTGGCAACAAAAAAGCCTTAAACTCTTTAAGTATTTGCATATTTAACCCACAAATGTTTTGGGTAAAAACTCAACTCAGAAAAAAAAAAAACCTCAACAAACACATAAATGTATCCCACTTACATGGACTGCATGGCCTCCTGGATCAGCTGCATCCAGGTGTTGCGTTCATCTTTTGAGCTGGCCAGGACCTCCATCATCTCTGGCTTCTCAATACCTGCCGTAATGAGGAAGAGGCCGCGCTCTTCGTTTGCGACCTCCCTGACAATCAGCTTCTGAAGGGAGATGACTGTGGAGCGCTGGTCCTACAGGGAGAGGAGGGTGGGAGAAGGAGGGGAGGTATTGATGGAGGCAGAGAGGAAGGAAAAAATGAAAAGAAAAAGGAAAGATGACAGTGGGAGGGTCGAGGGAAAAGAGGGGGAGGAGGGAGGAAGATGGTGAGGTGGGGGAAAGAGGATGGCGGAGGGTGGGTTGAAGCATGAGAGAGAAGGAGGGGGAGAGGAAGAGAGGGACAATTGTGGGAGGAGAAAAAGAAAGCGGGACAGAAACAAGTGCCAGGAAGACAGAGGGATAGATAGAAGGAAGGTCAGTCAGAGAAATGGAGGATTACAGAAGAATGAAAAAGACGTGGAACAAAGGGGGAGAGAAGACAGAATGAGATTCTGATAATCATCACACATTAGACTGAGCTGACTTGTTGAGCATCAGCAGTGCTCAAGGCTGTATAGTACATTTCAGTATGGTAACACCGCAAACCACTGTTTCATTTCTGTTCTGTCCAGCAACGCTCTGTCAATGTAACCACATCCGAGCTTTTCTCATGCAATGTCTTATCTGAGGTTTAAAGAAAGACAGAATCGGTTTTTATTTATTTTCCTTGCCCCCTCCAGCTGGCTCTTCCCTTCCTACTGTGAGTGTGCTCTAAAAAACAGGAGTAAAATCCACAGTCTTTAGTACTCTACCCGTTTTAGTACATAATTCCCTCTTTTGATTTGCTGACTTTTCACTGCAGTGCAGCAAAGAAACAAGATGAAATCTGTACTAAAGCCACCACAACTGTGGATGAGGCTCATCTCATTTGGCTAAGTCAGACTCCTGAAGCGTCACATTAGCCACAGCAACATATTGTATCTCTTGGCCTGGTGCTCTGACTTCTCTGTCCTTGTTGCTACAGGCTTTTTGGACAGTTGGTCATCCTCAGACCTGACGCTGACCCTCCCCAAAACTCAGCACGGGTCAGATGGCTGTCATCCATTTACAACCACATGGTATTCCTCTTTATGAAACTGCCTCAATTCCAACATGCCAAGCTTTATTATAATGATTGATGTGATTATGATGCCACGGGCCTCTTCCGTTTTATTCTCCCTGATGACTGTATGTGCCTGTATGTGTGTGTGTGTGTGTGAGAGAGAGAGAATCAGAGTGTACATGTGTGTGTGCGCCATGCTATGTAACTGTGAGTCCTGTAAACATGGAAAAAATGACTCAAACCTATATGATTTATCACAGTTGGGTTAGGTGCCCTGGGCCAGATCAGCTTTATTAGGTGCAGCTAGCGAGCTAGCCAGAGGCAGGCAGTGTTACACAATGGGAATGCTAAGCAGGGCAGCTAGTGCTAACAGCAACAACAGTGGGATAGGAAAATATGACAGCAACATCTCTGGCAGGGCTCATAACATCTTTATTACTGAAGGGAGGGAGGGAGGGAGAGAGGGCACTTGGAGGGAAATGATGAAGGGAGGAGAGAGACGGTAGGAGACATAATGAGACAAAAGGAGAGAGAGAGATGACAGCAGGTTCCTACCAGCATGGCAAAGACATATTTCTGGTCCTTCTCTTGGATGAAGACAAAGACGTCTGACAGCAGCAGAGCATGGACGTCTGGAGGATCAACAGGAGAAAAGTTCAAATGCAAACACATCTCCACATTTTATACTTATAAAGAGAGTCATGTAAATACATTAGTATGCATCCGAACCCTTTAGTCTCCCCTGGCTGTTCTTCAGCTGCAGCGCTCCTTCATGGATCAGCCTCCTCCTCAGCAGATCCTCCCTTGCGAAAATCTGACCGCTCTTCATCATCATGATGGACTTGCTGTCCATGCGGCTGTGGAATTCCTTCAGACGCCGTCTCTTCTCGTGTTCGTTCACTTTGCTGTCGACTGCGGCAATCGCCTCCTTCACCAGCCGGACAGCCTCCGTCAGGTCATCATAGTCTTCTTCGTTCTCTGTGTTGTGACATGTAGGCAGAGAGGTCAGAGGAGCAGCAGTGGGGCACGTCATGACAGTAACCATATTCTAAGGTTTGATTATAACCAACAGTAAAATAATTCTCATTGTCAGTGGAATAAAAATCAAAGCAAACCCTGTGTGTTATTCAGTCGTTTCAAGTGTAGAGTTCAAATAATGAAAAGATTATTACGCAGACAAAAACCAGTAGAGGTAGAATTGAAGGCAAAAGCCATTACTGTTAGTCCATTTGGTAATGCAATGGCTCCACAGCAGAACCAGATGGTTAGCAAGGCACAGCCGAGGACCATTTTGTGCACAGCAGGCGGTGTTGTGAAATTTTGGTACCCATTTTGGCATTTAACTGTGCCTGCATCTCCACTCGCTTGCAAACAGTAATGGAAGCCTTACTTGGTGGAGTTGGACACACAAATAAACACTCCGTAAAGTCATCTTTTTATTCGTGTGGGCTGAGTTTTGCCACGTTCATTCTGTTTCTCCGGCCTATATAATCTGGAACACGCAGCACAAGTCAGAGTCATTTGTATGCACCACTGGCTGCTCTGTCTGACCCGGCAGTGTCTGCTCTTTGAGTTAATTATAATACTTTTGTAATTCTGAATACATCTTCTTCCACAACTGTTCATATGTGAATTCCCCTTTACCCTAAAAAGACCAATTCAACACACCTTAATGGGATTTTGGGATGTGGAGTGCAATGTGGCTCGGAATGCACACTGATGACCGCCTGTATTACTGACTGCAATTTCTAGTATTTTTCACCAGTGTCAGAGTAGAGACAGAAAATGGAAAGTTATTATACAAACTCCTGACCTAACCTATTGTTTCTGTTGCTGAGCAGCATTTCAGAGCTGTGCTGCTCCTGCACTGAACTTCTCTCTCATTAGTCAGTGCTGCAAAGACTTTTTTTTCTTGAAAGCTGATGCCAGTGTTTACATGTTTCTCTAAACGAGGATCCCATCGCTCAGAATGAGGAGCTGTTGGAGATCACAGGTTTCCAGGATCCTTAGAAAAATAAATCAGCATTCTTGGAAAAGAGCTTTATTCTCTTTATCTGAACTTCACTAATTAACATGTTGTGTCTCATTCATTTACATGCTGAGAGGATCGATTGCAGTCTCATTTCTAAGTCTCTGAATGAAAGCAGATAAGCATATTTTCCAAAATGTGGAACTATTCCTCAAAATGTTTTGTTGATGTGCATGCAGCTCCTCTCTTCTCAGCACGTTGAGCAGTTTTGGCTGTTGTTGCTCACACTAACTATTCAGCTCATCAAAGAGAAACTGAACACTTAACAACTTTTGACACAGCTCCAGAGTCAACAAACCCCTGATACTCTTCTCCTCTATATTGCTCACCTGAGTTTTGGACTCAACACAGATCATTTCCCCCCAAAATGTAATATTTTCCCCATGTGGCTGTTGTACACCTAAGCACCAAAATACTATCTTTAACTGGTAGTGTACTGTGTTATTTCCACTCAGTATATATCAGAGTTGGCAGGAGAGCGTCTTCTTAAAGCACCTTGGGGATTAAGTCGGAACTCCCCCATCCCACATGGAACTATAAACAGGCTTTGGGGACGGATTAGGGAGAATGTACACAGTGGGAGGCCAACTGACGAGAGCAGCTTTAAATCAGATATAAATATGGCGTGAATTTTTCAGTTCCTCTTAGTGCACTTGTTCCTTTATCCTAAAAAACACCCATCCGACGCGCATTTCATTTTTCTCAGAATATATGAAGAGGGTTTTAGGCTTCCTGAAACAAACAACCCTTTGGTGTATGTCACACTATTACAACTGAAAATGACTGCAAATCAACTTGTTTGTCTAATGATCTATGAGCCAGCAACATTTTCTAGACCCCAATGCACTGATTAGCCTTATTCTGTCATGTTTTCTGTCACTTGTTTATGCAAAAATCCTTTAGATAAGAGCGTAATTAAGGCAGCCCATCAGCAGAGAGTTTCAATTTAAAAAAACACAACAACAAATAAACAAAAAAAACACTTGTGACAGAATATGACAATTTTCTTTACTGCCTTTAAATCTGTGACTTTAATTTCCTTTTTTACTCTGAACTGACAGCTAGAAACTGTGTAATACTGTAATATCTCAATCATCCACTTTCTCGCTTATTCATCGCTCTGTAAATTGGGTTGGAAATGTTTTCTGGTTAAACTATAGGCTTGGTATTACTACACTGACTGTAGCTGAAAACCCAAATCAAGTCAGCTGCTTTGATAGCCTGCAAGTTATACAGTAACCTGTGGTTATCCAGGATCTTGCCTCCTGACTCCTTATAGTTTCCCCCCAAATGAAATCATTGTGCTCGCACAGTAAATGCATGACGCTAACCTTTAGTGTGCTGTAGCAATCTCTGAATCAACACCGGGTACTTTGTTATCCTCTGGGTCACCAGCAAGATGCATTCTGGGATACTAAGCCTCCGCACTATACTGCTGCTCATCTTTTTCTGAAAGAGACAATGAGAGGTTGTTTAGTAAAACATTCCCACACAACAACTGGCTCAAATCAAGACAAGGTTTCAAAAATGTTAGAGAATAAATAAATAAATAACACAAGCTAAACAAAGCTTCCAGGTTGACACAGTAGTGAGTTCACTTTATGCAAAATATCAAAAATACTCCAACAAAAGTTGTCGTCGTTCAACACAACTCAGTAAGAAGGCAGAACAATACAAAAGCATGAGAAGAGACTTTAACACTGTAGAGGGATAGATGTATGATAGATACATAGACACAGGCTGAGATAAAGGCCTTACTTTGATGAAGGCTTTGAAGCGTTTGTCTTTGGTCAGCAGGTCCTTGTAGAAGTTGACGGCTTCATTGTGGCGGCTGCAGAATTTTCCATAAACCCTCCTCATACTTTCACCGTTGGATCCTGAGAACTGGAGAAGAGTTTGACTGACATTAATACACAAAGTACACATCGGTGCAGGAGATAGAGAACAATATCTAATTCAAAGAAGGTCTATATGTATGCAGCACACAAAGACTGAGGACACACACAACATTATTTTCCTCTGAGTAAATGATTTCTAACTTCTCCAAATTTTCAGTTCTTTTTCTTACACAAATGCACACATAGACATACACTCATCCCTCCTCTAACCTGGTTGACCAAGATGTCTCCTATCCTGTTGATGATGAATCCTCCCTCCAAGCTTCCCCCCTCCAGCTGACACTCCCTCTTCCTCTCCAGGAGGCGCAGGAGGTGCTGTGTGTGGAAATCCAACAGTTCATCCAGGACCGGGAACAGCTTCTCCACTGTCTGAAGCTCTAGCTGCACCTCCTTCTGCAGGCCCTTACTGTAGACCTCTGACATAATGCGCAATGTCCGGATGTGATGCATCTCTGTCTGCATCAGCTCTGAAGGACAGGAAGTGATACCAAGTCAGAGAATGACACAAGCAGCAGTATGACTCAGAGGCCTACAAAGACTGAATTCAAGACATGATTTTGCATGTGACTGCACATTTTGAATGGACATGAAACTTCTCAGGAATATTTCAATCAAATACACTTATAAATAGATTTTAACCAAAAGCTGGAGACACACAGGGGGCTTTCAAAGCAGGGTGTCAGCGAATATTTAAATGCGGTAAATCTGTGGCCATAAAGACTTGGATGCAACTAAAACAAACAGAAGTGAAAGTCACCACCGCTTGATGAGAGTGAGTTTACCAAAGACCCATGTCAAAACAGGCTTGTGTCACCTGACCAATGACAATTAAAATGCTGTAACAGAAACAGACAGTGGAAGTGATATTTTGGGTTTTTTTTCTTCATATACTGACCTTGGGCTAAAATGAACTACAACTGGTAACTTTCATTCAATGAGTGTCTCGTATGGTGATTAGCTGTACCGTAGATGACGTCTTGTCTCTTCACCAGCTCTTTGTCCAGCTGCTGCAGGTATTGCTGCTCCACACCTAAACTCCATGAATCAGCTTCCAGCTCTTTGGCCTCTGCCTCAAACTCCCCCATCAACTGTCCGTCCATCATCTCCGTCCCTGAACCAACAACACAGTCTGTACTTGACACATTGATTTTTAAACCATCACCTTTCATTTATAACTGGTGGATTGTTACTTTTAAGCTTGAAATATTTAGATTGACACTTTCTACATTTCTACTATTATTCGTTATTTTCATGATTCTCACAGTTACCTAGAAAAGCTGACTCTCTGAGGATCAAGGTGTATGTGTCTGTGTGTTTAATGACCTTCATCAGTGAGTGATTCCATGGACTCTGTGACCTGGTTGTTTCTGTTGAGGGAGTCAGTCGACTGAGAGAGATACCGCAGGCCTTTAATGGGCATCTCATCAAACACCGGACTGAAAAAGGGATGATAACAATAAAAGTTACATTAAGAATCAATGTTATTTCATAACACATCATGACCACAGATATAATAATGATTATTGTTATTTCAACACAAAGCAACAGCAACAATTCATTTAAATAATGTGAAAAACTGAGGGTTAATAACACACACACACGCACACAAACGCTCACCCAGCGATGTTGCTTATGGACAGACTCTTGGAGAGGTTGTTGCCATGGAAAGGCATGATGCTGGTGTGTCTTCGTGGCTGAGGGATCATCAGAGAAGAATGGTCTTCAGGGGACAAGATGGCTGACCAGGGGCGCTCCCGTGTCCCACCAGCTGAACCAGAGATAGACATACAGCACAGTTAGCAGAAGCCAATGGAATTGTACAAGGATCTTTGAAGAACATTTTCAAAATGCCTCAGTTTTCTTTTACATATTTGCTACAATTGCTTTCATTTAGCCAGAAATACAACATTTCAAAAACAACAACAACAACAACAAAAAAAACAACACACTTTGTTTAGCTTCTTGAAAAAAATCTGTTTTCAAAGGATGTGATGGGTTTTGAAAAACTCTATGAATCTAGGTGAGAGGATTAGTTTAATTCATGGAGGAAGTTCAAATGCTTCAACTGATGTGAAAACATAGTTGAAAACATGATTATGAGACTGGAAATATGGGTGTAGTGAATCCTGCACAGAAGTCTTTGCTCCTTTACTTTGAGAGTCAGAAACTTCACATCCTGTGTACTGATGAATTTCCCCATGAAATCCCTTATTTTGATCCTTGGATCACAAAAACAACACAAGAGGAATGGCTTGTTTTCAGAGTGTAGGTACAGAAAATACTATTTTTGCTACATGTGGTGGACACAACAAACAACAAAGAATCTGTAAATGATCACAGGCCATGATGATTACGTTGAGAATCCCACTTTGTTTTGACACTTACATTTGTTCCTCATGGTGACTGTAGGAAAAGGGCTTGAATCTGGTACTGCAAACTGCTGCTTGGGCAACTATCCAGAGGAACAGAGAGCATAAAAGCATAAGTGACAAGCTCAAATCGATACTGGCTGCAAGACAACAAAATACTGCACAATCGGCGGTGGAGTAACTGTGAGAGAACTTTTACCTTCATCTTCACCTTGGCACAGGGAGGCAGGCTGTCCCTGCAGCCCTTGTGGACGGAAGCATTACAGTCTGGAAAGAAAAGCAACAAAACGCTCAGTGAATACTATGAGGCTGCTGATGGAGGTGGGGAGGAAAGGTGGGGGCTAGAAATTCTGACTGGTTTTCATAGCCGGCCAGGAAACTCCACCAGCCCACTAATGAAAGACAGACTGGAGCAAAGCATGTGATGCAATCGAGATGTAATACTTCTCATAGATGACGGGGGGAGAGGGGGAAAAAAAGGAGATAGGCGGAGGAATGACACACAGGCATAAAAACTGAATTGCATGGGAAATTTTCATTTATATAAACATTCCCAAATCACTACTTGGGACGGGGGTCATCATGTGGGGCTGCTAAAATAAGATCTGCCCTGTAATCTGATCCCCTTCGGTCGATCAAGGACTCAAAGTCTTCTGTTTTCCTTTAGACGCTACCGCACAGTGTTTACATTTCATACTCTCAGTCCTTTTATCGGAGCAGAAACCTGCCTACAAGTCAGGTCTCAGTGGCAAAAAAAGGAAGTGGCAGTAAGAGGAACCATCTTTAGCTTTGTCAAAGTCTTCACTCGGTTTCCATTAATTCTCACATTTTCTTTGTACAACAGACAGAAAAAACTGACATGTTGCACAAGTGGAACCCAGAAACTCACTATTAGACCCATCTTTGGTTAAAGTCTCATGACATTTCCGCTTTTGAAATTACATCAGTGCATTTAAAGTCACGGTCAGGGTGAGAAAATCATCTCCTAAGTCCAATAACATGAGTTCCATTTTCATTTCCACATATAAACTGGAAATACATGATTGTCTATCTGAAAGAAAAGTTTTATTGTACGATGCATCAAACTATAACCTGCGCAGTAAAACCATCTTAAATTCCTGCAGTGATTTTCTCCTCTTAAATGGTCTTACTGGGTATTTCACAGTGTTTTGTGGATGTACAACTAATTCTAGCTAATCTGAGACAAAGGATCACTGTTATTTGTCTGTTGAATGGACACCAGCCAGACATCTGCAAGTACAATCCACCAGAAAAAAAAACACGCTCTCAGAACCGTTTGTGGCTCCAATAATCCCAACATCCCAACCAGAACAACTGAACACAACCAGAGCTGTTTGTTTTTGTTTTTTTGGCCAGTCTGAAGTATCCGAGGCAGATTGTGACCACTGAGAGGGTCACAGTGTTTCTGTGATCTATTGCAGAACTGGTTTCTCCTTTTTAGGCTCTTCCTGGGGTTGCGCCAAAAGCCTTGTGCAATAAACATCCTCTTTAGAGCTACTGCTGCTGCTGCATGAGTGGAAAACAATGCAAAAAAAACAACAAAAAACGGTTTGTTGTCTGTGCTAAAAGCTAGACTTGAATATTTGAAGTAACTCTTGGATGGAGTTTCACTACTTCATACACATCATGAGGCTGCGTCAGACAGTTATGTGACAGACAAGGAATACATGGCTTGAGCTGTAACATACTAATAAATCATTCATTTTTTATTAAGTGATCAACTGTGAAAGACAATAACAAAGCTCCACTTTTTAAATAACATATGTAGATATACTTCTGTAAATTGTACTGACTGAGCCTTTACTGGACGTTAAAGAGTACGATTCATGTCTGATGATGTATGTCCACTGAAGATCCTCTCTTCTTCTCTGTGGCTTCTTTTTTCTCCTCACTGTTTCCAACAGTGCAGAGAATTAAGTGTGTTTTCAGATTGGAATTTAATTCAATATGAGTTGAATTGTTTTAATAAAGGATCAAAACACTTAATGGGCTTTGATTAAACCTAATGCAACAGATGCACTTATCTGTCAAAAATGAAAAGAACAAAACCTGGAGTGAAAGAGTGATAAAAAAAGAAAAAGAGATGAAGAAAGGTACGTACGTGTGCAGTGGAAAGCCTCCTTGCTGTTGAAAGCCTTATTGCACTGGGAGCACTGGGATCCTTGGGGTGAGCTGACTGGTGTGAATACATGACCATTCACAGTCTTCTTGTCCTTCTCCTTCCCCTCCTTGTCTTTCTCCCTTTTCTCTCGCTCCTTCTCCTGCAAATAGTAGAGTTATTGTAGTTAAGGGTACAAAGCGACTGTGGACTTTGCTTCAGTGACTATGTAATGCCAAACAATTAGATGTTCAAGGAAAAAATAAGACTGTGCCAAGACTGGACTAATGTAGCAGACATCAGCACAATATCTAAGCATTTGTCCAGCTGATTATGTTAAATTCCAATCTGAATCCAACAGAGCAACATTATTACTCTCATGTACTACACAGCAGGGGGCCTTGTACATTAAGTGCTGCATTATTTATGCTGACAACAAAGTGTCTCATTAAAGGGCTGTTTTAAATGTTGTGTGTTTGTTTGTTTCAGGCAGTTTTTGCAGTTGGGTTTTCCCTCCAAGACTCATGATGACAATCTGATCAGTTGGTAGATGTTAATATAATCTCTGAGATGATGGTGAAGCAACACACATAGTAGCCATTTATAGCAAATCTTCATGTTACAAATGCTGTTTTCTCAGCTTCTCTAAAAGCTTATATTCACACCAGTGTCTGGTGAGTGAGCAGGGGGGAAGACGTTCCTGCAGGATGACTGACTACCAATGGAGACACACTGTCTGGGAATCAAATCTTTGACCTTTCAATAACAGGGTGGCCTTTCTGCTGCCTCTGCATTAATGGACGAGGTCATCCTCAGCTGTTGTTCATCCTCGTACGCTGCGTTGAATCACAATCTCATAAAAGTGATGCCGAGATGAACAGAGCTCTTATTCTCTTGGATTTACATCACAGAGCCTCCACCCAAACCCAGAGGAAATGGGAAAATGGAGTTTCCAGCTCGTTTTAATGGGCAGCCCTGGGCCTCTTGGTTTGAGGGGACCACAGAGCTCTGACATACTAGAGCTCATTCAGTTCATATGATTCAAGATACTATAGGGCTGACTGGACCAAGGCGAGCCTCCATGTTTCACAGCCACTGTAACGCTTGGCATTCGTTCTCACTTCCTGCAACAACAGCTGTCTCACCAGTGGGGAAACTAACTGAAAAGCTTCTGTGAACTAGAAGCCTAATGAAAGTATTTTTCACTGCAGGAGGAGTTATTGTCATTTTTTTTTCCATAATTTTAAGCCTGTTCATATCTTAAGTACAAAGAGAGTTCAACTTACTGAAAAAAACACAAAGAGCAAAGACTCTCAGAACATTTCTTTTGGCTACATGCAAACACAACAGAGGAAGTAATCACTTGTGACATCTAAACCAGAGATTTAAACAAGAAGACGTTCAAGTGAAAAATAACATAACAGGCATTGACTTCACTGGAAAAAGACATTAGCCCTGAGGGGAGCACCAGTCACATTCAACATGATATTGTGACAGTCTCCTTCTTTGCAATTTGACTGGGAAAGCAGAGCTCCCTGTTAGCCTACCTCATGCCAGCCTTTCCATCTGAGTGAGAATCCATGGCTCCCCGTGAATCTCCTATATAACATCCCTGACTGTGGCTGAGTAGCTGAAGCTGCTAACAGCAATGAGACGACATCAGAAAAGCTGCAATGAGGAAGCGACTGGATTGCAACGGGAGGTGCTATTTCTGCAATGATCTTTCGCTCTGATGCAGACACTATGACAACACAACAGTATGTCCCCTTCCACAACAGTCAGACTTCTGATACTGTGAACAACCTGGATCCAAACAGTTGAACCAAAACCAGATAAGCAAATGGAAAATAAAGTTACCATTTGGATGCCTGCTTTTCATTCTTTATTTCTTGCTCACATTAATTCAGTAAAGCAATGTTTTAATTTGGTGTGTGACTGTGGTCACGGGGGGGGGGGACTTTAATTGTAACTGAACATGTTTTGTCAATTATGGAGGCAATCCAATAAGCCTGATGAGGACTACAGCTGCCAAAATGAGTCCAATTTGAACATCAAAGCTTTGCTAATTGTCTTGGATTCTATAAGGAGCGGATCAGTTATTTTGACGTTTGACAGGCAGCGGGCAGCCACACACTTATGAACTCTGTCACTTTAAAAGGAAAGCAAGCACTGAGGTTAGAGAAGAGATTATAGAACCAAAACTCCCTCTGTCTTCCTGTTCTACTTCCTGTTCACCCCTCAGTGTGTCTTTGCAAGGGCGGCAGATTTACAGAAAGCAAACAGAAAGAAAACACCCACTTAAAGGGTTCAGCATGTTATTTCATAATACTGTTAATGCCTATTTCACAGTCATATCACCCATGGATGATGGAAAACCAGCAGGGACAATGGCCTTGAATTATTCATTATTGTTTGATACAATAAAGATAAGCAATGGAACAAAGATAAAATAGTCCTGTAGATAAATGTCATATATGACACACAGTATGACTCTAAATCAAGAGTGATGTGTTCATATGAGCCACCTATCAGGCAGTATATTCTTATCAAACATAGACATCCCCTGGATATATGAAAATAAAGTTTATAAAAAATATGAAATATCCTGAGTTATTATTCATACTGTATATTGCAAGCATAAATGAGAAGGCTGTACATTTAATCTATATTCAAATTTATTTAAATATACATATAGAAATATATGTACCTATATATATGGTTTCTAAAATAAACATCTCATCCATTTTTATTTTTACATATGTAATTTCATATGTGCATACATTTCATGTATGTATATTCAATTTATGTACATTTGCTTATCAGGCACAATGCCTGCTATAGGACTGATGGTGCTGACTTCAGTCTATGCACTAGTGCAACAATCTCAAGTTTTACTTTATAGCTGTATAATATCTTTTGACAGCCTGCAGCTGGAAAGAAAAACATTTTATAACGAACATTACAGCCTATGGCAGGCAAGAGAAAATATTTAAGACCTTTGGAAATTAAATTTAAGACTTTTTGATACCTTCTAGGGCCATTTTTTGAGGAAACTGTATTCAATTATCAGAGTTTTAAGGACCCGCAGACACTGTGTTATCAGTGCATGGGATTCAGTATTATCACTGCTCACAGTGCACTTTGAAAGGCCTTGTATATTCTCATAGGAAATGACATTTTTAGTCAATTGCCTCACATGGCTTTGTGCTAGGTGTAAAATAACAATGACTTTGACCACATCTCACACCAGAGATTCAGGTCTGTGACCAGTAAATGTTGTGGCCTCACAACCAAACCTACTAGGGAGATTTGAAATGGGAGAAGTTACAAGAAACACTGACCTGCCCTAAAGCAAAGACACATAACCCCCCAGCTGTCTGACTGGAGCTGCTCAGAGACTGACAGGAGAAGATTCGAGGTGCAGCTTCCAGTGTGGATGTGTGCAGATGTGTGAATGTGGAGCAGTGTGAAGCTGAAATGTAGCCTGCTGTTCAGTCATGCTTGCTTGAAGGAATAAATGTTTAAGGAGGAGAAAAGGACTGAACGTTCACAAAGCATGCTGCACACATGTAGGCACTGCTCTGAGAAACAGTGCAGCTAATGGGATATAGTGGAGTAGGACAAAGAGAGGAGCCCTTTAACAGGTGCCATAATTTGATTCAACAGAATTAAAACTCCATCTTTGCTCACCCTGGTCTTCTTGTACATCTTGTTTTTGAGGTAGCTGAAGGTCCGGCTGACTTTTGTTGCACCCTTTCCCTCAGTGTCGCTCCGCAGAGGCCCAGGCTCCTCCTCAGATATACTGCAGCATAAACACACACATTTATTTGATTTTATTTTATAAACATTCACAAGGCAGTAACTTGTTCACACATTCTGAGAGCGGCTCTGCTTCAGAGAATCTCTCCACACTGTTTCTTTACAGGACTATAAAAGACGTGTTTTCTAGTAATGTGAAGGAGCAGAGCTGGACTGACCTGTATGCTAGTGATCCAGAGGTGCTGGAAAACGACCTCATACCTGGAAAGAAAAGAGAGAGGATGTGAGCAATGGGATGTGGTATAAATAGGACAGTGGAGTTTTTTTTTCTCTGCTATTTTTGTCATCTCAGGTGGAAATTGTCCTTCCTGCCTCTATTTAAGGCAGAGAAAACTCACAGTCGCCACTGTGTCGTCCTGGTTTTCCTGAAGTAACTGAGTGACCTTACTGACATGATGGTTAAAAAAATCTTTCTCTAGACCAGAAAGCAGTTCATGTCCTGGCTGCAGGGATTTGACAAAGAACAGAATAATGCCCTTGAGTATGGTACTTAACCTCTAGTTATCCTCGTAGAGGTGTGTGAAGGCTGACAACAAAATGTCTCTGGCACCAATGAGGGTGGCTGGAAAAAAGGCCAAAAGCTTGATGCCAGCTCTGCCTTTAGATCCAGTGCCATTAATGGCTGCTGGACACTGGCGCCAAAAATCTGTGGCTGCACAGACACCCAACCTCACAAACTCTCAAAATACAGTCCGTTTTTTTCCCCACACACAAAAAACTAATTTAAATTCACTTATTCTGTGCTATTCAGTCTACCACACAAAGACATGCTAGTTGTTACTTGCATCAAAACTCCCTTATAAGCAAATTCAGATTCCCTGACTTTAATGAACTGTCAAAATGTTGACATTATTCAGTTAATCTCTAACCTAGTTGTAGTTTAATCTGTTTACACTGTTTACACATAATACTATATATATATATATATATATATATATATATATATAGTAAAGTAAGCCACACTGTTCTTTTTCAACTGTTTTTGAATTGTTGCACAGTATTTCATTTTTATGTACTTCATCAAAATGACAACAAATAAAGTCTAAGTCTAATTAATCTCTAACCTAGTTGTAGTTTAATCTGTTTACACATAATTCAAATAAAATAATAATAATTACAACATGCAAATGAAAGCATGCACTGAAGTCTTTGCCAAACAATCACCACAGTCTACTGATTTGGCATCAGTTGAGCGTAGGCATGCATTTTTTTCTGAGTAACCACTCTGCCTCCCTGTAAACAATAATTTCCACCAAAACACCAAAATATGCAAAGCATGACTCGGCTGCTCTGCATCAGAAAGTCAAAACCCCAAAACAGGATAATGAGGACAAAGTTTTGGCCTTCGTGCAATGCCACCAACACAGTTGAAAAACAGAGAACACTAATGGAAATATCTCACAGATAAAAAAGAGGGAGGGAATGGCTCAGTGTCTTTGACTAAAGGTGACAGGCTCACATTATCTAGAGGGAGGAAAGGGCTCTTTCACTTCACTGCACCTATTTTCCTGCTGATTGTGTTTTGTTTATGTTTTCTTTTTTTTGCAAGGAGACAACCCAAAGTCTGATCTAAGTAAATGTCAACTAAATATTGGGCTGAGTGGAGAAAGGGAGAAGCCAAAGTCTTATTTAATGCCGTCAACTGGAATTATTAACACAAAGTCTGCTGCCTAGGTGAAAGGTGGGTTTCTACGCCATTGATTTTGCTACAAGCTGATTCTACCTGCACATCCACACAGCAAGCGGCTTAATATCATCAGTAATTAGTGCTTCATGAAAAGTTTGCTGCAACTGAACTTTTGGGCTTCGTCTAAACCCCAGTATTGAGCTAGGTTCAGGCTCAAGTGCAACAGTATAAATCCAACAGCAAGCACTCACTCAGCACAAACCTGTAGAAACAGAAAGGTCGCACCAAATGGTAGGCTGCGTATAATATTCAATGGAATCCATTTTGTGTGTTTTGTGATTGAATATTATGGCTCTTTTACAGTGCAGCCAGTTTTCTCTCAACCGACCTTGCTTTCATCTGTCTGAGTGGCTCCAGAAATCTTTCTGCCACCTCCAGAGAGGTGTGCATAAAGACACTACACTTCCACTCATGTGTAGATACATGCTGGTGTAAATCAGCTTACTGCTCGTGTGTGAGGATTTGAATGCGTAACCGTGTCCATAGATAAAACACAACCTTGGACCCTTTTCAGCAGTATTCTCACTTTCATATTCACACAGCGAATAGTAATGACACCTCTGACTGCTGGTTGCAGTCCTAAGCAGCTGGAGAGGGAGCAGCTAGCCACTGGGTTCTGACATCACAGCTATTTCCTACTGAGGCTACATTTACAGTACTCACTTATGTTATCCTCGTCATCGCTAGATGAAGAATCCCCATAAATGAACTGAGACTTAGATTTGGTGAGGATTGGGGAAAGGTTGAAAGAGAAGGAAATTCGCCTTTTACGTCTCAGACGTCCCACCGCTGAGAGGAGGCAGTGGGGAGGAAAGATGTAGAGTAAGAACAGATCACTTAGGAGACTTTATAAAAGGAATGGGAGGTATAAATGTCAAGATAAAGAGAACTTTTAATAGATCATAAATTAAATAAATAATAAGTCTTGTAAATAGGTAAATGGGTAAGAGGGAATCTATTCTTCTTATTGTTACCATAATACCACCACCATTTACACATCCAGCTTTCTCTACATCTCTCTCTGCCTCTACACTTAGAGGCAGATTTGAAATCCTGTATTTTTAATATTTAGCGGTATACAGGTTGGTAGATAGTTAAGGGGAATCTATTCATAAATATATTAACAAGGCTGAATGTTACATGTATTAGTTATGATCAGAATTAGTCATTAGTCACTGAATCAGTTTCTCAGCCTGTTACTCACCGTCAATGTCTCTCTGGCTGATGGCGAGCATAGATACAGACTTGGTGAGGGGCAGGCTCATGGGGGGACAGCTGTTCCGCAGAGGCCGATATCTCCGCGATTTCTACACAAAGAGAAAGACATGGTTGGATTGCAAGGAGAATGTCAATGTAAAAACAAATAAAAAGGTAAGTAAACCAGGCAGATGTAATGTGGAACAAAACATTATCAGCTGCTACAGTGGAAACAGGAACAATAACATGAAAGGTGAAACTTGACAAACGATTTGCGATGTTGTGATTACAATTTGTTTTGAATTCAATGAGAGTGGAGTCGAGCTGCCTGAGGAAAGTCATGTTATTAAATCTTACTAATCCCCAAACTGGGAAGTTTCAAATTTCCCCTGACTGTGGTCTATGTACCCGCTTTTCATATCCATCTTTCCTCTCGTGTGAATTAGTCTGAGGATGTTTATGAGGATCCCTCTGGGTCCAATGTGCGACAGTATGCAGATATGACATCTAAAGGACAAACTCGATGAGCCTGTGTGTGTTTGTGTGATCCTGTTGGTGTGTGTTGGCTGACCAGGTCATGAAGTCTGCCATGCTCCCCGAGCTCCTCCTGCTCCTCTGTCAGAGAAACCAGTGAGCCCCTGTCATCGCTGTCTTGTCGAGGCATCCTTAAAGGCTCCAGGATTCTGGGCCCCTGGACAGTGCGACCCCTCAGCTCTTCTGGCCCCCCACTGAGCCCCTCCAGGCTGTAGCTGTACAGACAAACAGAATACAAGAGGTGACCTCAGTGAAGGAGAAATTGACTGCCTTGTGCACTCAACATGTTACAGTTTTCTGGTTACCAACAACTAGTGTTGCATCAAAGACACAAACACAGGCATGCACACATGCACCTGTTGACAGACATGCATAGACACAGCTGGTCCTGCACAGTGTTTAGCCAGCTGAGTTATCACTGGGCTCCGGAGGAGATTTACAGCTGAAGCAGCCGCAAATGATTTCCTACATCAGCATCAGCATAGAGAGCTCTGCAGCTGTGATTTACAAACCCTATTACATCGATCTATGACTGGAAATAAGAGGCCTTGAAAAATCCAATACAATGATTATGGAGAAGAAAACTACAGCTACATTTCAGGATGAGCTATGCTGCACGGCTGCAGCTCTATTCGCTTCAGGACAGACTCTGTGATAGTTAAAGCTCCAGCAGTAAATCTCTCTTATCTCCAGCCCTTGGGTCTATATGGCACTCCATTATCCAGTAAATCATCAGTCCAACACATTCAAACATCACTAACCTAAACTGGACCAAAAGAACCATGACTCTGTGATTATCAGTGACCAATGATAGAGCAGCACTCACCTATCCTCGGGGCTGTGAATGCAGATGACTATATTTGTCATATTAAAGCTTCCTTCTTGCCAGTATTACTACATACTTTCCTATAGAGCAGAAGGTCCACGGCACTGAAACATGAGTAACACCAACAGCTTTCTGCTACAGGAAGTTACTGACTGACTGACTGGGAAGGGCATTCATATATGCACACAGATATGTACGACCACAACAACGGCAAATGCAAATCGAGCAGCATGTAAATACACCACATTCAAAGTAGGCCAGGGCCTGTTGGCAAGAAGAGGAAAAAAACAGCACACACACATGCACACACACTGTACCTGGGGGAACTAACTACTTCCACACGGTGGCTGTGGGGAGCATCAGGAGGGCACCAGCTGATACTAACAGAGTTTGAGGTGGAGGATTAGTCGGGAGAAGAATGGAGGTGAAGGAGATACAAGAGGAGTGATGGGTAGATGGACAAGCAAGTACGACGACTGGTGTAAAGTATAGTCTAAAGTCTGGAGTGGATCTTTTCACACTGTCAAAACATACATACTGTAATTGTGTTAAGGTTTATTTCCTGTCCTGCTTCCTGCTGTGTTGTTGCCCAGAAATCAAGCCTCCTAATGTTAGAACAGTCTTGATACTTGTTAGGTAATGTTAACGCTGCACTGTGGTAGCCTCTGATGTGACCCAGTTACAGCAGTGGTCTGCCATGTCCTTAATTATAATCTGACATATAGTAGGGGCAGCCCACCAGAGGGTCTTGGTCTAAATCCTTTCCTAAGGCTGGAGGTAAAAATCAAAAAAGTAACAATATCAAAAGAAATAAAATAGCCAATAAGCCTTTTATAATGCTCAAATATCAACAATCCATTAATCCAGCATCAGTCTGGATCTAGCTGTGATGATAACAATGCTAATTTTAGAGAATAACCTGTCAAACTGACATCAAAATATTACTGAGGGGGAGAAGAAAAAAAGTATTTTAAAAACCGCTGACTGGCACATCTGACCTCGAAAACCATGTCTGACCTTCTCTATTCACTGATAAAGAAAATGGTGACAGATTAATAGTGTCTGTGTTGTGATGAGGATCTCCAGCTAACATCCTCCAGGCCTTCATTGGAGCCATACCAGATGGTTGAAACATGACATGTGGGTTCTAAAGAACTAGACTAGACTCCCCCAACAGTGCACTACACTTATGAACGCTATCAGTGCTCACTACAGAGGCTTTGGCCTATTAAAGCTGCAAGATCGCCTTCACAGGGTTTGGTTCATCCTATAACAACTCTGCTCTGGGCCATAGCGTCATGATCACTTGATGGTGGATGACACTGACTTCTTCTATGTTGCTGCCAGCATAGTTTTTTATACAGTCAATAGTCATTCATCTAGACCAGTTCCGTGCAATGCCAGCACAACTTCCATCCTGTTTTCACTGCTGTGGCACAATGTCTCCTTCAGGACTGAATTCAAAACTCCTCTGATGTCCTTACAGTCTTGAAAAAATCTCTCCCTACAGGAACTTATTACACCAAAAAGAGAAAAAAGAAGAAGAAAAAACAAAACCCTGTTCTCAATCTCTGGCCAATACAGTCCTCTGAGCCTGCAGAGCTAAACTCCCCTCTTCCCTCTTTCTGTGTGGCTGCTTGTTATTACCACTGCAATAAAAAACACCAGTGTGTCTCAACCATCTATTTGCCACAGTATTTCTTGCACATTCCGAGGGGTGAAACGAGAGCAACATTTTTCAGTGCAGTAGCCTGCAGGGATGGAGCACAATGCAGCAGCAGTTCAGCAAGCATACATTAAAAAGTGGGAGAATCACAGGGGCTACACCTACATTAATGTTCTCTTTGCACATCACCCAGCAACAGGTTAGTCTATACAATACGTGAGCTGATGAATGTGATTCATTAGTACCTTCTCCTGTGAAAGGTCGGCTTCCCCTCGCCAGGGCTACGGATGGAACTGGAGGTGATGGATGAGACAGAGACAGGAGGTGGTATATGATGGGTGAGATGAGTTGGGACATGAGGGGGTGGCAGGGCAATAAGAGCATGATCAATGAATGAACATACTCTATTACTTAATCAGGGGTCCAGTTTCTTTTCAGTGAGTTGCATATCTATTATAGCACTGTTGTCTGTGAATAAGGCTCTAAGATCCACACCACCATGATGGAGTCATAACAATGACATTTTGTTCAGAACAAAGATCTTAACAAATGAGACATACTGGGAAACATTTGTTTGCATTCTTGCCAGGAGCTGGAGGAGAAAAACAATACCACTCCTCTGTCTGTTCAATAAATATGAAGTTCAGCCACATTACAGAAACAGTTATCATGCTTAGCTTAGCATAAACACTAAAAACAGGTGACAAAATCCAACAACCAGCACCTTATTTTTTATAGGCCAAATATGCCATGGCTGGGAGCAGTGAAGAATAAATCCCCCTGTAAAACCCCAAAATTTAATTTTTGCAATTTTTATAGGATTTAAGAAAGAGCCAAAAAGTGAGTGAGCTGAAGTGGTGCTAATAGGTGGACTCTGTTGTGTGGCTGGCTGTCTCCCTCTGTTTCTGCATTAATGCTAAGCTATGTTAATCAACTACTAGCTACAGCTTTGGATTTCTTATACGGACGTGATCCTCTCACCTCAAACTTGGCAAGAAAGCAAAAAGGCATATTCCTTTAATATGTTACCAAACAGTAGAGGGGGAAACAACAAGGAAGTGGTGATGCCATGTGTTTGGCTCACTATTGATTTTCCTATACTGCTTTGCATGTGCGTTTTTGTTCTACTGTCACAGCTTTTATTGTTTGTGAACCTTTTCTAAAAGTTTTTAGTTCAACGTTTTTCCAGTTTCTCATGTGCTCCAGCTTCCTGATTAGCATCTGATCATGTTGATCTATAACAGGCACCTCATGTGAAAAGACTAACAGGTGTCTCTGTTAAGAGATGGGATGTGCTCAATCAGTCGAATAAACCTTCTAATATTGCTGCTCCTGCTTGTCAGCACCAGAAATACTATTCTGTTTTAACTAACTATAAGTATTTGATTAATTTGCAACACCAGTTAACTGTAGCATCTCCCTAATGCTCAAATGTTGTAAACAAGAAATGTGGACAGCGGGACCAGCAACATAACATCTCTTACGAGCAGCACAATTTGGCAGGATTTTTATCCACAAAATGAAAATAAGGTTGTTTGTAGGTGTTAGAATAAATCGGGATATAACCACTTGAGTGGAAGAAGGCTCCTGCTACAGTATCATTAGCCATTTTCTATAAGCCAATATTGCATCATTTACCTGCAGATGCTGTGATCCTGACTGGAGAAGTTAACACAGTTCATAATTGGACCGTTTTCTTACACTTAGACAAGTTGACTAGTCTAAACTTAAATCCCATACAGTAGAACTGACTGAGAGAAATTAATCCTGAGAGAAACATCCAAACTCAGTGTCATTAGTTGCACTGTAAAGAAAGACTATTTAACGTAAGCTCTGTGGTGATGGCTGTTTGTCCCTAACCTGAATGTTATAACACTAAGAGCTGTTTTTCTGTTGTCTCTCCAACAGGTAGCTACACTGCAGATATATTTTGACAGGTTGCTGTTCTGGTGCAGAACACAAAAGGGATCACAAGGTCTAATGTGTGTGTTTTGTCTTGTCTCTATTAGCATTGTTGCTGTGTCAATGCAAGTGCAAAGTAGTATGTGTTGAATGAAGACTGCTGCATGGTGCGACTTCAAATCCGTGTGCATAAGTGCATGCGTTCAAGTTAAGGTGTGTATCCCTGTGTACAAACACAAATGCATACACAAAGACAGTTTTGGTAGCTTCCTATCAACACTAGACAAATGGCAGCACAGCTGGCCACAGCAGGAGGCGGAAAAACTCAACATGGCACAGAGGGAGTGACATCAACAAGCTCTAATAATGCTGACATCTGCCCACTTCAGTTCTACTGACATCTACTGACTAACACCAGACAAACACCTGCGGCAGCGGCAGTGCCTTTTCAAAATCATTTCAACTTCATCTGGGTTATAAGCATGAAGAGTTTCTTCATGTTTAAGAATGGAATATGATCCAGAGGCCTTTGCAGTCTCACCTCCGCTGGTTCATCTCTGCGTCGCCTCCGTTGTTCTTCCCAGGACCCCAGCTGTGGCGGCGAAGAGGCGAGAGGGAGCGGAGGCTGTTCCGGAGGAGACAAGAGCGTCGCGGCACCTCTGTCACTCTGTCTTTGGCCTCTTCTTCAGCTTCTCCTGCTGTACCTCCTCCTCCTCCACCATCCAATCCTGCAGAGGTAGCAGCACCAGTCTGGATGCCCTCCTCTGGGCTCCAGCTACAGCCCAACCCCTGGCTGCCCTCGGGACTGGAGCTGGGCGGGCCGACACTGGCGGTGTCGTCTGTGGATGAGCAGGAGACGGAAACCTCGCTGGCGCTGTCTCCCCCTGTCACTGTTTCATCATTCTGCAAACATTAAAAAGAAAACACGTGTAATTATTCAAATGCCCCACTGCCCTGCATCATGTACCTCGACAGAACTGTCAAAGTGATGGTTTACCATGTGCTTTGAGAAATTCAAGCTTCATTTATTCAAAAGTGACTAAAGTCAATGCCAAACTCTGATGAAATACCAATGGATTTATTATTTCAGGGACCAGGCGTCCTCACTTCCACTCTACACTCAATTAAGGAATGCTCCAGTGGAGAATGAATTATACCCACAGTGAATTCCAACAGGCAAAGTTAGAAAAGTGGAAACTTTAACCCTGAACAGGAAAACAACTTTATGGCCCCCCATAAAGTCAATCTCAATATTATGAAAGATGCAGAGAATTGTCTTCAAAATTCCTATTAATTACCTATGGCATGTCACTTCATACAGTATAGCTATCAGCATCTCTGAACCAAAGCAGGAGATGGATTTAAGGGGAATTAGTGAAGCTATTTAACCCACAGGAATGGGATATAATGAGGACCAAATGGCAAAGCTCAGGCATAATGAGCCAGAGCCATAATAGCAACACTGACATTAAAACAAGCACCATTAAATAACAGCTTCCTTGTGAAAACAAACCTTTCTCTGGAAAATATTTTTAAGTTCATGTACAGTATATAGTCAAGTCATGTTTTATACATCACTGCTGCAGGGTGTAGTTGATATATTTGTCAATAATAAGAGTCTTTGCAAATCAGAAAATGCTGAATTTATGGTGGAGGAGGCCAAACACGCTGGGACTCCTTTCATTGTCCTTGACTGCTCTGACAGTTTTGTAATATAAGGAATGAATAAAACTATGAAAACAAATAGTGCTGGTGAATGTGTTATTGCCTAGGGCTGGTGGGAAAGAGCTCTTGCATGCACACACACAAGTTTGGAATAGTCCATTTAGAGCTAATTTGTAGGTGTGAGCTTTAACTGGGCCTATTGTGCAGCCAGCTGCAGCGTGAGAGCCAAGCATAGAGCTGCTTCTGTTGAGAGAGCCGGGGATGAAAGATCTGCTTTATGCTGCGCACACAACTTCCTCTGGGAGTGAAAGGGTGTATGTGTTTATGTGTGCATGTGTGTGTGTTCAGACTGCATGCGGCTGCAGTGTATGTCTGTGAGTCACATGACTTCTGCACTAAGGCTAGGAGGTGGAATCAGCTGTTTTAAATTTTGTTCTTTAGATTATATTTCAGATGATGCTCATGTTCTTGCACTGTATAATTAGTGAGCATTTAAAGTTGCAATGTGTTGCTCGAAGGCACTTGGGCACATCCAGCTGACATGTTATCAATGCCATGACCTTGCTTTGAGTTACATAAAAAATGTACAGTATTGCATCTTGCAAAGGAAAAGATATTTTCCCCCACAGAAACCAGTGCAGACATTAAGCCTCTTTTATTAAAACTGAATTTAACTGCTGTGATCTTTATTTAGAATTAAAGCTTGTGGCCTTCATGGCACATTTAGTCCATCGCTGCTCCATCTACAGCGTCCTAACCCTCAGCATCAGACTGCAGCAGCCGATATACACTGTGCTGGCTTCGCCTGTTGTTCTTTACAACAAAAAAGCACATACAGTTCATATTACCATGAGCACATTTCAAGTGCTCAACACAGCAGAAAGTGAGAAATACAAGTATTTCAACTTTAACCAAAGGGCGCTCAGCTTCAAACAGACTTTCAATAGCAGCAGAGTGACAGCAGGGACCGCGGCTTGCACTTCTCCAGCAGCAGTGTAGAGCTACTGGCTTAAAAAGATGCTTAGTAGATGTTTGGCATCTCAGCCTTGGGTGCTGATAAATAAAAAAGCCAAGCACAGACTGACAAAACAGCTACTTCATTTATAGTATATAGTCCCTACAGGACTAGTTGCAGGCACAAACACAAAATATTTTCTTGCTGTGCAACATAAGTGTAGCATTTTTGGACTGCAGCCAAAAGAGCTGAATCAAAGTTAATATATATTCCTTTATTTTTACATTTATTCATTGGGGTCTGTGGCAAGCTGCTTTAAACTTATACAGCAACACAGACATATGAGAGGACCATGTTTGCTTCTTTTTTTCATGTTAGAGGTTTTGAACCACCAATCTGCTCACTTCACATCAACACAGTATTATTTAAATGAATTGTCCAAGGACACTTCTATGCTGATTTTCAGGGAGTGGACTGTGTGGTAAGGACAGTCTAATTGGCAAACCAGTCCACTTTATGCGTCCTCGAGGCGACGCTTCCCCACCCAACCCCAGCTGCAAATAGAAAATCCACCAGCGGCACCAGGTCAGACCTTTCTGAAGACGCTGTCATATCCTGGCTCAGCGTTCAAGAAGCTCTCTATGTCGCTGCCAGAGTCTCTGTGAACTGCGGAGGGGCAACTGGAGGTACTGCTGGTCCGATTGGGCAAGATGGGAAATGCTGAAGATTGTGAGGACCCTGAAAAACAGAACAATGACGTGTTAACAATTATACACAGAGAGGGGGGATGGCAATGCCAACTGGAAAACAATTAAAGATGTGCAATCAGAATCAAAAAATAAAGACAACAGGAGAAATGTAGACGTCTGATTAACGTCACATCCAGTGCTACTACTTTTTCTTCATTAAGACCGCTCAGCTGTTGAACTAAAAAACACCATGTTTCCACAATAATATGTTTTGGTTTCCAACTCTAAAATACAAGCAGGTTTGTTAGACACCAGTGAAAGCACTTCTGGGAATCTGAGGTGTGAAAAGCCTGTTGGATCAATGGCTCACTGTCCTGCCTAGCGCCATCTGTACCGAACTGCAAAGAAAAACAATAACTGTGTGTGTGTGTGTGTGTGTGTGTGTGTGTGTGTTTTAAAGGTCTAAGGGCAGAACTGAAATGAAGATCTCACTTAGAGAAAATGACAACTAAAAACACTTTTGACGCTGTTGAGAGCCAGAAAACCTGCTTTCATGACAGAGCAGCATCACGTATACCATTAGTAACCCCAGGGGCAGCGGGACACCGATGTTTACAAAAGGATCCTCAGCAGTGTGTTTTGTATTTGCTTTAAACTTAGAAGTAATTTTCACTTCAGTTACAGTTGTCTGGTGAACAGCAATCACAGATGCCATCCAATCATTTTTCCAGGAAAAGGCAGCCAGTGATGTGCCTTTGAGTAAGTCACTGAGTCAAAGCCAGCAATGTATCACATCACATTCAACTGTTAAACCCTGGGCCTGAAACTCCAGGTCAGTGCTTCCCATCAAGCCCCAGTGCTTCTTAACCATAGCTGCTTTTCAACAGCAGCCTACCATGAGTCTTTTTTGAGTTTGCACGCACTATTTCTGATGCTGTTTCAAGCCCCTTTTGTACTGAATAAGACTCAGTCCACCCTGATGTTTGAACACAGAGCAACATTTCTTATGTAACAAGGTTTCACTGCTGTAATACTTTGTACATGTAAGGACATGTACAGATAATATTCCTGAGCAAACTAAAAGAGGAAGATTGTGCCCCAGCCACAAATGTATACCAGTCGGCTTACTTTAGCCAGCTGCCAAGAACAACTGGATGAGATCATGCACCCAGTTTGTTATTTTGCATCATTTCTCATGTCTATTTCTGCCTTGAAAAGCGGAAGTTGTTCTTTATCCCTCAGGAACATTTTACATTCCCTGCAGTCATGTGAGCAAGAGGAAGTTCCACTTGTTCATGTACTGGATGTATGTACTTGTGTGTGTATGTATATGGAGTCTGAGAGCTCTTGATTTGCCATCCAAAACTTCCTGCAAAGACTGAAAATGTCCCTGAAAATGTCCCTGCTTATTCATACAACAAGGAGTCACAGAGTTTAAGTTCAAGGTAACTGCAAAAGGAGAGAGATCAGGAGAGATAACAGAAGATGTTAACAGTGCTTCTGCTCGGGTCTATCGAATGCTGCAATCAATGCAAACATTTACTGTTATTGGATGTTTTCAAGGTTGCTCAAATGTTTGGAGAAGAAAAGGGACATCATATAAAATTCAGCGGGAGAGTGTTGGTGTCAGGTGTTGTTAGATGACTGCAACAGAGGAAAAGTTTCAAAGTAGATATGATCAAAAAATTAAAAAAAAAATTAAAAAAAGAAAAGAAAAGAAAAGAAATATTCCAGTCTGGAGCAATGAATATGGTAAGAAATAACAGACAAGATAAAGTATCCATCAGGCCTTCCTGTCTCAAAAAACTCCTCTCTGCACATTTTCATACTGTTAGTAGAGATAAGTCTTCACTGAGGCTACCTGGAGTGTTTCCTCCTGCAGATAATATCAGCACTTACAGATAAAGCATTATTATATTTTCTTTCCCTTTTACCCTTGTATTTGCTTGTTCTGTGTTTTCTCAGAACATTGTGCGTCAAATCTGTACAAAATTCATTGTGAAACTGGTCTGACTTTTTTCAGACAGGCGATTGTTTTGTTTTGGTTTTTGAGCGTGTGAGTGGCAGCAGCCAACAACCTGTCAATCTGCAAAGCCACAAAACCACAAGGGGCAGACCACATTTTTTTTGTTTTATTTTGTATCTTCCGCAGCCTGAGAACCCAGAACAGGTCCAGCAGTGGGTGCAATGAATGAGCTCATAATCATCATGATACTAGCTGTTGTTCATGGGCAACAGCTAAGGGCTGCTCAGGGAGTCCTGAGGCTGCTAGAAACACGAGGCTTCAGAATTCAGCTCAAGTCAGCTGTTCTGAGGAAGGGGCTGTCAGGGGGTGGGGAGGTGGGATGGGGGGCTTCCATCACTCAGCCAGACATTACAGTAGCTGTTACACTGTGTGAATAAGCAACTAAAAGGGGGGGGGGGGGGGGGTCAATCAAGAGACTCTCTGCATCAAATTAACTGTGGATTTCCACATATTCCCACATTGATTTGGCTAATTAACACATTCTTAACCTTAGAGGATAAACTAATCAGCTGTTTTAATATCTTACTGGAATTAACTTTTGAATCTCAGTTGCACAGCGCTGCACAGATCTGAGGGCCGATGCTATAAAATATCCATCATTTGCATTTATGGCGCTCAAAAGAACAAAGAAATGACATAATGTTCAAGTCTGAATCTGAATTTTCAGAGGGATGATAATATCAGAGGTGTCTCCGCTTTATGTTTTATTTTAGGAATTGGCCTAAATGTGAAGCTGTAGGACTCCACACTGGTCACAATGTGAAAGGCAGAGGATTAAACATGTTTTCCTCTCATAGGAAAAGCATAACCATTTTCTGCAGAGCAAAGATCACAAGTTCTGTGTGATATAATCACAGATCAGTGCACACACAGGGTCATGTATAATGTTATATGTGATATGCATGCATAATAAAGACCGTCTCCTCATGACTTTAGAGTCTGAACATGAAAACTCAACTGACCTTTGACTAAAGTGCTGCAGGGGAACACTTTTGACCAAAGAGGCTGTGGAGGTTAATGCAAAAACATTTCACCCTTTGTTCTTCATCTGTTCTTTGTTCCTCTGTGCATGGACAATGGAAAAATGTAAATGTGAAACGAGTGTGTCTATGTTGTGTTGGGAGAGTGAGAAGTGGCAGAGGTCAAAGTGGGTGGTGGGAGTTTTTTCTCGGACTCCACCCCCTCACACCTGTCCACCAAAACTAGCAGGGGATTGTGAGCTTTAACAGCTGTCTCCCTCCCTCTTTTTCAAACAGTGGCACACACACACACACACACGACACAGAGAACAGGTGTAAAATCCTCTAATGAGTCAGTGGGTGGTTGAGGTTGTTGGTTACTGTGACTCACTTCACATAACTATAACATAATTTATCTTTTATCATCTATTTGACTTTTATTCAGAGAACCCAAACAGCATCAACATCAAAAAAATCTTCAGTTTTTAGATCATCACAGATGTAAGCAAATAGAGATGTTACAAATGAACCACGTCAATATTGTCATGCTATAGGCTCTGTTCATGGCTCAGATGTTGCAATGCTGACGCTGTACCAACTCGATGAAATGCTGCTTTCAGTCCAAACAGTTATTGTTGTTGGTGTTTTATCAATCTGGTTTAAATGTTTGGAAAAGTAAAATGAAGTGAGGCTGAATTCACGACTAGTGTGTGTTATTAGATGACTGCAGCAGAGGAGAAATCGCAAAGACGATATGATCAAAAAAAAAAAAAAAAAAAAAAACATCCATACAAGATTAGGAATCCATCAGGCCTCCCTGACTCAAAACACACAAAACACTCTCTGCACATTTTCATACTGTTAGAAGAGATAAGTCACCACTGAGGCTACCTTAAGTGTTTTCCCCTGCAGATAATATCAGCACTTACAGATAAAGCATTATTTTTCTCCTTTTAACCCTTCATTTCCTTTTTCCTGTACATTGTGTGTTAAACATGTCTTTGTGCAACTGAGGTGACGTTTTGCAGGTCAAAGGACACAAAAGTGAGAAACCACTAGGGTCTAACCACACTATATATCCTGTACGGGGATGGAAGACTTATCACTTTCTGAAAGCACAGCAGGTGAAGGGATTATTAGGTATCTCATTAACATGTGTTGTTAAGTGTGTTGGTTTGGGAAACACACTTTTGCAAAACAAAACAATCATTAAAAACAAAAAAAACTTAAATACCAAATGGAAAATCTTGGCAACTTTGTCAAGAGGCGGCACACACCACAGCCTCTCATTTTTCACAGAAATTAAGATTTGTCCTCTGCTGTCTTCCTTGCTAACATTTTAGAGAGCACACTTAACTAAACTATAATTTAAACGTTCACTTTGATTTACTCCTGTATCTTTGTTTCCTCACTGTTTTATTTTTGCCTTGAACCCAGGGCACACCCAGTGCGTCTCCTCCTGCATAAATAAGGGTTACTGAACTGAGTTGAGCAAAGCAGGTTACAGCTTACAGCTAGAACTATACACGATACACATGTGTAGAGGGTTCAGTTGTTTTTCCTTTGTGCTTGGTCATCTATACAGTAAGTTTTTTTTTTACTTTTGATATGAGGAAATGTTCAAGAAAGAGTTGGCTACACAACAAAGTTGACACTGACTGAGACCCTGTGACAGACCATCACTGAGCTCTCTGGTCTGATCCTGACCTGAAGAGCTGTCTTTATTAATAGGGATTAGTTTATTGCTTTTTTTTTTTAATTACCAAGTATCATTTGGAGTCATGTTTGAAATGAGTTTCCCATTCCCATTCATGACACACTATTACTTTAGTAATAAAACAAAGTCTACATCCATGCAAGCAGTTCGTTAGCACTGGGAACAAATACAGTTGTGCTTTTTGGGAGGCATTATGTTTACACTGATTATCATTTTGGTTAGAAGTGTTGGTAAGCTAATGTTTGTTAATTGCCATGAAACACAAAGTAGAACTATGGTTCATGGCAATAACTAAGTTTTGCAGATATGAGTTTATAAACCGAAGTGTCAGACAAACTTATATTTGAAGAGATGGTGGATGAAATGTTTAGAGATCACCAACGTCTTTACAATTCATTTTGAGGTGTAATTGTGTGTACCAAATGTCATCATAGTGAACCGGATACAAAACGTCAAAATATCAATCTCACAGTGGCCCTGGAGAAAAAGTTAGCAGATCACCAAAACCACTGGGGTTCATCACCTGGGAGCCCAGACTGTCATGTACCAAATATAGTGCCAATCTGCAGAGTAGATGTTGACAGACTTCACAGAATAAGTGGAAACTTTGACACCCTTGGCACTGTAGGAAAAGTCAACGGATCACAGAAGTCCTTAGGATTATCTGTCAGAAGATCACTGATGCATTTACAAAGTTTTAAGGACATCCATCCAGAAACTGTTGCAATATTTCAGTCTGAATAAAAGTGGTGGACCCACCAACTCACAGGTCAACAGACCCAGAACCATGCTGCTTGAACAGCTAAAAACTCACAAGGATGTTTGATTGTGAATGGTGAATTGAGAAACTTGTCATGCAAAAGTGTAAATTTAAAGTATGACATAAATCAGGGGTCGATTTCAGATTAAACTATAGAAATGTAATGTTTACTGCACTCCGTATTCTGCAGGCACACACAGATTTACCATACCAGCAGTGAGTCAGATTCCTGCTGTGGCTGCTGTTCCCACCTTCTGTTGTCATCCTCAATAATTAATGAGAGAAGAGGGAGACTGTAGGGGTTGGGTGGGGTCAAGTAAGGAAGGGAGATGTATATTGCCACCAAAAAGGAAGTGATGTTTACTTGTTCCAGCTGCTTCAGAGGAAATCCCACCCTCAAACACGCCTGTATTTTACTTCCGTTTGACACTCCAGATTTTGTTTTATCTTTCTGTTTCTACCTTTGAGTTCCCTGACATTCACTTGTATTTCTTCATTTCATTGATTCCAACTTCTTTTCCTCTTCCTCTCCATCCAACAGACTGATATTTGTCTGTTTTCCACACAAATAAAAGGCAGTTTGTCTTCAGGCTGATCCAGCTCATTGATCTGTTGGTCTGTTTTATTGAGACCAGTCTCTGCCGAGAGTCTCATCTCATAGAGGTCAAAGAATCCTTTTTTTCTTATCTTGCTCTGGCTGCTGCTCAGACGTAGACATACTGTATATGTGTCAACATCTAAAATTCAGTTTAAGGATTTCTCTCACTTTCACTATGAAATATATTCACAGCTGCCCTGGCAACTATCGGCTGTTTGCCCGAAAGACAAGAAAGCTCATGTTGTTTTTAGCCACACGAAAAGCAAGATGGATGGCAACGTCCATCAATTAATCAGTTGGTCCAGAGTGAAAGTTGAAATCTGAACATATCAGTCAGAAATCTTAACATATCAACAAATTTTGGATGGATAGCCATGAATTGTGTGGACATCTGTGGTCGCCAGAGGATAATTCCTTATGACAGTAACAATCCTCTGACTGTTCACCTATCTCCAACACGAGGTCAAACTTTTACCTCGTCTAATACTTTAGCTTTTAACTGAACTGCAACATAAATTACCATCTGGCTCAGCTGTACTTTGAAATTTTTTCTACTTAGTTAAAGAGGAACTACGCAAACATTTTCCTTAACTATGCTACATTTTTACCTTAATCAAACAGATTTGGAGTAATTGTGATGGTTAAATAAATAACTTGTAACTTATTACATGGAGAATGGAGGCTCTCTGCCCTCCACCTAGACTCTCTTGGTCGAAAACCAACCTTGCAAGATCAGCACCTCCGACCCGGTGTCTCAGCTGTCATCTCGGCAGCACCGCAACACAAATGCGCCCCATAATCTCTTGTCTATGACGGATAAGGCTACATAGATATATACATTGTAATGCGTATACAATAAATAACATTATTCACCGCTGTATTGATTGCTTTCTTGTCGGCTTCACTGACAGTGCACATGGCCAGGAAGAGGTTTAGCAAAACAGCAGCATAGTTCCCCTTTAATGTTGACTGTGGCTCCATAATCACACACAAACACCAGCGTGTTGATGTCTAAGCTCATCTTAACAACCCTGAGGAACTGCTTGCTTATAGATTCTTAGTCTTGTTAACAACTCACAAAGACAGAAAAGAATGGATTAAAGTTTAAATCCAACTGGAGTGACGACAACATGCATAAAAAGTCAACTTAACTTTAAGTAACCCACTGTTAGCTAAACTGCTGAGCCAACATCACATCTCTCACCTCGGGCTTTCTACTGCCCATCCTGCTGTTTCCCTGTGACACCACTGGCACTAACATTAATTAGCTCTGTTACACATGCTGGGCCACTTCCAAAATCTCCAGAGGGTCAAATGCAGCACAAAAAGGGTCAACTGGAATAACACCAACTGTTACCACCCTGTGCAGCTGGCAAAAATATGCATCACATCATTGCCATGCTAATGGAATGCATCCATATTTGTGGTGTTTTAGCATGAGATACAAACAATGGGCCTACACACATGAGTCCATCTCATCAGCACTGTGCTTTACAGCAGCAGAAAGCTCTCACTTTCCACCCAAAAGTATACATATGTGCTAATGATCAGCTACTTTTTAACAAACAAAACAAAATTAAACCTATGCCTCCACATATTATATTTTTAAAGTCTCGTTTTGATTAACACCATAGCAATAGCTGAGCCACGTGCCACGGGTGACAACTTGAGCAGTAGATTTACTATCCAACCCAGAACTCAACGGTTGGCTGAAAAAAGACCTGGAAGTTACACAGAGGAGGCCACAGCTGATCATATCTGTCGCCTTTGTAATGTTGGGTGAATCCTTGAAATTCTTTGACATGAGACTGGCAAAACAAAGATATTAAATATCAGCAAAAAAGCACAATCAGAGGCTAGCAGGCTCCAAAAATACCAGTATCTGACAGGAAGATCTCACATGGGTCGAAGTCAGACCAGCTACATTTACAATAATCTCCACTATAACTTTTGAGTGGAAAAAAGCAGCTTAACGGCCTGCTTTGACTGTTGTCAGACTGGCAAGGCTCAGACAATACAAGTGTCAGTGCTTTGTATCTGTGACACTTCAACCAGACTGTTTGAAAAGTCACCAGGCCAATCATCCGTTTGCTATCACTTCAAACAAATGGGCACCATGAGACAAAGGCTACAACATCTTCCAGCAAAAACAGGAACACATAAATGACCCAGTGCAACATATTTGTCACTGTAGCAAAGTAATATTGCATCTTATAACAATACATAGGAATAATCTTAAATTAAGGAAATAAGGCAAAAAACAAAAACAATCTGAACAGCAAGTCTGGATTTTTAGTAGCTTACCTGAGAGTTGATTGTTACAGGGCTGATGAAACGACGCCTCTCTGTCTCGGTGGATCTACAGAGAAACAGGAAGACACTGAATCAGCCTCAGCGACATGTGATTGTCACCCACAACGAAATAATGATGCAGACCAGTGTGTCTGTTTAGGAAGCGTTGCTCAGCACACAGGATGGGAGGCAACGATAAGTCACTCTTTATAAACGCAGGCTTAAGTGTAATCAGAGGATTTAGTAGCTGCACTCTGGCTCCATCTCCTCAAGGAACTGTTTGCAAAGATCTAACTTTGGTCTGTTTTCAGCCTTCAGAGCTAACAGTCATGCTGACACACTGGCTGACACACACACACACACACACACACACACACACACAAACACACACAGCCTGTCAGAGATCTGTGGTTGGCTGCAAACACACAACACTGGGCTCTGCTTCCTCTGAATGTCTATAAAACAGCTGTGTGAAAGTGTGTGTGTGTGTGTGTGTGTGTGTGTGTGTGTGAGTGTGAGTGTGTGTGCGTGCGAGAGAGAGAGAGATGGTTTTAAAAAAGCCACACACACACACACACACACCTTCTTTGCAGGCGACACAAAAGCTTCAACAGTTTGGCCGTAGCTGTGCAGACTTCTCTGACAGCTCTCAATGTGAAGAGACTCAGAGAAACTCATTGTGTTTTGATGAACTCCATCAACGAGATGCAGATAAAAATGATGAGCTTTGACTCTGAGCTGGGTCTCTCATACAGACTGAGAGAAGACTGATTAACAATCTATTAACAAAGTCAGAATACATTAACACAGCTTCTCACCAAAGACCCCTGTTACAAAAGCCTTGCAGGTTGGACACATGGCTTTGTGTTCTTGGGGTCAAGTGGTACTGCATCTGAACTGCATCTCAAGCTACTGGAAAGGAGAACGGATGCTACTTCCTTTAAGGTGTTTATGGTCTGTTCTGCATCAATGGTTTGATCTTTCCTTTCTTAATGTTCTACTTGTTTCTTCCTCTTCTTAATTCTTCCCATTTAACTCTCAACTGTAGTAAACCCAGGTTAAGCCCGGCTCAGATCAGCAGGCTTTAGCATGGCCCTTTAAAATGGGCTGTGTGAGACTTGTACAAAGGAACCACCAGACATAGTACAAACAACTCACTAATCTTAAGGCCACAACCTTTAATCTGAAGGAGGAATCAGGGGAATAAAACAAAGAGCAGCTCCATCACGGGCCACCAACTCAGTCTTGAAGACTCAGACACAATATGGATCCTGTAGCTTTTATCAGCCGTGAATATTTCCCAGGTTCGTGACAGTTCAATACAATGCAATTAACCTTGTTTCTGTTACACTGCGAGGTCTGCAATGTGAATACTATTATTGCTAATTCATTAAGATGTGAGTCAGCACTCAGTTCTCTGACTGAATGAGAAAATGGGGAAAAGGAGCTGAGATATTTCAAAATAAACGTAACAAAACAAGTGTTTAATATTGATTTTTAAGGATTAGGTTGGCATTTTGGAAATTATGCTGATTTGATTTCACTGGCAAGAATTAAATGAGAGGTTTGGAAGGGCACAAACACGTGAGAAACTGGGAACTGTTTGTTTAACTTTGGGGGTAAAAAAGTGGCATTACATTCAGTTACGTACCAGACTGTTTGAAAAGAACATCTTTAAAAAGTCCTCCTCACCTCAAGGTTGCCAGGCAACAAGTGGCAACATTTTCAATCATATTTTCAATTGATCAATCAATCAAAACAGAAAAAAAATGAGTCCTTCACAATTTCCCAGAGCTCAGGTACTTTCTACTAGTTTATTTTGGTCCAAGTTTTTAATATATTTAATTTTCAACAAGAACAGAGAAAGGTAGCAAATTACTGGCCAACTGAGTTTAAGACAAAACACAAAAATAAATCCAGCTACAAATAAAAGCAGAAGTCAAAGCTAAATTGGACCACAAACATTGCAGTTGTTGAAAAAAGAAAGAACAGAGACAAAAATGAAAGAGGTAAATCAGATAGAGGGGGAACAAGCAAGGCTGATGCTCCCAGAATGCTTTGAGGGTGAGGGACAAGTAACCCGCAACTTTCCCAAAGTATATTATTAACAAACACTGAGTGCTGTTGTCCCGCCCTGGGAACGCTGCATGGGTATGGGTGTGTGAGTGTGTGTGTACATGTGTGCGTCAAAGCACCCACTGTGATCACACATTTTCACATTCCTAAAAATGCACTGAGAAGTGACATCTACTTACAAACCAACTGGCACCGTGCACTTCCATCAGCCAACAGTGGTGCCTGCATGCGCACACATTACAAACACTCGCTTATGATCCTTTTTTTTTTTTCGCTCATCAAGCTTCACGTGCACACAACAAAATCCCACACTCACAGTTGCATGCACAGACAGCACACACAGGCTTTTTCTTTTCTCACAGCTGTGTTCAGATATCAAACAGATCCTGCTGAGAGAGAACAAACACGCTGACGAGGAAAGATTAGCTGGTCACAGAGGGCGCTAGTACAGACAGACATAACACACAAACACAGACAAAGACACAAGCGCACACACATAAATGCATGCACAGGTTCTGTGCAAAAGTGAAATGATTGCAAGTGATTGCAACAAATTACAAACGGCTATGAAGCTTGACCTTAGAGGAGGGTAGTGACAGAACTTCAAACAGAAACAAAGGGACCTGAGTAAAACACATACTAGAGCCAGAGTAAAGGAAACAGCAGCTTCAAGTATTTTAATAGACCGTTTGCCCACTGTGAACCACCACAACTGCTTTTGTGTGTCTTGGCAACAATTACAGAATGGGCTGGATCCTCAGCATAATGACACATTGGATACTTGCCCTTGTGAGTGGATGAACATAGGAAATATATCTTATTAATGCAGGTGATATAGTGTGTTTCCTTTATTTGTAGTTTTGTCAGTGTGAAGCAGTCCATATTATTTGGTGAAAAGGATAAATAGTGGAGACATGAATGAAGAATGATAAAATACAGTTCAGGAAGCGTGGTAGGAGAAAGCCAGCAGCTTCTTCAGTTTCAATCAAAGCATCAAACTCTTTCAATTCATAACTCAGTTCACTGATACAAATCACTGAATCGCTGAAGCTGCTGCAAAAGCCAATAATTCACAGGATATTGAGTTCAGACAAAATTAAAAAATTGTGTTTGGGTTGGGTTCAGTTAAATTGCCCTTTTGATGGTGATTTACAAGGTGCCCATGTAATCAGGGTAAACAGGCAGGCACCAACGTCACAAAGTCACACAAACTCAGCGTTTAAGCTTAAACTACTTGTGTCTAGTTTGGGGCAGATTACACAGAGTGGCAGTCAAGTTCAGGCTTCGTAACTTTGCTGTCAGCCAACATTAGCTTTAACAGTGGTTTACACCACCAAACTTAATTCCTTTACTCACCACGAGTTGCCTCCAGTTGTGAAATAAAGAAACACCAATGTTAACTTTTGTTGTGCGTCGATTTCTATCACCTCTTCTCTTTTTCTGGAGTTAGCAGCATGTTAGCAAGTTTGCCTCATCTTGCCACTTTCTGATACTGACTCGCTGTAACATCCAGTCTGCCCTGAAGAGGTAGAGATGCTCAGTGATTTTATTATAAAGCCTGATAACTATTGTAAATGCAACAATAGCTGAAGCTCTTGGCAAACAA
Organism: Caranx ignobilis; assembly: GCA_021432705.1. Classification (NCBI taxonomy): domain Eukaryota; kingdom Metazoa; phylum Chordata; class Actinopteri; order Carangiformes; family Carangidae; genus Caranx; species Caranx ignobilis. The sequence goes on from MU270012.1 coordinate 36,790,648, forward strand.
CCATCATTGTCAGCCATTCTCAGAAAAAAAAAACTGTCAGGGGTTTGTGCACATCAACAAACAAAGCTTATTTTTCCTGACAGAAGCACCGTGAATACAAAGAAAACCTAGGATTGGAAATGTAGCAATATCTATGAGGTGGTAAATGTTGTGTCCAATACAAACCAAGAGACACAAAGTGTCAGCCAGTTGGGCAGCCTCTCATTCAATCAGTCAGCCAAAGTTGGTCTCTCAGCCAGCGAGCAAGGAACTGATCCCCCCCCCTCCCCTCTGAAAGCTGGTACCCTGGATTCAGAACAGCCCCGTGCATATTTGTAGTGCCGGGGGAATCTAAACTGTACCCAGTAAAAACACATCTGGTTTAAAAATAAAAAGGCGGGATAGCGTGTGTACGCCCGGGACAGGCAGGACTTGGCCTGCTGCCTCATTTCTGAACAGGCAGGCAGCCAGAGAGGTTCTGCAGCATTGAAAAATGCAATGGCTGAGTGAATGACTGTTTCCAGCCAGGTATTTATACACCATTTGATCCCTGAGGGTGGCTGGTGGCAGACCTGAGGGCAAAGCTATTCTCTGTTGCACCTTGGAAGTGCACAAAATCCAACTTCAAAAACACTTTAATAGGATAAAAGCAAACACACGACTTTTCAGACAATGACCCAACTGTTGGACTGGATTTATTTATCATGGCTCTTATTTTAGGATTTAAGAGCACTTACAAAGTGCTCTGCTCTAATGAAAGTCTATTAAAGGTTCTACTGAGGTCAGAGGTCACAGAATAGTGCACAAGTGGAGGTGACATGCAGTGAACACACAGAATTTCAACATGGTGCAGAAGTGAACCCATGTCCTCTGGTTTTTTAACCACCAGAGGACTTGGACTGATTCACTCAGAATGATCTCCTTTGGGATCAACAGTAGAATAAGCTTCACATCATGGATCACCAAAACTTCGAGTCAGAGGTTGTAGCACTTTGTATACAGTAAGAACTAAGAGCCCAAACAAGGGCAAGGGGAGTGTGTGATGTGTTTTTTTCATGCCTCTTTGCCATCTATCTGCTGCATGTATATACTATAGCACTATGTTAGTTTGTGTAAAGGCCTTTTCACAATAACTGAACTTGGTAAGTAGGGTGATGATGTGTTTTGTGAGTCAAAGCCAGGAGAGATGCTGGGATGTGAAACACTGGCTGGAATGAAGTCATTTGGCTGAACGCCTGTTTCCATCTGAAGCCAGAGGAAACCGTTAGCCCGGCGCTGCCTTTTTCCCACACCGTCATATCTCTCTCACTTTCCCTCTTCCTCTCTCTCCCTCACACACACACACACACACACACACACACACACACACACACACACCGGTGCACACGCGCACACACAGACAGACACTCTCTCATCCTTGCTATTTCACCCCTTAGGTGAAAAGAGAGGCTGACATCAGGAACAAGTTTAGAAAGTGACAATAGACTAGAGAGAGGTGTTACATATACCAGAGCGATCCACTTCATAAATATTTTCCTCTCAGTACCTCCCTCTCTGCTCTGCCCTGCCTGTCGATGTCACATTCAGCAGACAGTTGGACATGTCAAACATCTACTGTGGAGTCATTCAAAGTTTAGTTTATGCATTATAATAAACAGTCTCGCTTTCAGTCTCTGTTTATTACTTAAGATTAAAGTGAAGAGTCAACAAGCAATAGGAAATATTTCCATTTTGAGTCATTAGTTTTGTTTAACGTCTCTGGTTCGGTTGACAGCTCTTATAGGGAATATTAAATTTAGTCTAGATCTTCCGAGATGTGTTTTCTTGATACTTCTTATCTTTGAGTATGAAACTGTCAAAGTCAAAATCTGGCTTGGCTTGGGTTCACTGGCATTATTCAATAAATGAAACTTTTTGATTAAATATTAAATGCCAACAATGAAGGAAGAAAACAAGAAAAATGCCCAGAAAAAACAATGCTGTAAAGGGCTTTATACAACATTTGGGAGCTATAAAAGATCCCATTTAGAAAGATTCCACTGAACCCCCAGTTGAAAAGGTTCAACACTCAACATTTATTATACAGTCTTTGAGAGAGAGAAAGGGGCTAAGTCACTGCAAGAACATCGGCGGACTTCTATTCTGTTCTGTCTATTCTGCTGTGAGCTTCCTAGTTTGTTAGATGAGTACTCACTTTCCTGACCAAACAACCCCAGAAAGACCTTAAACTGTCTGAGCCTCATTAAGTTTCATACACAGCTGCTCCACAGAGATGGACAGAGCGCAGGCATCCGTCTTGGTGTCGCTTACAGCATACCCATGCAGCGTACATCCAAAGAAACCACACTCCACCCCAAAATAATCAGCACTCTGCGTCTGGAGGGCCACTATCAACAACCATGCAATCATCTCCCAGGGTGCAACACAGCAAAAACCCCTCACAACATGCCTGGCAGACGACTACAGGTTCGCCGTAACACACTGGAGCACTTTGTGACAGTTATGATTATGTTTTACTGGAGAAAAAACTTTTTTCCTGGGTGTTTTTTCGTTTTTTTTCTGAATAAGTCTGATCCGGCCCTCCAAAACAACCAGAGGAGCTTAAGCTGCTGAATTGCTTCTCTTTAAAGGATTTTCATGTAATAATCTTATTAATTCTCTTCGACATCCTTTTTTACTGTTAACTTTTATGATTTCAGTCCCACTCTTGAATTTCTTACCTTTCTTTTATTGCTTTCTGCTATTACTTTTTTATTTGTTTGAAGCACTGAACAAGTGTCTTTAAAGCCTCTATTCAAATAAGTGTATTTGCCGTGGCAGTGGCAGCGTTATAATGCCAAACAACTTTGTTTAAAAGTACGGATAGGTAACCTACCTTTATCAAAACCACGTCTACAGCCCTCTCTCCTTTGGCACAGAGACTGTACCTCCGCTTGTGGCGTTCATACATTTTCCTTTAAATATCCAGAGCAGATTTACTGAAGAGAAGGTTAAAATCCAGGAGAAACACTGTTGAGGAGAGCTCAAACTGCCTGCTAAGCTTCACATCTGGCCACAGAAGCAGCCTCCTACCAGACTCCAGTCCTGCTCCCTCCCTCCTTCTCTTCTTCCCTCCCTCCCTCTCTTTTTCTTTCCTCTGTCGCCTCTCAACTTCTCTCCTGACTCTGCCTGACTCACTGCCTCTCTCTCTGTCTGCTCTCTCTATCTCTCTCTCTTTAAGAAGCTACAGTATGAATGCTGCTCTCTCATCCTGTGAAACAGCCCTCTAAAGTACCAGTTACAGTATGACAGATGACACAAGGCCATTATTACTTCAGTTAATGCTGTTCAATCCTCAGAATTTATGTTGAGGAGATTCAACACCCCCTGCTGGACAAGGCCGCCACTGGTTGTGATTGCACTTTCCTCAGATGATGCCCCTCTAAGTAGACATGACCAGTGGGTATGTTGATAAATGTTGGAAGTGATGCAAACAAATAGTTTTTCCTGCCTATCCCTTCCCTGGGGTCATGGTTTCGTATATATTATGACACCTAATATATTACTGTATGTGCCAGTCCACATGATATGTTCGATATGTTAGTACATAATGGTGTTTCACTGTTACATCATTATGCTGTATACTGTATAAGAAATAAAATGCAGAGAATGTAAAGTAATTTATCAAAATGTTGACATAAAATCATAATAACATTTTGATAAGATTCTGCTGTAGGGAAACAGAATCACCCCGTCTTCTTTATTTCTTACTGTGAAAGTTACTGATGAATCTATTGTCTGCTAAGACACAAAAATCTTTCACTACTCATACAGGCAGTGCAGCACAGGGCCCTGCGACACCCCAAAATAGATACTAACAGTGGTTGGATAGAGGGCTCTGTGCATATGTGTGCAGACGCGAACCCTTAGTGCCGCGATGGTGAAATTTATGCAGACCCTCACTGTGAGGCAGATGTGAAAAGTATAATTTGGGTTTAAGTAAGAAATGAAATCAAGGAGCATTATGTTGTCACTGTGAAGAGTTCCTGTCCTGCTCCAGGGTGAAAACATGCTTCTTTAAGACCAGGAAATAATGTATGTCTTGCTCTCTCCACAACTCTGCAGGACAGCAGTGGGTCAGGAGCTTATGAAATCATCTGTGAATATTCTTCCCCTTGGAGGCTGTCATCCATCATATCTCTTGTATGATAAATCACACTTAACAAACACAACAAACAAGATAAATTACAAAAGCCAACAATAGTTGTGTTGCAAAGGCTTTCTAAATCAAATTGGTTTGAGGGAGAAACTTGACACGATATGTAGATCCATGTAAACACAAGGTGGTCCCTGCGGTTTGTGGGTTGTCCCTGGCACGAGAGTCTGCCTTGCCCTTGGGTCCCTGGTTATAGCTGGCCAATATCGCAAAGGCTTTAATCCCAATGGACAAAAACAAATCAAACTTTCTTCTAATCAAAACTCTGACCTTCACATAGTACCAGGTGTTTCATAGTTCAGGGAAAACACTGCGATCAATTTGTTGAACCAGACAAACCACAGTGTTTGTGGTTTGACAGGATGGAAAACTGACAATCTCTCTATCGCTCTGCTGTAGCTCACAGTGTACATCCAGAAGATTACACTGAGCCCAATGACTGAACAACCTCCCATCTTGTATTGCTCCACCTCTCCACATAATGAGGATGTGTATTCATGAGTATTCAAACGGTATTTATATTGACTGGGCAGAGCTGAAGAACTGATCAGTGCAAAGAAAGGAAGGCCAGTTATACACAGGAGAAATGCAATGGCCATTTATCTAAATAGCAAAATGGCAGCTGAAATGAAACTAACATCCCCAAAGCTGCTGCTTCCTCCATCCTCCTTATCCAACCAGACTGTGAACACAACCACTCCCCCTAGTAAATAAAAACAACATCAGTGGCCAAATGTGTTTACTTAACAGACCTCAACAACACCACATTTAACTTCACTATTGCCCTCTGTTACAGTGTTGGATCTCTGCTGCGACTTCCCTGCAGATGTCTATATGAACTCTATTTGCAAAACAAATCACAGAATAATCTAAATTTATCTCATGCTCATGTCTTGAGTGTCTAACTCTCTCTGGCACTTTGACAGGACTCACAGCTGCAGATGAAAACCATGTTATTCCGCTCTGATGTGTGATTTAGAGAACTTTGAAGAGCCGTGATGCTGTGTAGACTCCTTAACTACAAGTTCCTCCACCACTCTGAGATATGAAACGCAGATGTTAGCCCGCTGAATCTTCCAGGACTAAATTATCTTCTGTCTAAATGACTCACATATTGTCAAAACATCGACACACTCTTTGGGATTTTAATTACTTCATTAACCTTGCATCTCATTTGAGGTACGCAGTCGTTATTGCTGTCATTTAGATTCTGTAATCCAGTCACTTCCATTCACTTTTATCTTATAATCCACTACATTCACTGTTTTCTTGGTTTTATTTTACAAACAGCTTCAAATATTGTGATGGTTAAACAGCGATTGAACTGCTCTAATATAAATATGCATTCCAATTATTAGGATTATTATGAATATTATCACAATTCACAACACTGCAAAAAGTGGAATCAGGCCACTCTTCACCTCCCATCATGCTACAGTTTGTCCAAATCACTTCAGAGATCGTCAGAAGAATTGCAGAAAATTTCAACAGCATCAAAATGCAGGTCATTAAATTCAGGTAAGTTACAGTTACATGCCTCTGGTGCCACATCGCCCTCTGCTGGTGACCCTACTACCCTGCATGGTGCGTGTGTGTGCATGTGTGTGTACGTCCTTCCTGCAGTCAAACATCTGGCATTCAGAACAAGCCACTGACCCAGACCACAACCCAGGAATAAGCCGAGCCACTCCAGTCTATGGCTGCCGAGGAATCTGTCAGTCAGCAACATTTCAGAGTAAAGTCTACTGAAGATCACGTCCATGTGCTCAGTGGCAGGGAGAGAAAATTAACTGCACAACACCGTCCCATAGGATGAGGCAGAGATCCTTTTGGATTTTATAGTAAAGCAAACGCAGAGGTCATGGTTAAGGACACTCTGCATGCTAGTAGGTAATATATTCCTTGTTGAATGACTGCGCTCCTCAGAAGTACAAAAAAGAGCTGACTAAGCTCAAGTCTCAAATTGAGAGCTTTTACTCCGAGGGAAAAATGTTCCAGACAGCTTTCTTCCTGAACGTCCTGCAAATCTCGAGTTGGCAGATGAAGCCTCTCGTAAGCAAATCCTGCCTTCCCTTCTCCCCCCAAATTTTTGATATACTCTTCTTTTTCTACTGTGGATATCCCTGCCAAACCAAAAAAAAAAAAAAATCTCACCAAAACATTTAGTAGCGATTCTGAGAAAACCAAACAGAGCACAAAGATTCCACTTTATATTGACAGGACATGAATTGCATGTTTCTTCTCAGGCATATTTCTCTGCTGCGTATGTACAGAACAGTGCAGGAGAAACTATGGTGCCAACCAGTATAGTAGGCACAACGGAGACAGTGAAAATCACTCACCCACTCTGTATTTAGATGTTACAAGTCATGAATGAGTGGTATCCAGACGCTACGGATGCTAAAATATGTTGTTGAAAACACACAGCACATCCTTGGACCACACTGACAAATAATGGTGACTCTGAACATGCTTTACATCACTCTGCGTATGTATGTCTGATAAATCATTGTATGCAAATTATCATTCCAATCCATGGTATAGTCTTCTATATACATTTTCATAACCTGCTTATCTGGATTTCACCACTATTTATTATTACTGTTTGTATCATGTGTCGATTCATGGTGGAGTGGGTCATTCATGGCATCTGAAATGCAATAAATACAGCGCTGCCTTAAGGTCAAACCCAAAATGTGAAATCTTTTTCTTACCTGTTTTTCTTTTCTGTCTGCCAGAGGTCAGTCCAATGTACATTCTGTTATGTCTTTTCAAATAAATGTATCACCTTGACAGCCTTGTTAACATCAGAGCACACGTGACGCTTTGTACTTCCTCACATGAAATAATATTTTTCACTACACTTGTCAGGTGGAAGCGATTACATTAACGAAGGCTCCTGACAGCAGGTCAACGCAGCAATTAGTGACATTATTAGTCACACCTGTGTTTGACAACTCCATGTGAAAAGTGTTTCGCTTCACGTTGTATTTCAGCCCTGGTCGCGTGGCAACAGCCGGAAACTGGTCACCTCCTTGTTCACATCTTCATATCAAAGGTTACCTAGGGTGTTTTCAAGACCTTGGCAAACAATGATTCATTTTATGCTAGGGTTAATCAAACCTCGTGGAACAACAAAGCAGAGCGTGAGCGCTCACAACCACAGTAGGAACTTTGAGCTCACCGTGGAGAAGTCGGTTTCCTCCGCTGTATCTTTTTCTTCCTCCCCTGCAGCAATTACAGTGTCTTCAGACTTAATGACATCCACCTCTGGAGAAATACACACAACACAATGCAATCAGTCCAAAGGCAAATCCTCCAAATACAGGAATCAATAACAAGTGTTTTGATGTGAAAGGAACTGAGACTTGCCTATCCTCACTGCAGATCCACTGATGAGTTAAGACTCTGTACAATAATGATGCAGCAAGTTGTGTCTAGAGTTATATTATGCACTATTAAAACTTTCCTAAAAGGAAAATTTGCCATGGGGAAAATAACTATTAAAATGTAAATTAATTTATCATTCTCTGATTAGAAAAACAGAATGCAAATGGTCCAGTGATGGTATTATACAATTATCTGGATGGGTTAAAGGTCAGTTTTTGTATAATTCAATGAAATTAAGAATGACAAATGACTTTTGACTTTTTGTTTTTAAGTGCCCTCTAGAATCAAAATGAATATTCATTTCTTTATACCCAAAATATAATACAGCAAAAAAGTCCTCCTGATGTCACCTCAATGCTCAGCTACTGTCAGGCTGTACAGTAAATGCATCCCCTCGTTCATTATCACACCCCCACTCTCTGTGTGACGCACAGCACCAGCCTTGCCCTTGACCTCTCTTTATTGGACTTGGGTCCAGTACAATTATTACTGACGAGTGAAAATTGCAGACAGAGTGCTGGAGAAGAGACAGACTCTGCAGCTCTCACTTCCTGCTCCATACTCACATCAGCTGGCTCCAGTCTGTTTGTTCTGGAGGACCCAGCCTTCTGGCTGTGCGTCTAAGACTCGGTCACATGCACTGGTAATGTGACTGTGCCTGCTGACGTATACTGTAGCCAAAGAGTGTGAGTGTGCATGAGACAGAGCCCAACACAGAACATATGAATATAAAGGAAAGTGTTGTCAAACTATACATGGCCTGAGGTACCAAAGATATAACTCAGCACAGTAATTCCTGTTATGTAATATGTCACCATGTGTCCCAGTGTCCCAGCATGATATCTGGTTAAATTAATGATTCTGTGACATTTTACGGAGAGTTTTATTTTTTTTTTTTTCTTTTTTAATAACCTCTTTTCTGACATTACAAAAACAAATCCTAAAGAATGCCTGAAAGCTAAATCCTCATTAGAAAGATAATTGGCACAAAAAAGTAGAAAGACGAAACAAAATGTGTCCTTATAACAGCGATATATCACAACAGGTTGTCACACAAAAGCCCACAATACCTGTGAGCACAATTATAATGGCCTACATTGCATTTAGCTTTGTGGAGCTGTTGCCATTAATCACTAGACAGCTACTGAATCTGATTTAGCACATTTGTTTAGAAATAAGACTATGACAAACTTACATCTCTGTGATGTATGTGAGTGCATGGCAGAAGAATAAACCTGCAGTTGTATTGAAATAAATCAGCTTTTCCCCACCTTGAGTTGAAATGTTGTGGTTTTCTGAGCCTCCATCCACTGAGTCAAGACTCTTTGGCTTTTCAGTCATCTCATTCACAACAGCAGGTTCACTGGATGCCTCACTGTTTGGAAAAGACGACTCTACTTCTCCACTGTCTGAAAGCAGATTGATGCTTTGTGATGGAGACACATCGATCTGATTCTCCGAGTGTCTTGAGCCTTCATCAGGTGACCTTTCATGTGCTGTCATCTCTAAATTATCCTGTTTCTCTTGCTGTAGCACAAATAGCACTTGTCCACTCTCTTCTCCTGACACCATCACAGATTTATCACTGGCCTGTAATGACTGACATTCATCTCCAGCTGTACCAGTCACTTCAGACTCTTCTGCAACAGAGTGACCAGGTACAGTTAACACTGCACTGGTGACCTCTGATGCTAAATGCTCAGTCTCTGCATTCAGGTCAGAGCCGCTGGCCTCTCCGTTTTTACTTTCATCCATATTCACAGTAGGAGAGTCCTCATTCTCTGACAACACTGAACCTAACAACAGACCCTCTTTGGAGAGTTCTGGGACAAGTTTGTCTCCTGCCCCCTCGGGATTCAAAGCCTCCATTGTTTCAGGGTTGTGTGGCAGTTGTGATTCAGGCTCAGTGCCAGTCTGGTTGCAGTCCGTCACTGTCTCTGCACTGACAGTGCCTGGCTCCAAGGGGAGCCCTGCATCCATTGTGGTTGAGTGTACAACACTTTCACCATCATTCGATTCCTCCATCACAGTTCCTGCTGAAGACATCTCTGCTATCTCCATGCTCCTTCGGTTTAAGTCCGACTCTGGCTCCTCAATGGTGGCACTGTCCTGAGTGGGATGGAATATTTCTGTCATGGAGCTTCCCAGTGATTGGAAACTGCCATCGTCATCACTGGAGAGGCCGCGAGCCACGCAAAAATCTAGATCAGCATGTCTATTACCAGAGCTGGACACAATTTCAGGTGATTGCTCACAGTCGACTTGATCAGTCTGTGTCTCTTCCACGGAGCTGTCAGCAGTCTGACAGTCCTCTGTACTACCAGTTTCATCCATAACAAAATGAATGCTTTCTATACAGCATTCAGGGGGTTCAGCCGTATCTTCACCACCAAGTTCTTTATCGTTTGCTGCTCCAGTACAACTCCCAGAATGACAACAAGTTTCTGGAGCCTGGCCCTGCTGCTGCTCTGTGCTGTAACCCCTACCAGCTGTTTCCTGGTTTTGTTCCAGGCTGTTTACATCTGGTGGAGGTTCCCCCTTGTGGGGGCCTTCTATCAAGAAACGTGAAAAGGCAGGTTCAGGCTCCTCGATTACATCATCGTAGTCTATCAGCGCTGGGCTGGGGAGGTCCGATGAGGTTGATACATGGTCTGTTAACCCTTCATTCTCTGCCTTATCCTCGTCTAAAGAAGGTCCGTCCGAGAGATCCTCACTGAGTTTCAGCTCCTCTGTCCCAATAGTCTGTTCCTGAGAACAGTCCTTCATTTCAGAATCACAGTTGTCTGACACCTCTGAGCCGCTTAAAGACGGAGATTGGCCCATGACTAAGGCTGTTGTGTCTCCACTGGTCGTTATTAGATCTGTTGACTCTGTGCTGGCCTCCTCGTCCCTCCTCCTGGCTGTGCTGTCCTCTTCTTCCTGCTCACATCTGTCCTCTCCCTCTGTGGCCTCCTGTCCTTCCCGGATCACAGCCTCTCCTCTATCAGTTTCCTCTGCCTGTTTACCACAGCCTGCTGCTGGTGGTGTTCCCACAGTGAGCTTTGCCCCTTCTGGCTCACTCTGTGCTCCTTCACTCCTGTCACACAAACTCAAACTCTGGGTGGAAACAACAGGCTGCTCCCTTCCCTCCTCCTCTGTTTGGCAGTAATCTCTCTCAGTGTTTGAACTGAGACACACCCGCTCCTCTGGGGAGCCGTGGCCGTGCTCCTGGGGGCGTACTTCTGATGTTGGAGTACTCATAGACAAACTACAGTCTTTCTCTGCATTCCCAGGTTCACCATGTCCACAGCCAGCAATGCTGCTTTCCACTGTGCAGTTTTCTACCCTGCTGCCTTCGGTTGTTGTATCTGAGCACTGTGACGCAGTAGCAGGCTGCTCCATGCAGGTTATCTCTGTTATGACACCATCACAACATTCAGCCGCTGTGTGCAGACACTCAACCTGCAGCTCCAGTTCAGAAACTCCCTGCGGAATATAGAAGAGGAGGAGGAGAGACATTAGTTTTTTTTCCCCTCGGAGAAAGCAAGAGAGCTGCTATCTACTTCTTATCAATCGCCGAGTCAGTGGTTACACAAGGTGTTCCACCAGTTATACAAACTTTGAAGGTTAAAAAAATGAAGGCAGTCAAAAGACAAACAATGTCCAACAATGTTCAGTGGTAGTTCAGGCCGTGCTTACAGCCAACCCGGGTAGAGATATTGTGCTAAAGGGGCAGGGTGGAGTGACTCACCTTGGCATGGAGATGGCATATCAAGTGCAGCAGCTGCTCCACACTCCTCTGAAGGGTCGGAGGCTCACGCCCAGGGTGGATTCTCAGTGTCAGGGTGTGCGTGTTAAGCATGGGGAGGTGGCAAATTACTCGGGCATCTGCGGAGACCAGGTGGACGCTCTCAGTGCCTTCATCCGTCTCTGTGTCCATGTTGGCCCTGTCGAGAAATAAACACTTAGATCATTCTGAGCCTATAGCATGATTGGCTAATAGAACACAGAACTCCTTTTCAGGGAAGGTTTTAACTGTGATGTCAGCCGCATACTCTATACTCACACTTTCTCCTCCATAACCCCACGTGCTTGCCTTTTTTTCCCTCACAGAATGGGAAGGCAAGCAGTCCAATACTGTGGTTGTCTATTCAAGCCTTTTAGCAGGTAATAAAACAACCTACAGAGATACTGGCAGGTAATTATGCAGCTAGTAAATGTTAAAAAGTTCCAGGCGTTGTCAGCAGTCAGAAAGAAGCAAAAGGAGAAAAAAGTGACTTCCCTGTGGTAAAATGCACCCGGTGATAGCACACATAAAGACCACTCCTTGTTGATAAGCTTTCCAAGAGAAGTTCACTCCCCCTGCTGCCCCTGCGGTGTATAGACGTAAAAGTATGTGCAGTGTTTTTCTTCATAAAGATAGTGCTAAAGAGGAGACACCTAAAATGTTTGCGTAATCCTGGGTGGATTGCTTTAGCTGAGAGGCCCAGCAGCTGAGGTCACCAGCCAGGCTGAGAGTGACTTCACTATTTTCGAGAGGGAAATGCAATTACCAACACATAAAGAGAGAGAGCTGTAAGTTGTAAAGCAACTCCAGTGCACACTTGGCAATAAGCAAGCTCACTAAGTTGTCTAGTTGTCTTTCAGGTTGTGGCATCTTCATTTAGTAAGTGAAAACTATTCTTCAGCAGATAAGTGGAGCACTTATAAGACATAAAAGGTGTCAGTTTCCACTTTAAACCGTGTCTCAGTTCATTTACCAAAAAAGCTGGGTTTTTTTACATGTAGTTTAATATTTCACTCTAAAAGGATGAGAAGCATTTGACCTCAGCAGTCACTCAGAAAGAGGGTGTTACTGAGGATTATACCTGACAACTGCAAACAAAACACGCACATCTATTTGCCATTACACTCGACACTAGACAATACTGCACTATGTTTGGCTTATAGTAACAGATAGTAAGATGCTGTGGGGAGGTGCTTCGATAGGTCAGGAGGCGTTGTAACCCAAAGCTTTTGTGCTGTGGAATAGTTTCCCATCCTTCTGGATTCCTTGGAACAATCCTGGCAGCCCACACCGTTTCAATTTGCCCTCAACTGTCCCACTGCAGCCAAGAGTGCTAAGCTATCATCTGTAGTGTGGCTTTGTAGTGGTGTTCTTTAGATACCTCCATTGTTCCATCAAGACAACAGACAAACAATGTTGCCTGAAAGGGCTCCAGAGGAACCACGCTATCGAGCCTCTGATATATTGACATGAGGCTGTTTGTAGGGTGGAAAGGGCAATGTTCTCTGAAACTGTGAGAGCATCACTGTCAAACACAGTCGAAAACAGTTTAGAGGTCTTTACACCTGAAACAAACTACAGTTGATGTGATAAATCCTAACAACAAAAATGGGAGCAGCATGTATCCAAATAACAAAGATTAAACATTTCAGTTCACTTTTTTGCATGTTACATAAATAATTACATACATGCTGTTCATACTTATTGATGCAACATGAAACGGAAAAGCAATGCAAAGTTTCTTGCAGTCCTTACTTTGTGAGGAGCTCATGGAGACGCTCATGTCCCCGTAAAGCAGCAATGGCAGCTGGGGTGTGGCCTTCTCTGTTGGCCAGTTGCAGGGCCTCTCTCGCTCCAGACTGCCGCAACAAGAAGTGTGTAACCCGAAGCAGACCCCGCCGAGCCGAGAAATGCAGCAGAGTCTCCTGTGGATTCAGGTCTGAGGAAAAGACAGAGGATGACAGGTACTGTAATGCAGGAAGAAAAAAAATATATGAAATCAAGAACATAAGAGCAACAGAGAAGCACAGAGAGACAGAAGAGTGTAGCGGTCCAGGCGGCCAGTTGAGGCTGACATACCACCACTTGCAGCAGCTTGGCAACACCGCAATGTTAAATTAAACACACACAGGATCCACAGTGACCCGCTATAGAGGAGACCTTTACACACTGATAAAACAACAGCTTGCCTCTGTCTGTCTTTAACAATGGACCAATGCTGTCATTTCTGGGTAAGAGCCCACATGTCAACTGACAGCAGTTTTAAACTGGACATGTTTGTGTTTTCACGGTTCAGGACAGTGTGGAGAAACCTCTGAAACAGCATCTAATACCTGATAATAAAACAAACAAATCACAGAAACAACAACATTGATGTATCTGATGAAATCAAACTAAACCATTTTATTTTCCAAGAGGTAACCCACACTCACTAGACCGAACTCTCAGTTTTAATTAAAGCCCATTAATGGCCCCATTTATCAGTCGGACTTCTAATAACACCATCAAACACCGAATTCCTTCCCTCATACATCCACAAAGACAGTAATGGAGATTCATGGACCCACACACACACACACAAACACACAATCTCTTTCTGCCAAAGCGACAGGTTGCCAGCAAAGCTCTCATTCGTATTAAAGCCAGCCTGAATGGGCGCTGGTTATTTCAGAAACACTCTCATTCTCCACTGAATCCGTGTTCTTTTCTGTTAATACTAGCATCTTTTACAACCTGACCACTTACAAATATATTGTCAATTTAAAAGGGTGTCCTGAGATAAAGGGTACTAAAGCAAGTGGAGTGAGCCAGGCTCAGTCGATGGTGATTTCACAATGAAAAGTGGAACATACTGATCATTAGAGAGCAATAAACACCTTAATAAGCTAAATCTCTAGCCTGCTCAGCAGCCCAGATGTGATGAAATGCAGAGTCAGTACACTGCACATAAAATGCTCACATGTATCAAAGCAGTTGGTCTGTGCTTATTTTCACACAGCAGAAATTACAGTACTGAGAAGGAGAAAGGAATTACAACACGGCTGCTGTGCCTCTTCACAGTTATTTACTAAAAACATTTTGTGTTACTCTTTAATTTTCATTTGTCACTGCCTGTTAGCAGAGTGGGTTTTCTGCAGTGTACATTCATAACAGAAAAAGACATGTATTTGAGAAAACAGGGAAAATTCTGGGTTTTCGACTAAGATAGGAACTTTTATGTGCTCTATTCAAGGACTTTTTAATTGTTCTTTGTGCAGATCTCACCAGTAACATGAGATCACTTATAAGGTAGTATAAACAACAACAAAACACTTTTTAGTTTGTGTGTTCTGCACCAAAATAGTCATTAGGCAACATTTACAATGCTGGTTGTGTTTGCTGATGAGAGGTTTCACTTCATTTACTGCGGGACCAGTCTGTACCAGACTGCCCTGATGAACCTCCAGCTAATTGGTCAAATTTAATGCTCCACTTAGCCAAGCTATGCTGGACTGGAATGTGAGGTGCCAAACAGCAGCAGGAAATGCTTCACTGCTGGGTTTGATGGCAGTTCCTTAAATCTGACTGGCATAACACCCATGACATTTTCCTACAATGGCATCTGAGAGGCTAATCTGGAAAATACATGTAATTACAGTGACTTGTTGCAGTACATCAACTACTAACATAAAGTGGATTAACACTGTTGCATGAATATAGCTGCTGGTGTCTGTTTCCTGAGTTAGCGAGCTTCTATAATGTTGGATATCTTTCCATTCAAAATGAATTTCTGGTTTATTTATGACAGAAATGATCATTAAAATGCCAATGCCACCACATGACACTGCTAAAATGGTTAAAAACAAAGGTTTCAGCATAGAGGTTCAGCATAGATGTGGACAATTCAGGTGGAAGTGATATCAGTTTTATTTAGTATTGCTGGGATAATGTCAATAAGAGACCAACAGGTCATTTCTCTCCCTGCTGTTGTGTGAAATGACTGTGTGTGAAAAACAAACCAGAGGCCAGATCTCTGCATCAAGATAACAAGTAACCTGTTAAAATGTGTGCTGGGATGAAAATCAACATGTTCCACAGCTGCAACCCTCAAGCCACACATCCACTGTGTCCCTGGTGTTGATGTATTATTGGTTCCGCTCTATTAAACCATAAGTCACCATAATAGCTTCACCACAGCTAGCTGTTGTTCAACTCTAATTAGTAGGTCATTTATGTTATCAGTCAATTAATCTCTTATCTTTTCTTTGATGATTAAATATGCATAATTACAATAACTATTGGCTGGACTGCCTTGAAATCACACATACTTCCTTGAGGATAAATAATAATCTTATCACCTAACGTTTCATCTGACATCATCAAAATTTTACTCAGTTTTTAACCAATACTCTACATGAAATACCTGAAAAGATGAATGGGATTCAGATGCAGCTGTTAGTTGTAATTATTTGCATTAGCATATTAGTAGGCTAAAATAACAGTAAGTTAAGCTAAGTTAAAAATAGCATAAATTATACCTGCCTTATATTACCATGTAACTGAAGCTCAAGTCCAGTACTTTTAGATACTTTTTTTTATAATATAATAAACTAATAGATTAATTAGATTTGATTAATCAATAGATTATCAAAAGTTTCAACATTTTAAATGCATAATGGACATGCCCATCAACCCCTAAAATGGTATTCACTGACAAATCAAAAGCTGCAGCTAATCTGTGAATGAATGTTATTAGTTTTGTTAGTTAGTGGGTGTCATATTTCCAATAACATGGACAGTTCCTCAAAGAGAAGTGAATTTCTCAGAGGACAATAAATGGCTGGCTATGGTGAGATCAGTGACTGCTGCGTGCCCACAGCGTAAAGGATGACTGAGATAAACCACCGTCACCTCCACCTGTAGTCTGCTGCTATCCATCATCTGACAGATCTGATAAATGGAGAGCAGAATTGCACTCCTCTTCCTCCCCACAGTTCACTGCAGTTGAGCGTCTTGTATTGAAGCGCTGACATATTGTGGAGCACAGCCTATTAGAGCACACATCACTCACCGCAGCTGGAAGCCGCCTTCCACATCAACAACATGACAACAGACTTCAGCCCAAAGGAGCATCTGTGTGTGCATGTGTGTGTGTGTCCATCTCTTAAAAGCCATAAAACATTTCACGACAGTAACATGGCAGATCTTATCTAATCAGGGGTTCATTACTGAAAATTTGTTTTGACGAGGCTTTCCAGGCTGAAAAATAATATTGAATAAACAAGTGTGTAGACTTTCAATCTTCAGTATACACTGACTCAATTTTCTTGGCTCATTTTTTCGCCAGTTAAAAAATCTAAAGTCCTGCTGGTTGTGTTGGTCTGGTCTAATAACCAAGTCTGAATTAAACCACAAGCTATTACCTTAACAGTAGCCACAGGCAGCAGGAAAGATCTAACTACTCCCAAAAGTCTTGTTTATGCTGCTTCACAGAGGGCAATTACCTTGCAGAGTTTATCACCCCCATCAGCTCATTTGGCTTCCTTTAGCAGATTAAAGTCTTCAGAATCAGTGCTATAATTTGAATAAAAATATGTTTGTTTGGATTGACATGGCCCCTTCTCACAACCCAAACTGCTGTCTGGATAGGCTGCAGCACCAGGCTCTGCTCATACTAATGCCAGAGCCAGATCAAAGCCCAACAGAGACATGTTCATGTCCATCTGTGAGTATAAACAACACTGACCACACTGACCATCTATTTGTAACTGCAGAGGGATATGGCCTCTGCTATTTCCACTAAGCATCATGGTCATCAACTAGTCATTCATTAAGTGAGAAAACCTTTATATTCTGGTTGTGTTATCACAAATGCTATGATTGGCTCATGTTTTTCCTTGTTTTGGTCATTGCTCCAACTAAAACCGGGTTTATATTTAGCACGAGGGGTTAATAGAGGTTCCACTGTAGAAACCTACATTCTAGCTTTTGATTGAACAATAAATCTGCAGCTGTGTTGATATGACCACAACAACACTGCGTGCATGCATCGTACGTGATCAGGCCATATTGTGCTTTAATTATATTCAACAGACTGTGTTGACAGTCCCTCATTTACTTTGTGATAGGAGACTATTCCTGTGCAATTGCCTTGTTTACATTTTTCATTCAGGGGGATACGGAGATTGCGATTGCAGCGAGCAGTTGTTTTGCAGTGGGAATCATTTTGCATGATGTGTTACTGAAAAGGAGCCGATAATCTCCGCCGGCAGTAGAAACTTGTGGGAGAAAACAATCATTGTGGTGTCCGTGTGGCATCTCCATCACAGTGGTCACAAACATACAGCCGCGCCTACAGCAGCTACTGTAGGCACTAAGCTTGTTAGATGAGGTTTTTATATTGTACAGCATATCAAACTATGCACCTACCATTATTATTATCATCATCAAGGATTTCATTTTTAGCCCCTTCTTTTAAGCCGTGACATGTGTCCAGGAGATCCAATACATCAATGTTACTGATAATGTAATCATCAAATAGCGTTAAAATGAAGATTATAGTTTACAGACTTGAATTTTATTCCCCTCTAAAGAGGACAGAGTGTTTTATTGTGTTGACTGACTAAAATTCCACCTTTCCAGTAACATTTACCAGTCAGTCATCAGATGATTTAAATAAAGTCAGTAAGTAATTCCAGCTGGATTTAGTCACCTTACTTCACACAGCACTGTGAAGGTCAAAGACAAAGCCTTGAAGCTAAATATCAATCACACAGACTACCTTTAAGTGTTGGAGGGTATGACAGCCAACAGACCATTATCCTAAACATCAGTGTTTCTACCGTCAGCGTGTTCACTTCCACTCTGTCACTGTGACTGTAACAGCATCAACGAGCATCATCTGTAAAGTTAGATGTTTAACAGGAGCCATGTCCATGGGCACACATGCAGACAGAACATGGACATGGGGACAGCAAACTGTAAGTCGTGTGCCAACATCCGCCTCCTGCAGAAATCACCAGCATTGTCTCATTGTTTGGACCTGTAATTGTGGCACGGCTTTGAAAACAGATTGTTGCAAGAGCTCAGTCTTCCTAATTTCATTGACAAATGTCAGCACTGTTAACGATATGTGGCACACTGACAAACACACAAACAGAGGCGCCCCGTGTGTCATTATGTGTGACACAACTATAATTTGTCAATATGTCTCTGCATCAGTGCAGACACATGTAGCGTGACTCTTGTACATTTTACTGTGTGAGGAAATGACATGTTCCAGTGAGCCAACTGCCCCTCAGTCTCACCGGTGCTGTTGATTAGTTTGTTTCCCAGTAGGCTCCATCCTGGAGGCAGTGCAAGGTGGTGGAGGGCCAGTGCCAGACTCTCATCCAGACGCTCACACTCCTGCAGAGGAATCTGACACTCATCCAGCAGCAGAGCCCCATCGAGGCCGTCGGCCCGGCCCGCTGTGCTCACCTGTGTGGAGGGTGATTACAAAGATGAGTCAAGTTTTACAGAGGAGGAGCTGAGGCTTAGTCTACTGGAAGCACTCGTTTTAAGACGCTCAGCATAAGAGCATTAACCAAACGCATAAAATGTGAGATGTAAATGTAGGAAGACACATCCACAGGCGTGTATCAGTACTAAGCTCAATTTGGACCTACGCTGTGTTGACGAAAACACAGATTTAAAAATTGGAAAACGTTCTATTACAAGATTTAGGTTTGAGCACTGAGGACCTCTTTTATCTTGTCCTCACTGACAAAACAAACTCTATATTAATAATATATAATGTCTATGAGATGAGAAACTGCGCTAAGAAGATTCCATTAATTGAATACTAAGGACTGTGAGACATCAGGCCTTGTCAGGGAAGAACAATGACACGGTAATCTTTTTTGTTTTATTATCACTCTGCCCACATTGCTCTATCACTCGTTACCATTGGTAACCACTTCTCTCCTGCTCTATGATTAGCCTCCATTTTGGGGGGTAATTTTACAGCTGAGAAATTAAAAAATGGAAATGACTCATCATCCTGTCACTCACCAGAAATTGGGCCATGTCAAAAGCCAAATCTTGGACGAAGCTGAATTGATGCTCAGCCAGCGGAGCCACACGACCTAGACAGGGCCTTAGGTCCTCGGGGGCATCGGGGTCCTCCGGGGCCTCAGGGACGCCTCGGCTTACAGAACACAAGGTGACCAGCACCACCTCGCAGCAGTCATGAGCTACAAGACAAAACAGAAGGAGGCAGGGAGAGAAAGAAATGAGGCAGATACAGAATAAAACAAGAAATATGTTAGTTACAGTCTTTATCATAAGTCTTTCTGTGTTCATGGCTAAGCCCAACACATGTTAGCACAAGCATAAAAACAATGATGGAAAAATCAATAAGCAACATAAGAACTGTGATATTAATGTGATGTTAATATGTTAAAATTCCTTCCTTCACCCAAACTTTCATTCTCCAAGAAACACATCTAAGGTCCTTTGCTGACACGCTATTAACATCTGTATCATGTGATACAACCATCAGTAGATACAAAGAACATGTGAGCACAAAGAGTATACTGCAGGTCCCTTTCTCTTAGCAGTACAGTCCTGAGCCATGCTGAACAACAAACTACTTGAACTCATTCATGCACCAGTTGTGTTATTTCAAAGTGCATCAACAAGATGAAGGAGGTCAAGGAGGCTGACAGCAATTAGAAGAAAAATAGATTCCAGATTGGTTCAGAAAGTACTGGAAGATTCATATTGCAACTGAGTGATCATTTCAAAACAGATGGAGGGTAATGATCCTCCATGCTTATTTGCATTAAGAGCACAGAAATAAGATCCAATCACAACTGGTCACTTGAGATACATTTCAATGCCAGGTATGAGTTGACGCACCTTGAGCTGACAACTTGTGATCACATCACCAGAGATTTAAGACTAAGGTTAGTGCCAGGTGTGAATGGAGCTGTCAGCTTATAGGTGTAGACAGATGTCTCTGATGTTGTGTTGTTTGAATAACTTCTGTGCTTTTGCCAGGTTTACACAGGAGAGGAGATGAAACGATCACACACAGCAACAATCCAAAACCCACATCCAAAACATATTTTTCACTTGATAGCACAAATTTTTAAAACGCGAACCAATCCTTAACAATAATCAGCTACAGACCTGCACTGCTGATTCAAATCCAGATCTTATTCGTCCAAATAAATCATAATATTATTTCACTCAGTTCTTCTCACTGATGCCCATTCAGCAGTCACAAATCAAACTTCACCTACAAACAAATTAATAACACTACATGTTATCAACTCAATGAAAGTTCAGGCAAATGAGTTTTCAGTTCTCACAAAAAAAGAGTGAACAAAAGAGGAGTGTGGCCAGTGTCACAACACAGCTCTGCTGGCTGCCATGTAATGCAGTGCTGACAGACTTGTTGCTCCTCATTTACAAAGTCTTCTCTATTAATCTGCCTCTTCATCAACCAGGTGGAATGCTGTTGGATGCACGACTCATTGTCACCCTACTCTCTCAAAAGAAATCAACTAATCCTGCACTTCTAATGCATCCTGTGCACCTGATTCCTACTACATTAAACCCATTTCTCTACCACACCATCTGATCATTGACCATGTGTCAGACAGTCAGCTCATTAACATAAAGGCTCAGCTCAAAGGCACCTCAGTCAAAGCTGAAGTACTAACTCAGTGTGTCTCTGCAGTGATTTGTCAGGCCACCTGAGAACTCTATCCTGCGACCTTGGGGTCAGTCACGGGACCGTTCCTATGGAGCTCTGTTTGTCCTGATGGAGGAAGCAGTGAAGCAGAACTAATCTGTTAGTGGAGTAACACCTCTTCACCACCCCCCATGCAGACGGCTGTAATTAAGTCGAGCTCTTAACAAGATAACGGAGTTTATCATGTTC
The DNA here is from genome assembly GCA_021432705.1 of Caranx ignobilis. Classification (NCBI taxonomy): domain Eukaryota; kingdom Metazoa; phylum Chordata; class Actinopteri; order Carangiformes; family Carangidae; genus Caranx; species Caranx ignobilis. The sequence goes on from MU270012.1 coordinate 36,811,888, forward strand.
TGTCTTCTTTTTTCCTCGCAGAGAAGGCCGACACTTGAGGAAAACAATGAGTTTCACGATGTATTTTTAATTTGTCCCTTCACCTCATACGTTATGTCTTTCCAAACGCGTGGTAGACATCCATGTTTAAGTAAAAGTAACAAGTATTCTGTATTTATTACTTCCTATTTTTTGTGTAGAGTGACCTTTGACCCCTGATCTCCATGCTGCCTGTTGTGGCTCATTCACTTTGGAGAGAGTGTCTCTGACTCACAGAAATGGCTGAATACATTCAGTTTTGTGAGTAGAGTAAATGGGATGTGCTCCAAGTGGTGTGATAAATGAGCCAGGCTCTATAAAACCTAAAGTGAGCTGATTTCTCTCTCTCTCCAAAACACAACACTTGTTTTAAAAACAAGGACAGTGGTGGTGGACAATTAATCATTTATTACTTTGACTTTCTTCTAGGGCTATAATAACTCTTGACAGTCCCTGTTCTTTGAGTGATGCCAGGGCAGAATAACACCAGCCCCCTCTTAAGCACAATTATTGTTTTACAGTATGTGATGTTTTAGCATGCTTTTGGCACCTTTAATGTTAATGTTAATCTTGGCACACAGTTAAGCTATGGCACACAAAGTAGCTCTAGATGATTGCCCACTAATGGAGATTTTTCACTTCTTGGTAATTTTTATATATATACATACATATATAGATAGATCGATAGACAGATAGACAGATAGACAGATAGATAGATAGATAGATAGATAGATAGATAGATAGATAGATAGAGAACCTCAGCTTCAGGTTTTCATTTACCCAGAGTAAAGTAAGGAGATTGTCCTGCCATTTAAAACAGACAAACGGGGGGGGGGCAGAATTAGATTTAACTTGTATTAAATACTGTCGGTGGAGCTGCCTCCCCTCAGGTCCATTAGAAGTGACAAACACAGCACAAGGCATTGTGAGTGGTGTGGCTTACCAGGACACACTGCCTGCAAAGTGTCATGACTGGTCCTTAGGGTGCTGGTCAGGTGCCTTTGTGTGCTGCCAGCAAACAGCAGGAAGTAGTCCACGCCCTCTTCATCCCCAGCCAGCTCTTCATCAGTGAGCTGCACCCAGACAACACACCGGCCCTGCAGAGATAGGCCGTCAGCCAGAGGAAATAAGAAAGACAGAAAAAAAGAAAACAAGATGCTTGAGAAATATCAAAGTGAATTTGCATACATCATTACTTCATCATATTAAAACAGGGGGGATGATCAGCTGTCATACATCTGAGCTGTGCTATTTGTTGAACCTCTGCAGCTACAAAAGAGTAACTAGGGTAATTTTGAAGAAAACTGTGTCTGGTTCTGCAAAACAAGCACAACTGTTTGATCTCAAGTCTTAATGAAGAGGAACAAAGATCCTGTTCACAACTGCTAAAATGCAACTTGGCTGATCCATTAAGATGCAAACACCTCTAAATGACTGCAAATGAAATGAGAATGCATTTAGGTGTAATTTATCAAATCTACATCAGGAGCCAGTCAGAGAAGCATCACAAAGGAGTGAATGAAAAGAATGGTCAAGGTTATGGATAGATCCCTGACACAAGGACAGATGAGTCACACAAGATAGTGTGTGTATACACTGAGAAATCATGAACATCTGTGGCTGTGTCTTTGTCTCTCTCAGCACAAGTGTGTCAGTTTATCTGTTTAGCCACAGATTAAATCAAACATGATCAGAAAAGTAAAATCCTATCAGAGTTGTTCATTTAAGATGCATTTAAATCCAAGTCTGTTGACAGATGTGAACTCCAATCCAACTGGATCTGGTTATAAACTAGATATCTGGATACCCAGGTCTTAACCAGACTGGCAGAACTTTTTTGTGGCGACTCCCGGCCTGCAAACAACCACACTTGTTTACCCGCAATTACATCACGCATTAAGTGATTTAATCACAGCATTAACAGACACACATGGAGGCACTAAACAGTGGTGAAACATGGAGGTGCAGCTGGACTTTATGAAGATTCGGTGAGCAAGCACAGTCAGCGTCACACTGCTGAGCCGGGAGAGTATGATAAAACAGTTTTACGAAAAGGAGGAGGCAACATAATTAACAACAACACTTCTCTATTGGCGCTTTTTTTTTTTTTTTTTTTTAAGTACTGCAGCTTTTTAAGCCTCATGCTTCCATGGATCATTAATCAAGGCCGCTGCTCTTTTCCAAAGTCCTACTTCATATGGGTAGCGTCCTTCACCTGAGGTACACAGCACTAGTGGTTATCACTGAATTAATTTCCACAGCCACATGTGCTAGTCTGTAGTCAAGACCCAAAGATGTGACAGTGTATTAAAACATGCAACATTAGAGCGAGAGAGAGAGCAAGTACGCAACAAGTATCTAAACAGGGAGACTGGCCTAAGTCAGACATAAATAAATAAAAGTCTGATCTTGTCATACTTATTTCAGGGCTACATGTTCCACCCCCACTCCCACATTTAGGCACATGACTCATCTTTTCATGTGCACACTGACCATTTTTGCCTAAGACAACTTTAAGCTCCATAATTTGACACAATATTTTGCAGCAGACAGCCATCAAATTCACATTCAAGACCCCTTTTTACAGGATAAAACGAGTCTGTTGGGTGCATTAAGAAAAGATCAGCTGAAGCCTTTTCAACCAATTCAGAAAGCTAATGTCAGCTTTATTAAAACTCTGTGTAATCTATACCCACATTCAACTGACAGAACCAGTGGTGACTGGCTAGAAAAGGGAAGTGTAGATCTGTCTAACATCGTCTGATGCCACAAAATTTTCAATTTTGAGTGGTACGTTTTTCATTGAACTTGAATGTGTGTCATATGAGAACAGAAAACTGGTACTGCACTTAAAATGGGCTCAGGAAGTTTGACAACTAAGGTCTACCATACTTTTTCTTAGTTACTGTATAATTTTTCTTGCTAAACAATATTAAATGTCTCGTCAACGTGCTTATCATCCATTGTGCAAGCACAATTGCACACAGTTCATTGTGCAGTCTGCTTTTTTTGTGACAATTGGTCGTGTTGTGGCTGAGTGTCGTGGGGTATGATGTGGTGTCATCTGAGGACAGAGTGAGGAGGAGGAGAAGTGGCAAAAAAATAGGGATATTGTTCAAAATTAGCTGTTTTCCACTGTGGGACTGCAGCTTGTTGACACCGAGGAGGGATAATGGGACATTTCATCCCACTTAATCTGACCAGTGTTGCAATCTTTTCACCAGCCCAGTCCAACATGAACATCCTGACTTGGCGACCAGTGAAGGCTCGCGTAGAGGAGAGTTTAACAGTCAGGGGTAAAGGTGCTTCTTCCTTTTCTTACAAAGTGGTAGACTCAAGGCTTTGTTCCATACAGGGGGGATCAGCAGGTTGACAGCAATGAGGCTAACCAGCAACCTTGGGATCTCTCACTTTGGCAAGCCACTGCTGCTGCAGAGCAATGTGAGGGGGGAAAATGAGTTCAAAGACGACCACATAGCCCAGAGGCCACAGGAAGAGAAACAGCCTGCAGGAACACTCTGTGAGCCAGGACTGAATAGACCAACGTACAGCATGAGGGATGCAAGGCTTTACTATGCAGGGAGAGTCTCAGCCTTAACAAGCAGAGCAGAGGCACTGGCGTAAATGAGTTGTAAATGGGAGGAAGCCAGCAGGCATGACATTCTCTCCATTAAAAACTCATCTCTTATCCCAAGCCCAGATTGGAAATTAAGGTTTGTGGCTAGTGAATGGATTGGTACCTCAGCGGATTTGTGAGTCTGCACTCCATGTGAAAATGAACACACATTAGTATGAAATAAGTTCCACCTCTTTACTACGAAGAAAGGAGAAGGCAAAAGGAGAAATTGTTTTCTCTCCACTTCTGAAGGTAGGTGGCAAATCACCTCAGCCACAGTACCAACCTGCTGCATTGTGACACAATGGCTTCTCAAATGATTTGCGACAGCAACACAGCAGTCTCTTATTTTCTCTAAATTAATATTTACCCGAATACCATTACAAACAACAGAAAAAACCCAGATTACATGAATAATACAATTTACAAATTGATGACTACATAATACATTTTCATTCTCCTCCTATTGCTTTTTTACCTCTTTTGTTAAGATTGTGTGTAATCAATCTGTAACGTGTAAACTGAAATTTGTTTCAATAGAGAAACAAGTGGGGAGTAAGGGAAAATATTGACTGAATAAGGTCATTGTCAGCCTTGTTGGAGACATGTGGTAGCAGGGGGTGGAGGTAGAGAAACAGAGATGTGAAACATCTGCTGGAAGCAGCAGGAAACACAGCTGCACGCAGCGACCTTTGCAAAGCATGCAAACAGGCACATGCACTTGTAAACTGCAACTACTGACAATAAGTGTCTTAATAACAACAATGAGTAAAATGCAAAACAGCGTCCATCTTAACTCAGGGAAGCGATTTGGTGTTTTTAAAAGCTGTGTGACCCACACAAATGGATTTCTTTCAGCCACTCAGTATGACTATGCTCTCTGCTGGTTATAAGTACTTAAAAGTGGCCTACTGGGGTATTGACCTGCTAATCATGGAACTTCAACAGCGAATAGGCAGCTTTTAAGCAACATCAAAGGAACAGCTGGAGGCTATGAACCCGACCCCCTCTTTTTAAATATGCATGTGTGAGCGTAGCCCCGTCCTCATTTCCTGTCACTCTGCTCGGTTCAACTATCCAGGTAATGCTGTGATCTGCCCTGTTACCTCCTTATGTTACTGTTATAGCATGAATTCTGCTTTTAAGGATGGCTTTAGGTCTAATATTTCAGCGTAATACTAATCAATATTCATCTCATTGATGAATTGTTTCTTATTCTAGGCAGAACAATGTGGGGGTTTGCTTCATTTCAGTGCCACAACTACCTGTCAACACATCCATGAGCCACGCTCAGGACTATTTGCTCATCAGTTACTTGGCTGCAGTCCAGACTTCTACCTTTTACTCCTGAGTCCTGGGGTATAGAAACTGCTGGAATAGCATTAAAAACAGGGTATTGACAATACATCAACTGTGATGTTCTGTAAAGAGCTGAGCAGTCATAAAGTCAAAGGTTTATGGCTGCATTTGCCTGACGGTGTGAACGTGCATTCACACATGAACAGCAACTCTGAAGTTTTCTCGTCATGAGCCAGTGGACGTGTATGTGAATGTAAATGCCTGAATGTGGACATTGGACCAGAAATTAAACACATTTTACCCTGCCAGCTCCATAATGTAAAAGTCAGTGAGGCTCCAATTGGGTTCACATATGAATATAGCAAATTACTCATTTTACACAGAGACACTGGGTTTTTCAATATAGAGGTTTGTATCCCACCTCCTGCACTCTCTACGTCGGTACGATGGGCAGGCTCCAGGGGATGTCAGGCAATCATATGTAAAAGCTGATAGAGTTTTCACTGATGGATTTCCTACATTAGTCACATTTTGACAACAACAAGTATCCTGAACTTTTAGCCCTAGTACCTGAAGGGTTCCTTGTTGCCTGCATTTTCCCTGCAGCTTATAGTACAGACACAGCAAGGTTAGGGATATTAGCTTCAAAAAGCTGTACACGCTTCTGTTGTTGTCTTGTCCTGTTTGTTTTCGTCTTTAAAGCTTCTCCCTGCAGCACTGTTTCATAGTCTTCTCCTGTTAAATTTGCTTAACTTTAAGGAGATTTTTTTTAGTCACCGCAGGTCAACATCCCCATTTTATATTGCTGGATCGTTTGTTTGCATTAAATACTCAATACAGCCTTCATTCTTGTTCCATCTGCCATATGCTTTCTTGTGCAAATTTTCTTCATACCTGAAGCTTTTTTAGTAATGGAATAAAATCAAATAAAAAGTGGGGATCACTTAATCAGTTAGATATGTTCAGTAATACACCCATGGCCAATGGATCCCTGAAGCAGGATGAACCTTCCAGGGGGGTCCGTGACCCCTGTGGTGGAAACACACAGAGCTCTTCCAAAGGCTCCCGGTTCCTGCAGATTTTCACTGGTGAGTGAAGGTTTTTCTTGGATGCAGAACATTGCAAACGTTGACCAGGTTTGCCCACAAACACTGCCGCAAACACTGCTTCCACTATACAGTTTAGAAGAAAATTAATGGAAATCTTAGCAGCGTGTTGGTGAGTTCAGGAGAGCAAAGAGACCTTAAATCACCTCCTGTTCCCACACAGCAATGGCATGTGAAATTGCCAAAGAACTCGTTAAATCAGCTACACAAATCTTACAATTTTATCTGTGCTACAGCACAGCTGGAGACCACCACACAGAAGAGAGGTCACAGGTTTCATCATATGTCCTGTGCGTAGAGACTGAACCCGTACGTGCTTGTTAAAGTGGCGATAAATGCAATAAAGAGGCTCTCTGTTATTTTAGGAATCTTCTTCAATTAACAGAAACAGAGTTGGCCTTTACTTGATTTCTTCACCCATCACCTCCTCATTAGAAATCCTTCTTTGGTCAAAGTAATTTTGTGTGAGCAGCACCTTCTCAACTCTTCTGCTACAGCTTCTAATTTAGGCGTTACAAACTGGGGCCGTTGTATTGAGTCGCTCTGGGTGGTAGCATTCCCTAAATGTGTGTTTTTGAGACATATAATTACAGGCTGACTACTTAACACCTATGAGCTATCTCTCTGTGAGCTGCTGTGATAAGTGTCTAAAATCTGATGCCTAATGAGCCATGACTGCCCGCCTGGTTCCACTGAAGAGTCTGACTGTAAATCACAGATAAAGTTGTCTGGCTGATTAATGTGAGAGCCAGTCTAGCCTTTCGAGACAGACACCCAGTTATCTCATTTCCTGTGTGCCTTCCTCACCTGCTAGTGATAGGGGACCAGTGTGACCACTCAGACACCCTCTCAGAAATGTCCCCATCTGTCTCTCTCTCTCTCTCACACACACACACACACCTACCTCAGTCAACACTTATCAGTGAAATCAGACTCTACAAAACCAAAGTCGGGACACTTCAGGAAATAAAATTGTGTTTACAGCCAAATCAGTGTCTCAAAAAACTGAGCTGCATCTAGATTGAAATTAGAGGGGAAAAAAAGAAAGAAGAAAGAGGACAACAATATGAGGCCACAGTGTGTTCCTGGATAGACAGGTTATGTTCTTAACAGAGAACCCAGTCATCTTGGGGGTGAGAGGGTGAGGGTGAGAGTGGTCATGAAATTGACTACCTGGTGGCTGCTGGGTGAAGAAGGCTGCACTATAATAGCCTGTTATGACAAAAAGGAATATGATCCACAAAGCAAGGAGATCAGTGTATAAATGGACCCTCATCAACTGGAATAATATTTGGGCAAAGAAACATCAATATGTTTTTTGTGAGGCAATCTGTTCATACTAACATGCCTGAAATCATGCACATCATGTGACCATGCACATACAATTCTAGATGTGCAAAAAAACAGAGATTGGAAACAGCGAAAAGTCAAACCAGAGATGTTATCTCAAGTGACACCTGAGAATAAGGCGGCCATGGCAGTGGAAAACATGGATTGGAAGAAGGATATACTGTGATTGAAGACCCAATCAGGGTGCAAGTCTATGTTTTCAGTCCGTGTGTCTGTCTGTCCAGACTAAAGCGTTACCACACACTGTTACGTTTCATTTGAAAACATAAGTATATTAGTGTGGATGATGCCCCAGGCTGGAGATTTAAACCTCTGCAGCTTGTTTGTCACATTCTTCATGAACCACTGGGTAGTTACCAATGTGAGAGGGCCTCAGCAACAAGCTGCACCTCCTCCACATCAACCACCTCATGTGGCTCTGCTGGGTAGCAGACCACCCAGGTGTCTCCCTCTGAAGAATACCCAACAAATCGACTGAGGGGACAACATGAAGTAGATTCGAGTCACTCTGGAAAAATCAAGTCTCCCAGCAGATCAGGGAAAACTAATCACTCTGCAACACCTGGGGGCAAATAACACACTTACCATGTTTCCTCTATGTTTGTGGTTACAACAAGGATTAAAAAAAAAAGTAGCTTTGAATGATTAGGCACAAGTCATGCTCATGTTTAAAAAGAGGCATACAAACTGGGTTGAGGCTTGAGAAATTAATCCACCACATCCAAAGTTTATCTTGTTGCTCATCTTTCATCTAAAATCCTTGTCACTGCACAATGAAGTCTTTTTATTTCTTTGTCAAACAGCCAATACACCAGAAGACACTGTACATATGCAAGCTTAGCTTTGAAGTACAGCATGTTCTTTTACACACGCAAACAAGCAGCGTAATCAAAGTGTTTCAGCTCACTGTTAACAAGAACAAGAACAGAGGATGTGCCTCCTCTCAGCAACAAGGCGGCACCAAGCTCTTTGCGGTAATTACCTGCTCACCTATTGATTAGGACAAATGGCACATGTCGTAGAAAACTATGCATCTATTTGTCCTTTTCTGAATACTTATCTAAATTACAAGGCCTCTAAGTGGAGCAGTACCTATTCTTTAAACAAGACTGCATGTTGCTCTTTGCTGTTTTCAACCCAAACCTGGTGGGAGAGACAAATTATATGAATGGATGAATCCATCATGCTGCACGCTGTCATATCAGAAGTCTTGTTTTTGTCACATGTTAGTCATTTCTTCAATTATCTGGATCTATTTTTGTAAAATCACCAGACCATCAAGTGGTTCTTATTTCATTTAATTGATACCATGTAAAACATGACCACTAAAATACACAGTGCAGGACAGTAAAAAGAAAACGCAGGCTGCATATTTGCTCGTCAGCAAACATTAAACAGTCAATTTGGATGCAGTCTGATGTTGTGTTCTTTATCTGGCCCTGCTCACCCACACAGTTGTTTTTAGTTATTCCAGTTAATTGGACCTGTTCTCAGCTTTGAGGTAGTGTTGTTGCAGTAAACCAGTACTGACAATAGCTGTTCTGTTCTGAAAATGAAATATTAATATTGTGTTAATAATACATGTACTGTATATGATGTCAGTTCACCTTCTTGTTGTTTTCACTATCTACTAAGAATAACTGTTATTTTGTTTGCCTCCGTGCAGTCGTACTGCTATCAAATTAATGTGACTATAAAAACCAATTTTGTTAATAAACAAAACATGAGTTCCATTGATATTATACTTATTTAAATTTCTCCATTGCTGTAATATGGTGGGAGCTTCACAGTGGGAATTGCTGAGTCTCTGTGAGTATGGTCTAGACCTGCTCTATATGAGAAGTGCCTCGGGATAACTTCTGTTGTGATGAGGTGCTATAGAAGAAGGGAAAATGTGATAAAATGAATTATTTTAGCCGTGATAATTGAGCAGTGAAAATGGGATTCTGTGACAGCCCTACTTTGAAGTCAGGGGAGCTATTCTAGGAATAACATGGGGTTATCAAACTCTATGTATTAATAACCGCCCCACCCAGGTGCAGCAAATGGACCCTCTGCCCTCAGTCCTGAACTGAGGTCTAATCACTGAGAGAAAACACCTGCGTACACTGTACAAGTGTGAATAGTGATACTTACATAGAGTGGAGCTTGCTGTGGATTGAGTTTCATGTCCCTGGAGACTGTGAAGAGAAGAACCAAGAGGTTACAATGAGCTGGTGTGTTAATACAGTGTAGTCCTCTACAAAAGCAGTAGTCCTCACGTCTTGAGGCAACTTTAATAATGTTGCCTCAAGACATGTTAATGAAGTGCAAGTCGATATAGCTAACATGTTAGAAAACAGCTGTACATCAAAGCAACACTATGTAGTTTCTCAGCCTGAAAATGTTTCTAAACTCATTGAAGTGGTAGAAAACCATTTAATATGATGAATCGTGCTGCCGCTGCAGCCTGAGCGAGGTCGCGCTGAGTTGTTGACGGAGCCGTTGCCGGTACTGCTGTCATTGCCAGTACCACTGCCGTTGCCGGTGCCGCTAAGGGTGCTGGTGCTGAGCAAAGAGGGTTTTGTGTGTGGCCAGAGCTCTGGAAGGGAGGCTGGCCGTCCGTGTGGCCCAGCACAGGGCACTCGTGTGTGAGTGAGAGGAGCAGGGAGACTGGGCTTGAGCTTGGTCTCTGGAGCTTGGCGGAGCTGCGGTGTACCAGGACTTCGGTGGCACTATGTTCCTACCTGCCCAGGAAAGCTATATAGTGCAGTTCAGCCAACACGACCCCACTCAGGCTGCAGCAGCAGCACAATTCATCCTATTAACCATTTTTCTACCACTTCAATGAATTTAGAAACATTATTTTAAGGCTGAGAAACGGCATAGTGCTGCTCTAACTTGCAGACACTAATGGAAGTCTAATGTTTATCAGCTCTGTTTTGCTCTCCTGACTTTGTTGTTTGGTGCTGAGTAGGTAAATACATGGGAGGGTTTCCCCTGAAACCAGCTACCTGCTGCAGCTGGTTATTATTATCTGAGGTTTCACACTACGAGCAACACATCTCATGTTACAGAGTAATTTGAGCAATACTCAGGTAAACCAACTGTGCACTGCCTGCCCAATACCACATGACGGGCAGACAATAGTTAGCAGCTAACTTGTAGCGGCAAACAGAGTGGAGCATTTGGCTGTTAAACAGCTGGATAAATACTCAAGGATGGGCAACTCATTCCACAAAGGGCCGCCGTGGCTGCAGGTTTTTGTTCCAACCAATCAAGAACACACACTTTGACCAATCAACTCTCTGAAGACTGAGATCAGTTGATTAACTGTCAAGTCTGGTGTGCTGCTGCTTGGTTGGACAAAAACCCGCAGCCACTCAGCCCTTTGTGGAATGAGTTGCCCGTCCCTGCCTCAGATGTTGGTATACATCAAAAATGGCTTTAAGAACTGACAGCCACTATCAATAATCTGTATTTTGGTTCATTTTAGTGATGAAAAACATTGGCAGATGAAAAGCAGCCCAGACGCAGTTCGTTTTAAATCATAGAGCAGATTGACTTGCGCTGACTGACAGCGATCACTGATAGACAACAACTCTGAATATCTGACTTAAATTCACCAGATGACAACAAGCACATCTTCCAGTGATGTTCACTGCCTGTCTTAATAAGCAAATCAAATCAGCCACAACAAGCTCATGGGGTAATGAATGATGTCAGTGTTGTGAGGAAGCTTATTACACAGCCCCAGGTGCCAAGAGTTGGGTTTAGAGAAGATCGATAAAAAGAGAGGAAACATTTTTGCATCATCCAAAAATAAAAAGGCCACTTGAGGAGCTGATTTAGCTGGATAGCTGCTGCACTAATGCTACATTCACACCATATTGGTTTTAAACCGTAACTATGAGCAGCCGAGTGTGAAAACCCTTAATGTCAACCTCCAACTTGTGACTCACAGACTGAATTATCAGGAATTTCTGACACAGACGATATCGCCCCCACACACACGTCCATTCAGCTCATTTTATAGCACAAGAGCTTTACACTGTCTGTATCTGGTTTCACCTGGAAACAAACTGCTCCAACTACAAACACGAATAAACACATCACATGAGCATGATGTAGGATGTTTATCTGCTGTGACTACAAGGTTAGCACTCGGGCTATAACCACCTTGGAATAATGCGTGTAAATGCAGCAAAACAAGCAGCACCTTGTATTTCTTTAAATACATGGTAGTCAGCAGCCGGTGAGATATCTTAGTATATATAGGTGTTTATATAGTATATATCTTAGTGTATATAAAGGCCTGTATAATATCTTCAGGGGAAACAGCTAGTTTTATTCAGAACAGGATAAAATCCATTAATTAACACTGTAGTTCTTGTTTATAGTTTTTGTGCTCAGCTAACTGTTGTGGCCTTTTGAAGAAGCACATTTCCAAAATTCCAAACCAGTGATTTAAATCAATCTTAAGTGTTTAGATAAAGTAATGGACTTAATTTAACTATCTATTTTTTTCAGTTAACTACATCTTAATGCTTTGGATAATGCAAGTGAAATGCTGCTAGTGTACACTATGATGGAGACAGGTCTGAACTCTCTGAATCAAATGTTATTAAGTTTGGTCAGACTTCCAAAACTTCACAATTGTTCTTTCCTCAGTTGACTTGTTTTAGTGTGTAAACTTCACTTGAAAACAAAAGGAAACAATTTCCAACATTCTGTTGCTCGCCAGGTGACATTAAGCCTGAGCCTGGAAGCCCAGCACTGTGTGGGAGGTTGATGGAGCATGAGTACGGAGCATACACACACTCACACTCATCATCCAACCATAACTTCCAGCTCTCCATCTCTGCTTGTTTAGACAAAGATGTCGCAGTAGTTATAACAAACTTTTTGTGAGCTCCGAGACTCTTGCCTTCTCCACTCACCAACTAATTCTTCAATGAGCAAAACAATAACACACTACTTTCTCTCTTCAGCTTGGGTTTATGCCGGGAAGATCAGTTAGCAGGATTTACCGGCTCATGTTCACGTTTGAGTCCCCGCTCCCTGTCTGGGACGCAGGCCCCAAAGCCATTTTCTGGGCACAAGGTCAGAAGCAGTGGGTGTGTAATTACATCCAAACAAACGCAATACAGCTATAGACTTGAGGACAAATGGGTTGGAAACCTTTTTGTTATACTTTCTTGAGGAGATATTGGCCTGCTTGCATTCATCAACGAGTCAAGGGAATGGCCGGCTTTGAGAGCTTGTATTCTCCTCAGCTGTTTGGAGAGACAATTTTCTTTTGTTTGCTGTTCCCTGGCACTAAAACAAGTCCTTGCTGTTGGCCTCAGTGGTCAGCAGTGCATTAATCACATGCACCCCACAGCGGAGGAGGCGGAGACAAAAGGCCAGGACCTAATGGGTTCAGCAGAGTACACCGAAAGAGTCAATGTTGGGATCGACAGAGCACTGAAGTGCAACGCGGCCAATTCACTTTCTGAAGCCCAGTCCAAACATTTTTCCACTTTTCTGCTAAATAAATAGGCTCGAGCTAGAATTAGGCGGATCAGGTAAGGGGATAATCAGTTGCTCTAATAATACTCTGAGGTCTAATCCTCTTGCCTTAAGTGCACTGGGCCAGGGACCAGCTTCCTCACCACATGCACGACTTTGACTGATAAGACTCTCACATAATGTCCCCAGCTGGCTCACTAGTTCTTCTATATGTTGATGTTTTTGACATTTATCTTCTGCAGGCTGTGAGCGTTCTCTCTGGCGCTCCGATCGACACTGCTGTCGACTGGTGCAGGCGTCGGACTTACGACACTTCACTTACTGCAATGTGACATCTTAATGGCCCCTCGATGACCTGAGCCGTTGCACAATAAGATAATATTTTTTGAGAAGTAGGTGCATTGCTAAATTCACAGTTTTCAACGTTGACGACACACTTGATAACATTTATTCTTCTGCTCCATCGGCTTTTATCAGCTCCTCCCTGCTTGTCAGCATCTACATATTCACACCTGGCAGCTGCACACAAGAGCTCCGGCTGCAACTGTGATGTTGCTTCCTTACCTCAAGGGCATGTCAGCAGCTGTTAAGGACACTGATTTTGCACATGCACCAAAAAATATCTGAAAAGTTTTAGATCTTTTAAATCTTTTGTTGATTTCCTGTGTTTAGCTCAGTCAGTCAGCCTGTGCCATAAACAGACTATAGGGTTTCATTACTCTATAAACAGCCCAGTTTCTAGGTCCATGCACCAGTCTCAGACGGCAAAACAATAGTTTGATTTCACTTTTTGGATGCTTAGTTCGAGATTGTAATTCAGGTCAAGTGAGAAAGTCAAGCTTAGTTATACTTCAGTAAGAAACCCGTGATCCTCATCCATCAGCCTTTTCAGAACAAGCCACCCATTTCTCACCTACCCTCCTTTCTCACTTTCACATGGTCACTTCTGTTTCTGCGTTTTGACTCACACTGGCTGAAAGGAAACTGATTCAGTGTACTACATCATCAGTGGATGATACAGCTCCACAGGATTCATGAGGGGGTGATTACAACATACTTCTAAAATTTCCACTGAAGTTCACCAACTATCCAACATCACCCCACCTGAGTAGACTTTTGTAATCTAAAAGTAAAGCTAATATAGTTGATCAGGTGTCTTTGTAGCCCCAGTGTGTTTTCATTTGTTTCCTGCTACTTAATGTGCAATGGACAATAAACAAAACATATTTCTAAACATGATATTATTTAGTGCCAGTACCCATTAAAGGGGAACTATGCAAGTCTGGTCGCTTTTCCACTGTTCTGCTAACCCTCCGCCAGGCCATGTGCATTTGTTTTTAACGAAGCTGGCGAAAAAGCAATCCATGGAGCGCAGGATAACGTTACAATGATAAGACGTTTATATTTGTGTAGTCTTAACCATCATAAACAAAAGATTACTGGTTACGGAGCTTTCGGAGCTTTCGGAGATGAAGGCTGAGACACCGGAGCAGAGGCCAACTGCTGCACTGATGTCGCAAGGTTGGTTTTCAGCCCAGAGACGCCAGGTGGAGGACAGAGAGCCTCCATTCTCCCTGGTAACATGTTACAAGTCATGTATGTAACCGTCACAAAGCTGTTAAATTAAGGTAAAAATGTAGCATAGCCATGGGAAAATCCTGCATAGTTCCTCTTTGATAGACAAAACATAAGAAAATGAAGATGATATTGCATTTTTATTTTTTTCTATAATATATTCAGCAGACACGTTCAAACGCCTGATAACAAATTCCACAATTACTCCATTTTCCTAACCACTAGGGGACAAGCGACTAGGCTAATTTGTTATCAAATGTTGTCTATAATGTTCCTCACAACCTGATGAATGAATGTCCCCTGACAGATATTTTTAAGTTTTATTTTGTTATCTGGCAGCTCCTGAGCTCCTGAGAAACTGACTGCATATATATATCATGCTGTTTCCTTATCAGCCTCTAGTCTATTTTGGTTTATGTTTTGCTGTTACCATCAGCATACAGATGTATATAGGGGGCACTGGGAGGGAGCAGGAGTTCAACCACACAGTAAATCAAACCAAACAAAAACAGTGGGCTAAAAGGGGTTACAACCACATAGATGAGTGCTAATTCTATGTGTGTGTGTGTGTGTGTTTATGACTGGAAGAGATGTTCACTGCCAGGAGTGACTTCTTTCTATCATATCACATAAAACATATCCCTTGATGCAGGTTTGATATCTATCCCACAGACGGCCTTGAGTCCATTTTTTCTTGTCAGCCTCATGACCCTACAGGAGAGTGGGTGTGACAGTTCATCTGGTCATAAGCCTCCTCTTGGCCAGCAGCAATAATTTAGAGAGCACTCATGGGGAATTCTGAAATAGCTACATCTGTAGGTCATTTATATCTACACTTTCCGATACAGAAAAGTGAGGAAATGTTGCACTGAATACAATGATTCCTGTATCACAAAAGGACTGAAGTATTTTTCTCAGAGGTAAACAAGATCCAGGCAATTTACTGCAACAAGATATTTTGATGCTGTGGAAAAGGCTTGTTCCTGTAGGTCAGGTTTCAGTGTACAAGTCGTATAATGGTAAAAAAAAATTCTACCTTTTCTCAAGCAATGAAAGAGAATAAACACACACAATCCTACAGTGAAACTCTGGTTTTGAGGGAAGTCCAGTTTTGATTACACAAAACGGATGCCAATATTAACTTTAGGTTGGTTAACTTTAGTGAGGAATGGACCAAAGTGAAACTCATCATCAGGCAATAATTGACCCAAACTCTGTACCAACTCACACCATCAGACATGCCTTCTTATTTTTACAGTTATTGAAAAAAGGAAAAAAAAACTGTGTTATCCATTCAATTCAGGAAAAGACCTTGTATGTCTGTTTCCTTCTCTGGTTACAGAAGCACCTTGAGAAATCACATCCTCTAAGCTCAACCTACAGCTACCCGACACTTGCTTATAGAGATTGCACAACCCATTAACTCCGCCTAAAACACTGGGTGCAGCCAGCCTTCAGCTGAGCTCCTTGGAGTCTTCATTATGGCAGAGGCTGCCTTTGAACTGCTACTAAAACTGAATTTTCTTCCTCTGCTGCAGGAGGGCCACAAAGAAGCACGACATCAGCCACGTTCAAGTGCACAACCGTCACAAATGGACCAATAAATCAAGAGACAAAAGCCCCTCAATGCTGGGATAGGAGTGGTAATGCGCCGAGTCAGGGATGTGAATGGACCTGTTATGGCTTCCACAGGTCCCCTGGCTATCAAAATAAGCCATAATAGCCATGTGACTGCAGCGTGAGTGGGAGGATGAATAGGATTAGCTTCGCAACTCATTAATCGGACCGTCTCCTACACCCTTCCCCATGATCAGCTGAGGTTGAGGATTCCCCAACAGAGCCACATGCAAAGGACAGATTATGACTACATCTTATTAATCGATATCAGACAATTTTCTCACAGCTCTGGCTGGAAATGTGCTGCTTTTGTCCCTTTTGTTCTCTCTCAGGGAAAAGTGTTCCTAACCAGCCTGCCATCACACACGATTCAGTGGCTCCCTGTGGATAGAGGTGCATTCAACAACGGTAAATGTCACAGTCAAGTAAACGCCACTTTGGGTCCAATATAAGCCACAGGAGCATCTTGACTGTGATCACTGAATCGGGTGCCTTTATAACAGGCTTGACTGGATTCTGACACAACTTAAAAGTATCATGTGGAGTCTTCTTGTAAACAGAAAAAAGTTACGTTTACATTCAGAGTTACTTCCCAAAATGCATTGTGTGCATCTGGCATCTGTGTTTAATATATGTGTTTCCTTATAAAACAATTGCAAAGCCGGGCTTATGGAAATATGCAGTTGTTTTTTCCATACTATTTTAATTGGAGCTAGGAGAACCTTTTTCAAATCCTTCACTTCAAAAAGAATTCACTACAGATCACATTCAAACCTAAAGATGGGTTGAGAGGAGCACTAGAGAGTGGGTCGATCAGAGGTGACTAGACGCCATGATGGCATCAACATAATCTCTTCTGTCAGCACCACTCCCTCAGAGACTTCCTGCAGGAACATCTGAGTTGTCCTGTCCAAAGGCCACAACTCTTTAAACTACTCAAACAAACACACATTAGGTGCAGGTCAAGGTTCGAGCAGTTCCTGGCAAAATGCCTCAAGTGACAAAGGCATGATTGCTCCATGTATGATCCAAAAAGCACTAACCAAACTCCACCCTACAACCACAGTCTACGTGTTGTTCCCAGTGTAGCAATGCTCTTTAAGTCATTATCACACCTTGGTTTGGTGATCTGCTGGCTAATCTCATCAACGAACTGGCATCATTACTGGGAAATTAAGTTCAGAACGACATAGGTTCAGTGCCTCTCTGCTGAACGAAGGTAAACCAAGAAATGGTGCACCTCATTGAAATGTTTCCAGTGATGCTCAGTTTTAATAGTTGCATCTACTTTTATGCCACACCGTTTGTCTTATGATGAGTTTGTCCTTCAGACAATGAACTCTGTCAACCAACCATGGTATCAGTGCTGTGTAGCAAATGAGAGTCAGCAGACAGGAGCTTACAGGAGCCACACACCAGTGAGTGCCATCCACTTCTCGACAAGGTGTAAAAACTGATCAAATAATGCTTTATCTCAACAACTCCTAGGTTTTAATCTTCACATCTGCTGCTGAAAAAAGACAATAGGATTTACCCAACCTCTTCTAGACAAATAATCCCCGACACAAAGTGTAAGACGGTGAAATCTGTTCAAATGTCTAGTGTGCAGAATCATGAAATGAAATAGGTAATACCACTTGTACCACAGTGTACACTGGCAATCAACTTTAGCATGTCATCGCCTCAAAGCTTCATACTCTAGCCTTTCTGGGCCACAGACGTCGTATTGGCCATTAATTAACTTGAAGAACGTCAGGGAGATCCATGTTAAAGGGACAACTGTTACCTGCGGCTTTTCCTTGCTGGAGTTTGTTGAAATTTGGCAGTGCAAAGAGAGCTGTAGTCGAGGACATGGAGACATCTGTAAAGAGCAGCAGAAGCCCAATATAGATCTGAGGTGTCAACCAACACCAGGACTCCATGATGACAACAGGGTCTTAAGTCTCTGGGAGCAACAGGACTGAGTTTGTACCCCACCTATCCCCTATCCCTCTAACATTAACTACACGAAGCCTGGCTGGGATACCAGGGATATTTTTTGAGCCAGTTTTGGTCTTTTTTTTTTTTTTTTTTTTTTCATTTTACCTGTTCAATCATACATATACTAAACATTATTTTGTCTTGACAGAACCTCCACCTGGGATCCTGCAGGTCTTCCAAATGTTTGTTGTGTTTAGAGGTTCAATGTCAATTTGAGCCACTATTGCTTTAGATGTAAGACCTCACGGCACTCTAAGGAGCTTTGGATAAAAACCTCTGCCACCACATGGCAGATAAGAGTGCCAGGGAGAGCTTTCAGGCTGGTTTAAATGGTTTAAATCCAAGTGAGAGACAAGAGATCTTATGAAATGTCCAACGGTCCTCTGATCCTCACCCTCACTCCTCTTAGCCACCTTTTATTCTGTTATTATCCACCTGTCTAGGTCATACCTTGCACTTTTTATGAGAATTGAAAGTGCTGGAGCCAGAGCTGCGCGCTGAATAAAAGTTTCCATTTTAAAGTCGGTGTAAAATTAAAGACAGAATGAATCTGGACATTTTAGGCCAAATTTCTACATATTTAATTTAAAATGTGAATAACATTACAGTCAAAATTGCAAGACTTCTAAAACTCTTGATGACTAACCCTTTCAAACTGATGACAAGTTGGCACGTAGGCTCCTCAATGAATACATTAGGTTGGCTATCAAAAGCCTTCAAACGTGGGACAGAGGGGGAGGACTGAGGCTGTTTGTGGCTCAGAGTGGTTTGATCTTTAACTCAGATATTTGTTTAACGTCTCATGTTTTCTCCCCTGGTCAACCACTAGTTACTGGCAGACCACTAGAACATGACGTACAGCGTCTGCACTCACCCACAGCACAAAAACTCCACAGAGACAAAGTGCGTCTGCTTTGTGTTGAACCCTCATCTGATTCTTTTTACGGTTCACTATCAGCACCGCTCTTCTGGGGCACAGCTAAATTAGTCCGGCCTACGTCACATTCTTAACAACGCCACCACAGTAACTTGGACACACCGTGTTGACTACCGTTTAGATAGTCACGGCGGTTTGATTTAATCAAACCAAGGTATTGTCTCTATGGACAGATATGAGGCTTTCGTGGTGACGCGACCTCACCAGGCCACACAAAAGCTGCCTCTGTGCAGGGACGGTACACAAACGCTGGCTGACAACACGAGGCCGAAGGATGAAAGGTCTCCTTAGTGTTTGGTGACAGTTATTACCCTCTCCACTGAAACCAAATACCTGTGGGCCCAGATAGCATTATCTTATTGTGAGGCACACTGGGGGCCAGCCTATAATCAGGGCCTGAGCCTTGATCAGTGCTCCTCCCCAGGTTTGACGCCACCCCCTCCCCTCATTTTCACCACCATGAGGTAATGAGGTGCTCTGTGGCCACTTTAAAGGAATAGCTTAACATTTCCACTGGATTCCTTGGATAAGAATTTTGATTCAATTCTCACATCTGTACATTAAATATGATGCTTTGACCAGCAGCCAGATAACGCAGGTTATCATGTTATCATCACAGCAAGATTGGAAATAGGAGGGAAAAAAATATCAAGCTGAGATCAGCCAAAACCAAGGTGTGAAAACAGCAGTTTGTAGTTTGACTACTAGGTATAAGCTCAACTATTCAAATAGTTGTTGTTTTTTTGTTTGTTCTTTTGTATCGACCATACAAATGAGATGCCTGCACTGATTTATAACCTACAGAATTGTAGGTGGGTTGTTTAGTTGACATTGCTCAACTAGCAGTTTCCCTTTGTTTCCAGCCTTTATGCTAAGCTAAACTTGGCCAGTGGCAGCTTCGTACCTGATGACAGATACACGATTGGTATCAATGTTCTCAGTTAACTCACGACAAGATAGTGAATAAGCGGATTTCAGAAAATGATAGGCTCTTCCTTTAAGCAAATGTGAGCACGGTGACCTATTGAGAAACATAGGCATGGGCTGATATTTCACAAGAGGATTTAAGGGTGTTATGTCTATCTGATGGATTGTTAATGTTTAAAGATTCAGTATGGCCCAGATACCTGCAGTGGCATATCAGATCCACTTTATACTTCTGCCTGTGTTTAACATATTACTTTATCAACAGGGCCAATCTGAGTTGTTTGATTGCAGCTGCGCTTGGGAGCCTATCTCTGACAGGATGGTGATGTGCAAGAACTGGATGGGCAATGTGGATTTTACCTTTTTTGGCGAGAGAACACTGTTACAGACTCTTTCGAAATGATAAATATAACACTCAACTTCCAGCTATCCTACTGCTGTTGCTCATTGACTGGAGAATTGTGAAATAACAAATTAACATTAAAAAGGCAACAAAGTAGCTCAGGTGCAAAGAAAGAGAGAGAGACAGGATGACAGTATAGAAAAGGAAAGTGGCTGTTAGTCCCATCTGGGAGGTAAGAGGTTTATCCTGAGCAATGCTAACTTCAGTCTCACAGCAGACCTGATCAGATTAATATTACTCCCCAACTGCAGTAAGAGCTGATGTGTATAGTTAAGTCACATCACTTCCCTTAACACATCAACTTCATCACACTGGTCTTTAGTGACACAACAGGAGGAATAAACGTATGTATGTCTAAATCTTGTTGGTAACCACATAATGGTTTTGTGGTGAGTAGTAGGAATACTCATACTTGAATTGCAGCTCTTCTAAGTGAGGCTGGGAAATGCAAGGCTGGTCAATCAGAAACTCCAAATGCCCTACAAATACACACATGCAGTGTGTGTGTTTACCCTGCAACACAATGGTGCCTTCTCCAGGGTCTTTCCAATGAGTTATACTACAACCAGATGACACATAATAGTCAATCTACTCTGTTTCTTTAGAATCACTTCAAAAGTGGTTCGGACTCTGAGACATGTGACACTAAGATGACTGCAGTGGTTTGAGGAACAGAATTGAAAGTGATGTGCATGAATTGCTCACTTCCCCCACTGATGTCCTGTTTATGTAACAGGCAGCTCAGCCCACTGGAACGATCTATGTACCGAACACAGAATGGATGAATGGGTTAAGTTATAACTGAGATTAATATTCACAATGTGGATATATTCTGAAGTAGCCCACCTATGGACTACTGAAGTAAGACTGTTAGAATATTCTAACACTGTTGAGTTGCATAATGGGAAATGTAGGCCCCAGCAATTTTGGTCCTGGGTTATTTTGTGACTGGACTGTTGCTTTGATGTTGCACTTCTTCACTCTCCAATACTATGACTGTGTGGAAGACTTACTTTGTCAAACATCCATTTAAAAGTGACAACAATGTGCTCTAATGTAGTGTATCATCATACAGTGTCTGGTTTTATTTCTATGTCTACATTCAAGTCCCATGTCTCTCTCGTATTGAGTACATCTGTTAGAGGGATAAAATACTGCACGTAATATTGCATAAACAGAGCCCAATTACAACTTCATTTAACAGATGTCTCAGTTGTTGTTATTGAATCCTGTAAGTATTATCACTGAGCCACACGTTGCTAAGCCCAGTAGTTGCATCACAGTCAGACTTTGCCCTGAGGAATATCATCAAAACAAAAACATGGAAGAAAACAGTTCAACCTCAGTGTACAACTTCATACATAATGCTTTACTTTCATCAACATCACCACCTTACAACCTAAAAGCTCTGATTATTTAACTGTTCGATCTCTTGTCACCTCAAACTACAGGGCAACTTCATCAGCAACAACCTCATCCAACAAACCGCACATGAAGGCATTAATGAAAAACCTTACCCACAGCCTATTTGATGACAATGGCAGCAAGCAGACTCCTTCAGGTGCACATTAAATTCATCTTAAGCCCATCAGAGAGAGCAGGTGTGTTTATACTAGACAGGTATCCTCAGAGCAGGCATGTGAGCTCTCACTGCACTGATTACACTGAGCTAAATATGGCTTTGTGCTAACACAGACAGTAGGCAGATCAAAGCCTTGATGTCAGAGGGGAGAGGCGGAGCTTGCAGGCCACAGGTCAGGTGTCTGCTGCAACTGCAATGGTGCAACTCAAACTATCCCGTCCTTGCTCTTTGACCATCTTCTGAGACATGTAGCAGACCGGAGCATGGGGAGATTCACATTACAACTGTCTCCTCAGGCCAACGATAACATTTTAGTGCTGATGGAATAGGCAATGAAAAAGCTGCTCAATCTCAACTACTGAATGATGAGGAAGCTCTCGGATATTGGGAATGGTTGCCATGGTTACAGTAAACACGACAACACCACACCATAAAAACACCAAGAACAAAAAAAGTCCTGAATTTTTTAATCAAAGTACAAAAGCCAGCGAGAGTGCATTTGTATAAACTCATTTGCAAAAACTTTGATGATTCTACAACAATTTTTCAAGCATTATTGTCAAAAAAAAAAAAAAAAAGATACTTCTGGTTTGGTATCCGAACCCTCCCTTGTTTTCCACATGCATCACATCTGAAAAGTAGGCAAACACAGAATCCCTAAATCACACACTGCAGCCATGTGGCATGAGATGCCAATAAGCAGTAAAGTAATCCTTCACAATCAAGGTAAAAGTTGTAATGGCTGATCTTACGCTTACATAACAGCAAACAGAATCTTTTGTGATTGCAACTGTTGGTCAGACAAAACAAAGCATCTGATGAAGTCACCTTGCACCGTTTTTTATGTTTTATAGACTAAAATCTCTTAATCCTTTAATCTTGAGAAACAATTTAGCAAATTAATCTGTACCAGAGCCAATCTTTACCTGCTGCCTTAAGCAGCAGCTTAGCTTACTTAGCATAAAAACTAAGTACTCATTAAGATGAATGTAGGCAGTATTTAAATGGTGGAGTTAAATTGAACTGATTTACATACTCGGCATTTTACTGGAAATTTTTTGTCAACTCGCTACTATTGTTATGTAAATATGTCTGAAATACCACAGGAGTTTGTAAAATGAATAAATAAAAAAAATCTCCTTTGTTCTTTTCTTAGCAGCAGGATAGACGGGCCCTGGTGGTTAGGGAGTCTGAAAATAATGAAAATACACCTGCACTTCTTTCTTTTTCAAAATTTGCTGTCAAATGTCAAATGCTGTTAATTTATTTTGAGGAACTCAGTGTGAACAACCTTTGGATTGCCTCAGGTACAGTAACAACAAACTGCTACTCCAGGACACAGAGTTTGGACAAGCTGCAGAGATGGCTGCTGTTTTGGAACAGGGAGTGTGGCTGCTGTTTGGCATGCTGAGAGGATTCCAGCAATTCCTGTCTTAACAAAAACTAAGTCAAGGCTTTATTGTAAATATCAGGAGGGAATTCAGCAGTCACCCTCCCAGGCATACAAAACCCATCCCTGAGACAGCACTGCATCATGAACTCATACCTGTAAGACTTCCTCTAATGCTTCCATTCAACACTAAATACTGTGTAATTACAAGGCTGACACTGTGCGTATCCTCCATCATCATTAAATTAGGGGGTTTGTGAAGATGAGAAATTGGCTGGGTTCAACATGGAGCCAGCAGAATCCTCATGGTAATTTACAGTACTCTAAATGGGAGGCCAACTCCTCTTTCATTTGTCTCTTGTACTGGAGGTAAATACATATTTCTGCCTGGGACGGCCTCACAAGTGAGCCTAAGGTTTGCAGGGAGACACGTCAAGCGCAGACTAATAAGCTTTTGTTTAGTGGAAGTATAGTGTATAGACGTTCCCTCCTGACTGTCTCAGCCTCATGAAGAAAAATGTAACTGTAGATGAATGTTTACTGGTTTGTGGAGTGTTGGCAATCTAACAACACAAATGCAGTTTGGTCTATTGTTGCACTCACTCACTCTGGTTAATAGCATCAGTGTTGTGTATAGAGAGAGGCACTGATAAGTTATTGTGATATTTGCATATGTAGCTTGTTGTTACAAATCACTATATCCAATGATTGATCAGAAATGATACCTAACCTGACAACATGTTAGCCCACAGCAACATTTGGTAAATAAGCTCATTCTCTTTCTGTCTGAGAAGATTGATACTACTGTCATGACTGTCCATTCAATATCAGGCTACAGCTTCGGTTCAGCATTATAGCTTATCTTGTACCCATTTCCACTTTTCTGGGAGGTATATGTGTTGGTCAAATGCTTGGCTCTGTGCACTTACTCCCCATGATCACAAATGGTCGCTTGGTAACAGCAACCAGACAAAAAACAAAAAAGGTTTGGCACACAACACCCCATAAAACAGTCACTGAGCTTTTGAACCTAAAGAGGCTATCTGTAGGTGCTTTTGCTGAACAGGGTTTCTTGCTGGAAGTGGATGGTGGTGATTGTCACTTGACAAGAGCTTTGGCAATTGTTGTCTTTAGAGTGCAGGAGGTTATAGCAGGCCCTGTGAGCAGCACTGTGATGTGTTCAGGACAGATTTGGGGCTAGTCACTATCAAAAAAGTGACGAAGTAGAGGTAAATACACAATACAGTTGCTTTCCACCTCTGGGGTCAGATGCTGTACTGCAATGTTGTCTAGACTAGTGAGTACACAGCTGTTGTTAATGCTAACAATGGTGCCTGCAAACAAACTAAATGTTCATCTTCATGCTAAGATCAAACAACTGCCTGTTGGTTGTGGCCTTATAGTTAATGAACAGATATGAAGAGATTGTGGATCTTCTCATCTAAATTGCAGCCAGGGAGTGAATAAGCATAGGGTACATCCCCCAGTGATTAACTATTCCATTAAGACAGTGTGGGATACTTATAAAAGATAGCAGCATTTGCTTTTGTAGCATTAAAATGTAAACCCACTACAAATTATATGCCCATTTAAATTATTGTGTGAAAATGAAACCAAACGTATTCTAATGATTTAACTTAACTATGCACTGAGAAACCTACATTTCCAAAATGCACATAACTGTAATTGCCATTATTCAAACCCATAAAAATGTTCTTCTTAGGTCATAAAAATCACAATCAATTAAAAATTACAGAAATTACAATCAGGTTTTTGGATTCCCACCATTAAATGAAGATGATCGATGTGATACTGATGTTTAAAATGTGTGCTCCATTCTTAGAAAGCTTTAACTAAAACCAACATCCAACCACCGAGATGTTTTGGCTTCAGTCACAGGTAGATGTAACAACAGAGAGTATCTGGGCGAAACAAAACTCAAATGTCTGGCAAAGAGCCACAGTTCCTACAAACAAATCATCACCAGTTTGTTAAGGTATTGAAGTATTTGGAATTTAGGGCAAGTCATGTTAAGCAAGCACTTATCATTATGCAAAAAGATGAGCCTTGTATCTGCACTGCAAGGCAACACAGCTAAATTGTTCAACCATATGTAAAACACCACAAAGTGCAGAACGATAAGTGCATGAAGGTCAGAAAGAGTGACATTGGTAACGTTAAGGTATAAAAAGATGCACTCTGAATAAGTGTCAGTCTTCTTTTGTGGCAAAGTTTGCACATTGCAGGAAAGAAGCAAAAAAAGGAACTGAAAGCATTGCTCTGTTTATGTCTGTGGTGCAAGTACAATAAGATTATTTTGTCCCCAAAATCAATGAATTGTGATAAATAAACATGATCTTATTAGGAATAATTGTGATTATCATGGTATGGATCAAAATGTGGCAAAGTGGTTACAAGCGGCTGAAGCTCAGACAAATTTCCACAGACACATAAAAGTTAAAAATTATTGAAGTAGTAAAGTGATACTATAAATCTGACACACCTTGAAGAGGTTACAGGAAGGAGTCACAACAGGTGTATTTCCTTCTTCTCTGCAGAATATAATACTTCATGGACGATAAATCCCTACATTCAAAAGGCAGTGACTCAGATTAACAAGCCAATCCCACAGTAAAAAGCATCCATATGGAGACAATGAAAAGGTAGATGACTAAACACCAGAGCCCTTTGAGTCAGTACTGACTGTAACAAGTCTCTGTAATGACTGCACATGCTTGTCACAAACTGTTTGAGGAGTCAATACTGGTGATTATGAGGCTCACGCCACAATGCTAGAGGAGTGACAACAACTGTGTCCAGTCTCATCCATCTGCTCTGAAAGCAAATAATGGAAAAAGAAGGTATATGTGTTAAACCTGTATTTCCAGCTGCTCTTCATCATCCTGTTATTCTTCTCAAGGTCACTTAAATACAAAACATTAGTCTCGATATCTAGTATGGTGTGAGTTAGTCTGGGTATTAAGACAGCATTAAGCAGGATTGCTTGAAATATTAGTGTCAGTTTTAAGGCAGAAGTTAATTTTCAAAGACTGCGAAAAAAGAAGTGTTTGGTTTTACAGCTGGAACTGACATTACCCATGAGTTTGTGACTGGGTATCCCCACTGGATCAGTTTCCATACTGTGACAGAGTGAGAATAGTCCAAGGAGGTGAAAATGATGAGGTCAATGATGTGACATCTGAGCAATGCACACTATGAGTCTACAACAACATGGTAAACCAGAGGGCAGCATGTTTGTGCTCCTGGTTAAGTGGGTGAGGTCAAGCGAGTGTAAATGAATTAGTAGGCTACTGTTTTGCCTTTACATGTGTGCAGACTCTCCCACAGCTTAAAAAATAAACCATGACGTTAAATCAAACTTGCATAACCAGACTTCTCTGATGACAAAAAATAGTCCCATGGGGATCAGAAGTACTTCCCAAAATGGATTTTATAATGGTCTTATTGTGCTTGCTGGGAGTTTTATTTGGGACAGTGTCAGTGCATTTCTTTATTAGTATGAGGACACTAAAGAATGGGCAGTCTTTGTCAACACATCTCTCACTTTTGTTGCTGAGAGCTGTTTTACAGCACATCATTAGTTAGAATATTTACTGATGAAAAGCACATACCAATTCACCAGATTACTTGTGACATCCTGCTGGAAAAATGTAATAGTTTGGCAAAGTTAATATACAGTGGCATGTATATTTCCTTTATCTTTTAGCTTTTTAATATACGTATTACTATCCCATATCTTTTATATATCTCATTTAATCAATCAAGTGGTTTTTTTTTAATCCCCCAACAAACATTTCTTATCACTTTAGGGTAATCTTACTGATGTTAGAACAATTTCTTTTACATGTACAGCTTATGTTATGCCTGCTGCTTTTGTTTAGTATCAGTTTACATGAGTATGGGAGGACTGGGTTCACAGAAACGTGAGAAGTTCCCACATAGGCCCTACAGGCTGTGGATGAGGATGTCATGGCTACCAAGCAACAAGCAACAAGTTAAAATCCAGCTCCCCTCTGCCATTAAACAGCTCCCCTCAGTGTTTAACACCACCGTGGCCAACAAAGTAGGAGCCCATTCATATCAGCCTACAGTGAACAGCGGGCGACATTGTAAATGACTCCTCTTACCTTAAGCAAATGAAGCTCGGCGTGAAGAAGCAGCAGCTTTTGGACGCATAATAATCCTCCTGGTGGGTCGATTCTTGAGTGTCTGAAGCTGGGCCGAAGTCCTTTTGTAAAAAGTATAAAAATAAAAAGTTTTATGCCGTAGACTGAAATGGACGGGCAGCGGCGTGGTTCCCTACCAAAGTCTCCTCGGTGAGAAGCAGGAGGTCTGCGTGCACTTTCTTACAGTTGTTAGTGTTTCCCAGGACAACTCAGTGGGAGGAGCCTGCAGGAGGTGCTATTATAAGCTCCATCTGCACTGGGCTTTCTCCAGGAGTTAAGTTTCACACCAGGGGAAGTACGTCTCCTGTCGTGGGGCAGGCCGAGGTAACATTAGTGGACTTTTTTATTCGTTATATGCGTCATTCGTGAAATGGTTACTTTTGTAGACAGGGAGACAGGGGCTGCACCCAAACAACAGGATGAAACTTCTAATATTATGTGAACTTCCTGTTTGAATTTTTCATAATAAGAGGTTCACTGGTGTGGTGTATTGGCTAAGATCTATGTGAGTAGTTATTATAAAAGGTGTTTGTGACTAATTTGTTTTTAACCTATTCAAGGTCTACTTTTTCTTGTTTCTCTGTCATTTTATGGCTGTGTACAACAATAAAAGTAGGCAACTTCAAATCAAGAGAAACATCCGTCCAGCTTCTGCAACTTTACTGTCGTTTTGAAGCAGAGATTATTTGATTTTTTTTTTTTTTTTTTCGCTGATAGGTGATAAACCTCTGTCACAATTACACAGGCAGATGATGTTTGGCTAGAAAACAATAACACAAACGCCATGTTTCAATTTAAGTGTACTTTTATTTTGAATTTAAGCATCCGTCTACAAACGTCCAACTACCAACTTCCGTTTTTTTTTTAGAGATTCTTATCATCCTCCAGTATTAAAAGGGAGCAGATGTTGAAATTTATTGTTATTGCACAGTATGTTTTATTGTAGTCGTAAACAAACAAACTCTAACAACATTATAATCAGCATGCCGTTTAGCAGTTTCCTGCATCTCAGCACATATTCCCACCACTGTAACCGATAACTGCTTCACACCAGCCTGAAAGACCAACTATAAATCACATCTTGTCCTAATATTAGGCTTCAGTATCACTGTTCAGGGATTAAAATGCATTAACTGGTAGGAACTCTGAGGTCACTGTTCTGCACACAGGATCATGAAACACCACAGTGATTACACGCTTTACATTACAATAAAGGTCACTGAAGATAACAGACACAGTATATGTTCCATGTTTGGGGCCAAGTGGTCAGAGCTGGAAACTATAACCAGCTATAATAAAAGTATGAATCACAGATGTCCGGCTTGTTCAGCAGTGCAAAAACTAGGTGTACGTAAGACTCTATAGGGAGGATTCATTGCTGTCTCATGGTGACTGCAGACACCTTTTGGCCACAGGACTAAAAACTCTTGTGGTTTGAACTGCCCCCTGCTGGTTTAAATGGCCTTCTGCAATAATATATGCAAGCAGAAGCTCATGAGAAGTCCAAGGAGGTGATGTGACTTACTGTATTTTGTTATTTTACTTCACAACAAAACAACTCATAGTACATCTCTAGCTACTTGAGTGAAACGGTGTCCTTATATTCAGTACAAATAATCACTGTTTAGCATTCAAATGCCTCCACTACTTAGCAGCGAATAGGTGTTAAATGCGCTCTACTAGTACTTGTGTGTTTGTTGTATATGAAAGAATCAGTGTCAGAATAACCTTACTTTTCACCAGGTTTCTTTATATGTGGGTTTGTATGAGAGCAAAGCAGGGCCATGTTGAAAAGCAGTATTCATTTCCCAGCATTAGTTGACCACATTAAGCTTTATAGTTTCCATTATTTCCTTTCAAAAATCAATAAACTTCATTAAAGCTTGTAAAGTGAAAAAAACAAGGAGGAAAGAAGAACTGCTATTTGGAGCGGACAGAAGTCTGAGAGTGCGCATCATTCAAGATTTGAAGTACCATATTTTGATCATTGTATGAGACAACTCACCCTCCAGATTGATGGCTGGTTGCACTAAGAGCAGATCCAATTCAGGAACTGGGTTTGTGTTTGTCGCCACTCCACTGTCAGCATAGTTTAACTGTTGTTATGGATCATAACTGTGACAAAAGTATTACAGATGAATCACACCACTGTCGGCTGGCTTTTCCAAATAAATGACTGTTGCAAGGATGAGGAAAACACTATAAGTACCCTGTATTCTGCTGTGGAGTGTCATCAGCTGCAGCAGGCAGAACACAGACTTACATTTAAGCCTGATGGATAGCAGGGCACAAATAAATCTGAGAACATTTTTAGAATCAAATGAAATTTCTGCACATTTGTGGAAAAGTGGGTTTTACTGCGTTTGTGTGGGTGGACAAAAATGAAAAGGACACGCGCTGTTATGTCACCGGTTGACTAAATTACACACATGTATTTAAGCAGCAGCTAAAGATGTACCATACAGGAAGCTATTGGAGTCTTTCAAGCTCAAATTCCTGCAGAACAAAATGGTATCTGGCACCTCATCAAACACATGCACAAACACACACCAACTATATGTGAAATGTAACCACAGAAAGGTGGGTTCAGATTCCCCACAGGGATCCAGGCCTTCATCCCTTCACAAGCATCTGAGCTTGGAGCTTTGTCTCTCTCCTCCACCTGTAGCCAACAGAGGGTTAGATAAATGGCAGGTGTTATTGAAAAGAGTCTCCATTCAAAGCCATGCTGAGCTGCCCTTCGACACATTATTGGAGTTTGGAGGAGGAGAGGAGGGACGTGGGGCGAATGTTGAAGCAGGGCGGTCTGCAGACTACCAGAACATAAGCGAGACAGGGAAACAAGCACAGCACAAAGAAGTACATAGCTGCCTTTGTGTGGCGATAAAAGGAGGTTTTGTAAGTTGAAGGACTTGGATGGAAGAGATAGCGCTGAAAACCCCCCAGCCAGAGTAAACACTTGGATAGAGACAAAAACACACTAGTTGCAAGAGAAAGGAGGAGGGAGCGAGAGGCATATCATTTGGCTGAAGTGCCTTCAGAGTGCTGCATACGCTGTCTCACAATTCAGTGCAAAGCTTCTTACACTCTGCGGCACTGTCCACATTTCTTCTTGCTCAGTCTGGTCCGAGAGAATTTTGTTGTTTTTCTTAAAGCTGCACTGGGAAACTTTAACAGTCCCAAAGAGGGAAGAGGGGAATGCTTGGAAGTGTTTGAACTTCAATACCCAAATTATGTAACATCTGTCAATAAAATGCCAGCGAAACTGGCCAACATTATGACTAGTCTACACTCACACACCACTGTTCAGCTCTCAATGCTCCTAATCTCACTGGCAGTTCTGTTGGTTTTAAACCACTGTCCATAACTTACAGCAGAATTACAGTACTTAGGTAATATAATCACCACAGTAAAGCCATCTCAAGGACCAGGGTGGCACTGTGGTGCAGTGGTTAGCACCCACAGCAAGAAGGTTCTGGGTCGGACTCCCAGGCTTTGGACCTTGCTATGTGGAGTTTGTATGTTCTCCCTGGGTTCTCTGGCTCCCTCTCACAGTCCAAACACATGCACAGTACAGGTTGATTGGTGACTGTAAATTCTCCATAGGTGTAAATGTGAGTGTGTGTATTGTTTGTGTCTATATCTGGCCTGTGATAAACTGGTGACCCATTCAGAGTGTACTGGGTGTACTCTCGCCCACGTGTCCCGGCTGGGATTGGCTGGGGACATAAACCTCCAGACCATTCACCATAATGTCCACTATGGTGAATGGTCAGGAGATTTTGATCACATGATGTTCATCAGATATGTTAGTGCATGTGAGGTTTTTGCCAAAGGCTGTTTGTGTGATCAAGAATGAACTTTGAACCTCATTATAATTCCCATCATGACTGCAAAAACCATATGTAAATAGCACCAGATATCACTTTCATTTCATATGTGAAGTTAATGAATTATGGAATTGATGAATATTTTCAATACAATCGTGGGCTATCTTAGATATTCCTCGAATATGGAAGCCAAACTGAATATTTACAATACAACAGCTTCCCTCTACTCTGCATTTTTCAGTTAGCATTTCTAGAGATAAAAGAGGTTTTTGTTTTTGTCCTGCAGTTTGATTTAGCTCAGCAATAATTTATTTTTGTGTCTTAAGGGCAGCTCAGGATGAAAATTTACATATTAAATCCTCATAAGTGTTTTGTGGTAAACATGCCTGCAAACAGTTTCCTTTTTTTTAAATGCTTCGTGCAGACACAGAGCAGCATCAGCATTCATCTGGAGTCGTGTCTCTGGCCACCTGGTGAACATAAGTCCAAGTCTCACTCATTTTTCACTTCTGTTTGCTCCCTAACTAACTGCAGAGGAAATATCTGACCATTTAGCTTTAGCATTTCTAAATGAATGACTGTGCTCACCAGTTAGTCACTAGCTTTGTCATTTAGTCATTTAATGCTTGGCGGGTAGCCAAACCTGGCTGCAGCAAATGAAACCTTGGCTGAGTAGTGAGAGTGAAACAGAACAGTACAGTTGTCCTAGGTAAGTGTAAGTTGGCCAAAACTTTCTGATGAGCTGAGTGAAAATGGCAAAGTTGGGTGACTTTCATCGTCAGCTGTAGCCATTCACACAGCACAAAGTACCCTGACATGTTTTGCTTTAAAGTCTCTGTTCACTGTTCAAAGGGGAAAAAAAGTTCTGACATCAAGATCAGGACGATTTCTAAAATCCTCCTCTGGGCTAAAGCTGTCAGTCTTCTTGGCAACACACTTCACTCACCTTCCACCCAGCATTTGTTTTAGTGGAGCTTTTTGCATAGTAACCCAGCAGGTACTGCACTCTGTTGTACACGACACTGCATGACAAGAGCACACAATAGGTATTCATCAGCTAAAAATAGTCTCCAGCAACTTCACCATTTAATTTTGTTGGAGCAATGTTTGCACGGCTTTTTTTTTTGACCTAAAAAATCACTGTCAGCAAAAGCATGAATGTGTGTGGCGAGGTGAAGAATGGTGCAGCTTTAAGCCTGTATTAGGCTAATATAATTAATCAACCAAAGACAAGGAGACATGTTTAATAATATTTGCAAATAATGTTTACAGCTACAACTGGAACATAAAATAGAAACATTTACAGGAGAGGACAGAAAGCAGGTGACCTTTCACTGTTCTTCAAGTGTCTAAGAAGATCAATGAATCAAAATTGTTTTTGTAAATAACAACAATTATAAATAATTTCAGTCCCTGTCATGTCCACAAGATGTCAGTGTCTGTGGTGCTGGGTCAGTAAGTCCATCTGATCCCATCAGCTGGGATTTGTGGAGTCGAAACACACCACTGTCACACGACCTGTGTGTGTGTGTGTGTGCTAATCTTCCTGAATGGTAAAATAACATTTCCGAGCATTTTCAAGCCTAAGAATGGGGAGCACAAATGATTTTTATTGTTGTAACACTAGGATTGAAATCTGGTCGTTCTCCTGACAGCCGCTCGTCTGCCTCAGTATGCCTGAATTTTTACCAACATCTTCTGCATCTTTATTTGTAATCTACATGTATCTTTGCATGTACCACACATTCAGCCCTGGATGCACGCCAGGTCAGGTGACTTAAGCCAAGCTGTTGCATCCAATCCAGTTTGAGGGATTTGGGGAGGTTGGACCCACGCTGCCTCCCACCCACATCCACATCCTACCTCCATTCACTAAAGCCTAGCAGATTACTTCTGGAGGATCTCTCCTATTTAATTAGGAGAAGGTAGGAAGAATGAAGGCGCAGTAAATCAATACACATAATTCAGAGACGCACAGTGGGAGGGAAACTACGGGGGGCCCAACATATTTCTGCTGATACATACATATTTTTTTTCTATCTTAAAACGTCAGTCTGGTCCATTAAATATACCATATGAGACCATGTCAATCCATCAGGGGAGAGGAGAGAAATATATGTCATATAGTGCCATTTCTGTACTGCAGAGGACACAGTTAGAGAATTAATCACTTTCTCTAAAACCCACCGTCATTTGGATTGTATTTCGCACTATCAATCACATCAGGGAGGGTGACAATCTGATTTGTAACGTTTCACCCCGTGCACTCTGAACATTAGATACAGAGGAAAGAGATGGAAAATGTGCCGCAATAAGACTTTAAGGGTGGTTCCAGGACTTGTCCTAGCGCCAAGATCCACTGTGATGCTCCACAAGTGTTTTGGAAATAATACCTACCCACCCCCAAAAAATGCGACACTGATCTCATTAAGGTCCAGCTAGCAGGAAAAATGGCACAAAACTCCATGGCAATAATTGTACCAGCAGAGTTTTTGTTTGTTGCATCTCTTCTCTGCCTTGTTATCTTTATTTTCTGTCTACATACAAAGGATGAGGTACTTTAAAAGGGAGGAGAGCTGGTGACACAAGAACCCTGATGGGCTTATAAACAATAATACATGTACACACACACACACACACACATACACACACACACATAATATATATATATATATATACTCTGCGTGCATAACGCAGTTACTTAAAGCAAACAACAACAGCATTTATCAAGTGTACATGTTGGACAAGAAAAGACACGAAAGTGCATCATTTCCTTAACCCAAGTCAACAACACACATTATATTCTAAATAATGTGCATTTCACTGACTCTGTGGAGTAAGCTTTAAATCCCAGATCATCACCAAGCAGCTGCCAGTGAGGATGTCAAGTATCAGAGACAAACAGAAACAAATATCCCACTGACCCTGGAGTCTGGGCTCATCATTGAATTCACTGGAGCACAATAATAAAGCTAAGTAGCAAACAGTGGTTTCAAGTTAAACCAGGAACAACAGGGACACGGGGAACGGGTTTATCACTCTTTCCCAGAATCCTCCCCCTGAAAGCTATTAATTTCCTGGATGTTTGCATGAGACGTCTCTGCGATGCTGTTTGCTTGCCATCACAGGGATTGTGCAGAGGGGGCCGGCACCATCAACTATAATCCCAGTGTGTTCACCAGAGGACGAAGAGCTGTGCAGATGAAGGGCACACACATTAGGGAGAGGACCATGTTAGCAGCCATGTCTCTTAACTTTACATCTCGGGGAAACTCACATCTATGCGATCACTTCAAGATGGTGTCCCAGTGTTGTGTTTTCACTTTGTATCATTTATATTGACAGGATGCAGGGCCAGGCTGTTGGGCCTAAATGCTGGATTATTTGTCTGGAGAGGTCCCACAATGTCATGACGGCGTAATGATGAACCGCAGCTTGTGATTGGTGGATAACGTGGCTGGATGCATGAGTGAAGGGAGTCATAGGCGGGGCTTGGAGGAGGGGTCAAATGGAGACTGGTGAAGACAGAGAGTATGGGGGCTAAATTTAGCCAATGGCTCTTCTGGGGTGGAGCAAATCCTCTTTGCACTCGAATTATCTGGCCTTCGGATTAGAGAGCTTTGCCTCTATGCAAGACATCTACTCTCTATAATGATGTCCCATAGCGGATCGTACCATGTCTCCAGGGTGGGGGTGTGTGAGTTGGCAGAATGGCTGTTGGAATGAATGAAGAATTTGGTGTGGGATATGTAGAGCACATATAGTGCCTTTTTATTGTGTTGTTCATTTACTACTTACAACTACACAAATAATATTATGATAATACATCATGTACAGGACTAAAATTATTCACATATAATTAGGTGACCATACATAACCATGATGACCATGACAAAAAATCCAACATGACATCAATAGCACCCCAGTGTTATTTTCATGTGGTTATACTAGAGCAGTCTCACTGTAGCTCTTCACATAGAACTCTTTTTTTATTATAATTGTGAAACAGCAAAACATTAACATGCATTAATATAAAATGTCAGAAGTGTAAAGAGGGCATAATTGAACCATATGTGGCATAAAGAGTTTGTTGGATCTAATGATCAGTACTGCTGCATGCTGTAAATGCATAAGCATTTATATGTTTCACTGCCTCGCATACTGAGCAGGTCGGTCCTGCTGAGTGGTGGTCTCCACCCTGAGTAAAGAGACCCAGGGGATGATTACATGAAGATTTTGACACATTTGATTGATTAGTTAATCAACTAAAAATGCATAATATTCAAACGATCCCCTGTCTACTACTTATAATAATAATAATAATACATGTATTTTTATATTCTATAGACTCATGATTTGCAATTAAAACTCATATAAAGTACAAATATTGTACATTCTTAGCTTTTTATGTTATATGATATATAATGAACTATAATTTGGGAAAGGCCTGACATCATCCACCCATGACTGCTGCTCCCTCTCTGGCCTCTGTGCTTCCCTCCCTCACATTCTGTATGTTTTCTGTATGTAAACCACTGGAATGATATGTGGTGCAGGAAAGCTATGATTAGCCATCTCCAGCAGTAGGTGCCACTCAGACACATCCGTAATCACCTCCGCACCCATCCACACCCAAAGAAATAAAACCACCAATCACTCCTTCCTGCATTGAGGGGAGAAGAATATTTTAGTCATTTTTGCTGACGCTTATCTCGAGCAAGTGGGTGGATGGATGAGCAGCTACTGTGGCATGTAAATGTCTCACTCAAGGACACTTTGACATGCAGCTGCTGAAGGGATGTGTTCTTCTGCTTATGGGACAAAAGAGCTCATCCTGAATGCTGCAACCATAGACAGCTCTTGTCCAAATATACCATTACAGTCCACTACTGGGTGACATGGATCATTAAAACACCCAGTGTGGCGTTTAAATCTTCAAATGAATCTCAATGACTGATTCTAACTGAATGACAGTTTCAAGTCTCCATGACAACAAGTGTCTGCCATGCTGAAGTGTCCTCAAGCAAAACAAAAAAAAAAGACGAAGAAAAGCTGCTCTGGCAGCTGACCTCTGACTCCATGTGGAGTGGAGGACTCTCCACAGATCAAGAGTGCTACATGAAAACCTGTGGAGTGTCCACACAGTTCACACTCCGTGGTGCAGCCTGTTGCTATTTAAACCTTTAGGACTGTACCACTGGGTTGCAGATGTGGGGGGGTTCACTTCCGGGGAGTTTCCTGTGAGGATGAGCCCTGCTGAGGGAGGTGTGGTATGGAGTGTGTGTGTGGTGGAGGGAGGGGGGTCGTGAGGTTGGATCCTAATCCCCTTGGCTTGGCTGCAGCACGGCCTCGGGATAAACTGACATGTAGGCTGTGGATATGTGAAAATGCTACTTGGATTTTAGCTTTTTTTTATTATTATTATTAATGTTTGTTTTTTCTGACGACATTTTTATAATAAGGGAATGTCAGCTCTGGTAAGACAACTTTTTTTTTTTCAAATGTTCGTTGTTTAGTTTGTTATTTTGGCAAACAAATTAGTGAAGTGTCGAGAGATCATTTAGACTTGAAAATATCTGCAGTGCCATTTATAGGTTAGGTCAGGTTTTATTTGCTGAAAACACATCAACAGTGGCAGCACTTCATTTCCAGCCATCAACATTACCATCTATATAGAAAAATCCATACACCTACATGGTGAAGTTCCACTCCATTAATAGACTCTGACTTGGTGGAGTTTTAGTAATTCGACTCTTGATTAAAAAAAAAAAAATCTTGTTTTGATATTTTACAACATATTTAACATTTATCCAAGTCTGCAGCAGACAGGACTCTCTCCCACTGCATGAAGGAGGAATCTAATGTCTATGTTAGCAAACCTATTCCGTGTAGCAGTTCTGCATATCATCATAAGCGACATATCTGATAAACCCCAGAATGGCAACTAGGGCTGCCTAACTGACCTGGTGGCTGTGATGTCCACAGAAACCTGGGGAGTAATAAATACATTTGACATGTTAGCAGACAAGTTGTCCCCAGAAATCTCACAGGATTGTTCTTTGACCCTTCGAGGTCACAGAGGAGCTGAGATTAGACTGAACTCACTGCTTTGATGATCGATTTATTCACCTGGAGATATAACAAAGCATCTAGCAAATACTATCTGACACTTTCATCCCCCCCTAAAAAGCAAAGGAATGTTTTTCAAAATCTGTGTTTGTCCAAGTCCTTGTCCTGCTGCAGAACAGAACCCTGGTGGTGCAGGCTGGTACAGGAGTTAAGCCATTTTTATACCAGGACAACCACTGAGGAAATCTCTGAGAAAAAAAAGTATATTTGGATCTTTATGTTAACACTGCATTATTGCCTCACATATATAGTGCACTGCACTGTATATACTGTACAACTGTAAAAAAAAGAATGAATGACATGAGGAAAAAATGACATCAAAGGCAACTACAACTAAACAGGCTTTAGCAAGGCCCTCAGAGCTGTGCTTGTACTGGCAACTTGAATTAAATATGAGAACTGTAGCTGGAAAAAGTCTTAACTTGCTGACTGCAGAGCATCTTTACTGGGTGTGTGTGTGTCTGTGTGTGTGTGTAGCTGTAAGTTCATCATCAGAGCATTAATATGTAACTTCACATGAGTGTTGAGCTCTGCGGAATGAGCTCCAAAAACTGATGAAGCAAAGACGACAGAGTTTGGTTCAGTCAAACTAATGAACGATCTGAACAGTAAAAGGTCACTTGCGAGATTGAATTAGCTTTCTGTAAATTATGCGGTGACCTCTCCGCTTCCTGTCAAACCTCGGTCTCCCATTGATTTTTATGATTCAAAGGGGCTCTTTAACTTTTCAACACGAAGACACTCTCAGAGGAAGGCAGATCATGACCTATTCAAACTCTGCACAAGCGTAAATGCTGATTTGATATCTGAATTAGTGTGTATGTGTGTGGGGGAGTGGGGAGGGTGGGGGCAAGTGGATACATTCATAAACAGATAGTCAGATCAATAAGTTAGAGGAGGGGGCAGAGGGAGGGAGACAGAAGGGAAAAGGGCGAGTGCAGGCGGTCTAACTGTTACGTAAGTGCCAGCTGTGTGAGTGAAGGAGCTGCAGCAGGATGATGAAAGCAACACCGCTTCCCTAACCAGACTGAGCATCCATCCTCTCACTTTCACTCCTGAACCCTTCATGTATTATTCATGTTACCGAAGGAAACAACAAATGGAAGAAAAAAAATCACATCACATCTAGCCGCTGCAGTTCCTCTCATTACTCCTGGCAACAAAACAAATTCATACATTGTAACACTGGCGATGGGATTTCAAAACTACATATCTGAGAGCAGCAAGTACATTTCATCGCTTCAATCCAGCCTCTATAATCCACTGCTGCTACCAGCCACCTCTATGAGTTTCCCGATGAAACAATAATATGAGGCAACAAGGGCAAAATGAATCTGCAGTCTTAATCTGGATTAAATTACTGTGCCCGTCATCCTGGCTCCAAATCAGAACAAACCAACCCAACCCAACCCAACCCAACCCAAACCAGACCCAAACCAAACCAAACCAAACCAAACCAGAAGAAACTGATGCCTCAACCAAATGGATTATTGAAAATCTGAACATAGAAATGACTAGCTTGACACTACGATTTTAAGATAGCATCAGTTTAGAAAATAACAGTGCTTTGGAGACAGAAGTTTTTAAAATGATTATGTAACTTGAGGCAAAACGCTGTTATGCTGTACAGACATTCAGTAGGTAGCAATTTGATAGTCTATTTTACTAAAAGGCTGATTAAACCAAACTTTTGCTTCCAGCAAATGGTTGTAGACTAATTTAAATCTAAAAACCCCCAATTTGCCTTGTTTCCAAAAAACGAAAACTGAAAAGTAATTCTCACACGGCGGTATAACCAGTATGAGCACTGGCACTTCTCAGAAATGAGACCCCATCTCCACATAAACCCTGATTCATCCTGCTGTAAAGAGAATATTCACAGTCTGTGTTGCTGTACTAAAAAGAATTTGATGTTGGATTAAAATAAAAAAAAGAAACATTAACATGTCATTTGTTTCAAAATATGGAAGATATACTAAAAGCTTTAGCTCTGACTTGTTCAGGAGAAACACCTCAGTCTTCCCAATGGGCTTATAAAGCAGCCAGTGTCCATGCTTTTATTAGATGTTGAAGACAACACACTGTGCCAGCACTGAGGTAGTAGTAGGTCTTTTTTTTTTCACAACATTGTTCTCTTGTTGAAGTGAAGATAAAGTAAAAAGAAGTTACAAATAAAACCTGAATTCATCATAACATACTTTGCTGCCACAGACTTACCTGGTCTGGTGCGAGCAGCAGCTTACAGTGGCTCACGTTAGGAGGATAACTAACTCAGTTGACTGACTTGTGCCACTCTTGTTCAGTTGCTGCTACATTTTCTGCTGTGAAAGTTGCAGCTGCTAGGAAAGGCACTACTGACTGTGTGCCCTTGAACAAGGCACTGGGGACTGCAGTTGCCCCACAGACCTCCCAGTGTGAATGAAGCTAACAAAGCTCCTCCGAGTACACAGTTGGACACATGAAGGTTAAATCACTGTTTGAGTCATTTTACACTTTTGTGACTTTGAAAGAAGTTGATTTATCATGAGCTGTATGCAGCGCTTAGCATTCAGCTATGCTGCTTGCTTGTCTGACACAAAACTTTTCTGCAATACAACATTTTAGGCCATTTCTAAATTACAGAGAATCCAGCCTCAGGCTAAGCACTGCTTGATTTTGTAGGAATGTGTGCCTGTCACGGCCAGCAAGATCTTTCAGTGCAACTTGTGTTCTTGTGTTATTGCTGATGGCTCTGGCTTTTGGTCACTATAAAAACCAAGAGAGATCTAAATGTGTCATCACTGCAGCAGCGCTGTGTGATGGATCAAAATGGCGTCAGAGCGTTTGAGCGGGGAGACGATGAGATTATCTGGTTGTGTGGAAGGACAAGCAGCCTGCAGGGGAGACTGGGAGTCCTGAACTGCCTCTTCCTGCCTAATAACACTTTTCACTTCTGACCAGAATCATTTCTGGAGTTTATTTAGAACTTAAATTGCTTTACAAGCTGTAACAAATAACACGAAATGGGATCAATCTCTGGGAGAGGGAACTAAAGCAGAGTGAGAAAAAGTAAGGCAAACACAATCAATAAAAACAGAGGGAATGAAATTAAAAACAATAAAGAAATGTCTTGCCCATCTATAATGACAATGACATATTGTAGGCATTTCCTCTTGTTTTTCTGGGACTCTGTCCTCCTTTCTTTGTTAAAAATCATGATCACAACTGAAGTCCTTAAAGTGTGGCTTGACTTGCACTCACACACAAGTAATGGTAATGGTGTTGCATAGCAATGTGTGTTCTGCTTTGCTGTTCTGCTGACTGATCAGTGATGTGCGGCGTTAATTGTTTTTCAGGTTCAGCATGCAGCACTGTGCAGATCAAGGAAGATAATTCAACTCAGTTTCTGAGGCCTTACAGCTGAGACCTATACTCCTTATTCCAGAAAACCTGCAGGTTCCGTTTGACACCTGGAACACTGAGAGCAACTCACAGCTCCTGGAAAGGATTATGCCATTATAGCTGACAACTTGAGCTTCTTCAGCACACAACGGCTACAAAGCAAAGTCAGTCCTGCTTCCCTAACGTGCGGCAGGAACCATGGATGACCCCTATCAAAACAATGTGAACCAGCAGGTGACAGAGGGCGGAGAGTACACCTACACCCAGGATGGAGGAGGTCAGGATGGCTACCCTTACCAGACGGACTACCCTCCACAGGAGGAGGACGCTGCTAGCGATGCCACTGAAGGGGCAGACGATGACGATCAGATGTATGAGGGAGAGTACCAGGGCATCCCCCACCCTGATGAGATCAAGGAGGCGCGACGAGCAGCTCGGATGGAGGCCAGGAGGAAAGCCCGTCAGGCTGCCCAGCAGGAAGAGGAGGAAGAAAACCTGCCAGAGCAATACGAGTCCATCATGGAGGACTGTGGCCATGGGCGCTTCCAGTGGATGCTGTTCTTCGTGCTGGGCTTGGCTCTGATGGCCGACGGAGTGGATGGCTTCGTGGTGGGATTTGTCCTGCCCAGTGCTGAGAAGGACATGTGCATATCCAATGCCGACAAAGGATTGCTGGGTAAGTGACAGAAAAGGTGGGTGGGATGGAAAAACTGTGGTCATTGATGTGAGGAGAGGCTTCTGTCCAGTGTATGTAGTGGAAACCTTTATAGTTTTTCATTCTGAGATGAAGCAACATATCAGAAAACAATTTAGTTGTGAAAAATCATATCTAAGGTAACACTGAGGTGGCATGAGCAGCAGAGGTTGGGGCAGGGGGGTTGTGGTGTCATTAATCAAAGCACTGGACGAAACTTTGACATGATGACAGTGCTAGAGGAGCTCATACAGGTCATCCACAGTTGCTGAGATATTTCTGGATCAAAGGTGAACTGACTGATATACCACTGCTCCCTTGCAGCTAACTGATTTAGCACATGCAGCTATACAACAGGAACAGATATACAGCCTTTTGGAAACCCACAACAGCAGCTAATTACTATCATCTGTCGAAGAGCTCCACTGTTTACCCAGAGAGGAGAAACTCATCAATGAAATGATGTGCTGTTGTGAATTGGCTGGTACAAAATCCTGCATATATTTGGCTCTTGGTGGAAAATGTTCACAGGCCACTACTTGGAGGAGACATATCCACTGGATAAATCACAATACAATTTTGCCTCGAAGGAAGGCAAAAAATAAATATAGAGTATGGGTCCTCTGTCAGCCATCAGATAAGCTTCACTGATCCTTGACACTGATAATGCAAGCGTCTGAAAGTTGACCTGATGTGATGGGTGTTACACCTTGTGTTAAGTGTTTAATTATGTTGGATACTAGAAATGAGCACACCGTGCATTAAGGGGAGTGTTCCCTCCATTCCAGTTACCTGTTAACTTCACCCGCTCCCAAATATTGCACCACAAAAATAAGCATAGCATAAACATAGGGATTTGTATGCAGCACAGACACTTCTCAATGGGAAATGTACCTTCAAAACGTCTGTTCTTTGCTTTCTGTGCAGACATCTAAACTGCAAATTAAAGCCTCTCACCTTATTTCCCAGGCCTCGTATGTAGCCAGACGATGTGGCAGATTGCACATCGCTCATTTCATTTTAACAACAGGCTCCTGGGATGAAGCATTGCAAGAGATTGATGAGGAACCCGGTGGTGATTGTATTCAGTGTGTGTTCCCAGGCTAATATGGAGCATGTTGCAGCAGTCAGAGAGCCTGGCGGCCTGCAGCGCCCGGTGCAGAGCTGTCAGATACGCTTCAGGCCTCTGACAGGCTGTGGTAGCAGGAGGAAGGCCTGGCGAAAATGAAATCACAGCGTCTGTTTGTGCAGAGCGGGTGGGGAGC
This sequence comes from Caranx ignobilis, assembly GCA_021432705.1. Taxonomy (NCBI): domain Eukaryota; kingdom Metazoa; phylum Chordata; class Actinopteri; order Carangiformes; family Carangidae; genus Caranx; species Caranx ignobilis. The sequence continues at coordinate 36,854,664 of MU270012.1, forward strand.
ACAGATCATTGGCTGAGAATATGAAATAGATCTGCAGAATGATGCTGTTTGATTCATGCTCATGGTCTGTTCAGCAGACTCACAGGAGCAGAAATGTGTTTTATCTTAACCTTTGTCGTTGTATGGCAGACAGACTTTCCAAACCTATTGTTAGAAGGAGGATGACAATTGGTGCACTTACCTTTAAAAGTGGTTTTATTGTTTAATCTATAGAGTGAAAAAGAGTTTTATAGCAGAAGACACAAAGCTGGAGACAAAGAAGATAAAGTTCTGGCAGGTGTTAAAACACCAGCTTGATCTGGTTGCAGAGATTTATCCACCAACTATCTCAAAGAAGTTGCCAAACGTGCACTGCAGCTAATGCATTTCTGGAATAAAAGCCAAACTGCAATTAAAATGATCATGCGTAAACAGTAAGTTTGCCTGCCTCAGACTGCAATGAAAATGTTAATCCAAAATATCTTCAGTGCATTCTCATTCGATTGTGTGGTGTTTATGCACCGCAGCTGTCAGAAATCACTTCAATCATGCAAAGATGTCCAGGTCTGTGATGCATTTTTCCTTTTGACTGAACTTGAGTGATTTTTTCCTCTCTGAGTCTTCACTGCTCTTGCAAATGATGTTTTTATTTCTTTTCTCCCATTGTTATTGTGAAAATACACCACATCTAGAAAGTCCACTTCATGTGAAGAGACTCTTTCTAACACCTTTGTAACTACTGTTAGCTACTATCAATATACTCGATTCCATTGTACCTCATTAAAACAAAAGATGATATAGTGATGTAAATACGAAAACTCACCGCCAGGGCTTAAGAAATAGAAGAGATTTTAATTTGTGCATAAATCTGCAAAGGGTTGGTTGTTGTCTTTTGAGGGATTAAAATATCTGATTGTGGGAATTGCTATTATTTGTTATATGGGATTATGTCATATGTAAATATTCCCAGGTTGCAACATTGTTCAACAGATTTTTTAATCAAGTGTCAGGTGCATGTTTTGCCGATTGTGTCTGGCTGCAAATATCAACACTAGCTGTGATCCCACCTGTTTTAGTTTAGTGATGAGTAAAATTTCCACTCAGTAAACACATGTGATATAATGAGGCTAAGTTTGAACTCAACTAACAGCTGCTGCTACTGGCTCTAGGAGAGTAGTGATATTGTCACAGTCGTGTTAGCCTTGACTCTTGATTGAGTCTCCCGGTGCCCTGAGCAGTCTCTTGTTGAATGAGTTTGGGATGTGCAGCTTGTCGTGTGGAGCACCAGAGCATTTGGATAGTCTCGTAATCCGTGGGGAAGGTGCACACTATGGCTCCACGTGCTGTTAAGCTGCTTAGTCCCTCTGTAATTAGGGCTGTGTGTAGTAAAAACACAGAGGAGGCAGGAGGTGTGGGTCTAAAGGTTTAAACAACGCAGTGGAGAGGATGGATAAGGTTGGAGGTTTCGGACCTTACACCAACAACAGGGGAGAGAATATTACTCTCCCCAGAGACATAAAAAGGAAGTCCATAATCTTTATTGTCTCCTTGGTGCAGTAATGGGCAGCACAGTTGGTCACTGTTAAGGGCTGTTGCGTTACAACAAAAGGAAACAGAAGACTAGACGACTTGTCAGCTGCATGCTGAGATACACCCCCGACTGCTGTGACTCAGAGTGAGAAACTACAGGCAAAATTAGGAGGAAAATGAGCTACGCAGTGATCAAACATCATCAGTCACGACACAGTGATGAGACGAAACTGTTCAAAAGCAATTGGCAACGTGAGCAACACTGAAGCTGAAATCAGATTAAACAATATCGAAGTTGAGTCGGAAGTGGAGCATCATGGAAAAAACAGCGACCTTTATTCTGTGAAGGCTGTTATCGGTGGAGGTGTAATTTCTTGGACTGTGATACTTGATAATAGGGGCACAAAATGTTGATCAGTGCACCACACTGAATTAGAGCAGGAAGTGTGATTTCTGGCTCCCTCTCCCTCTCATAACAGTGTAAAGACAGCCCCCTCGTGGTCAAGAGGAGTATTGACCTTTAGTCACAACTGTTCATTTCAGAGAAGTTTGTGTGTATACCTGTGGAGCCTGCACTTATGAGTCACACACCAACTATGTACCAACAGGTCAAATTTTGTCAGTATCGTCACTGTGTGTGTGCCTGTGTGTGTGTGTGTGTGTGTGTGTATGTGACTGTGTGTGTGTGTTTACAGGTTTGCTGGTGTACGTGGCCATGATGGTGGGGGCCTTGGTGTGGGGGGGTCTGTGCGATAAGATGGGGAGGAGGAAGTGTCTGATCTACGTGCTGACTATCGACCTGGTCTTCTCCTTCCTGTCCTGCTTTGCCCAGGGCTACGGCTTCTTCCTCTTCTTCAGGTTCTGCTCAGGCTTCGGGTGAGATGACTTGACGTTTGTGCTCACATTTCCATTTTCAAGCCTCCCTTGGACAAAAGACACTCAGCAGGCCTTTTATACTGCCAGACCTTTTTCCATAACTAATGCTTTTAGAGAAAATAACTATGTCTGTAACATTTGGTGGGCAAAGCACACCCTTGTTTGTATTCAGTTGTTGTTCCTCCAAAGTAAGACACCTGACATTTAAGTGAGATGAGTTTTAGATGGTTCTTCCATTAAAACAACATAGAGGGAGAGAGGACATAATTCAAACATGGGCTTACTTGTTAGTTTATTTTCCTCATTAAAATATCACATTTACATTTCACAGTGCAGTTGTCTCTTTAATCTGACATTTGCATTTGGAGGCATTTTAAAATTAGTCAGACACATGATGACTACACGATGTTCTGCCCAACAAACAAGGGATATCTTTCCACTTTACTGTTGCACATCTCCAGACCTCCAGAGTTAAAGCCTGTAGACAAGAGCTGTTATATCAGCTCGTGCTTCATTACAAGCTGGCTCTGTATTAGTGGACTATATTGGGTAATTGGTTTAAAGTAATTGTTAGCCTAATAAAAAGCAAGATCATTATTTGTGTCTCACCAGACCTCAGATTAAGTTTGTGGTACTTTCTTTCCTATTATTCAGTCAAAGTAATTCAAGTCTGATGTATAATCATTTCATACCAACATGCTGTCATGTGCTGCATGTTGACACAGGGCATCACCACACAGGCTCATTGATGATACCAGCTTAAAAACAGGGTGCAAGGAGAAATGTGTGAATTTACCTTAACAGAGCATTCCTTTATTACACTAATTAAAAGAAGAGAACAATGATCTTTGCTGGTTTTTAATTTGACTTTCATTGCTGAATTCCTGCTGTCGCCAGCACCTTGGGGTGAAGCTTTTGCCGAGGGCAGATTGCTTTTTTGCAACTTCCAAAGACACATTTTTTTGATAATGATTACAGCCTGAGTGTACCCAGACCTGCAATATTGATGCTTAAGCTTTTTGCTAAGCCAAAAGAATACAAGGTCACTGTAATAAAACATTCAGCTGTTGCTGATTCACTGTGATAATGAACCCCATGTTAGTCATTAACACTCACATCTACATCTGCACCCGTTTTGCTGGCTTCACAAAACACAAAGTGACAGCAGACGCCACACGGCCATTTAAAGACATTAACAATCATAACAAAAAGCAGAGGAATGTGCAAAAATGCCAACCCTTGTCTTAAACATATTGTAGTGGTATTACTGCAGAGCTTTTTTTTGTTCTGTTCTCCGAATTTCATTTCTCAGCTGCACTTGTGATATTTGTTTCTTTATCCATTTTTCTAGTTTGTTTAAGCTTGTGTAAATCTCTTACATTTGATACCAAATCTATTTCAATAAATGAAGATGCCAACTATGTGAGTAAAGGAAGCAGCACTGACACAAAGGGTGAAATATCGCATTAGAATAAAACATTGATACTGTCATTGTGTCCTATCAGCAGGCTCCTGCCATTTAACTTTCAGTCTCACATGAACAATGTCTTTCCCCACTCCCTCTACCTAATTTTCCAGCCTGATCAGTCCCGGCGTCATCCTGAGAGTTCTCTGAGCGAAACACAAAATATTCGGGTGTAACAATAAATTCTTCATTACATGACAAAATGAATTTTGTTGTAAGTAGAAAGTCGTGTTTTTAGACCTATTGTAATGGCTCAAGCCAATTCCAGCCAATACTTTTACATCTCTGGGCACTTTAGTCACCAGCTAATCTACTGTGGATGTCTTTGGAGGTGAGCCATGCAGGTACTGACTGCACGCAGGCGACAGTGCTAACCACTGTACAACTGTTGTCACTGCATGAAATTTTTAATATATAAAATGGATGCATATTTTTGCAGAGATTATAGTAAGTGTCCCTTTAAATCTACAGAAAATGATATGCAAGTTCTCCAAAAACTAAAAAAGAAAAGAATCATTTTTTGTGGATGTCTTGTAATTCCTCCTCCAGAATTGGTGGCTCCATCCCAATCGTGTACACCTACTTCACTGAGTTCCTGCAGATGGATAAACGTGGGGAACATCTGAGCTGGCTCTGCATGTTCTGGATGCTGGGAGGCCTGTACGCCTCCTTCACTGCCTGGGGAATCATCCCTCACTATGGTAACACACACACAGACGCTGTAACACCATACATACCTAAAATACATGTATAGAAATTAGATGCACAAACACTCAAATATCCCGTACATGAATTCAGAAGACAAAGTTGATATAATATTTATCTAATTACAATTAAAATTTCAACAGCTGCAGGAGCACTCTGAAATGAAGGATGTTTTTCTTCACTCTGCATTAACATCAGCATGTGGTTAAATTATTTTCTTAGCTCCTCTTTGTGGTTGCTAATATGTTGCATTTCAAGAAGTTATCTCTGCTCTTGGTTGCTAAATATAAATAATTCACATTATAATAACTGAACATCTTGGCAGCATCAGGACTAGGAAAATAATTTTCCGGGTCTCCAAAACCAAGTCACGGTTGACTGTGTGTTTGCTGTCAACTTTTTAATCAATGTAATCTTTCAAATGCAAATGACTTATGCAAAAATGGAGAGACTGGTGCATAAAATAAGTTTTGTATATAGAAAATATGATAAAGATGCCTTTTTGTCTTTTGTTACACAACACTAATTCTGTGATTTGGACTGTGAGCACACAAACTGCACACAAGGATGGATTCTTGATATATTAACATGTTCTCTGCTGGGTGACATCTAGGCTGGGGCTTTGCCATTGGGACAGAATTTCAGATCCACAGCTGGAGACTCTTTATCCTGGTGTGTCTCTTCCCTGCACTGGCTGCACTTGTTGGAGTTGTCTTCATGCCGGAGAGCCCACGTTTCCTCCTGGAGGTTAGACACCGTAGTAACCTGTTAAAAATAAAAGCCAATGGAATATCAGCACAGTATCCTAATTACAATATTCCAGTATATGGTATGAAACATCAAGCAGTTGTTTGTTAAAAAAAAAAAAAAAGAAAGAAAGTTGAGTCATCAGTCACCACAGCAACATCCCACTGCAGTGCAAAGGTAGCGAAGGGCTGCTAAGGCATCACCAGAACACCACCCACCCCTGCCTCTCGTCCAAGACATTGTCAGACCTGTAACCACATGTGGTATTGTATTTGTATGTTACTGCTCCAACGTGCTCATATCACACACCCCCAAATAATCACACATTCCCTCCTCTGATAAGAGACAGACCTCATGGGAACATTGTTACTCAGCTGCTTATCAGGCTCCTGTGTATGTGGGAAAAAATCAGTCATCAAATTGAAACTTATGATTAAAAAAAGTAATTACCCTATGTTATATTTATACTAAAAGTCCCGAGAGGTTTAACAGACCACATTCACATCTTACAGTTTGTATGATGTGATTTCTGTTTTTGTTTTGCAGAATGCCCGACATGATGAGGCCTGGATGATCCTGCGACAAGTTCATGACACCAACTGGAAGGCCAAGGGGGAGCCGGAGAGAGTCTTCACTGTACGTCTTTATGTTTAAAGGTTCCATATTGTATTAAGTGAGATTTCTATATCTGTTTGATTATAAATCAGGTCTAACTTCTACATTGATACTCTCAATATCGTGCATTAGTCCACACAGAAACACATGTGCAGACACTGAGGCTCCAAACAAGCTCTGTAACTTTGTGATGTCACAGCAACACAGTCATCACTCTCAGATTTGTTTTCTCTGAGTACATGAAGTCTGCTACATTTTTGTTGGATCACTCAGAAGCCAGAAGATCTGTTGTTACTAGAGCTCCAGAGAGAAACCTAAGAGAGGATGTAAAACTACACCGAGACAGTCTTTGAGTCTTAAAACAAAAAATATATCTCCTTATGGATCAACACTTGGATATGGATGTAAAACCCAGGGGAAATGAAAAATACAAGATCTACAACTTTGAAATGCCAGCTTACACAGTCTGATTTGTGGTCGTGGTTGTATAAAGATCTCACACCTCAAGCTGTGACTCAGCGTAGCTGGAAACACAGCTGTCACTAAGAACATTAATCTTTCAAGTGTAAGCCATGACAGTAAATAAGCACCCATCGTATAGCATCAATAGTATAAGTGTAATTAATGACACTAATGTTACTGCAGCTACATCACTGTCACAGCTCACTGAGGCACTGTGAATGTAGCTGTCATTAGTGTTATTCATTACACCCGTCCTTTTCCCACTGTGATGAATGTCTGCTGTGACAAAATAAGTAGTACATGAAAAACCTATTTATGAGGTTTTCAAATTCGAAATTGGGAGCTGCTTTTCAGAATCAAAGAATCATATAGTTTATGTCTGTGCCCTCTGAGCATGTGGGTTCAGTACAACTCGTGAATTTCTTGTAAATAACATCACATCATGGTAAAGAAAAAGACTCTGAGTACAAGAGACACAAAACTTATAAAATATTTGATAAACATTTGATGAGTAGAAAAAAAGGAAATTTATACAATAAAATATTGGTGCAAATGTTACAAAGTTGTTTTTTGTTGCAAGAATGAAAAGTACTACAGTAATTGATGTTTCCATTTTGTTTTCTAATATCTGCCAAGCCTTCATTAACCAACCGTGTTTAAATTGTTCAAAGAAAAAGAATGAATTTCTGTGGACACTTAATCATCTTCAGAATAAATAAACAAAAACAAGCAAAGAAGAAACATAATGTTACACAAACATTACAATTTTTTGATGTAATGAAAAATCTAAATGGAGTTCAGTCTGTGAATCCAAGTGGCGAATACAGATGAGGAAGAGTGTTTTTGATACGTCACATGATCCCATCCCCCACCTCTTTGTGAAGGTGACCAACATCAAGACCCCTCAGACTCAGGAGGACGAGTTCATAGAGATCCAGAGTGACACCGGCACAGCCTTCCAGCGCTGGACCGTCAGACACGTGACCATGCTGCAACAGGTCTCCAAACCTCTCCCACACTAATCTGCATTTAGAACAGAAGAAAGGCTTTGCAGTGCACTAAATATTACGCCTCTCGATCTCTTTGTTTCCATGCAGTGATTACATGTTATTCTGTCTCTCCATATTTCAGGTCATGGCTAATATAATGTCATTATCAGCTCCAGAGCTCAGACTTCAGGGCCTCTTCCTGGTTATCGTCTGGTTCTGTTTGGCGTTCAGGTAAAAAATATGCTCCTTCATATTGTGGATGAGATTTGTGCATTTTTCCCTCAGCTGGAAGATTTACAAAACAGTGGAGATTTGCTAATTTCTCTGAGGCAGAGCAAATCTTGAGATAACTCACTGATAAAACTGGATGTGTACAAACCAAACAAAAATATATTTTTTCCCCACTTGCCCCAAAATGTTGCCATACACATTTTTTATTTGTTTTCTATGTTCAGAGTTTGTCTGAACTAAGGCTATCTCTTGTTTTTGCATATCAGCTACCATGGGCTGGGTGTATGGTTCCCTGATATGATCAAATACATGCAGTACGAGGAATACGAGTCCAAGGTCCGGGTTTTCCACCGGGAACGGGTCGAACGTTTCCACTTCAACTTCTCTCTGGTCAACCAGATTCACCGTGAGGGAGAGTACATCCATGACAAGTAGGGTCCCTCAGCGCTCCCACTCTATTATGTCAAGTCACAATTCACATTCTTTTTGTTTCACCAATGCTTCATTTCATTTATTTCTATTCATTCAGATTTGCAAACATAGAGATTAAGTCTGTGAAGTTCGAGGATTCTCTGTTTGAGAACTGCTACTTTGAGGACGTCAGGTCAACCAACACCTTCTTTGAAAACTGCACCATCAAGAACACTGTGTTCTATAACACAGGTACCTGACAGACTTGTAATGAATGTTTATGGTACTTACACGTGAAGATCCATCAGCTGAACTCATTAGTCATATAAAATATATATGAAAACATTAACAATGCTCTAAAACAATGTCTATCGTCCACCTCGTTTACTTCTTACAAACTTCTTCTCTTTCACATCCCCTGTTCTCTCCAGACCTCTGGCAGGAAAAGTTCAAAGACTGTCGAATGGAGAACACCACCTTCCTCCACCCAAAGAAAGGCTGCCACCTCAACTTCCAGGAGGAGAATGACATAGTCATCTACATGGTCAGCTTCCTGGGCAGTTTGGCTGTGTTGCCTGGCAACATCATTTCTGCATTATTCATGGACAAGATAGGAAGGATCAGAATAATAGGTGAGATCAGCAGAAAGTGCCAGTACAGAATAAGTAACCTTGGGCAGGTGGATTTTTTCAGTGGTTTTATTTATATCTCTGTCTGTCTTTGTTTGCAGGTGGCTCTATGCTGGCATCATCTGCCTGTACTTTCCTGCTGCTGTTAAGTTTCAGTCAAGGTGCTGTAATATGTTGGCAGTGTCTTTTCTACGGCGCCAGTGTGGCAGCCTGGAACGGACTGGAGGTCATTTCTGTGGAACTCTATCCCTCCTCTAAAAGGTACAGTCCAACTCCACCCCTCTGTGTTAAAACACCAACGTCATCCCTCACCACAGTAAATGTTACAACCACTGTAATGTTACTAATACTGCAGATACGGTGCCAATGCTCAATCTAACATAACCAGTCTCATCTGGTTAAAACATGGGCCTTAGCTACTGTTGCTACACTCTTTGGGCCTATGTTTACATTGGTTACAGTGGCAGGTTTATGTCCAGTGTGTTTTTAAATAAATCATTTCAAAGAATTTCTCAATTTCTGTGAATGATTCTTGATTTCACGTAGCAGTAGACAAAAGCTGACCCATTTTCAGCCATTTTCATGGACAAAACAGTTACTGTTACTGTTAGTTTTACAAGTTTGGTCGAAAGTTTCCTTTTAGGTTTACTAAAAAGCCATGATAAAGCCATGATATCCTGATAAAAGACAGAGGCTAACACTGTCAGCTCCAAGCAAAAAGTCGCAATCTTCAGCCTCATGATGACGTTGTTAGTTGGAGACCAACTGTTTTGTAGCTACTACCAGCTAATGAATAGTTAGCCTACAGTATGATGACAGTAAAAAAGTTAACAGACCATTTATTAGTGTTTATTTTGGCATAGCCCTGTTTGGATGTTCACCTTAACCTTTACTAAAGAAAGAAAAGGCTTGCCCAGTGTTGTTGGCCACTGCAGCAGTGTCTTAAGTAATACTGGCTTCCACTAGGAGGCACTTGCACAGTTGCAGTAGTGAATGGCTCTTTTTATAATGTGATTATATAATAGGGTGGCTGGCTCAAATATGTCATGTAAGTGGCATCATGGTTTTTGATCTAGTCCGTCCACTGTCTGTCACTCTTATCATATCCTCACAGTCTATCTTTATCTTTGTCTGTCCTCCACAGAGGGACAGCGTTTGGTATCCTGAACGGGATCTGTAAGTTTGCGGCCATTATCGCCAGCTTTATCTTCGCAGCCTTCATCGGCGTTACCAAGATCATCCCCATCTTCCTGGCCTTCGCTGCCCTCGTCTGCGGAGGTCTGGTGGCTCTCAAGCTGCCCGAGACCCGGGAGAAAATCCTGTCTTGAAAGGCCAAACTCCTACAGCCTCCAGGCCCCAAACACAGTATAGCAATATAGGGGTGGGTGGGAAAAGTTATCAGCTTAAACTGAAATGAAAAGACAAGGAAAGAAAAGGCCATGCTGTGCTAGCTGTGTTTATGATTCTGTCACAGTGATTTGATTAAAAATGGTGAAAACCTGTTTGGTTGCCTACATGGACCTGTGGTTGCTTCCTGTTCCCTCTGTAAGCTCCTCAGGCTGCCCAGCTTTTCTGACAACATCATATGAATCTAGTGTTTTGTCATTTCCTTTTTATCATTTACTGCCCACCCCTCTACTCACACACATACACACACAGTGTAGCATCTTTTTCTTTTTGTTTGTTTTTTTTTTGTTTTTGTTTTTGAGGTTCGTGTAAAAGAAAGATTATTATGAGGTGAAAATGTATCTGTACTTGAAAGGTGATGTAGTTCATGTTACCATGTTGTGCTTTGATTTCATTCCCTGCTGAAAACAAAAGGAAAGACAGAGGTGTACAAGTTGGAGTCATGATTTTAACTGGATTTGAAGCCTGTTATATTAACTGCTGATGCTCAGCAGCAATATCACTGTTGGTGTTGTTCAGAGAAAACACCTCTTTCATTCACCCAGTGTTTATAATCTGCACTGTCCTGTGGTGTCTAGTCTTCTTTAGTACACATTATTACTTGGTTTGTTCTCTAGACATAAACCTGGATTGACCATTTTATTATATGTAGGAGATTGTTTTTTTTGTTTTGTTTTGTTTTGTTTGTTTTTTTAACCAAATCCACTTCTCTTCATTTCTCCCACATGATCCAAATCCAAACTGAGCAGCCAACTGGATTTTCCTCCTGTTTGTCGTCTTGTCTTCCACTCTGAGACGTCGTGTCTGTCCTTAACTGTAGAGCTGTGTTCTGTAGGTGGTGATAACGTAGAATCAGAGTCTTATCTGTCACATCTTGCCATGACAAAAGTGTAAGAAATTGTTCTGTTTGTTTATTGAATTATTTTTTCGTCTTTTTTTCTAAAAAAGAGAATGACAAACTGTAAGACTAGATGTTTTGATATGATGCTCTTATTATAACGTTCTGATGAAGAACTGTTTTACAGAACCTGCTGCATTTCTGACAACACGTGTCAAGATTTCTAAGGAGCATGTTACTTTTTTTGGCATGACTGAGCTGTGTGTGCGTGTGTGTGGTTGTTATCCACATGTCTGTGAATTTACTGAAACACAATAGTCTGATTACCAATACTATATTTGTTGTTGTACATATTGTAGACCTGTGTAAATTAGTTGTAAAATAGTAGCTCCATCATGACTTGAATAAAGCTGAGGGCTCGTGATCCACTTTTTCCTGGTTAATAACTGTGCCAGTATCTGTACTGAACATATGAAACAAGTTATACACTTGTGTGAACACTCTGAGGGATTTTAAGTAAGACTTTGACATTTTGGGAAATACAAGAGTTAAATTAGAAACAACAGCTCAATAGCTTGGCTTAACATAAATACTTAAAACCTGTAGCCAGGTTCTGTCTAACAACATGCCAATTCACCTGGGGAAGGTTGGACTGGCATGAGGGCTAAACTGGTTTCAGCTTCAGTAAAAAGTGTATGGGCATACCAGGGCTGTATGAATCTGCTTCATGAACACACAAGGGACCAGAGGAAAAAAGCAGAAAGTGCTTCAGACTATATATAATTGGACGGTCATCTACAGATTTAAGGCTCAGGCTACAGCCACACTATTACATTCCCAGCTAACATGCCCAATTGTGGGCCTGTCCACAGAATGTCCACATGGGCCCTCTGCATGTGAACCCATGTGGGGCGTACAGCGGTTTTGCACATTTTAGAGCCCATTGTGTGCCTGTTCTTCTTAGTCTGGGAAGCCCACACTCACTGCACGCTGTGGGCCTCCTCACACTGTAGGGGCAATATGTGCCCCTCATTTCATGCTGGGGTAATGGGCTGCCCATAGTCGTCCCAATTTTCTGTCCACAGTTTTACCTTTGGACAGAACCATGCTTGCTGTGCTAGGCTAAGCTCACTGGCAGCTGGCTGAAGCTACATTTAACACACAAATATCTCTGTGCAATGTGATCTGACAACTTTAAATACACATAATGAGTGAAATAGAACCACAGCAGATGTGTTGTTGGTGCTGAGGAAACGTAAAGATGTCAGAGGAGGTTAAGCAGAAAACATTTCATACTGTCCACATACAGAGAGCTTAACAGATGGAAAAGGTTTGAATGGTCAATGATGATATGAATATATAAACATAAATACGGTCCATTTACCATTTACCAGCATAACTGTTCCCATGTCAGTAGCAGCTGTGTGTGTTGGGGAGAGGGTGAGGGAATGGGAGCGAGTGTGTGTGTGTGTGGGGGGGGGGGGCCTGTAAGTAAGGAGGGCTTGTGAAAACATGGCAGTATAAGTGTGAGCAAGTGCCGGTAGTAGGAGGATGTGTTTACTCTGGCCGAGGTGTGAAAGGCACTGCTGATCTGTCCACCAGGTTTATCTGGATGTCAGGCTGTAGAGGTCGGCAAACATGAGGTTTTGTGTTTTCTCTGGAATTAATATTTCAGTTTCACCTCATTTGACTGAGACTTGACCAACCAGTGTTAATGACATCATTTTACCATTAAAAGACCAGCACAGTAATAGAGTATCATCAGTGTTCCCACCAGGTCAGCTGTCAACTCTTTATCTCCTGGTTTGATGAGATGATTACATTTATTTCAGTCAGTTTATTTTAGTTCATTCTGTTGTGTTGTGTAATCCTGTTATGTCACTCTGTGAATGTCAGTCTCCAACAATTAGATGAAATTTACTGTCCACCTCTGGCTGACCTCTCTCGTACCAGCTATGTTTCACACCTAGGTGCAGAATCTATCCCCCTCACTTGCCACCCCACTCTCCAGCTGACACGGATACACACACACACACACACACACACACACACACACAAACAACACACACTGAACTTTTTAACATATTAGCTAGTACACACCCCAGATAAAGCTAATGGACAATAATTGAAGCAGGACTTAGAACTTAGATTTTACTTTTATTTGTCATGGTTGAAAGTTGAGTGTACACTACATCAGCTGGTTCAAGAAGGAGTGTTTGCCCTCTGGTACACTCTTGAAACACTCTTGTCTGATATATTATCCAAAGCAACATTTTCTATTAGATTTTACTTGTGTATTCCTAAGCAGCTAAGCAGCTGTTCCCTCGGTTTAAAAAGATCTTTGTCTCTGTGAGGGGTTTCCCTTCGAGTAGTGATTAGTGATCAAGGTGATTCTTCCACTGTCAGGACTCCTGGGACACTCAGCAGACAATAATTCTTCCTGGAGGAAATTCTCAAGGGGAACTCCATTAATTTTAGACATCAAAGTCTCTTTAAAGGGGAGTACTCATGCATATGTGAAATGGGTTGTGTAAAGCTCTTCGTGACAGCTTAGTAAAAGTCTGATAAAATGCCTCACATAAAATGCATGGTGAGTACATTACCCACAATGCAACCCGATCTGCTCCACTCATGGATCTATTATATGAACATGGTTCCAGTGCAGTGAGCTGGTACGCCATCTTGGAACAGTATAGAGCAACCACCACATGGACAAACCGCATGACTTCAACATAACAAACAAACAAAACAAAACAAATCTGTTAGATCATTTGTGTAATAATTGTCATACAAGAATATTACTGACCTCCAATCAGTTATTTTCCCAAACTGGCGCTTTTAACTTTATAGCTTTGCATGACTTCTCCGGAAATCTCAACAGTTCAGACCTTAATAATATATCCACATTATGTATTACATACTTTGACTTGGCATGGTTTTGTTTTTGCTCTCTTTGTACAGTTGCTTTGGCCATGTAAACATCCTCCCATGTTAGAAAAGCTTCCTCGAATTGAATACTATACAGGTAAATTATTGCAAGCCAGACACAGGTCAAATGGTGAAAAACTCAACTCTTATCTTGTTGGTCCTTGTTGGTTGTTTTGCCATATAAACAACGTTAAACTTAACTTGAATGCATTTTGCGGTGGTTGTCATACCTCGCTGTCCAAGATGGCGAAAACTTGTTTGACCCACTCCACTAAATTTTAGTTTACCTATTGAAGTGCAGCATAAGAGGCCTTACTGAGGTATACAACAATCAATTGAAACTGGAGGTCTAAAAATTTCAACAGCAATTTGTTTCTTAAATTTATCTGCTTTCATACTGATTTCCTGGATGTATATATTTTTCATCTTTTCTCTCAGTCTGAGACTAATAAATTGAAGGCCTCCTGGATTGTTCTGCTCTCCTTGATACATTTCTACTTTACATGGTCGAATTTCACTTCTTTCCTCCAATCATTTTTCCTTCTTTGTAAAACTATTTGCTGCGGTGGCCGCCCAATTTCCCCACAGAACTTGTTTAAATTTGATTTTATTCCGAGCAGAGGGAGTACACTGGAGGTCGTGGTGAGGTTGATGGACATGGGAGGCCCAGACAGGTGGCAAGCAGCCAGGCCTCAAAGCCTGCTGTGGGTGGGCATCCACCCAGAGGTGCCAAACTTGCAGCCAGGCTCCCACAGCCTCACCTCGGTCAGGGTAACCGGCAGGGTCGCACAGTGGGTTCAGCCCCAGTTCACCCTGCCCTCAGCCTGACACAGCACATATTTTTACATTAGTTTGTTTAGAGTGTTGTGTATTTTATCCCCAGCTGTCAGTTGTATTATCCATCTTCTACACATTACCACCTCTCATTTTTTTGCTTGTTTTTCATAATTCAAGGTCCCTGGAGCAGGCAGGATTGCAGTGTTCTGGTCAAAGATAATGAAGTGTCAAAAATGAAGGACAGGATCCATACACAGACAAGCAGCACTTTAGAGTTCAATTTTGGGTTTTTTGGGGTTTTTTTTTTTTTTTTTTAGTTATCTACATCACCGCAAGCCAGTTCTCCATCAGGGAGGATAATACTTTGACTGTAAGCCAACCGCAATGTGCTGATGCTTTATGGAAACTGAGCTGAGGAAACAGAATCGTCCCCTGCACTGAATTGAAGGGTTGGACAGTTCTGATGTTCATGTGATTTAATAAACAAAATATACTCCAAAAAAAATTACAGAATAGATAGATTGGCTCATATCTCAGAAAACACAGATACACTAACTCAGCATTCCCTCAGACATGCTGATTGGTTTGCGTACAGCTCAAGGAAAATAATGAGAAGAGTGGGGAGATGGGGACAGAGAGGGTTCGCAGTGCATTCCTGGTTCTCACAGCTTAGGTGTGAAGTGACGCCTCCAGACTCATCAGTTCTCATCAGTGTGAAACCATCACACCTCAACTTTAACTGGATAATCCAAGTCATTATGCTTCATTAAACCTCAGCGTATTTACAGTTACCTTTTAGCCATGTGAGACACAGGTTTTGTATCCAGAACAAACATGGAACAGGAGCTGCAGTAGGATGAGCTTCAAGATAAAGAAAATGAGGGGTCAGAGATGACAGCTGACGCCTGAGTTGCTGTGACTATAAAATGATGCCACTGGTGAGAAATGGTGGGATATAAAGTGGAGAAGATCAAGAGAGGGGTAGAAATCACTGCTGTCAGGTTCAAGGTTAGAGTGAGGTGAGGAGGAAGAAGAAAGGAGTGAGGACAGGATCATGTCTGCTCTCTGAATGATCAGAAAACTCTCAACTTCTAAAGCATGGACATGATGGTGTAGGCCTATATATACATATATATTTATTTATTTTTAACTCTGGGAGCATCAGTGCTTTGCTTTGCCCGTTGAAGCAGCATCATGTTCTGGTCAGAATAAAGCAGTGCAATATGAATTACCTATATTCTAAGATCCCATATGTAAGGACCCTACAATCCTTCTATTAATGTTTCTGAAGTACAACATGCGCAGGGTACAACCCCAGGCCTCTACAGTCAAACCTGAACTCTTAACACTGACTCCACATAGCATGAAAACCTTTTTAGTTTTATACTTTCGATTTTTAGGGCTTCTCACTGAGACTCTTTTTTTTTTCTAATTTAATCACATATATTTATAGTCTATGTTTATAGCATCATTACAAATTAATGTTGGAGATGGAGACTCAAGGAACCACACTGTAAAATGCATTCAGTCTTAGACATACAATAAGGTTACCTTTACAGAGGGTAATGAGTATGTTTGATTACCATTATCTATGCATTTTTTATGTTGTAGCTGGTCGCTGCAGGGAAAGTCTTATTTCTTTATAGCAATGCATCACATGTTTTAAACTGCTCCTATGTTTGTATGTAACATGAATTTGGATGAGTAGCTAACTTCTGGTGTCAGGAGAAGAAAAACTATGAAGAATTGTGCCTCAGCATATTGTGTGAGCACATCACCAATGAAATAAATATCTATGTGATTGTAATTGTAACCATGATCTTCACATACTACGTGTGTGTGTGTGTGTGTGTGTGTGTGTGTGTGTGTGTGTGTGTGTGTGTGTGTTGTGTGTGTGTGTGTGTGTTGTTACAATACACTGATATGTATTTGGTGGTAATTGATCCAAATAGTCCTTTATTGTGAACAGCTCTCATTTAGGATGCATTCCTTTGCAGAATTGCATCAAGTGTATATGCAACAGATCTTAGAGCGCTGACAGGCGACTTTCTCTGAATGTTTTTATCCCTGGTTTATTTTCACATCGTGTAGCTTCTTTGTTATGATGTTTTGTTTGCTGACCAGATTTTAGGCAGCGGTGTAAAAAAAAGTGAATGTGAGATCATTGTCAGTTCAACATGTGCAAAATACATCTGAATGGAAAAAACCCAAAAAGTAAAATCTGTTTATTGTTTTGAGCAGGAGTCAAAATTCACACTTCCACTCCTGTAGCTGAACTTTCCCAGACTCAGAGGGAGAGATACAGAGACAGGGTCTCGGTGAAGGAGTGTGTGTGTGTGTGTGTGTGTTCAGGGGCAGTGGCTTCTGCTTTGGACACTGATGGTTTGTGAGAATCTGCGGAGGTGTCACTTAGCACCTCTGTGGCCTGGCCTGGACTTATAAACCAGGGTGAAGGAGCAGAGCAGCAGTCACAGCCTCCCAGTCTCTCCAGTCAGACCACTGAGTTCCTCCACACAACATGGATACCTCCTCAGTCCCTCTGCTCAACTATGGCCTGCAGTACCAGTGGTGCTCGGACTCAGAGCTCTCCAGCATTTCCTCTCCAGAAACGCTCTCTCCTGTCCACTCTATGGACTCCAGCCTGTCTCCTTCCTACCAGCGGCCTCCACAGTCCACGCCTAAGTCTTCTAAAACCGGATATTCCCAGAGCCTCAAATCTTCAACATTCTCCTTGTCTGGACGTGGCCGGAAGTCGGGCCGAGCCACCCGGATCCGCAGCAAACAGAGGGAGAGTGCCAGCGAGAAGGAGAAGCTGAGGATGAGGGATCTGACCAAGGCTCTTCATCATCTCAGGTCCTACCTCCCGCCCTCGGTGGCCCCCGCTGGACAGACTCTGACAAAGATCGAGACCCTCCGCCTCACTATCCGTTACATCTCTTACCTGTCGGCGCAGCTGGGCCTCAGTGAGGAGGTGCTGTTTCAGCGAAGGGAGCAAGGAGACACCTCAGCGAGCGACACCTCCTCGCCTGACATCCTCAGCTACTTTCAGCACAGCTCAATGGGTAGTCAGGACACCCAACTCCAGAACCAGAACCTGAACATGAATCAAAACCTGTACCCATCCCAGTGTCACAACCAGAACAGCATGCTGCAGTCTGGGAGCTGTAGCTTTGGAGTGGATCAGTACAATAAACAGTACAGTGAAGCTCCTCAGGGAGATATCAACATTGAAACCATCATGCAGTCAGCTGCAACAACACAGCCCTCCTGTCAGGTATGTGCATGTTTACTCATTAATATTTTTAATGACACTCTTCATCTAAAATCTCACATTTTGCATCAGTTTGTACAACTTGCTTATACATTTCCTGTTGTTTTCTTTTTTAAAAAACAGATGTGTGGCAAAGATTTCTGCATCCCGCTGGTTCCCAGAGAGTACTGGGGTTAAACACTCCAACACTGCGCGATCATCGTCCAACAACAGACACAAACTACTTCACTGTTTTTACTGCCTCACTGTGAATCAAGTAATTTATTTGAAATATGTATGCTATTCTACAATTTTATTTATTTTGTCCTATGAAATGTTCCTTGTAAATATTGATATGTCTAACAACTATTTTTATATTTCCTTACACCACTATTTATAATAAATATTAAAATGTCTTCATGTTTTGTCATCATTGCTGCCTCCCATGATGCAATTCAGTTAGTCTATTTCATCATTCAGACAGTGCTCATTATTCACCTTAATATTTGTGTGAGTAAGCAGCATGTTAACAAAGGGTCGCAGGTTCAAATTCAACTGGATTGTCTGTACTTTTAATTGTATGAGGCTGATGAAGCCGGTGCTGAAGGGGAAACACCACAGAGTGCCCTCTGCTGGTCAAATAGGCACAGTGACAGCACACAACGTCAACACAGTCTTCCAATCTACAAAGTCCTCAGTGGTGATAATCACAGTGAAGCTCAAGAGTTGAAAGTTAAAAGAATTAAGCAAATCTGTCAGATTTTGTTTAATGCAACTGCAGTTGCCATGAGTAAATATTCAATATAAAATTAAGTGCACAGATAAAAGTGGTGGTACATGCTGACCACAGAAGAGAGTTGTTTTTTCATATATATATAGTAGGTAATATCTTATATAATATGTAATATGTGTAATTATACTATTGTGATGTGATGTGATGTGATGTGATGTGATGTGATGTGATGTGATGTGATGTGATGTGATGTGATGTGATGTGGTATAGCCTACTGATGTCAGGTGGAAAGAGTTGTTTTCCCTTATTGATGAAATGTGGTTAAATACTTATATTATATTATATTATATTATATTATATTATATTACATTATATTTGGCAAGTACTTGGCAAGTTAAAGGTAAAGTCAATTTTATGACAGCTATAAGTGTCACAGCCAGACACTTACGCCATTAAGGAAGATGTACATAACCCAATGTGAGAGTTACTGTAAAGGAATATTAAGTGACATAAACACCTCAAACTTGAGAATGAGTTACATCTTTTTAGAAACATTACTGTAATTTCCTCTCACACGCTGGAGCATGTGACAGGTGAGTAGTGGAGGGTGAGCAGAACAACAATCAGCCACTGCCATGGGTTATCTGGTGTATTTCATGTGTCTTTGCTAATGTGGCTCAGCAAACACATAGAGGGCCTTGGCACCGCTAAGTCTAGACTAAGATATAAGATCCTCTCTACTTGTTTGCCTACTCTCACCTACAGCCCAAATGACCTGTTTAAGCCAACGAAGGGGCCTTTAATATTTATAGAGAAGTGTGGATCTGCATATCAGGCTGGAGAATTAGGCCAGAGTGTTTAGTTTGCCACCTACATGCAGTTCATTTGATATGCAAGCAGCAAACCTAACACAAAGCCTAATATAGTCACTTAGGTCTTTCATCACAGTAAAGCTAATAAACTCTCCTGGCTAAAATGGTGTGGGATGAAAGGGTTAGCACTGCAGTGCTGATTATTCCCTCATTACATGTGAGTAAACACCGTCAGAGCTAATGTGGATTAAGACAGGGAAGATCCCCTCTATCATCAGCCTGGGAGGGAAAAAGAAAGTTGACAGCTGGGAGAATTCATGATGCATAAATAATGAACAGATAATGCTTTATAACCTGATGCACATCTAGAAGTATTTAGGCACTGTTTTTGGAGAGAAAATATAAATAAAATTAAAAAATCTATATACATTCAGGTAAAAAAGGTAATGTTTGAAGTTTTTTTTTGGGGGGGGGGTGAAAAATGGAGAGGGTCTTATTTTTATCAACTTTAAACTTCAATCAACTAAACACTAAGGTTGTAGCTATTCAGTATTTTATCAGATGATACAGCATGACAGTAACCTGTTTGTTACAGTTCAGCAGAAGAGAAATAAGAGCTACAGATTCATATTGAAAATGGCAGCAAAAATATAATAAAAAACATACAATATAAATAAATGAGTTATAAATGGGTTGTTTGCAATGATTGACCTAATGTAATGTCACAAGAGGAAGGTGGAGGTTAAAAGGTCACAGTGGGAACTAGTCCTTGGGTCAGCTGTCAAGCCTGCTGTCACATCACACACCTTCCTGCTTAAAGGAAAAAAAAAATCAAACCAGTCTTTCAGTAGTACTAGTTGGAAGCGCAATCATTGTCCTTATCATTGCTTTGGATATTTTTCCTCATTCTAAGTGTTAGTGTTGATCCTGCTTTTTGTTGTTTTGCATAAGTGAGTTGAGCTGCGTGCGCGAGACTGATTCACACGTCCAAGTCATGGGGTTCCCCCAGGAGTCAAATGTGACGCGGTGGTTTGTGGGAACATTGCTCAGGACTCAGATCCACAGTCCACCTGACATTCAAATCTACAGACCTGACCGAGAGAATCCAGGGGTCAGGAAAGTCATGAGTGGAAACAATATACATCACTGAGCATTATTTTAAATCATGTTCTTTGTGTAATTTACACAAAAAATATTACATTTGTGACATGAGTGATAGCAAGGTGAGTTCTTAACCCTTCTTGTAAGATTATTTCTTGTAAAACATAACTAAACTAACTAAACAGAAGGACATTTAAAAATGCTGAAACATTCACACAATGCAGATACAAATATATAAGTCCATGAGATATAATCAAATATAAATCAGAAGTGTAGTAACTTTTTATACAGCACACAATCCGATTCTTGTTCTGCTCAAATGAATGAAGGAAGGAATGCAAACAACAACAACAACAATCAGTAAATGTGCAGAAAATGTGATCTGCATCAGTGTTTTTCCTGAAATCCAAATAAAATCCAGATCACAAAAACATAGTACATCCTTTGAGCTGTGCTACAGAACAATGCTAGAGTGAAGCGCTAATGCAAAATGATGATATGATTAGCTGGTTAGCTTGTTTTGTATGAATGCTAACATGCTTGTGCTGCACTCTCTTTCAGAGGACCCTTGTTCCCAGCACAGAGGCCCACTCCTGTCCAAACAGGAGCAAAGGTGTAAACTCCTCACACCACCCAGCTGCCCCGGCACACTTCTCCAGCCTGAGCTCACAGGGAAAGAGATACTAGAGCAGAAAGAGCAGCTTTAACATGAAGAATTATGTTCAGTGTGACACACAATGTTTACATGTGGATGTTGAAAGGATACAGATTTGACTGAACCATGAAGTTGTGGTTCTTCATTTTATTGATCGGACATTCATATAAACCATTGGATATGGGTTGGTGAGAGGCTAATCCTTACAAATGAAATCCCTCAGGTTCAGGGACAGACCTGTGACCAGTGCAGCTCCTGTCATGCCAGGGTCATGTTCCCAGGCTGCAGAAGTGTATAGTGTGAATCAGACTAGTTTATGATGCTTGTGTGAGCTGCCACATCACACCTTGTGCTGGAGCTGGCCTGTTTCCCATGGGACCCCCTGGCCAAGGTGTCAGCCCTGCTCTCAGAGCCTCTCAGGACCAGAGGTGGCTCTCTGAGGTGCAACCTCACACCTCCCACCACATATATTGAGCAGCCTCCCTGTTTCTCCTCACTATCTTCTGACTGCCTCACCAGCAACACACTGACAGCTCACTGCTCAGGAAAGAGCCTACAACCACAGCAACACTGACCATGGAGAAGTCCTACTGCTCTACTCTCCAGCTCCAGGAGAACTCCTTCCTCTTTGACTGCGAGTCCCTGCTGGAGAAATGTTACGATCCTGCGGCCTACGATCCAGCTTCGGACCCTGGTTACTTCAGCGCCGTCAGCAGCCTGTCTCCCACCTCCTCTGTGGACTCCTTCTCCTTCTCACCCACCTCCCTCCAGGCTGCTTCAAAGGAACAAGACAGCTTGGACTGTTTCCTCTTCAGCAGCCCTGAAGCACCCCATCTTACCCATGAGACACAGAGTCTGCCCTGCTCCAGATCTTCCACAGCATCTTCCGCCAAGAAATCAAGGTCCAGGTATCCTGGGAAGAAGCGCCAGACGGCCAGCGAGAGGGAGAAGCTGAGGATGAGGGATCTGACCAAGGCTCTGCATCACCTCAGGACATACCTCCCACCGTCAGTGGCCGCTGCAGGACAGACCCTGACCAAGATCGAGACACTGCGCCTCACCATCCGCTATATCTCCTACCTGTCGGCACAACTGGGCCTCAGTGAAGAGGTGCTGGAGCAGAGGAGATACTCGGGCTTGATGGAGCAGCCCCAAACCCTCAACCAGTTCCTGGGTCAGCCAACAGCCAGCTACAGCCCACAACAATTAAGCTGTGATACCATCAGTACAGCCCAGCTCTCCTCTCAGCAGCACACATATCAGGTATGTACACATCATCTTTACAATCTTCATTACATTTTAGACACATTTACAGTAAACTGTTATAGCTGAATGAGTTTCCAACCAAACTCTTTTTTGTTTCGTCAGGTTCCTAGTGGAGTTTGCTTCACCAATGAGCAGTACTGGATGCCACAACAACAAGTACAAAATGTTACTTACTCTGGACAGTGTTGAGACCTATGACTCATATGACAGTCATCTCAAGTATTTTCATTGCAACAATGACCTCTATCAAAATCTCTGGGCAAAACCTCAAATTTTTTGTTATTTTCAACAAAATATGTGTTTGTCATTTTTATGTGTTTTTTGTATATAGAATTGTTTATTTATTGAGCTGAGAATAAACATTATTATTGATATTAACCTTTGGGCTTGTTGGTGTATTTACTTGGTACTCGGCTCCACTTCCTTAGACAAACACTGCAGCAGGACACTGAGGTGTTAAACAGGGAGCACATCCCCTCTAAAGACTTTAAGGAAAAACCCCTGCAGAGAGAGGTGGCAGCTGAATTGGGACCAGTTAATTGGCACCTCTTCTATCCTGTGTAAACATGTCTGCTTCTTGGGATCCTGAAAAAAAAAACTCATCATAAATAACTCGTCCTGGACCAGGTTCAGAGTCTTGAGCAATTATCCTGTCAGATAGGTTTTATGTATCTGTTGGTTCTTATTGTCCCACCTCTGTGGTGTTTGGATTCATACATGACCCAGAACTTAATATGGGCATAAGCTCTGTCAGTCTACTGTGGGAAATGGCTGCTCCACTTAGTGAATTGATGTTTCGCTCTGTTCTTGTGTCAACAATGAGATGTGAGATGTTGTCCAGATATCTGCAGCTGCTCCGCACCTTCCAACCTACAAAACGCTTCCTTGTTTTCTTCTGCTTGTTCTCAAAGGAAATTGTGCTTTTTTAAAATATGGAGGTACAAAATGTTACATTTTTTTAAAACAGTTTTTATTTCACAGACTGGCAAGATGTAAAAAAAAAAAAAAAAAAAAAAAAAAAGATTTTTCAAATGTTGTTAGGGCTTGAGAGTAGGCTACATAAAAATAATTTATTTTCCATATTCATAATCTTCATCCACAAAAATGTTTTATCAAAAATTTATATTACAAAAAATCTTTCTCAATGAAAAAATACATATTACTTAAGACTTAACTTTAGCTGGAGTTAAAGTGTGATTGCTTCACTAAACTGGAGAGGAGGCTTCACTGTTGAACCAGTTAAGCACCTGTTCCTTGTTCAGGGCCACCCAGTTAATGTTGGCTTTGGTTCTCTCTAGCGCCTGTTCAAGTGCTGTGGTGGCTGAGCCGAAGTTCCCTGCATTGTCTTCTTTGAACTGTTGGAGCTGCAAAGAGATCAGATGAGAATACTGGGTTTTATGACTGGTGTTATTATGAATGTACAAAGTGTAGTATGTGAGCACTGGATGGGTACTAAAGTCACAGAACAACAGAACAGGTTATACTCAGAGGTCATTCAATATAACACTTGGATATGATGTTTGAGCCATTTGTACTCTTCCTATTTCATGCCGCTTCATTATATTACTCCAGTACACAGCTGTAAGTCTTAGTTATGGTACAAATTGCAAGTAACTGTTCAAGATTTTGTATACAAAACACATGAGGAGCTTATAAGATTGACAGCAAATGACTTTTTATGCAATAATACCAAACATTACACAGCTCCAGGTTCTTAAATGTGAGAATTTTCTGCTCCTCATTTTTTCACATTAAAGTGAACTAAATTATTTCTAGCTTTTGAGTACAAAGCAAGCAATCTGAATCTGCCACTTTGGGCTGTGGGAAGCTGTAATGGACATTTTACATTTGTTGATATTTTCCAAACATTCGTTATCCTTAAAATGCTGCGTACATTAATGCATCAGTGCAAATAATCGCATCTAATCCCAAGTATAAATAATGATATGCAAAAGCATCAGTCAACACTCTCACTGAACACATTTTCTATTGCATACTTGTATTTGTATTTTTAGTATCACCACCCCTTACGTTATAAGCATCAGAATCAATGTTATCTTTATTTATAAAGATATCTTTATTTATTTATATGTTATCAGAACTGATGAATGCAAACCAAAAACTTTGTGTGGTTGTGCAAATAAGACCAAATATAGGTGAAACTATACCTGCTTGTATTCAAACTCAGTAGAGAAACGTCTCGTCACTCCATCTATTAGTCTTCCAAATGAAAATGATCCACCACCATAGCTGAAGAAAAGACAAACATAAGTGGAAGTGTCACCAAAGCTGCTATGTTGGACTCTTTTAATTTGTGTTTTCTCCATAGCAATGTGGCAACGCAGGCGCTGGTTTCCTCTGAGATACACAGCACAACTGGGTGGTACAAGCTTATAGGGAAAAACTCACTCATTTAATATGTGGTTCCATTTGGCTCTGATAAAGTCCCAAGCCAGGGGTTGACCAATGGGGTTACCAGCAATGTAAACAATGGTGAAGGTGGCATCCTGCTTACGGATCTTCTCTGGGTCCAGACAATACTCCAGATACCTATAACACATTCAGCAACACATGCATCATTTAACACTTCACGGGCCACTCCAAAAACACACCCTCTCATTTAGAGCATGGGTGTAAATTCAGGACAATGAAAAAAAGAAACACCCAGCAATAGGTCACTGTGACTGACCTGTTCAGCAGCCAGGGCTGTTTGGCACACGACAGGGCATACATGAGTTTATCAGCCTCTGAAGCAATTGTAGCATTCTTGTACATGGACCATGCGAAGTCCCACTCCTTCTCTCCTCCTGCTGCGATGGCACTGCAGTACACTGTGGACCTCAGATTGGGGCTGATCCTGGGAGGTTTGAAAAGATGGGAAAGAGTTAAAAGTGATTGGAAAGGAAAAGGAAACAGTGGAAGTAAAGAAACTGTGGGGGGAGAACACACTTGTTTGTAGCTGGATTTTCCATCCACTCTTTGAACCAGGCGCTGGTCAGATTGTTACAACCTTCCACTCCAGTGCTGCAGGCCATGGAGATTGCATTCACCTGATTGTACCTGGACAAAGACATAAGATGATACATGGGTGGAGAGAAATGACACAAACCAAGTCATCCAATAAATTAAGACTAAGGGTCAACAACCACGCTAGCAGCAAATTGAAGCCCTTGGTAAGCTAATGCTGAACTCCAACAACAGCAAAACATGGTCATGTTTATCAGAGCCTCCGTTTATCAAAGAGGTAAAAGATACATTTTGGACTGAAATGAAAGATAAAAAAAAAATCCTGCTTTTTCACTCCGACTCACAAAGAATAACAACAATTCATCAAACGTGTTTTGAAGTGAAAAAGTCAAGAGCGTTCTAGTGGACTTATTGTATCCTAGATGAGTGGAGTACAGAAACAGAGCCTGGCTCACATCTGTTTTCTACCATTTCACTGATTTCAAGTATTTTCTTTATCTGCACCTCTCAGCTGTTGTACATTCATTGTAATATCATTTCTCTGGCCTACCTCATCTACCAACCGCATAAGTTGTGCAGCAGAATTTGGCCTAAATTTCAGAGGTTTTACCCTCATTTGCCTTTTTATGTCATGATTATTGTATTATTATGACAGAGGCACCAGTATCAACCCACATTCTGCCACACAGGTGTGTTTTTGACACAGACATGGCTAGAAAACAGAAGATATGTTTACATCCTTACTGGTCAGTGTGACTCTCGGGGATCTTTGTCCAGTTGGCAGTGATATCTTTGAAGTACTTGAACAGAGGAGTGACCTGTTTCTTTATGTAAGCCTGAGGAATGAACAGAGCATGTTGTTCATTTCTATTTCTGCTAGATGAGAAAAATCTGTCATCTATAAATAATTAGCCAGAGTTGAATTCATACATTCATACTGATTAATATACAGTACCTACAAGCATCAGTCAGTTCAATAATCATCATGTATGCTATTATCCATTCGTTACGAACCTGCATGGGTCCATACACTTCACTGCGGTCAAACATGAGGAAGAAATAGTCCAAGTTGCGACTGGCTGTCTGCCAGGGCATGTACTCCACATCTTTACTGAGGAACTTGGTAGTTCTCAGGGCCAGAGTAGTGTTTATTATCTTTGACCTGAAAAGGTTATATATTATTAACACTATACTGTATATTTTATACACATCTTTACATATATGCACATATATATTTAAATATGATCTCACCTTGCAAGGTTAAAAGCATCATCAATAATCTGAGCCCGGTTGATCACTGGAATTACCTGAAAAGTGAACAGGGGCCTGATTTAGGAAATTGTCTTTGGAGGTATGGGTGGTCATTTGGCAAAACTGCAGCTGTACTACAGCATCATTTCCATTTGCAGCTGTGATACCTCATGGTTAGAGCTCAGTGCTGTGAGGAGACGCTCCCAGTTGTCAGAGTCATAGTTGACTCTGTAGAAGCCTGTCATATTTATGTTGGCCACCAACCAGTCACCAGCACCAAGAGTCATGTTCTTGTTTGTGGCTGTTTGGAAGGACATGAAAAATGAATGCATACTTTTTCACCTTGCATTCTTCACCCATCATCTGCTCTGAGCATACACCTCAGATAAAGCTTACCTTCTTTCTTAGTAAGCCAATATTGTTCTCTGTCCACTCCAGTCTTAATCCATGTAATGGGGACATACCACTCGTAACTGAAGTAAGAACCACCCAGCCATTCATATGCACATGAAGAGACAATGCACAAAGAGAGCAACTGGGTTTAGTATGACAGTATAGCAAATAACCACATCCTGTACATTCAGTAGTATATTTTTACATTAAAAAGTAGTTTAATGGCCTGAGGTCTTTTTAACATCATGCCAGAGGACTACAGTTGTAAATTAGCCTTTGGCTACCACTGGCACATTTACAGAAATATCCATTAGTGTGCACTGTCCTCTAAATAAATAAATAAATAAATAAATTCCTACTTGAATGGTGAAGGTCTGTCCACTACTGAGTCTGGATCTAGCAGGAAGTGTTTCTGTGTGACTTTCCCCGTCTTGGTGTCGATGGTGATCACAGGGAATCCCATCTGAAGGATCCATCGGTTCATGATAACCTCCACAGAGGCGGGCAGTGATATGCCAGCGTTATCCACTGCCTGGGAACATGAATTTTCAAATATTAATATTATCATTCATTACTCACTGCTAAAGTATCGTCTCTTCCTTTTCAGACAGAGGGCAGCCTTCAAACAGGATTTGACACATTTTTGACACATATTTTCATTCTGTATTTTATTTTACATGAAGTGCTATCACTTCTAAACCTTCACCTGATCTCGGGACAGGCATCTTCAACTGCTGACTATTGATCATTGAGTCATAACCAATAGGCTGATTAAAACTTTGTTGGCCAGTGCTAATATGAAAATGTTATTTCTTAGTTACATAACTATGTTGCACCAAACTATGGAGAAAACAAATTTGCCACCTAGCTGGTGAACATAGTGGAGCGTGCGGCTGCTTTAAGGGCCATAAATAGTTGGAGAACAAGACAGAGTTAAAAGAAAGTGAATAACATTAGGTGTCCTGACACATGACTCCAAATATATGCAAATGTTTTTGTATCTGCTGATGTGTTTAAAGTTTAAATAGGTTGCTACTGTAACACACCTATACTACATCAGTGGCAAAAAGATCTGTGTGCAGGATGAACAACACTAAATCAATATATTTCTGTATGTTACAGAAGTACAGTAGACCATTTGCATTATATTTATATATACTATACAGACTATGTGAGCTACAGAGAACTGTGGGGTTTTGAGCTCACCCGTAGGTATATAGTATAGCCTATTCAAACTCAGTTACCATGTTTCATGAACCTGATATGATGAACTGATTAACATGCAGGATACGTTGTAAGACTCACTCTTAATCAGTGGGTTTAGCTGAATAGTGCTACTTATCCTTCAAGGAAACAGTTTTTGCTGGAAATGAATGTTGTTGAAGGCATTTCCTGTTTAATTACATGTTTTGTGTGAAAAGAGCAGTCATGATGACGGCGCTATCTTACCATTTGCAGGTGCTTCCAGAGGTCTGTGTAGACTGTGTTATTATACTTGAACTCCTCCAAGTATGTCTGCAAACGCACCATAAACCTTCAGTTATACTTTTGTGGTGAACAACATGAATTAGCCTAGCTGCCGGTCAGTTTCAGCACACATTCAGATTATGATAGTTATCAGTATAATCAGCTGCACTTACGTGGAGTCCTTTTGAAAAGACAGACTCAGTGATAAACTCTGAGAGCATCCTGAGGACTGCAGCCCCCTGTAATAGAAAATGGAAGTCAATTAACAGTGTGTGTGGGTGACATATCAGATGTGACAGAATTAGAGCAAATCTCTCATTGAGGATCTGTAGTTCATTGTTAATTCTGTTCTGTAGCCCTCATAGCAGAAACATGAGTCCTCATCATTTCCTTGTGTATGTGAGGCCACAGTCTTGCTTTGTCGGGCTTGCAGACAGCTATACATTGGGATAAGGTTGTTCTGGTGTTTAACCCTCTATTACCTTGCTGTATGTGATGGAGTCAAACAGTTCACTGATCTGCTCTGGCTTCATGATGTCCTCCTCTTTGGATGAAAGGGGATGGGAGGTAGCCAACGCGTCCACAGCCATCACACCAACGATGTCGTTCAGAACTATTAAATCTTTCTGAAAAACATACAAAGTGTTTGTGTGAATGAATGCTGTCAGCATATTAGGATCACAAAACGTGTGTTGTATTGATTTCTATATCCACATTTCCAGGTCTTGGCTCACACTAGATCATCTTGGACTATTCATCTGACAGTGTGCAGAACCTCACCATGTTCCATGTTGGTTCAGCATAGTCGGCTCCAAGATAAGAGACGTAGGTAGCAAACCCCTCATTGAGCCATAAGTCATTCCACCACCTCGTGGTCACCAAGTTCCCAAACCACTGAAAGGACATATCTTTATTTTAGTACAAACACATTTCAAAGCTAAACACAATTACCATCAAAGATTTGGCTGGCTAGTGAGGGGGTAGTATGTGTTACCATGTGAGCGAGCTCATGGGAGATGACCGTTGCCACCCACTCCTTGTCCCCATTGGAAGACACATCAGGATTATATAAGAGGGCGGTCTCTCTGTAGGTGATAAGGCCCCAGTTCTCCATGGCTCCAGCGCTGAAATCAGGAAGAGCGATCTGATCTGAAATGGTTGCAGGGGTCAGAACTGGTCATTTCTCTGTAGCTTCTTTTACGAAATCACAAAGTGTAGAGTAAAAATTGGCTAATTCACCATCCATGTGGTGGCCTGTGGGTGTTTGTGGTTCCTACCTGATTTTGTGAGGGGGTACGGAGAATTGTAGTACTTCTCAAAGAATGCCAGTATGGGTCCTGTCTTCTCAAGGGCATAGTGTCCTTGGCCCTCATCTATGGCCTTTCTGCGAGCCCAGATCCTGATCTGCACAGAAAAAGTGGTTTATAGGTTCTGCCCACACCAGCAGAGGGCAGACAACAACCAACAAAGAGGGCAGGGCAGCAAAGAATAGATAAGTCACAACGGATATGTCTCTGGTAGATTGAATTGTTAGAGATATTTATTTTTCTTTTTGGTTTGGATTTGATTACTTGTACTGTATGTAACTGGTCCAATTCAAGTCCTAGGACAGTAAGGTTCAGTCTCTATTGGCATCAGATCTTAACTTATTGGCCATCACTCAAGCTGGTGCAACTGCGGTCCAATAAAAGATAACAGATACTGTAGTAGCAAAGAATCCAGTATTAGTAGTAGTTGACTGGGGGCAAAGAGTTGTTCCCAAGGTTTAGGCTATTATTAATGTTTGAGCTCATTGTTTACAAATCCTCTTCTCCCTTGTTCTGCTCCACAGGGAGGTCACAGCACAGCAGCTCACAGTGCTCCAGTGGTAATTAACTATTAAATAACAAACATACTCTACAAAATGACTGGGAAACAAAAGCAATATAATAATATCAGAATCCAAACACCTGCAAATGTTAATAATATTTTTTGCACCATTTTCAATTTGTGGTTCTGACTGTAAGATATAAGAAAATATTTACCAAAACTTCTGCTCCTGGTTTCGTCCCAATGTAGCCAAAATCACTCACAACAAAAGCCAGCAAGTAGGTTGACATGATTTCTGTGGGTTCAAAACTTGTCACGATTAACTTCTGGTCATGTATAGTGATGTTGACAGGCGCTGTGTGGAGAGAGAAATGGCAGAAGGTTTAGAAATGACACGAGCTCATCATGTGGGCATAGTACGCTATAGCAGAGCATTTTGTGTTTGTAGCTGCAATATCTAAAGTGTTTTACTGATGAAGGAGGAAACTGTGAAACAGGAAGTTACCATAATTCATGGCATTGGATAGGGCCACGGTATCCTCCGGGTGAATGAGAGTCATGTGGAAGACAGCTTTCATAGCTGGCTCATCGAAGCAGGGGAAGGCTTTCCTTGCATCTGTTGGCTGCATCTGGGTTGTGGCCACAACTCTGATGACAGCAGACACCCACATCAGTATGAGAAATGCCAACACCCCACACTCTCAGACAAAAACATAGTTCCTCTGTGGCGTCCTCTGAGTTGTTTTTTTTTTTTGTCGTTTTTGAGGAATTGAGGAAATAAATCTGTCTTAGTCACCTCTGCTTTCTTGCTGACACGTCCAGTGGAAACTGGAGGTGCCTGCTGCTGGCTGTAGTTTTATCTTTGCCATCTAGTCATCAAATTCTCAGCAGGAAACTACATTGTCCAAAGCAGTAATTCAATGATTTTACTATATATTAGAATCCCCTGGTCAAATCCTGACTATGATATAACTCTAGAAACCCAACTGAAATATTGCAAACCAATGAAATGAGATGATAATGATGATAAATGATAAATGTTTTTTTTTTTTTTTTTTTTAAATCTAATTAAAAAAGACCACCATACTTTTTTATGCCATCTTCTTCGTATTCACTCCTGTAGAATCCTCCCAGGTCATCAGCAAGCTCCCCAACAAAGTCAGTGAAGAGCTCATAGGTGCTGTCGACCTGTAGTGGGCTGTTGAGCTGGACCACCAGGTATTGGGTGGGAACCTCCAGCCAAGTTTTCTTCAGCCCAGGTGCAGTGGCTCCATTCAGGCCCGTCAATATGGCATGGTGTCCCTCAAAGGTGTTGAGGTTCAGCTTGTTGGAGTGGATGATGATGAGGTCAGTCTCCTTCACACACCTGAAGACCACTGTGGAGTTTCCAGTGAAGATGTACAGGCCATCTGCATTTGGCACCAGCCGCGGCCACAGGGTCACATTGTAGGAGATAGGAGCAAGGGAGTCTGGGAGTCTGTAGCGTTGCCAAGGCTCCTTCGGGGTGGACGGCGTGGTGGAGGGTGGTTGCGTGGTGGTATCAGGACTGGAAGTGGATGTTGCCTCATTCTTAGCCTTCTCCTGACTGTAGACCACAGACAGGGCTATGATGGTGGCCACAGCACTGACGGCTACAATCCCGCATGTCACGGCCACCGCTTTGCTGATGTAGAAGCCTTTCCCCATGTCTCCACCAGAGAAGAAGAAGACAGAGAGGGGAAACTGACTGCTATTTATGTCCTCCCCTGTGAGATACAGTCAAAAGTTAATGGTTGATCTTCTGCTGAAAGTCCAAAACAATGAGCTGAGGAAAAAAAAAGTCCTTGAGATAAGAGAGAGTTCTGCCCAATCTGTGAACTTTATACCTGCAGAGTGACTCTGGATAATGGCCCTCTTTAACAAGTTGGCCTGAGTTGTCTCTGTTTATTCACTGCTGTAAATTTTGTGGTGGTGGGAAAAAAAGTAGTGGGTGTGGACTAAGTGTGCGTGTGTGTGTCAAGTGTCTACAATACAGATCTGGCCATCCAATGGCAAAATGAGTTAGCCTCAAATATTTTGAAAAACATAATTTTTTCTTGGTTGACTAAAACAAATGAGGCCCACACATATGTGCTGCATGTGGCATCTATTTCAACAAAAACAGAAAGAGTTTTTTTTTTTTTTTTGGATTAGAATACAGTACTTACCTAAATCCACAGACTGTGCAATCAGTCAACCCTTTCCCAGTTAAAACAAAAAGCTCAAGAGAATTGTCAGCATTCGATTGAACTGAAGAATGATGGATCTGATGGTCTGAGACCTCCTCTTATAGGAAAATCCAAATCCCTTAGTAGACAATTGTATTTATAGAAAGGACAGTTAGTTAAGCAACTTGTTAAGAATTTAGTTGCTCTGATGTCTAAATGAGTCAGATACTGACATCATGTCTACACAGACAATGCAATGGAAACCGCATGTGCCTGCTTCAGTCTATGCAGGATGCACTCAGGCACAGTACACATACACTTTGTTCAGCCGCAGTTTGGCATAAGTCAAAACCCATCATATAAACAATTCATTTTACCATGTAAAATGGAAGGGAATAAACCTGAAGCCCTAAAAACTGTCTCAGGTTACATTTACATGCAAGTAATCATGAGCCATACACAGCCTTGCATAGACAGCTATAGCCACATCAACAAGTATTTTCATGTCTAACAATAGCAAATAGCATTTTTGGGTCATATTTGATAAAAGAAATAATAAAAATCATTAATGAAATTATAAACCTCTACCTTCAGCAACGTGTCCTGTAACTTTCCCAGAGCACCGAGGTGACATGCATGCGATGTGACATAGCAGGATATTGCACAACAATTATTGTCTGTGCTTTGTCATAGACCTGTTGAGTCTTGCCTTAAAAATTAGTGTTGTTCTTTTAAATTTCTCGGAATCAAAACAACTGGACTGCAATAGCGGTAACTGCATGCTGTCTCTTCCCTTAAACTGTAGTCAAGTGATGGAACAATCAGTGGCCACAAACTCCAAAAAAAAAAAAAAAAGAAAAAAGAAAGAAAGAAAAAGAACGAAGCTACTGGCTCATGAGAATTATTTGCACTTTCAAATGTATGCAAAACACTTGTGATCTTTAATCCAGTGTCAGCAGCAGACATACATCATACATAGAATACATTTTTAAAAAAGTACAATTATTTTTGTTTTGTTAAATGAAATCTAACGTATTGCTACCAGTCACCCACCCAAGTAAACACTTTTACAACAGCTGCATTACAGAGAGATAGAACACAATAAAAATCATAATAAATCAGATCAGATTGCACTACAGCACGCAACTTCCACAACTGCCACAACAGCAGTGTCTCCCCTTCAAAAGTGGAGGGAGGAAATCTATTACAGGTGAAGATCCACCTAATAAATTACTTCAGAGAGAAAGTTATTGGATTTTTAGAATTGATTCGTGGATGTATCTAGGTCTTAACAGGGAAATAGGTTTTTGTTGTTGTTGTTTTTGTAAACTGGTGTACTCCTACAGAAGCCAAGTGAGGCAAAGATGTTTTTTCTAACACAAACACTTATCTAGTGGTCATAGTGACTATAACAGGGGTAGAGGGAGAAGTGAGGTGATAAGGAGTAGTGTAGGGACTGGGAGTGCCAGAATCTGCATGAAGTGGTAGTTGGGGATGGATGGATGGATGGATGGATCTGTCAAACACAAGACTTTTGTGCAGGAGAGTGGGGTTTGTTTCCTATGTGAAACTAGCACTGAAGTTGTTTCGTTGATGCAGGAGTGTTACTGAAACCATCACTCTGCCCTGACCCCAACCTGAGGAGCATGCTGCAGTGGCATGGCCAGCTCTTCCTTTTTCTCTTTTTCTTTTTCTTTTTTTTTTTTTTTATCTGTAATTCTTAAGTCTTCATATAATAAAAATATTTTAAATATACCCTGTGTAATGTGGGAGTGTACTTGACTAACCAAGAGCTAAGCTTTCCTTTGTCTGACATTATACAACTGTAGACTTTCTCATGACTTGTGAACTTTGTGACACTATTGCATGTAAAATCAGTTGAGTGCCCCTTTGACCATGTTGTTATTTTCAGCTTTATACAGGTCAGTAAAATCTTACCTCAGCTTCAGCTACCTTGAACCATGAATGTCACAACATCTGTTTCAAGCTGAGGCAGAAAAGATAATTGTTCTCCAAGGTTCTTGAGGAATGTCACACACATTCATTCAGAAATATAGACAAGAGGAAGAAACCTGTAGGGCTTTTAATTTTTGCCTTTCAGAAACACTTATTATGGAAAAATACATTGAGACATCTGGTATTCATGAATCTCATCATTTGATTTCTCCTTTGACTCTTTCTCTTGCCAGAGGACACATCTCTCTAAATGACTAATTTAATTTTTGTGCAGTTGCATATCATCACATTTGTGGGCTTAAAGTGCACCCCTGAAGCCTCCATTGAATCTGTTATCAGAGTAGGATCCCCAATGGAATAATACAAGCAAAGTTGAATCAACTTTGTTAAAATAAGTCAAATTTCCTCATGATGAGACATTGAGTAATTGAACTCAGCAAGCTTCAGTGGAAATACCCAGATGATGATGACGAGTGAGTAATTTTTACATAATCTTTCTGTCATACCACTGAGAGTGAAAAATGATTCTCAATGTAAAAAAAAAAAGTGTTGAAAATCACAAAACATTAATCAGGGAATTTACCAAAAACAACTGTCGGCAGGTTCCTGAGCAAAAAGAAAAACTTTGCAGCCATCACACATTCGCAGTGGTACACATGTGGTCCACCCACATCTAACTTTATTAATAAAGCCATCACTTTGAGATACAGAATGATGTTTCATGTTAATGGTATGAATGAATTGCATATAGAAAGTGAAGTAGACTGAGAAAAGAAACTTAAATGAATTACTTTCTGGCCGTAAAAGCAAATGTTATTTGGATAAAATGACAGCTAGATGTGAGAACAGCTTATTTATTTACCACTACATCACTGATGTAGAAACAAAACAAAGTTAATCCTGTGCTCCACTGATCATCCTTTGTCTGTCCCTGGTTCTGTTATGTCGATCGCCACCAAGAAAAGAGGCTGGTTGTCTGTTGTTCCTGAAGATTATACTAATTGTCACTCATTACATGTCCCTGATAGTTTAAAAAATATGATGGAGTCATGTGGACTCCTCAGTAAACCACTTAAGCACATTGGCTTTGTTCTCTGCCACCCACTTTATGTTGGCTGTGGTCTTTTCTATGGCCTGCTCCAGGGCTAAGGTGGCTGAGCCGAAACCCACTTGAAGGTTGTCTTCTTTGAAATTCTTCAGCTGGAGAAAGAGATAAAGACACAAAACCTGAATTTTCATGTTGTGCTTTTTTGTTGCTCTTCTCTAAATGCAATGTGTATTTGAGTGCGGTTTTGGGTGTGTGGGCTGCAAACCTCTTTCAACTCAAACTCTGTAGAGAATCTTCTTGTGATTCCATTAATGAGATAAGAGAAGGAAAATGATCCTTCTCCATACCTAAAACACAAAGAGGGATGCCATTCATTTTAAAGATGAAGTTTACAGACACCCTGTAAACAAGAAAACCTAAATATAAAGGGAAATAAATGATGTCTGCTGATGTTGGACACATGTAAAGACTCAATAACAGCTGACACAGTCTTCATGCCTCATTGTCTAAGCCACATGATTATTTTTCTTGATCCATGATTAGGTAACCACATCTGGGGCAGGACTGGAGATATAAACACTTGGTGAGGAAGTGGGGTAAAAAAAAAAGTATATGCACAGAGAATTACTGTATGTCTTCTCTTTGCTGATTGTTTTAATAACAAAGCCTACTCTGAGGAATGAGCTCTTACTGCTGGAAAATGTAACTCCATCTTGCTCTGACAAAGTTCCAGGCCAGAGGCATCCCCACAACATTTGATGCGATGTACTGGATGGTAGAGGTGGCATCTTGTTTACGGATCTTAGTCGGGTCTAGGGTGTATTCCAGATACCTGGAACAACCAAAACATTTTCAAACAAGGATCATTCAATATTTATATATACTGCATATGTATATGAACATCAGTATGCCTGTTGTACTGTGTTTCCCATGGACACATAAAAATCCCAGGGAAAACAAACAAACTAAAGCTATTGGTCAGATTAAAGATTTCTCCACTTCGCTATAGACAAATGCCTCATCCACAAAATGCCGTAAATGAACATAGTTATAGTCATATTTGACCACTCGACATACCTGTTCAGAAGCCAAGGTATTTTGGTGCAGGCCATTGCTGCCCTGAGCCGAGCGGCTTCAGAGGCCAGAGTGGCATTCTTGAACATGTTCCAGGCAAAGTCCCACTCCTCCGCGCCACCAAAAGCGATGGCATTGCAGTAAACTGTGCTTTTCAAGTTAGAGTGTATCCTGTTCAACAGGGGGGTTAAGATACAGTAGATCAAAATGAATGCAAAATATTAAACACACAGGTGAATCACTCAAACATGCACCTGTTGAGTACACAAACAGTAAAAATTATGCAATTATGAAACATTAAAACCTTAAAGAACAGACTTTAACTGTTCCGTACTCACGGGTTGTGACTTGGATTTTCCATCCACTGTTTGAACCAGCTTTTGATCAAGTCCCTGCAGCCTCCAACACCCACATGGCAGGCTATTCCAATAGCATTGATCTCATTATACCTGAGAACAAGGACAAATCAGAAAAATACTACCACAGAAACATTGCAATGTTGAACATCAATGCCTGTTATGTTCATTTTGAAACTTCCTGCTGTAATAAGAATTCTTACTGGTCGGTGTGTCCCGTTGGTACTGTGGTCCAGTTGGCTGTTATTGTCTTAAAGTACTCAAAAAGTGGTTGTATTTGTTTTTTGAGATATGCCTAAAACACATCAACAGGAGACTTTTTTTAATCCAGTCATTTACACAATTCTCGTATTGATAGTTTTGTTTGATCGGTTGTAAAGTCATACTTACTTGTAAAGCTCCATAGACCTCGGTGCGGTCAAACATGAGGGTGTAGTAGTTGAGGTTTCTGAGAGCTGACTCCCAGGGGATGTAGTCTCTCTCTTTGGACAGGTATTTGGTGGTTTTCAGGGCAAGTGATGTACTGATTATTTTGGCTCTGCACCAAGGAAACAAATCATTGACATGTACTGTAGAAACACAATGTCTGGGTGGTGTTTAAATATTTTTCCAGCTTGTCCAAATACCTTGCCAGGTTGAATGCATCGTCTATGATCTGTGCGCGGTTGATGATTGATAAAGTCTGAAAGAAATATCAAAACCAAAAAAGCGCAATGTTACGTTCCATCCACACATCATGGGGTAAAACACTTTGATAACATCTTGATTTTGTGTCTTTTCCTGGTAAAATCATAGTGTCCTGATCCTGGGCTTGGAATTTAAGACCGACTGAAAATGCAAACTCAAAATACAAATGTGCAAAACAGGAAATGAGACACCTTGCCCTACAGGTATCCACACTGGATTGAAGTCGGCAAGTCTGCAACCTCCACTGCATTGCATGATGTACATCTAACCCTTTCAGTATAAGTGGGCTTAAAACACAAAGAAAACTGTCACTGCATGGTACCAAAGCCATTGAAAAGATGATGGGCATGTGGCTCACCTGGTGGTTGGTGTTGAGTAAGGAGAGGAGTTGGTTCCAGTTGTCAAGATCGTAGTTAACCCTAAAATATCCGGACACGTTGGTGTTCGCCAGCAGCCAGTCCTGTCCCGACACTCGCATTAGGCTGTTGGTGTCTAGTCAAACATGAAACAAAGAGAAGCAAATATTTAGCTACTACTATGATAGGATGTTTTGTATTGCAAGTCAAATGTAGAAGAGCAGTGTTAGAGTCATCATGCCTGTCTTCTGAAGGAGCCAGTACTGTTGCTGCTCCACACCTGTCTTCATCCATTTAATGGGGACAAACCATGTGTAACTGGACAGAAATATATTAGACATAGACAAGGAAAATGAGCCAGTGAGAAAAGCGGAAATAGGAGTACGGCTATAGAGATGTCAGTCTATTGGTTTGACTCTGATCCAGACTATATGATTGATTGCCATGAAATTTGGTGTAGACACTGAGGTTGAATTATGCCTTCTGACAGCAATATACTGATGTACTAAATAAAGGTGGTGAACATTGGAAACACTGCACCTGGCTAACATCCATACTTGAACATTGACATTTTTCCCATTTAACTCAAGTACAGCCCACATGTGAAACCTTAGGGCTCTATTTCAGCAGCCCAAATCGCATGGTCTTAAGTGCATGTAGGAAATGTC
The DNA here is from genome assembly GCA_021432705.1 of Caranx ignobilis. Taxonomy (NCBI): domain Eukaryota; kingdom Metazoa; phylum Chordata; class Actinopteri; order Carangiformes; family Carangidae; genus Caranx; species Caranx ignobilis. The sequence goes on from MU270012.1 coordinate 36,893,288, forward strand.
CATGTCCACTCTTGCTATTTTAAAAGTAGAAAAACAGTCACCAGTGGCATGGTGGTTGGTGGACTACTATTAAAATTGCGCTTGACAAAGAATGATATTCTATTTGTGGCAAGTTTATTATTGATGTCCAGGAGACATCCATGACAACACAATATGAAACACATAATATACTGCTTTGACTTTGTGATGACTGCATTGTAATGCTCCATCTGCTTATCCAAACTTCTCAAGCATTTTCAGGACACTCTGCTTATGCAACAGACATGCTGTGCACCAGCCTGGGCCAAGCAAGGCTGCTTTATCTGAATAACACGTTTCATGATAGTGACCGTGAAATACTGAGCCATTGCCTCCAGATCAGGTTATACATGGAAAGTTATTTCCTGTCGCCTCAAGATAGCAGTGCACCTAATCATACACCAACATAAATACCTGTGGGTACAGGTGTATTTGCTATCTAAACAAAGTGGGTCCTGGATAGAAGAATGAGAACTGTGTTTGCCTGAAACTAGCAAAAAAAAGAAAGAAAGAAAGAAAAGAACTTGCATTTTCTGTGTAGACAGTCAGATAGAGCGCTTGGTCTTTTTAACACACCTACAGTATTTACAATTTCATGATTCCAAGACGCATGGCTATTTTATTTGTCCCTCAGCCAAGGTGGATTGTTTAAGGCAGAGATTAAAACGAATGGAGGATACTGAATTGAAGAATCAGTCTCCTCATTTATCATCTACATGGAACTTACAGGATGAGGTTAAACTGATTCCTACTTGAACTGAGAGGGCCTCTCCACTACAGAGTCAGGATCCAACAGGAAGTGTTTCTGAGTGATCCTTCCTGTCCGAGTGTTAATAGTGACCACTGGGAAGCCCATCTGGAGAGTCCACCGGTTCATGATGTCATGGACAGTGTGTGGAATATGAATAGATGGTGTGTTCTCAACAGCCTGAAAACAAATAGAAGGCAGCAAGAATTTAGCACTCACACCCACGGAAGCTACATCTGTGAATGGAAAGTTTTTAGCAGAACTGACCCGTTGCAGATGGTCCCACAGATCTGTATACACTGTGTTACTGAAGGCAAATTTGTTGAGGTAAGACTGGGAGACAAAACAGTGAGGCACAACCAGTCAGTCGTTCACACAGGGAAGGGAGAATCTTGAATTTGAAGGAATCATTTTGAGCAATTTTGTGGGTTACCCACACACCAAATCATAGTTATACAAAGATTTGCTTTGATTTGTCATACCCGTAGACACAGTGGCAGTGGTAATTAAGTTTCAAGGCCCTATAACAGGGTTAATACTCACACTGAGTCCTCTGGCAAACACCGGCTCAGTGAGAAACTCTGACAGCATCCTGAGCACAGCCGCTCCCTGGAAACCACATACACAGGAACAGCCAGAATTCAGGTGGTTCGGATTTCTCATAACAGCAAAATATTCTGTATTCAATCCAAAGCAAATATTAAAACACGATGTGGCCCTCATGGCAGAATATAGCTCCAAGAGAAATGGCCAGATCCAGGGAGAAGTAATAGAAAAATGACTCTAATTATTGATTTCAAGGGTGTTGTCATTAACTCTGGAGACAACAAGTCAGGTTAAACAAGTCTGAAGATGGTCAGTCCCCACTGGCTCATCGTTGCCTTGAATACACCAGCAGATTTAGTTGTTTCAGCTGTTTGAGAAAGATGCAAAAAAAGGTAAAATTGTAATAAATCCTGTCTACATAAGATAGTGCAGGAGGACTGTACCTTGCTGTAGGAGATAGTGTTAAACATCTCGCTGATCTGAGCAGGCTCATTGACCTCCTCCTCTCGTCGGGACAGTGGGTGAGAAGAGGCCAGGGCATCCACAGCAAACACTTTGTGTAAATCATACAGGATGATTAGGTCTTTCTGCAACCAAGCAGAGAGGTGAGTTAGGGACTACTTTTTTTTTTTTTTTTTTTTTTACCAAACCATGTCTATGAAAGGTTATTGACGTGTGAAACCAAACTACAGATGTAACAAGAGTCCTTGTCTTTGATAGAGACAAGAGCAGCTCTTACTATGTTCCAGGTGGGCTCAGCATAGTCAGCTCCCAGGTATTCAACGTACGATGCAAAGCCCTCGTTCAACCACAAGTCATTCCACCATCGCAGAGTCACCAGGTTGCCAAACCACTAAAAAAAACAGGTCATCATTTATACAGTGATAAATAGTCCTGGCACAGTAAACAGTCACCCCTCAGTTAATTTAATCGCATTGTCAGGAAAGCTATCTTTCCAGGAGCACTGTTTCTGACACTGCATAATGCCTTTGGTTAACATTACCACAAGTCTTCTTCTCCAAGAAATATAAAAAACAAAGCAACAGGGGCTTAAGAAAATTCCGGACCACAGGATTTCACATACATTATGATGGCAGGTGCTAAATACATCTAAAAAGTAAGATGCGTTAATTTGTCCCCTGATGGTGATCTGTCATCTTTGTGCTTGCCAAGGTTGGGCTGAGGAACTGTGTCTAAATCACTTATGATGACTTATTTCCCCTGACTACTTTGGGATGTGATAAGAACCATTTGGAAGAAGCATTACAACCAACCATGTGTGCAAGTTCATGGGAGATGACTGTTGTAACTCTCTCTTTGTTTGCAGTGGAAGACTCAGTGGGGTCATAGAGTAGAGCTGTCTCCCTGTATGTCACCAGACCCCAGTTCTCCATTGCACCGGCATTGAAGTCAGGCAGAGCGATCTGATCTAGACTCAACAAGGGCAACAGAAATGCAAAGACAAATTGCGCGTGTTAGAAATGGACTACTAAAAGCCATAACACATTCAAATGTGATCCATTTTCTTTACTGTCTCACTAAATAAATACACATTTCAATGTTAATTTGCTTATCATGTGTTTTCTTTATGAATATATCAGACTGGTGAATTTAGCACACGTGTGCAATCAGTTAGGGGACTGAATAAAGCATGAATTTGTTTGGTTGTCTGACCTTAATGTGTTGAAGTAATTTGATTTCAGATATCTGTCTGCAGATGACTATGTTCTTGTGAATCAGGCATGTCCAAACTGTTCCACAAAGGGCCGTGTGGCTGCAAGTTTTTGTTCCAACCAGCACATCAGACCTGACTCGTTTCATCAACTGATCTCAGTCTTCAGACAGTTGATTGGTCAAACTGTGTGCTCTTGATTGGTTGGAACAAAAACCTGCAGCCATTCCTGGTTCCCAGAGGTTGAAACTTAATGATTTTGGTGATCAAATGACGCTTCTTCTTGAGACATGATGAGATTAACATTTGTGATTATGAGTGAAATCAAAAGCTACTGAATGGATCATCGTAAAGTTTTGGTACTGGTAACAATTTTTAAAGTCCAACTATCTATGTAGTCCTTTCTATACATGTCATGTTTGTTTGTTTGTCTTTATTTGATACATTTTCCCATGAGTCTCAACCAGTGATGTGGCAGTAATGGGAATACTGGAACCAAGGACACAAAGCCGAAACATAGGTCTGCAGTTTATTTTTACATTTTATATAAATGGCATTATATAGAAGTATATTTTTAGTGATGTCTGATACATTTATTGACATATAATCCGAAAATAATATTTGATCATCTTAGTGTGCAGTTTGAGAGTGATAACAGGTTCTACTTGTGTTTTCTTGGCATACTGTTAGTAAAAACCTGTTTTTTTCCGGTTGTGCCTTAGGGTTTCTGAGTCAAAGCAAGAGCTTGTCAGAGAAAAATTATCTATAATTCTGCGTTATGCAACATTATGCAACAATATAGTGAAATTAGGTGTATCTATCCCAGTAGAGCTGCCAGCTTTGTACAAATGTGTAATGTGGTACATGTAAAAACTGTAGCACCAATAATGTTGTACATTGTAGTAAACGAGAAAGCTCTGTGATGTACTTTGCAGAATAGAAACGTGTCATGTGTAACACTCGAAGACCCATTCCTGTTATGTTAACTTGTCTTGTCCAGACATGACAATGACTGTAATTAAAGGGTGAGAGTCTGAGAGGCCACTGTGGCTGCACTATTTGGGGGGCACATGTCTGTGGTGTGCCACAGGCCTCAGCTGCATCCTTTGGTTACTTGCTCACATGCTAAACAGGGATAATGAACATAAACATCAACATGTTAGCAAAGTCACGGCCCGCACACTAGCATAGTGATGTTTACCTATTAAGCCTGTGAGGGTGCAGCCCCACCGAGCCACTAGTATGTAAACATGGAACAAAATGTTATCTTTCCCATTGTCAGTACTGCATGTTGGACTATGTGACATGCATGAGTGACAGTATTTCTGTGCTGATGCTGAGTTGGCCTACCTGACTTGGAAAGTGGGTATGTTGCGTTGTAGTAGCGCTCGTAGAACTGAAGGATTGGTCCAGTAACACTGAGAGCATAGTCACCTTGGTTGTCATTAATGGCTTTTTGTCGAGCCCAGATTTGGATCTGGAGGGATTTTGAGAACTTGTAATCCACCTGTTGTACACTGACCTGAACAACAATGAAACTACAAACTATGAGACAAAAGATTCAGAAATGCAAAATTTCTTACCAGCAAACTGTTGTTTTGCTTTGCCTGAATGTTAACAAAGTCACTGACAATGAATGCCAGCAGATATGTGGACATTCTCTTTGTGGGCTCAAATGTTGTAACTCTGACAGGAATCCCATCAATGTTAGCGTCTGTGGTATCTGTACAGGGGGAGGAAGAGTCAGACCTCTGTTAGCCTCTGTTAGCATTGACAGCATCTAGTTATTGATTATCTTGTAACATGTTGTACAAGTGTGTAATTATTTACAATGGAACTGTCTCATCATACATTAATGAACATGTTTGTACCTTACACACTAAAATTTCATCTTTAGTGCCCTTTTCTGATCCTATCTGATTTAAAATGAGTTTTGCAGATTAATTTTCCCCAGTAAATCAACATGCAACAAAAAATCTGAAAGGACATAGTGTTTGTATTTCTATAACAGACCAATTTCCCTGCCATTGGATAGAGCCACAGTGCCTGGGTCGTGGATGATGACGACATGGAAGACAGCTTTCATGGCCGGCTCGTCGAAGCAGGGGAAGGCTTTCCTGGCGTAGGTTGCTTGCATCTGAGAGGTAGCAACAACTCTGCCAAATATTTCAATTAACAAAATTAGACATCAACCAAGTGAAACATTTAAAGAGAAACACTGGAACCATGAAAATGAGCCCTCAGAGCAGCATGCAACTGATATTTCATTTCTTACTTCTTCACACCATCCTCAATGAATTCACTCCTGTAAAAGCCTTCCAAGTCATCTGCCAGCTCTCCTTGAAATTCAGTGTAAAGCTTGTAGGTAGTGCCCACTTCTAGTGTGCGCTGCAGCTGAAGGACAAGATACTGAGTCTTCACCACAAGCCAAGACTTTTGTACCACAGGTGCAGTGTCTTCACTCAGGCTGGTCAGTTTAGCATGGTGCCCATCTAAGCTAGTGAGGTTCAGCTGATTGGAGTGGATGATGATGAGGTCTGTTTCCTTCACACATCTGAAGAACACTGTTGAATTGCCAGTGAAGATATACAGGCCATCCTCATTCTGCTTAAGCCGCGGCCACAGGGTCAGGTTATAGGAGATCGGAACAAGGGAGTCTGGCAGTCTGTAGTGGTCCCAGGGTTCCTTTGGGGTGAACGGGGTAGGAGCAGGTGCAGGCATCCCGGTGCTTCCTGTTTCTCCATCTCCAGGCCTTCCTTGATTTTTGGCTTTTTCCTTGTCATAGGCAACGGACAAAGCTATGATTGTGGCAAAAGCAATGGCTGCCAGTACAAGTAACCCAAGGCCCACATTTTTACTGATGTAGTAGACTTTCCCCATGTCCGATTCAGGAGTTCAGAGCAGGACTCTACGGGCTCTCAGTCTGTGTTCATCCAGTACAGCAGGTCTCGTGCCTCCTCGGTTAATGGTTGAGCAATTAACATGGCAAAAAAGACATTTTCATAACACCTAAGGAGAAATGGAAAAGTGGAAATAATGAATGTTCAAAACTGGCACTGTACTTTCATCATGCATATGTGTTACCACTATGTTATATAGTAAGAATGCAGTATAAGTATAGAATTATGTCAAATAAATTGAACCAATATGAAAGAGAGAGGATGTGTTGCCATGATAATAGGAGTAACTTTGAGCTCTGTGGGGAGCAAGCAAATGGAAAAGAAACAGAAGTTGGTGGACAAATGTATTACACAAAAGTCAGTGAGCTGGTTGATGTAGATATGCAGATATCTGTCCAGGCAAAATAAAAATAAATAAATATCCTAAATTTATCCACCACAAGCTGCTGATGTTTCTCTTTTAGTAGGTGTATGTGTCAGATATGAATGACAAAAATGTATAAGAATACTGACAGAAAAGTAAAAGACACTATACACTAGACACTATACTATATTCACTTTTTATTATAAATATTTTTTCACCATCACTTTTTACACTTAAAATACATTTTCTCTTTCGACATCTTTACGTTGATTTTCTTTTCATGGTTGTTCCGACCAAGTAACTGCTCAAGCCCTCAATGTATTGAACTGTGTAAGAAGTGTGTTTTGGCAGTGCAGAGTTAGTTTAACATGGCACAAAGACAAGACACAGCCTGCCACCTGCCAGAGGAAAAGTTCACTCATTTACTCAACTCATGTAATTCCTGATTTGTTAAACCTTCATCATATCCTCACTGGGGATATAGGCCAGAACATTTGTCATTTTTTGGAGCCCCAACAGATTATGAATCATGACTCCAGCTTTTAGCGGTAGAGGGAGATTTGTTGGCCTTGGACAGTCAGCTGTTTCCCCCTGTCACTGGTCTAACATGCTAATCTAAGATAAGAAGCTACTGCTTTGTTACATACAGACATAATGGTATCCACTTAAATCTCAGCAGAAAAAGTGAAAACATATAAGTCTCAAAATGTTGTGTTTTTGTTTCAGTAAGTGTTAGTGATAGTTCTTTGAGTATTGAATTGAACTAAACTGAAAGCAAACAGCTACTGCTCTGTGTAAACGTGTAATGTCTTAATTAAAAGCACTGCTTTTAGTACAAAAGGGAACAGATGTTTTCTTTTTTCATTAGAGTGCTTCAGTATTTTCAGAGATCACAGATGTATTTTCAATAGGTCAAAAGCTCATGTTCCTTGTGTTACTGCTCTTTGTTTCCCTCTTCTCTTGCTTGCAGTTATTATTGTGACATTACTGTTTTCCTCTCCTTCTTTATTATTGGTCTGTCACTCATGTTTTCATGCCCTACTGTTTATTTCCCAGTCACAGCATTTTCCATTTCATTGTCTTAATCTCTGCTCTGTGGGTTATTTGTGTTTAATAATGACCATGGGGTGGTTAGCTGACACTTATGCACAGCACAGGCAAGCACAATTTGACTAGGTAAAAGATCAATGTGCAACATTATCAAAGACCTAACCTGCAGTACAGTCCTGCAATTTATGATTACTAACTCATACACTATGCTCCATGAACACTGATAGGGACATAAGGTTGCAACAGAAGGTCAATAAAATGATATCTGTTAATTCTGTTATGGATAATGTGTAGAGCCTGTATTGAGTTTGTAAAGTGTCCTGGGATTTATTCTGCTGTGGACTGAAATCAGTTCAGTTCAAAAATTATAACAACCAAAACTTCCTCAGGTGAGATAACTCTTCCAGGCAATTTTGGGGCAATATCCTTCTCTGTATCACAATGACTTTACATTATCAGTAACTGCACAGGGATCAGCCTTAAGTATATCTATGGCGCACTGAGCACTGACTCACATGAAGATAACAGAAGATCATGACATGCTGTCCCAAGGTACTGAAATCGTTTGTGAAATCCTGACAGTGCTCTTTTACATTCTACTGAAACATCCCTCCTTTCCTCCTTATCTGATGCTGTGAACAGATGCGTCCGCAACGATGTCAACATCTAATCATCTGGGAATTATATGAGACAACATCCACAGGAGTTACACTAAGTTCAGCAGTTTGTCTTGGTCAGTGGTTTATTAAAAAAACATTTTTCATATCAATAATAACAAATATGATTTCCTCCTAAAGTAGTTTTATTTAAAAAAAAATAACAAAAAACTCATATTGATGAGAAAATACTGTACATTAAAAACAGCCTCTGCCATTTTCAAAGAGGATCGCTGTTGAAAGAGATTCTGTAGCGGAAAGTGTGAAGGCTCGCTATTGACTTTGGACCTTGAATATATATTACATTCCCTTCACTTTATGACAGTTGAGCCATCTCCATGATAAATAAGCAAACTTTTTGTGTTTGTGAGTTAAGGTTAAAGGTCCCCAACTCAAGCTCCTATTAGTGATTTAGTACCATTTACTTAATATGTGAAACCTGTTGCGTTTTATTCATGGTATTCCATTAATATTAACTATTGTGTCTGCAGTGATAAATGCCGATTAGCGATTCAGGGTTTCTGCTTTCTGTCTTACTAATAAAGAGCTGTAAATTCTGATAAGCTGATATTAAATAGATTCTGGTCAGAAGGTAGTGAGTCACTGTGGTAACAGGAGGTGGCTAGAATGAGTGCATCTAGAGCAAAAGTTGATGAAACATTAGGTTGTTCTTTCTTTTCTTTTTTTTATCTGTCAGTCCAAGCATCCTTTTTATTGTGGATTCCTACTATAACCATTCAGGCTCTGTTCTGTCGGGAAATAACAAACGTGACCATCAAACAACAAAATCAACTTGTTTAATAGACCATATAAGGTGCAGCTGGGATAAGGAGCATTTTATCAGGGTTATCAGCCATTTTACTGATTTATTCACTCAGGCTGTAAAGATCAATAAGTCCCTCAGGCACACACAAAAAAAATGATCTTCCACAGTCACTGCCATGTGAACTCGACACCCTAATATAAAGAACATCTGGATATAATGCATCTGTTTTCGATTAAACGCTGCAGACTGAGACCACACAGACATGGACGGATCTCAATATAAAACATGCTGTCAACCATCTGTGCTTTAGCCAAGCAGTGACTGAAAGATGAAAACAGCCATGTGACATGGGGGAGCTGTAACAATATCCATTGAATACTTACTCTACTACTACAACTACTACAATATACTCAGCCAAATGAAGGCAAGGTGCAGTAATTACAGAAGCAACTGACATCAGGGAAAAAAGGTTCAAATTCTTCAGAACAGATAACAAGATAGTAGAAACACTTGGGCTGATTATTTTACCCAACAGAGCCCGTCCTTGACTTACCCTCTACAAACAAACTGTGTTCTTTCAGTTTTACTGTCCATTGTAAATAGACTGTTAAAGACAGTTAACTTATTCTTGATTCACTGTCAGTGTAGGACTTAAATGGCGGATGTGGCTCAGGAGGTAGAGCGGGTCGTTCACTAACTGGAAGGTCTTCCAGGTTGCATATCGAAGTGTCTCGCTTGCCCCCCGATGTGTTCATTGGGTGTGTGAATGGTTAGCTCTCAAGCTGACAACCAGTGAAGTGCAATCATGTTTAAACTGACATGCAGGGTTAGGGTTAGGTCAATGAGGACTAATAAGAAAGTCGATTAATCAGCAGTGTTAGATAAATACTTCTCATGTGCTAATGCACCAAATGTCCATTTAGGTCATGTAATAAGCAATAAAAGCCAAACAAATCACTAGCACTTCCCCTGTGCCACGGGATAATCTTGTGAGTGGGAATGTTTATCTTGGGGACCTCAAGTTACATATTTCCATGGAGTAAGAAATGACAATGAAGGAGTCATGTGATCACCACCGTCACATAATGTGATTTCAACTCAGTTTGGGGCAAGGAATGTGCATTACTGGTTATCACTGGAGATTATTGAATTGAATCAAAATAAATCTAGTTAGTGGTAGAGATACTCTAGTCCCAGACCGGTGACATCTGAAAATGACTAAAACTGGACGGCTTTGCTGTCATCTCAGTCTGGTCAATGTGGTGAAATACATCACCAGCATGAATTACTGTCATTTTGTTTACATCATTTCTCTATCTTTAAACTGCCCTTTTACATTTCAACCACATTCCCTGTGCAAGGTTAAGTTTATCTTATCTCATAGATGTGACGGTAAAGGTAAGTGCACATACACACATTGTTGCCTCCACATGAACCTGTAATCTGAACCTCTGTATGGCCTCAGTCTCACACTGTGCACATATAAACTGAGTTTACTCCCATTCCCCGCACATGTTGGAAGACATCCAATAATCCCAAAGCAGAGCCAAGGATTTCAACTGTGATTTCAATTCATAAAAAATCCAATAAAAAAAATCACAACTGCATTGTTTAAAGACTATTTACTGTTTATGGTTACTTGTCTTGTTATATGTAGGCTTTGGAAATGAAACCATTGGAAATGAAAGTGGACAGAGCGGAGCAACAGCTGCCTGCTCCATCTTAACTTTTATGAAGTCAGAGATCTTGTATATTGATTTTCATAAACAGCAATGTATTTCACAGTTTATATACATTCATGAATCATTGATAAACACTCAGGGATAAACCTTTCTGTTGCAGACCAATTCTGACAAGCTTTCCTGAGTCTAAACAGGGCAATGCAACTGATGCCAAAGCTTAAAAGCTTACGCACAAAGAAAACACAAGTTGCAACAAAGAGAGTGCAGCATGGTGTTTAAATTAACATACTGAAGTGGGGAAAAACAACACATACCAAACTCTGTGTGGCAGGATGTCCTGATGCAAGTCTGCATGGGACGCACAAGCTGAGCTGAACAGATCCCGGCTGATGTGAAACACTCACATTCTGCATCTGTGAGGGTGGAGGTGGGACGTGGTAAGAGCTACCACAGGCTTTACTAGGGATGTAGTGGGGGAGGGCGGTGGGGGGGGACTCCCTTAACCCCCCCCCCACACACACGCACACCGTCAAAAAATCCCAAAATTAGTGGGAGAAGGAGGGGGTGAAAGAATGTGGCTGTATCAACTAGACTGCAAACTCTTTGTGGTTGAACAGAAAGAACTCAGTGCATAAGAACGTCAGAGGTACATAGTGTTCTGACTGTAGCTTCACATGATGAAGGCTGGCATCAGTCACAGTGACTCAGCCTACTTTCCTAAAGGTTTGCTGTGAGTGAGGTAGTGCTCAAGAAGTCAGAGTCACATTGTGTGTATTTTCATTTATTTAATTTCTTGGCAAGGAATGTCTTTGACACCGAGACATATTTTTTTCCTTGAGAGGCCTGACAGGAGTTTAAAGAATATGGCTTGGATGTCACTCTGGCTCCGAATAAACCATCAGGCCACTAAACACAGCCAATAAGACACAAACACACTTTACAGAAACATTTAAAAGATCAAAAAAAAAAGGTCAACATCAGTCTGTTGCCTCTCTGAGAAGATATTGGCAAGATCTGCACCCAGGAGAACAATAATAATATGCTCAAATCATGGATGTCAGAGACACAATATGTTTATCTAGAGGGGGAAATAAAATGTGACAACTGGAGGAATCTAATCCCATCCTGTCTACATGAGATAAAGATGTGTTTGAGTAATTATAGCCCCATACAACTCTGTCCAAAAGCTCACATCAGACAGGAGGGAACGTTCTCAAAACTCATACAGAACAATCAGGGATGGTCGTCCGAGATTTGGAGGAGCTATACAGGAAAACACACACTAAATCAACACATTCACTTTACATTTGGAAAGAGCTGAAAATCAACAAGAGAATTACCAAACAGAGAGAACAGCAGGACATTTATAGATATTAATATTACTCTCGAAGCTTTACAGAATCAAACTTTACATTATTGTGCAAATCCTTCAACTGGAGCAGTCTGTAACTTGTGTACAGCAGAACTCAAAAATAAACCACAGCTTATCTCCCGTACATGAGAAAACATTGGAATGAGAGGGAGAGTAAGCCGCTGTGGCTCTATAGTACATATATAAAATCAGTTTTCTCTGCCTCAAGTGCAGAGTTGAGTGGAGGGCGACAGCAGAGAAATGGAGATGTCAGTAGCACCTCCGCCCTGCAGAGCTCAGCTGGGATGCTTCTCAGAACGGGGAGAGGCTCGGCACTTTGATATTGATATCTCCGATGTTGATGTTGCGAGGAATCTCGGGCAGGTTCATGTTCTTCACAGCAGAGACGGCGCGAGCGGGAGCCGCTGAGAGACCTCCCTATCCAAGAACAGAAATCACAGAAAACTGCTTTAAAGCCACCAGGAGAAGAACTCTTATGTGTTTGTGTGATTATAGCATATTTCACATTGCAGTTGGAATGATGAAACAAGATATTTGAATGTACATAGAGCATTTTACCAGTTTCAGTCCATTTACTACACTACAAATTGTGTGTATTTTAAAGACAATATTTTTTAAAGCCTCTTGCTCTACTGTTTTCTTAGCAAGAATTTTTCTGCTTTTCCAGTCATGGGGGCATAAGGACACGTTCCAGGAAGTCCCTGTACCAAAGAAACAGGCCAATACATGACCTACTGTAAAGCTGCAACTTGACCTTTAGAGACTTTTGTATAGTGGGTTTTAGATCTGCTTTCCAACAGCATTCAGCAGCTCATGACGATAAAGTACATTCTCTAATTTCATATCCACTGCTGGAGCCTTCCACAAGTACTTGACTGCATCTCAACAAGGAAAGCTGTCTGTGCCCCAACCTGCATTTACTCAACGAATCTATATCTGCTGAAACCAGTCAGTAGTGAGAGATATCTCTGTCCTTCAGTCTTTTTTTTTACTTTAACAGGAATCTGAAATGTTGCATTTGCTTAAAACACCCACATTTCTGACCAGTCTTTGGTTATGGTAATGGAAAGGAGGTCATTTCTGGTTCTGCTGCATTCATTTTGACATTTCCTCAAAAAGTTGTACAGCTGAATCTTATGTTTAATGTAATTCAAACAGCAAAGTTAGGGGTCATCAGTGTGGGTGCCTGAAGCACGAAAACCGCATTCTTCTCACTAAAAGCCATTGTTTTGGAAAATGGTTAGTGGGGTGAAGGAATGTAAAAACAATGGTACGATCCTTTAACACGCTTAACTGACTGACCTCGGACTTCTCCATGCGGTTCTGAACCTCCACTTGAGCCACAATCTCATTCATGTTGGTCTCCAGTACCATGCCTCCCATCACCACCTCCTGCAAGATGTAATGGACCTGAAGACAGACACAAAACAACAGTAAACATGCAGCAACTGCTTGTTTACCTGTTGAATTACAATCACCAAAACAGATCTACTTGAATTCTCTCTGTGAATTTGAATTAGGAGGATCCTGAAAATCCTGAATTGTGTCATGCAGAAAATTCAGTAATATGAAACATGGATTAGCGGCTGCTCCAAATGGTGGCCAGATGTAACTGTTTAAAAGCAGTAGTTTATGACCGTAAACCACTCAGCATCTTTGTGTTTCTTTAAAAGAAAATGATGACAGAGGAATAAAAGAGTCTTTTTTTTTGGAAATAAGATCTCAAACGTGGTTCAAGAGGAGACAGTCTCAATTTCACTCTTGAGTTTAGATTTGCGAGTTCCTGTGGGTGGAAAAGATTCCACTGCATCAATCCAAATCTACTGCAGGTAATACACCGACTGTGTATCAGCGCATCACACAAGTCCATGTAAAATATCCATTTAAGGATGATACGCCTGAAAAGAAATGCCTGCAACGGCTTGGAAATCAGAAAGCTACAGCGTTCCATTGAGACACATTCTGAAATTTTCTCTGTGCACAAAAGAAGCTGGATGTCTGTCAGTGACATATAAACCTCTGCAATTTATTCATCTTTGCATGTGCATGACAGGAAAATGATATTAAGCTTTGAAAACACTGCAAATGAGTTTCAATTACATTTTCCCAAATCTGTGCAGATCTGTAGCGTCCAGCTACCAAAGCTCTCTGAGAGCAAAGAGGTTTCATTCAAGCAGAAATATTTCCACATTTCATCTTAGGAACATTCCTCAGGCCAACCCCACTGCACCACATGACATCAATTTCCTGCTGGGAAAATTCAAACAAGATGGCCGAAGATGTGTCTGATTAGTCTCCAATAACACTTCAAGCTCAACTCCAGGGAGAGAAAATGAAGCCTTGTTATAGCCAGGACAATGCATAGCTTCATTCTTAAAAGGAGCCTGTGCATGATTTAAATGCATTTTTTTCAAAACCCAGCTTCTGAGGAAGAGAAGATTTTAAACACTGATGTTTTCTTTTCATCATTTGTTGGAAACCTTCTCATGTTAAAACAAAACCAGCCCACAGGCATGGACAGTTTCACTTCTGATGTGAAAATTTCAGATTTGCAGGATCTACTTTATGATGTCAGGAGCTTGCTTTGATAGACAGTATTAGTAAAAATCCTCTAGTCACACACTAAAAATAACTGGACCACTTCAGCAAATGCAGCTTTTATTAAATAAAACGCAAAACCATTTATAGTAAAATGCTGATTTGGAGTTGACACATAAGCTAAACATAACTGAGTCAACAAAGTTGTTTTTAAGGTTCATTTTGGGTGGGAGGGGGCTGTGCTGAGTGAGAACATGGCTAACACCAGGAGGTAGACCACATATATTTGCTTGCATAAAGCTAATTTCAAACAAAAACAGTGACAAAGGGAATCAGAACCAGGCAGACCCGTTGCCTCACTTAACCACAGCTTCATCACCACTTCCTACTGCAGCTGCTTCACAATAAAAAACATATAAACTTTTATTGTGAAGCAACAACAATTGTTGTTGAAGTCTGTACCCACAGGAAAAAGACACCACATGCAAAGAGACTGGAGTTGTCCAACAGATAAGAAACAACAGTGTAGGTTGTTCTGCCACTGGAAAGCAGCCATAGTTCAGATGTTCATCTTGTGCTGTTAAAATGTTTGTAAGTCAAAGCTACTTGCACATTTATGAGAATTACACTGTGGCATACACAACACTGGAGCACCTCCTAGTTTATATTTTCATTAGACATTCATCATTCAGTTCAAAGACACTCAGTTTACTGTCAGATGTGACAAAGAAAAGAGGCGATCTCATCTGAGTGACTGAAATCTGGGAACATTTGTTTTTTTTCGCTCCGAGGACGACTGATACAATTAATTAATTATTATGCTACTTATTGGCCAGTGACAAACGGCCTGGAGAAAAGGTCCCACTCACCTTGTCCATATGGAATATGAGATCCAACTCACAGACATTTTCAAAGCATTTGTCCAGTGTTTCCACAAACACCTAAAACAAAGAGGATTTGATCTTAACACAGCTCATTTACAAAACAAACACCTACACTACTCAGAAAAAGTTAGGGATATTTGACTTTTGGGAAAAATTTAAAAGTTTAAAAGTTCATGCTACAGTGATATTACATCATGAAAGTATAAGGCATTTAGTGTAATTTCAACTCAAGTTCACTTGTAAAGGTTATAGTGTGTTTTAGGTGCATTCTGAAAATTCACCCGAAAGCCCAATATCCCTAACCTTTTGTGAGTAGTGTACATGTAGAGAAGACTGAACCTACAAGGGTCAGATCTATGGAAGATTGTTTGAGATTATAATTACACTTGAGGGCAAAACAAATGTTGAATCTCCTGTGTGATGTGTATTATACTGTGTTAACACAGGAAGTCAGTGCTGGGAGCAAATACTACTTTTTCATATTAAACTTAATGCCAGTACTAATGCCAATAAGAGGGTTGCCACTTCACAGGTAGATCAATACAAACATTTGATTTTAATCCAGATCATTGTGCTACATCACAAACTGTAAAATGAGTGAATTGATCTGATGAAAGCAGAAGAGACATTTTACAATATATTACTGCATGACTTTCTTTTCCAGAGACATTGGCTCACAGCAGGAGAGTAACTTACTGTACATTTCCAGGAAGAGTATTACATGTGTGAGGTAAACAGGTTAATGATTTCTTTTTACCACACTTAATTGAATACAGCAGCATGCAGCTTGTGCAAGAGTTCAAAGCAAAGGCAGTGTCTTGCTCTCAACCATGATTCATCAAATATGAATTTGAGTTATATGAGTTTATAAGACAGTACATTAGAAACTGACCTGGATAAGGTCCAGGATGCCAAGTTCGCTCTCAGATGAGTCCACACAGAACACAAAGTAGAGGGTGGCGTAGTGCCGGTAGATCAGCTTGTAATCAGAGCCACCAATGAGACTGCAAGCAAATAAAAATGCTATGTTCAAAGAAAATTCAATTCAAATAGTGTAACAGGGACCAAAAAAATAAAAAGTCTATGGTGAAACAAATATATTCGATTAGTAAATGGTTGGGGATATGTAAGAGTTTCTCACAGCAATGAAATAAGTGATGATGGTGTGTGTTTGCCTCCATCTAATGGTTACATATGTGCTACTGCAACTACAGCCAATTCTTGGCCCATTGTTGCTGCCAAGTGACGTAGGCTTATGTAGTGACATCAAAGTAAATGGAGAAAACCCCCAAAGTCCTTCAGTTTACAGTCTTTAATGTTTTGTCAAAATGTCAGAAAACATCATAAATGAATTACAGTTCTGCCTTTGAGTTACTACCAATACAAACATAAAAGTCTCCAAATGCACATAATCATGTATAAATCTGTCAGTCTACCTCATTCATTTAAGTAAAAATGAAAAAAAGCTACATTCTCAAAGTAGGCTACATTGCTCAACACTTACAAATGTATTTGAATATATTTATATATTTTGACAGAATCATAGCAAACAGCACTACTTGCCTTCCGCCCTCCAAGAAGTTGCAAACATTGTCATCTCTCTTGGATACCAAATGGAAAGTCTCCCTGATTATCTGCTGCTGCATGTCCTCCGCCTGCACGACACATATCATTAACCTTACTAAGCTGGTGGTCAGCACATCCACCTACACACAGGCCAACAAAGTCATACAAGAACCTTGTGGCACAAAAGAAAACTTAAGGAGAGGAGTTTTATGATAATGATGCCAGTATCAGGATTACAACCAACACTGTCTAAAATATGGTGTTGGTTATGGAGGTAGCTACTAGTGTATGCAGTGCTGCTCTGTTATCACATAGTCATTTAATAAACTTTATGCCTCTACAGATCAGTTCTTCTTTACTACTCTAAAACAGTAGTTTACACAGGAAGTTGAACAGTGCAGACACTAGCAGCTACTGTTTTAAATCATGTGGCAACATTTTACTGGGGCAAGAACCAGTATAAAGTATAAATATGTGGCACTGGCACTAGTACTACTCCAGTACAACGAAAGTAGAAAAGTGTTAGTTATTTTACAATTTATTAATTTATGAATTATCAGTCAAAGAATTGAAGAATGATTTTCTATCTGTTCATATTCTGTAAAGTCCAGTGCTGATCATGTTATATATCAATGGCAGCGATCAAATCACATCCACACAGGGTTAATAGTATGTAACATGGATCAGTACCGGGTTTACGCTGATACACAAGTTCAAGTACCCAAATTGTTATCGGGAAGGAAAAAGAACATCTGAATATCATACAAATGAACCCTGAGGTTAATAGTCGTCACATCGCCCGTTATGAAAGACTTCCTCCTCTTCCATTATTTTATATTTATGTGCAAAGAGGAAATCATCCAAAACCAGCCATTCAAAGCTAAAGGGAGAAGCGGTAGTTACAACGCACCAATACAGAGCATGAAATCCAGCGAGTTTATACTTCGCTGTGTCATGTTAACGACTATAGTGCACCTGTTTAACTGTGCCTACCGAGGTAGCGAAATGTGTTATTGTTGGACATTTGGGCTGAACAGGAAGGAACTGAAAGTATATATGTATATATAAAAAAAGTGTCGAGCTAATGTCTGATGTCTGTTGATCTCCCGTCGCCATTACAAGCTAGCATCAGCTAACGGGTTTGTTAAGTTGCAGTTTAGTGACTGACAACACACATCAATCAAGACCTTGGTTATATCTGTCAGTACAGACTGACAACATCAAACCATCACTTATCCTTACCTAACGGATAACACAAAACACAAAAATGCTAATGTTTTGAACAGCAAGCCCCAAAGATACTTACAAAATACTGATAGAATCTGATCAGCCGCGGTTTTCCGTGGTTGTTAAATATCAAGATGGCTTTAATCATTGTTATTATTTGTAGTTGTACAATCCAAATTAGATTTGTAGATTAAAATGATAAGATTTTGACTATTTAGATGACGTTAGCTATAGGGCTACACGGCCTATCAGCTACTCGGATGACTTAATCGGTTACATCCGGTTGCGTCTCCTCAACGAGCGGTCGGGCTCGAACAGGAACCAACATATCAAATCTTTTGTTCCGGACAAGGTTATTAAAAATCGTGCTTTGTCATCTTTTAACAGATAACCCTAACCTTCTCTGCCGTAGCCCATCACGTTAGAAATATGTATTTTATCCGTATTTTGTACATGTTAACTCATATTCACATTAACATTTTTTTATTTATTTATCATACATATTTTTATAATGTGTGTTTACAATCTGACGTACTGTAATACAACAAATGCCACAGCCAGTTTTTGTTGACACATTACATAATGTGAGTAATGCACCAGAAAGTGAGGCACCACATAATTACCGGACCTTTTGTACCTTTGTCAGCAGCTTCAGGCTGCCTCGAAAATCTGTACCTTTCTTTGTTGTCACTCAAACCACATTACAAACTAAAACCTCAGAAGTAGTTGGGTTTAGTTATTATTTTTGACTTACTAAAGTGCTACTACACTTGATTAAGGAGCAGATATTCTTCTTCTTCTAATATGAATTTATGGATCCTCTGTACTTAATGAGGGTCAGTGGGTTCATGAGGGAGGTAGAGCCAGCACCAGCAGGACTGGTGAGAGTCAGAGAAGCATCGTGGCCTCCTGGTTTAGGCAGCAAACCATGCCTCCTATCAGGATGATGTTTTCACTTTGGTATGCAGTGTACTTTTTACAACAACCATTGTGCTGCATGTTCTTCCTACACAAAATTCAACCTTAGTTTCACCAGTCCCCAAACCACTTTTCTAGCAGTCAATGTGCTCTTTTGCAAGCTTCAGGTACACAGTGATCTTTTTATTCATTTATTTTATTCTTTTGGAGAGCTGCTGCTCTCACCGTGACCCACGTAGGACAGATTTGAAGAGAGACATCAACCAGATTCTTCTTTCTCTTTTTATACTCTTACTCTGTGCCCACATACAGACTATTTGTCCAACTGTAGACTGAAAACTAAAAAATCTAAATTTTTGAATGTGTTCTTTCAGTTCAGATTTCATTACTGGTGTTAATGTCAGTTAAATAATACTACTAAAGCAAAGCATCAAGGATAAATACAATTCAACTGAAAAAAAAAATTGAGATCATTTTTATATTATTCAAAGATGATGAATTATATTATTCAATGAAACAGATAAACATATTTAAAAACAAAAAAATGACAAAACAATATGCATGTTCATGTGCATGTGTGTTATGTCAGGATGACTGTCACATTCACTGATGATGATTAGGTGTGCGTCAACTGGTCAAGCTACATTTGCTGAAGGTGTCTCTCCTTCTGTCCCTCCCATTTTTTTCACTCAAGTTCAAATTTCAAAAGTTGCTCCGCTTTGATAACACTTGATTTTACAGTTTTAAGAGGAAGTGTAGCCCAGTCTGTATCTCACTTGTCAGGCAGTGACAACAGACTTTGGTAGCCAGGCCTTGTGTTTTCCTTCCCCTGTAGTTTCTGTGATCAGGGTCAGTATTTGGCCAAGATCTGTCTCTACTTTGTATCTCTGAGAGTGGAGAGATACTGCCAAATTCATGGTTTAGGGCAAGATGGCAATTAAGTTTGTTTTGAGTTTAGGTTTTATTCATCCAGTGTTCCAGATAGTCATCTTTTGTTAATTTTTGGTTTAGTCTGATTAGTGGTTGGAAAGTCATCTTGGTCTGAGGTTGAACTGTAATGGATGTTTTTTGATGAGTTTCATGACCAGCTGACAGAGGAGGGTTCAACCCTTTGATATGGCTTGGTAACTTCTTCCAGCTTTATGCAAATCAACTATTCTTGATCATCAGTTTCCTGAACTCTCTTTTTTTTTTTTTATATAAGGTATGACTCATATCGGCAGATGCTTCTTGAGAATAACAAACACAAAATATTTGTGTGTGTGTGTGTGTTTTTCCATTAGTCAGAGTAATGCTAACCCACATGTCCAATACTGTTTCACTGAATGAGCTCCAGGTTTGATAACGCCTGACTCCAGTCAGCTTTTGTTGACACCGCAAGCCAAGAGGTTCATATGTTTCCCAGCCTGTGCTGTTAAAGTTTGAATGAGGTTTTCAACATAAGCGTCAACTATACTATTGTTTATGTGTTACCAGTTGAAATGCATTGCCTGTCATATTTGTAAATTAGTTGAAAATCTGTCCATATGTAGGACAAAAAAATGCAGGTAAGTAGCACAAAAAAGAATAAAATAATAAATATGAATAAAACACAGTGACACCAAAACACTGGTCAAAAAGAAAACAGGCTGCAGTTTTTCACTGGTTAGTTCAAGGATTCTCTTCAGCTTGAGTAAAATTTATCCTCAAGGGAAATTAAACATCACTTTTCATTGACGAATAGAATTTGAAAGCATACAATGTACGTTGGTCCCCAGATTTGTAGAACTAATTATTTCTTAATCAACTGAGGTTTAGTTATTTATATATGTATTTTTTGTATGGATTTCAGTTGGGGTGGAAAGATATAACATTTTTCTGAGAGTAGACTCCCAGTCATCAGTACAGCCCAGAGACTTCAGTTTCAAAAGTTTATGGAGTTTTTGTGTATTATTATTTCTCCACTAGGGTTGAGTTGTAAGATGCAGGTGCATCACAAATATATTTGTTGGTCTGGGGTCGAAGGTCACTTGGCTTGTGTATCCTTGATCCCCATCTACATCTCTTTCAAACCAGGCCAGACAACATTATATATTTCAGTGTGATCAGCCTAGACAAAATTAAAATGTCAAAGCACATTTCCTGTTCTGATTACATACCCATTAATTCTCTGTTGTATGTTGTCATTAGTGCTGCAAAGCCACCGGTCTGTTGTCTGCATATCATCTATTATTTCCTCCCTAAATTCCCTTCCTCCTGCATGAGCACAGTGGAAAACAAACAGCCGCTCATTAGCATGTGTGACCCGTTGGTGGTAAACAGGCTTATTTCCACATGAGTGCAGTGCGAGAATGGATTCCACCAGGACAGTCGAGGTAGGTGGGCCCACCGGCTGCCTTCATGGGGACTTTAATAGGCACTTAACAAATGCAAGTGGACAGGCACAACATTCTCTGGCACAGGGGGTCATGTTGGTACAGTGAGCACTTGTTAGAGGGTGACTCACAGTATTTGGACTCTTGGGTGGCCACTGATATTCACTTCATTTTTAATGTGCATTTTTTTTTTCTTCTCAGTGCTAATTGTTGGATTGTGACGGATGCTGAGTCTGTCTGCCAGAGCTGAGGTAATGTGTGGCGTTCAAATAATGCCTCTGTGCTCTGCTCTGTGAAGTGATGAAAGCGGCCTGCAATTACAGGGATAATCAAAACTGTCAGGGGCTCTTCTAGGGACGGTTTTGTTTACTGTCTGCTTCTCCCACAGCATCACAAGACTCTGGCACTCCCCCTTCCTCAGCCTGGGCCTCAGACCTCAAGAGATCGCTGCTACTGTACCTGTCTGTGTCCCCAAGTTAATATATCTCACTGACTTTTATTGAGTTGCTTTAAAATCCCCACATAAGAGCAGTTTGAGGACTTTTCTACCTACATATTCACTTCACTACAGGATGGCAGGACTACTTATACCAGGGAAAAACTCATATCTTTGGAGGGGAAGCAACACATCAATATATATTTATATGTTTTTTAGGCAGTTAAGAATAAATTCTTCCTTCCACATTTTAATTTTACTGCAGATTAGAGGTGTGCAGTTGGTTTCTGTTCCCTCAAGATGGCAGCATTTCGGTGTATTTACGTGATGAGGTGAATTTAAGAGGGATAATTTTCCAAAAATGTTAAGTGTTTACTATGGAAAAATCCCCATGCATCGGCTACTCGTCTATTTGTGATTTTGCGAGTCCACTGAAACACACCAGGAATTCTTTAAGATCATATTTTGAGGTGTTACATAGTCGTTTGTTATATTATAACTGTGGGAACAGATTGTTTATGTCTAAAAAAAAAAAAAAAAAAAAAAAAAAAGCAGAGGCATAGAACAGATTTGGGTTAATCAATATGGGCAGTGAACTACAGGGCGCGAGCGATATTTGTAGTATATATGAATGAAAAGCCTATAACACAATTAACATATAAAGATACCTCTGTGACTGCGTCGATTGAATAAGAGTTTAATTACAGGTGGCGCAGACAGGCACGATCTCAGCAATGGCATCCCTCCGCTATGTATTTGTGAGGAGCAAAACAACCCTGATCCTGGATCAGCATCCCGGATTTCCCTCACACCACGTCGTAAACGAAGTCGCTACGGCTGTGACCAGAGAGGAGAAGTAAACACGAGGTCTCACTCTGACAACATTTCAGATCTCTTCTCAAGGCGATGTTGTGCACAGTGCACTCCCATGAACTGCTCAGTGAACTGAAATTCCCGTTAATATGGAGAGCGCGTTCATCAATGGGCTACTACTTCCACCTTTTATTCGCTTTTGGCGTGTCTAATGTGAGAGTAGGAGGGAGAATGGTGTAGTGAAATGATCATCTCTTCTAAATACTATTAATAGAGTAATGAAATATGGAGAACTGGTGCAGATATTATTAACGGGGTGTTCGTCGCGAGACGCTGTAAACAAACAAATATGAAACTGGCCGTCTTGTGTTGAGTACCAGACCAGTCACTATGGAAACTGCTTTCCAACGGTGGCTGAACTGCAGTAAGAGCGACGCCCACTTTCACAGACTGGAAGGCGGGGCAGAGGCTCGAGTGATTCATCTTTAGAAACGGAGACGATCTCTACGCACGGCGCCGTGTTTACAGCGAGCACGGCAGACTGCAGACTGACCGAGTGAGACTGTGTGTATGTACCTGTACATTAATCTGTCTAGCTACGCGAACCGTTCGGCTATCTATCGACGGAGGAGCATTAGACAGCCAAAGGACTCGATCGACACGGGGCAACAAGGTCAAATACTCCAATTTCCGTTGGTGTGAAGGTGAATTACAGCCACCACAACAACGCGGTGCGTGTGTGCATGATGAGCGGCTGAGGAGGAGGAGGAGGAGGAGAAGGAGGCTGCGGTCTGAAACCAGATTTTATCCAGGATATTTCGAAACAAACGTCGTCGTTCACGCCGAGGCGGCTGTGTATCAATATAATATGTTATTATATGTCATAGACCTCCTCTTTCCATCCCAATTTTAAGGGGGTCAGACCCCGTTTTCTGCCTCCTGAGGATCCTCCAACAGCGGGACGTTGGACGTTTTTTCCTCCAGATATGGAGTGTGAAGATGCGGATTGCAGAGGAATCCCCACCGCTGGTTTAACCGCATTGGTTTCATTATACACTTCAATGCGGCGTTGTTTTCGGCAGTCATAAACAGAACAATGAACACGCATTTTCTCGCCAGCGGAATAAATCGGTGATTTTTTTGGAGCACGACTGGACTCCCATTAGCAAACGCGAGAGGGCTATCCTGCTAGCCTGCTTGTAGTAACGTTAGCTATTAGCTCATTTAGCCGGCTAACAGCTAAAAGGTGCTGGCTGTGGATTAAAAGGCGGTTTTTTCCCACAATTGTGACCAGGCTGTGCCGACGTTTCCCCCCTTTTGACTTATTTATTTTCATGATTTGGGAGGATTGACTCGTCCAAGTATGAGGTCTCGAACGGAAAGGAACCGCTTGACCTTGTTTTGGGGTCTGATGCTGGGTCTGTCGTCCTGCCTCCGGCCCGCCACCGCAGAGAGTAAGTAATGCTACTCCTCACTACTACACACGGAGAAACATTGTGTTTTTTTCTTGCGCCATGGTTCAACAGAGTCCACATTCAGTACAGAAAGTTACAATGAAAACGCCTCATTTTATTATATAAACTAAGCGGTATATCTTCCTAATAGACACAACAGTGTTTTCCTTTATAACCTACATCACTTTTCTGCTTCGATATAAGTAGGATAAGTTAATTGTATGCGCGCAAGAGTAAATGTAGTTATTAGTTTATAGGATAACAGAAAATCTGAATTTACATTTAGCAGTACATGGTGCATGCTATACAACATCTGTAGAGGAAATATAGTTTAATTTTAGTGGGTGAAACACTTAACAGAGTATATAATTGTTTTCGTTGTTTAAGTGTTGTGAACTTGGTTTGGTGACTGCTGTATATAGGAGAAAGGTCTACTTGTAATATTGTAACATGCCACACAATAAGTCAGTTTAAGTGTGTTGGTGAATAACTAAAGCATGACTCAGTGGAGAAAGTCAGTCAATCTATACAGTATACACACCACACTGTCGGTTGTGACTCACACTGTGGTGAATCAGAATCAACAGAAAAAGGAAGATAACTGTGAACAAACAGACAGAAATGGGATTTGAGAAATAAAAGGATAGGTAAATTGAGTTTTGTTGGGCTTGTCCTTCCTCAACTGCAAAGATGTGATCTATTGTTTCCAGACTGAAAACTTCTGGAAATGTGAGCACTGTTGCCACTGGATGTAACAAGGACATTTACAAAGCCAGCTCCCTGTGCCCTGGATAAAAATGATAACACATAATGAATAAACTTTCAAAGTCAGTGATGTGTGTCAGAACTTGTCAGCCGAGGATGGGGTGGCCCAGGGTTAATACTACTGGTTTTGGAGTCCTTCTCCAGTCCATCAGAGATCTCAGATGGGCAGCGTAAAGTAACAAGTTAAGGATTTCGACTATTAGCTCTCTAGTTCCCAATGAGACAGAGTAGACCTAACTTGAGTGGAAAAGCTCAATGTTGACATTGAGTTTTCGACATTCCTTCATGTGTAGGTGTGTTTATGTGTACAAAAGGCTGTCCTTTTTAATATTGTTCCCTTAAGATTTACTGAAACAACATCAATGCACACTCTTTCTTCAGTGGCGTCACTGTGCTTTTTCCTCACTGTACACTTTCATTTATTCTCCTTGCCCAAACAAACCAGGACACCTTGATCCTTCCTTGAGGCAAAAGATAGAAACAACATATAGACTGGAGTCCAGTGATAATCCACTGGAGTAAGCCACACTGCTGTGAAACTTTGACAGAATCACTTGACACCACACAGATGACTTAGGACTGTGACAGCACATTGAGACTCACAGCTCCTGTTGGCCTGCAAACCTTTAAAACTTAACGGATTTAAAGCTTCTATATTTGTATATTCACATCTGAAATTTTCCATGTTTCCAGATATATGTAAACTAAGCTTCCCGATTCATCCCATTCATCATGACATGTTGGGGAGGGGAGGGTCATGGGGTTGAACCAGGGTCTGGGTTTTAAAATAGACCAAGCCAAAGTACATTCACAAGCAAAACAGACTAAGTTCTGTTGATTGGAAAGAGTGAGGAGCTTGTGAACTGTGTGTTATGGGGTTTACTGTTAGCCCCAGTGGTCACAGAACAAACCTGGGAAAAGCAGAGAGGTGCTCCCATCAAAATCCTACATTTATTCTCACTCCTGTGTGGAGCTGTCTAAAGGTTCCTTGTGTGGCTAAACTCTGAGCATTCCTGCTGGTGTACTGTATCAATTGGGACTAAAGGGCAGCTGGCAGGTTTTGGTTAACCCGGTTCTGCACTGCCGCTGCAGACACAGCTTCTCAGAAGAACCAAACAAGTTTTGTCTGTCAAGAATGATCATTTGCTAATGCTCCCTGGTGCGTTTCTTCTCACCTTGCCTTTCATGTGGAAAAGAATTTATGAATACGTTCCCCCCTTGGGCAGTTTGTCACTAACAGGATGTAAATGAGGAGTAAACAGAGTTGCTGCAGTCTAGTGGCAGTGAATGAAGCACCGGCTCGAGGGTGTATTGCTTCCTATTTCTTGTTGTATGGCGCTTCGAGTGGATTTCCGATGATTGTCTGTGGACAGTTTCCCCGCTGCAGCCAGCTGGGATAAGGTTATCAAAAGTAAATATGTGATTGGGAGCCTCATCAAAGCTGCAGAGATAGGTTTGTGTACTCAGCTGTTTTAAAATGTGTCATTGTGAGGGGAGGGGGAGAAGGAGGGGGGGGGGGGTGTTATTAAGCTGCTGCACCTGCTATTGGTATTTTCATTTAGCTGGTGCACAAGATGTAAAATTTGATCAGGAACTTTTGATCGAGGTTTTCTTGAGCATGGTCAGCAGTCCCTATGAAAGATGGCCATACTGGCGTTGCAGTGAGGCCATAGAGGGTGAAGCGCCGAGACTGTGGTGATGTAACAGAACCAGGCAGTGTGTCTTTTTACGGGCCTGGGCGTTAGGATTGAATTAACAGGTATGCAGCTCACTGAGGGCTGCTGACAGTGTGCACTGACAAGTAGATTACAGAGAAAGACATAACAGCCATGCGAGTGCGATGCCTGCCTTAAATCACGCCAAGGCTCTCACATCCTGTCGAGAGAAGATTTAAACACTCGGTGGTTAAGGCTGAAAAACATGTAGCTCTGAACTCTTCTCAATGTGAGAACCACATTGTCCCTTCTTCACACACAACAAATTGTAGCTCCACACTGTTACAGTATACTAACCACAGCTCCAGTATGCATTGAAATTAATGTGGCAAGCAGGTGAGAGAAGAGGTCACCTTTTTAAAGGTTTTTATATTGGGTATTCAGATTGTTGTTTACTCACTGGGGGAATAATATAGGACAGTTTAAGGTGTGTGTGTGTGTGTGTGTGTGTGTGTGTGTGTGTGTGACATACTGCTAGCTGCCTTTTTTCGTAGTGTTTGTTCCTACATTTGGTAGGTTCTTTAAAGGCTAAATGACTCAATCAGTTGGAGTAAAGTGTATATGTGAAGTGGCATTGGATATAATGTAATGAAATGCAGGGAGTTTTCATTTTCAAGTCGCATTGGGGCTGAAATGTAACTCGTGTGAGACTTTACATCCACTTGAGAGTTTATGAACTTTATAAATTTGTATTCATGTCTTCTCTAGGGATGACATGCTCGGCCTGCTCTGCAGTCGCCTACACTTGTTGCTTCATGCTCTATGTGCAGTTTTTAAAGCCGAGTTATAAAATAAGATTTATCCATTAAACCTTTAATCATAATAACACTCTTGAAGATCAAAGACAGGGAAAAACAGCACTCACCTTTCTCTGAACTGCATTTAGGTCTCTTGTGACATCAGGATTATTTGATACCTGTTTCATACAGGACATCCTGGTTTGTCGGAGTGAACTTTGCCACAGTTGAGCCTAGTTTAGTTTTTCCCATTCCCTCTAATGTCATGTGAGCGAGTTGGTCATCTGCACAGAGATATATTTCTTAAAAACAGCCCAAAAACTTAATATTTTTTACTTTTTATTCATTTTCCTTGTCTTATCTGTCATCAACAAGGGGCTATTCACTCTTGAAGAGATACTACTCTCACATATTTCTAAGATAAATTTGTTTTATCACTTACCCGCAGCGTGCATTTGGATAGTGTAATACAATCACAGTAGCCTCCGTGTGTGTGTGTGTGTGTGTGAGACTCTTGTTGCTGTTCAGGGGATTTGTTTACAGGCATTGAGCTGCATGACTAAAAGATCCTGATCCTGATTTAGCCATCATGTTCATGAACACCAGTTACAGTAAATGGTCTTTCTTATTTGAGGTTTAAAATTATATGTAAAATTAAATCCATGTTTTCCTAAAAAATCCTGCTGTCGACAATTTGAGGGTGAAATAAAGTTAAAATCAGAAAATATGAACTTTTGATATTCGTGTGCAGCTGATGATTTAGAGGCCATCTCCAGTTTTGTGATATGTCATACTGTGGTGTGCCATCAAATAGTAGTGGGAAAAATTCTTCATTACCAGCAGAAAACATTCAGGATGTTGTTTTGGAAATTAAACTATGTTCCACCTCTGGTACTGTCTCCTCTGAGAAAACATCACACAGATTTTGGAAAACTACACAACTGGATTTTTGTTATAAGTCATTTCATGACATTTAACACAGATTTTGCATGTTCACATTCACATTGGTGTACGGAGCAGTTGTGTTCGAAATAAGTTAACAATATCTGAAATGTTAGAAAGTGGTCGGGAAGGTGAAAGCAAAACAGTTTACGCTGTAGCATTATACTTAGTCTTGAAATAATACAGTGAGATATACAACTGTGGGACATGTGTGGGAATTTGTGTAGCCAGAAGCGCATTCCTCTAATGCCAGGTTTTGCTCATAGGGCAATCCCTTAATAAGGAAGAACTGACATTCATTTTGCACCCATTAAACCTGCAACACCAGCCCTCAGATTTGATTGTAAAATGTTGTAATCAAGAAAACAATTTATCATTTGCTGAGAATGTATCATCTCTCCTAAAGCTCTCGGCGTCACATTTGTACAGTAAAACTTTATAGACCAGCATTAAAGTGGTAGTGTGACAACCTGTTTGCTGGTCGGTGCGAGTTTTCCATGACTCACTGCCCTGCAGCCTTTGAAGTGTAAATCCTCCTCACAGTGATGTGCGATAATGGCCTCCATGTTTCTATGGGTGCTGCCGGGGCTTCAGGCTAAGTATTGTTTAGAGCACAGCTCACAGGTGGGAGTAAAAGCTGGAAAGGCAAACACTCCACCTATCAACACCGATCATCACTGCCATGCCTTACCAAACTTTTCCTGATGTGGCTTGGGATTATTGAAAAGCCACACAGAATCCACAGCAGTGTCCTTGTTTTCATGCCCTTCTTTGAAGTTGTTTTGGTTTAGTGCATTTCTCTGTCAAAATAGAATCAGACTCTACTGACGGTCTCAGTAAAAGTACTACTATAGAAGTTAAAAACAAAATAAATGTGAACAAATCTATTTTACAACAAACATAAAAGAGCATAAATACATGTTTTTACAATTTGTTCACATCAAAGGGCAACTTCCTTTTGATGTCTGCTCTTTGATCCGAAGCCCAGACATTTCACTTCTGCCATAGATTCAACTGACTAGATCATAATATGTACAAAGACTGCTACAGGTTGAGACTTTCCCAGTAGGGGGCGCTACACTACACTCACAACTATTGTTTTTATGCGTGATAGCAGCATAGCTCTGGGGATGGCAGTGTCAGTGACTGCTGGTTGGTCCATGTGTTTGGTTTTGAATGAAATATCTGAGCAGCGATTGAATGGATTGTGACGACATTCATGATCCCCAGAGGATGAACCCCACTGACTGTGTCATTCCCCATTACCTCTTAGCTGAGTGCCATCAGCAAGTGCACCTTGATCTTGAGA
Organism: Caranx ignobilis; assembly: GCA_021432705.1. Lineage (NCBI taxonomy): Eukaryota > Metazoa > Chordata > Actinopteri > Carangiformes > Carangidae > Caranx > Caranx ignobilis. The sequence goes on from MU270012.1 coordinate 36,922,720, forward strand.
TGTTCCGCTTAAAGGGGAACTAAGCAAGTCCGGTCGCCATGTAGCGGTGGATAATGTTATTTATCATATATGCATTCCGATGTGTGTTTATTTGTGTAGACTTAAATATCATTAACACTAGAGTACAGGTTACGGGGCACATTTGCGTTACGGTGCCGCTGAGGTTAGAGCTGCAACACCAGGTCAGAGGCACTGATCTTGCAAGGCTGGTTTTCAGCCAAGAGGTGCCAGGTCATTTATTTAAACATCACAATTACACAGAAGCTGTTTAATTGAGGTAAAAATGAGCATAGTTGAGGTAAAAATCCTGCACAGTTGCTCTTTAAATTGTGAAACATCTCAACATCTACTTGACGAAGAGGCAGAACATTTGGTGTTGACATTTCTGTCTCCAAGGTGATGTTTTCTATTGACTTTTACTCCTTGATTTTCCACCAGCACATCATGTTGACACAAATGGTCTTAACTTCTGTACTGGGATTGTAACACTTCCACTATCTCTGAGTTTAGTGCCAGTTGGCATGCTGAAATAAGAGAGTGAGCATTATGTTAACATTGTACCTGTTAACAAATCAGCATATTTGCTTGACATTAGCACTTAGCACAAAGTATCACAGTGCCTCACAACTGAGCTCCCACCATGACTGTGGAGTCTTGTTTCAGGAAGAATGATGTGGCCATAGCACTTGTGAAACTCCCCCATGATTCTTTGTGCCCTTTGTTCAACAAGCCATGTTATCGCAAATAGTCTATTTATTCATGTGTCAGTGTGTACATGCTTTATGGATGATGCCTTTTCCAGCAGAAGACTTAACAGGCCTTTAATGTCATTGTACTCTGAAAGCTTCATAAAAGCAGACTGTGAGACAAAAAATTGGGGTCATGTCAGGTAGACACACAAAAGCAACAATAACCTGAAAGCAGAGCCATCCAAACTTTATTGTACTGTTAACCCAAGCTTGAATTTACTTTGTCACACCATGTTAAGTTGGCATAGAAAATGAGAACAGGCAAACATGTCACACCAACAACGGCACGGCTCAAGTGTACTGTCAATATCAAAAAGTGCATTGGGTAAACATCCCTATAAATATCATGATTTCAGGAATGGAGAGCATTGTTTTGTCTGTTGTTTCACTTAACAGTTTATTGCAGAGTGAGTCAGTACATATCCAGATAATTTGTAAGAATGTGTTCCCATGTCATTGTTTATCTGCATAGCTTAAAAAGAACAAGTAGGGGCGTTTGATTCATTGTATTATGATGGTGATTTCTGTGGATCCCTTTTTTGTTGATGGTGAAAAGGTAAAAATTATTTGCAAAAACATAATGGAATATTGATTTATGCCAATATAAATGGGAGGAATTTTAGCAAAAGGTTTCAACACGAAAAATGTCATTAAATTGAAGGAGTATGAACACACTATATGTTACTGTTGAACATAAAAAAGTTATTACACAGTCCTCTAACTCTCTCTTTTCATTTTGCTCTGCAGTCTGCGGTCCCAGCATCGACATTGGCAATGACATCAGTGAATTCAGGCGTTTAGAGAACTGCACAGTGGTGGAGGGCTACTTGCAGATCCTCCTCATCGGTGACAAAAACAACAATAACATCAACCAGGAAGTCTTCCGCTCCCTCACCTTTCCCAAGTTAACCATGATCACTGACTACCTGCTGCTATTCCGCGTGTCCGGCCTTGACAGTTTGAGCACACTCTTTCCCAATCTCGCTGTCATCCGCGGACGTAACCTCTTCTACAACTACGCCCTAGTAATCTTTGAGATGACCAGCCTGAAGGACATTGGCCTGTACAACTTGAGAAACATCACCCGCGGCTCCATCCGCATTGAGAAGAACCCTGAGCTCTGCTACCTGGACTCCATAGACTGGTCCCTTATCATGGATGCCGAGTTCAACAATTACATTGCTGGCAACAAGCAGTCCAAGGAGTGCAGCGATGTTTGTCCAGGCATCATGGAGAACAACCCTCAGTGCAGAAAGACCATGTTCAACAACAACTACAACTACCGCTGCTGGAATTCCAATCACTGCCAGAAAGGTAAGCTCATCTGGGATTTGAACTGCAAATGGACTGTGCTGACAGTCTAACCTTTGGCCTGGTTTGTATAGATATAAGTTTTGGAGTGTAATGAATTATCCAGTAGCTACACTTGTGGCCTGGAACATGTTACTTAAGCTGTTTTGTTTGGGCCGCAAAGAGGCAGGAAAGTGGGTGGATTCTACGCATAATTGACTCTTGTGCAGCCCTTTGCCGTAATATATCTTGGGTGTTTGTCCAACTCAAGAACACGCAAAGAAAGAGATAAACAGGTGTCAGTGCAGACCGCAGTTTTCCCTCGGCTCCTGTTATTGCTGTGAAAGATTTTCTGAATATGAGCAACTACTCGCTGTCAAATGTCAGCATCTGTTTACTTAAATACAAGAACTTGTATTTTGGTTTGGCTACCCGCAGCAACAGAGCAATGCATTTCTCTTAAAAAGGGCCGATATTCAGTTGTGACAGTTATTTTGTGCCGGTCAGGTGCAGTCTAAACAAACTGCTTTTAAGGAGTCAATGGTTCAGAGTTTAATTAAAGTACTTCAGGCACAATGAGTGTGAGGTCTTCCTCTAATTTTGTGTTTACGACTGCAGTGTTTCAGATGGCTTGTTTTGCTGGTGTGTTTCAGACAATGTGTTTTGGCTGACTTAGTGTGTGTGTCTGGCTGAATTGTTTCCCTGGTGACTGGCGCCTTGCTGCAGACTCAGCATGTTGATGTTTTCAGTCTTGTGACATGAAACTGTTGCAGGACTGGTGTGAATTGCATGCATGTGTACACACACACACACACACACACACACACACACACACACACACACTCGTCATCATCGAAACACACTCGAAGCACAGACAGGGATGCAGTCAGGCAGGCACACACAAACAGGCATATTACAGAGATGCAAATATGTCTGACACATTCACACACGCACATACACACAAACGCCTGGTCTGCTTTGTGCATTGTTGGAGAGGCAGAATGTGGGGATGCTGGAAAAGGTGGTGGTGAGTGTGGTGGAGGAAGACATGTAGGATGGATGGAGGTGTTGGAGGATGATACAGGGAGTGTCAAGTGGAGGAGCAGAACTCTGTACTATTTATCATTAGTCTCATCAACAGGCAAACACTATAGGATCCACAATAAAAGGCTTTATTGGTGCAAACTTACACATAAAATTATGTTAATCTGTTTGACCCATTAGTGTCTCTCATTTATAAATCAAATGAGCTGTAATTCTCATATTGTCAACATTTTATTTAGCTAAAGCTAGAAGTGAAAGTTCAACCAAAGTGTTTGTGTTGTGTAAGCAGGTATAAGTGGTTAGCTACATGTGCAAATAAAAACCCATCAACCTGTTTCCAACCGACAGTCAAGTTTGCCCTTTTGTTTGGACTGAGGACACGTAACTGTAAGAAATGATGCCTTCACGTAGACTTGGTGAAGAAACACATGGAGGCAGTGGAGAGAATGAACATCTAGCTGCTAAACAGACTGGTAAAAACAGATCGTCACATATCATCCCCTGGTTGATGCTTCTGTAAACAATCACTGATCAAATTTTCCATATGGACACTTTAATCAGTGTTTGTTGGTTTGTAAAACTTATTCAGAAGCTGTGCTCACTCTTTTATTTGCATGCACACAGTTAAGCTACAGTGTTTTACCCTAACAGCAGCACCATGATTGGGAGGTGACAGGTCTGTCTACAGTGTAAGAAGTTAAAGTAAACTACTGAGATTACAGAAATCTGCCTTTGGTTTTGGTTATACTGAAATGAGTGTCATGCTGGTAACATGTTTCACTAGCCAGCAATGTCCCGCTAGGACTTCACCAGTTATTTCTACCTCTTACTGCAACAAAAACATTGTGCTGCAGCCGCACTTTCAGTTTGCTGCTGTATGATGCCATCAAATACTCACAGACTTATGATCCATCTTACTGTTGACCAACTGGTGCCAGCACAGTTGAAGCATTGTCTGGGTAAAAAAAAACAAAAAAACAATCTCTTTTCTTTGCTTCTATCCTAAGACATGGGGGAGTCAATAATTTCACCACCCTAACTGCAAAGCCTCATGGTTGCAGTTTGTCCCTGGCGATATCCCAGAACCCAACTAGCTTAGGAGATTGGATACGTTTAGACATGGCTAATACGTCGGTGTTAAGTTGGCATCCTCCTCTCTAAGAGGTTGACATGTTTTGTTAAGTTCTAATAGACTAAATATAGAAGACGTGGAGAATGACCCCACGAAGATGCACAAGCGGTCTACTGGGCTCCAGAGGGAGTGTGTCAGCCAGGGCAAATGGGCCATCAGTTGCCGCTGCTGCTGCCTGAAAACAGAATTGATCTCAGACAACATGAGCTCTGCTGCTCTCACTGCAGAGGCCGCATTGTTGTGCTATTTATTAGGCAGTTTATTGGAGAAGTCTGGTGGTAGTAAAGCCAGGCTTCATTAAAGTGAGGAAGGCCGATGGCTGAGTAGTTGAGATGGCTGACCAAACAGTGCTGATTGCCTCATGGTGGTGTCTGGCAGCTCTGGTACCTGCAAATTAGAAGCTGCCTACATGTACTGAGACAATCATGTGTTACTAGTATGGAACAATAAAGAGAGAAAGCCTGGTACTGCTATACTAGGTATCGTGTGTTTATTTGACTTTGGTCACAGTTTTTCCTGCTACAAAGGGGATAGAGGATATATTATCATCGTCGTCTTTTGTACCTCTTGATAATGTCCTCAGTCAAGCATCAGTTGTCTTATATGGGGTCTGTTGTTTAAATACCTTGCTGACAGGCCTTATACAGCATAAACAGCAGAGCGATGACAACTTTGTGTTCAGAGGCATTGTATTTTCAGAGTTGGTCATTCATCTGATCAATAAATGACGGAAGGGAAAAGTGCTAGCCCAGTTTTTTTTTTTTTTTTTTTTTTGAGTTAATATGAGGGACATATTTTCGGTCTGAACACATTCATAAAACAGTTACAGGCAAAAGAGGGGCTCAAAGTCTGTTTCCTTCTCTGGGAAAGTGTTTTTTAGTCATGGTGGTGGGGGCTGCATTCTCCCGTGTTTACTTCCCTCATTTGTTTTGCGGAATCTGGTTTGGGTGTTTTGTCTCGTTCATAACTCATGTGCTTCTTCTAAAGAAGAGCCATGTCTGTGCATGCTGGGACACAAACACACTGTCTCTGTTTCTCTTTTTCTCTCTCAAACACACAAACCCGCACACACGCTCACACATTGAACAGCATGGGGGATGTTTTTCCGGTGCTTTGTATGGTCTGAGGAGATGAAAGCACATCATTAAAGTACAAAGTAGGTCTTCTGGGATTTACTGGAAGGAATTTTTGTCTTTTGTTAACCCTCGGCTGAAGGGATTACACATTAAACTAGAGGGATTGTCTTCAGGGTTGTTCTTTAGCCTGCCACTAGATTAATTTACCATACTTGACATGTCAGTGTTTGCTCATTCATATTTATAGTTACTCAGCTGACATAATATCCTGATGAGACAATGGACCTCATTCATTAATATTCTTAGTATACAAAAGTAATGTGCGTATTTAGACAGAGTGCATTTCATGTTTGAATGACCTGTTTTTGTCTCCTTGTAAATTGATACTTGTGGTTTTATGAAGACTGAAGTTGTTACTTCACCGAGGTATTACAAGTTAAAATTTAAATCACACATGGAAACTCCCTTGTTAGTGGAGTTTAACATTTTGTCCACTTCCAGTGGTTAAATATAAAAAAAGACAGACATACAGCAGGCGGCCACACACGTACCCGACCCTACCTGCACAATATAAGGAAAAACTGAACAAATAAGGAAGTGTTAATTTACAGTTTGTCTCCAATCGTGCTAGCTAACCACACAGTCACCACCAAATCGAAAGCATTTTATTGGAGGGGTGGGAGGTGGGACTACACTACACTCAGACGCCAACACCCAAGTATTAAGCAAAGGTGACTAGAAGCCTTAACTCAGATTTAACTCTTAACTCTGTATTTTTTTTTTTTTTTTTTTTTTTTTTTTTAATGAAAATAAATCTGAGCATCCTTAGTTCTAGTTCACACCATTATATCCCTGGTGCTATCAGTATTGTGCAATGTATTTATTTCACTTCACAATGATGGTGGCAATACGATCGATTTGTCTGTACATCATGTTTATTTCTGCTTAAGGTACAACTTCTTTGAGGAAAAGGCTTCTTGTAGTGAGCGGGCCAAGGCTGGGATGGGGGATCCGATCCTCAGAGTAAACTTTCACATGCTGAGTATCAGAACACCTCTAAAATAAGTTTGCCTGTCTAATTCTACCACATCATTTAATTTGAAAAGTAAAAAAAAATATATGTTTGTTCTCACTCTGAGTGACATGTACCACTGTGATTCTGCACATTTAAGTGCAAAGTACTTTATTGCAGCATCAGTCAAATTGTGCATGACATATATGAAATGCACGATCAGCTGTCTAGCAGGAAGACACACGTCTGTGCATGTGAACGAGGGTTAAAGAGAGTGAGTTGTGCCCTCGGTCCCAGCCCCCCTCCTGCTCCTGTTTTCTGGTTGGTTTTGGATGTGGTATATCCAGTGTTTATTTACCCAGTGCTTCTCTAGTGCTAAATGTGAGGCTCCTTTTTAAAACATTTATTTTCTTAATGTGAACTAGTCCTTGCTCAGTTTCTGTCTCACTGGTGTGTTCAGGGGTTTTAGTAGTGAACCAGCTGTTTTGTGCTTGACCTTGAGCTTGGAGTACTTTGCTCTATCCCAGTATGGCCTAGATCAGGTAGCTGAGATGAGTACACAATGTGTTAAGGTGTTGAATTGTGTTTAGATTTTTGGACTGAGACAAACTGCCTCCAGAACAAGTTATTGAATCCCATTTGTTTTATTGATCCACCTTTCAGTGACACTTTTTCTGTGCACTTTCTGAATTGTGTATTGTCAGTCATCATCATTTTTGTCTCTTCTGAGTCGGCTGCAGTGAGGGTTGGACATCGGCTTCAGGTCTGGTGTAGCACCTAGTCTAGGTCTTCACAGGTAAATGTGGAAAACTGATGAATTCTACATAGTCTATCAGTTAGAGTCTTGATTTACTGCTGCAGGTCTCAGGTCTATCTGTGAATATGTCTGATATCCAAAAAGGTCAGGATAGACCAGAGATTTACCACAGGACCAAATTTCTGGTCCTTCATTTCAAAGTGCATCATGTTGCTGCCTTATGCACCTGGGCTTCAGGTAGCTTTTCCACAGGTCCATGTCAGATTGGGTTGAAACGTTTGAAGCTGTAAGGACCTCTAGCCACAACATTAGAATGAAAAATGATTCATGAAATGTTTTTTGTGTATCATTTTAAAATCAATGTATGCCATAATTTAACTTTTTATATCATTGTCTAACACCAATAACTAGAGAGGACAGTGAGAGTTCTCCTTCCAGCCAGGTCTGCTGCAACAGGCACTAACAGGCGTTGAAAAGACTGTTGAAAGGTCAGTAATACCATTAATCAAGAAAAACTGACTGGACGTTAACAGCGTGATCGGATGTGAAACAGAGGTCTCAGAATATCTTGCAAGCAGTCTAAAAGTGATGTGTTATCCACAGTGGTGCTGTGTTATTTAGAAATGATGGGAAAAAGAAGCATTTGATGCAGGAATAAAAAAGGGAAAGTGGAAAAAAAAATTCAGGATAAAAACGGTATTGAATGAGTGAAGGAGGCAGGTTTGTCACGTAGTCGATACCAATAATAGTGAATTTCTGTGAATCTCAATACTCATTCGATGCCACAGTAAAAATCAAAAAACAGAACCCATGTACTTCTAAATTCACTACTTCATTAAAAAACTGTTTTACATCACAGTTTCCATGACAACTGACTGGAAAAAGATGCACGGTACGTCACGTTTACATGACTCAAGCTCAAACTTGTGGCGTACACCAGGCAGTTGGAGCGGATCAAGGTCTGGCCACTTTCACATAACAAACAAACTGCACCAGAGTTTGGCTGTAGCCGCACCGAGACCACCCGTCCAGAGTCACAACGTATACTGCGTAGTCAGTTCCGACAGAAATCGACACTGCCCACCAAGGGCAAAATTGAATGTCCGGTACTTACAGTACCAAAAAAAGCAGGTATTGACATACTGCTGATGTATTGTTCTCATGACAACCCTAAAAGGAGGGAAAGGGAAGAGAAGAAATGAACGGATGATGTTGTAATGTACTGAAACTGTGATGTAAGTGTTGATGGATACGCAGCAGCTTTGTTGCTCCAGAAGGTTTTTGCTGAGAGTTCAAATCAGCTGATATCACAATGTTGAAGTGGGTTGTGCAGGTCAGGGCTTATAAAAACTCCTGTGCTTTCCTTTCTCCTAACACTGTATGTATGAAGAGTAGTACAGTACATAATGACACATAAATGCAACAACTACATACAAGAACAACACACACACACACCACTGACATTATCTGGTGTATACATTAGCCTCGTGCCAGCAGAGAGCTTGTGTTATCCAGACTGTCTGACTTGTGTGACCCAGCACTTAGGGCTTAAGGAAGCCCAGTGACTAGTTCCTGCTGATGTCTCTCTAATCTCCACTATGATTAGCTCAATACCATAATGTACAGTCACCCACACTCAATTGATGCGCACACTTGACTGGGGTTTGCCGACACTGGCTTTGAGCTGGCCTGCTTTCCAGTATTTGAGAAATGTTCTGTCTTCCCTCAAAAACTGTACGACACATAGGGCCAGTTAAGTTACTAAACATTTATCTGCCTCATATTTTGATCACTGTGTTTAATATATATTCCCTCATTTGATGTTTTGACGATGGTGGTGAAGAGTGCTAGCATCTTTGGGCAAAAATCTCCCTTAGGTGTTGAACTGGATTGAGATCTGTTGACTGTGAAGATTATGGTATAAAATTCATACTCTCATTCTATAGGTTCAAGTGTTTCACATGTATGGTAAAGGTTAGGGTCCACTTTTTTGTTTTTTGTTTTTTTACCACTTGTATTTGGTACCTGGTACTTTTTTTTGGTATTGCCTCTGCAGAGGTTCCAAGCGAGCTGAGCCGAGCTGATACTAAAATGTGCCGTCAAACGACTGCCGGCTACTGATTGGCCAGAGTGTCATTACTGGAAGAGTCATGAACGTGATGTCTGACACAAGAATCAGACCTGCTATTTTTAAAAACACAACGGCAACAGTGACCACTGATCTGCACTGTGACTGTTGTTATTCTTTCATGAGAATTAAATGGCTGCTGTGCGGAAAAAAGACACACCTTGGTCCGTCAATGGAGCAACCGTAGCAGCCGTGCTATGACGACCCAGCCCACATTGAGAAAGTATTTAATTGTAATGGAAAATGATCAAATCTGAATAGTTGAGTCGAGTCGAGTAGAGCTGAGTAGTGCTGTAACTATGTGATGGAAAAAGCCCGTTGGAGTGTAATTTTGAGTCTTGACTACGGTGGCCCTGATGGGTCGGCAGCTGATCACAATTTTCATGAAAAATACGTTAAGATTCAGTAGATCGGAAATTAATACTTCTCATCACCAGTCACCCCAAAACCAATCATCTATGCTTCATACGCTGCTGTCTACATCTGGGGGAAGCTGTTTGTGCCATGTAGTGTCGTTCTGACTCCCACTTTTATTGGCTTTGGCAGTTCGTGACATGTTACCAAAACAAATCAACATGTCAGTCGTTTGGAACTTTTACAGAACTTTGGAGAAATGATAAACTATACGACATCTGCAGCGCATTGCTCATAGATGATTGGTATTGGTATGATGGCATGTTCTCGATTCGCAGTTCCTTTCTTGTAGCTGCACAAAGACCTGTTGACTACAAACAAAATTTGATAAACACCCTGCTTAATAATCATTATGTCCAAATTGATCAAAAATAAGGTTGCATCCAGCCCTTTGTTTGGAATCACATGTTTGTAAGAGCATGTTGGACCTCTAGCTTGAGTAATATTTGGTAAAATGATCGGTGAGAAACTGGAGGTCAGACCCATTCTTTTTGTAAGCATCACTAAAATGTCATAATTAAAATATGATGATCTCATCCTCTGGGAAATGTAATAACTGCCTTGTTATGTTCATCCACAACAGGCATTCTGAAAATGCAGTTATTGATCATCACATCTAAAATCACAACATATGATGACACACAACTATTCATGCACCCCATACCCTGACCCAGAACCCGGAGGCTGTCAGGCCTGGTAATTATAGGGGATGCTTTGTAAACCAGGCACATCCATGACTACTTTTAGTGAACAGTCACACCCATCCGTGGAATTCCTGGAAGAGAACATTACTGGTTTGGCTGTGTTGAAGTGCCTACTGTAATTATGTGGCCTTTAATTGTGCTCTGTTAACACCGTCACATCAGGATGAGCTGTGACCAGGGACCAAGATGAGTCTCTTGTTTGTGGATTTGAGGCTGGTTGAGTTTGGTCAGAATAGTTTATGTTTCGTTATAAAGTTTCATTTTTCATCATCTCACTCTGCTGTGATCACTTGGGAAAAACAATAAAAGAGAGGAGAAAAAAAGCAAAACACTTTGGCCCAGCTCAAGGGTTTAGAGTCCTCCATTTTCTGTATGTGTCAGGGATGTAACAAGCTTTATATAATAGTGAAAAGAACAAAACGTTAGCAGTCGATTGCTTTTATTTGATATTTATTGTTTTTTCTATTGTTTGCTAAAATGATCTCCATCTAGATAAGCTTTTTAGCTCTATAATCTCTCTCCTTCCAAACAAACACACCTGAAGATACTTTTCACATGACCATTCATGTACAGTGGGCTGTCCTTTGCCAGTGTAAACAGGAAGCAGACTGACTTCTTTGCAGTTGATTTCTTAGTTGCAAAAAATGCTACGGACAAGGAAGAACACTGGTGAAATATAAGACCAGAGATTTCTTCTCTCTCAAAAGCTTTATGGACTTGCTAATTTAATTTGCACACTTAAGGTCCTTTCACACTGGGGACGTGACCAATAAAAGACACGGAATTCGAATCAAAACCATTCACACCGGCAACGCCGCGAATATGCCACAGCCGCGACAATTATAAACCAAAGTTTCGCTTTGCATCGGATGGTTCCACAAAGAGCCTGAAAACCGACAGACACAACTATTTGTTGATTATCCCTCACATATTCAACAACTGCTGTGCCTCTTTCGTCTTGTTACCGACTTTATTCTTGTCCAACACAGCAGCTCACTGTCTGATCACTGTCCTGACAGCCGAGCTGTGCGGCGATGCTGCACCACACACCGTCCTTCATTTCATTGTCTTTGTAAAGTGTGTGTCCCTTGTCAAACAAGACAGGGTGGGGTGGTGAGAGACACAGGTTGTTGACATTGTTGTCATGGTGTTGTGACGTGCCTCCTTTTCATGCTACATAATTGGTTGATATGTTTATTCGCCGGGTGAAAGCTCAGAAAAGTCGACCTCACTCTGGAAAAAAAATTACATCGCATTTTCGCCGCGTAACATTTGCGGTCGGTGTGGAAGGACTCGTGATGAAAACTGGAGTTTGAGAAAAAATATTGATGCAAGAATTATTCGCACGTAAAATAGGTCCCCGGTGTGAAAGGGCCTTTAGACTGAAAGTGGACTGATGTAAGTCTTGAGATGGTCGCACGACTTCAAAACAATGACTCTGATTAATTGTAGATTTGCGACAGGAATCTGTTGCAGGGCAGCAAAGTTTCTAGCGACAGTAAAGTGAGGATTAGGTTCACGGTGTTGATATTTGAAGCCATGGACTTACAGCCCTTTTCTCGTGGCCACAAGTTCTGCGATATTTTGTCAGAATTACTGTGATATTGTCTTGTTTTTACTCTGAAGTTTGATTCGTTACATTAACAACAAATGTTTTCAGCCATTTGAGGGTCAGAAACTTTAATTAAAACACTTTTGGAACAGTAATGGATGACATAGTGATGAAGAACACTAGTTTTCTGAAAACAGCCATGATTCAAGTGATCCACAAGTGGTTGATTGCGACGGTCTTGTTATTAGCAGTATTTTGACATTTTCCCATAGAAAAGCAAACTGAGGTGGATAAACATTGAAAATGTTACAGGACCTAATATGGTCTGGTTTGTACAGTCCCTGAAGATCCATGGCCACAGAATGCGTAATCAGAAGTGTTATTGTATACTACATCCTCGATAATCTTCATTCCATACAGAAGTTTGGGGTTTAGTGAAGTTTGTTTCAAATGATAAAACTCTGTTGTGACCTCTGGTCTTGGCACAAGTGTTGTTGTGGTACCGATTGGCATGCAGGGTGTGTGTGTGTGTGTGTTAAGGTCAAATATTCCAATATGTCAACAGTCTTGTCACTTGACCCAGACTAAACAATCAGAAGTGATTCTCATTGTCTCTCTTTGTTATTCCTGCAAACCCTTCCCTTTTAATTTGTCTTGTCTTTTGAAGGTCAGTCAGCAGGGGGATGCCAGGAATTCCTTTTGTCTGTAGTTATCCTGATGTGTCAGCTGATCTGACAGATATTGTTCACAACAAGTTCCACAAGGTTAACCATTAGCTGTATTTAGACTAGCTTAAACAAAGTGTGTTTTCTGTATTATTTGACTATTACAAGGAGTATGATAAGCTGAGCCGCTCATCTAACAAACTGTGATGAGTTATTTTGCCTTGAATTCACTCAGGTTTTCTACAAATATTCTAAACTGTGGCAAATGAGGGGAAAGATGAAGAAAAAAAAGACAGTGGTGAAAATTAATGCCACTGTAACAACTTCCTAGAGATGTATAATGCTGCCTTGAAGGAAAATAAACTGCAGCCGCCTTTGTGTCTGATAAGCCTTCACACTGGGCTTACTGGTTCATATTTCATCTTCTCACCAGTGCCCTGTAGCAACATGCCCACACAAACACAGAGCCTTTGCAGATGTTTTATCATATCCACACTAAACCACTTTGTATCGTCAGCCTGCTAGTTTGACCATTTTTCACATGTCATGGAAGTATGACATGCTGGAACAGACTTGGTCAGGTCTCATGGGTCTCAGGTCTCATGTATTTTACCAACTCGGTTTCAATACTCCACAATCCTACCATTCATCCTCAAATAACTGCATGGATGTGCTTTGGTGTACATGGTTCGTATTGGGAATCACTACTCTACACTATCCGACTCCATCCACCTGATTTACCTGTAGTCATGCTGTCACATCACTCAGTAAGAGCAGGAATGAGATGCGATCTACAGTCTCAGGATTGACAGTACACCTTGTACAGTATGATGGGATGAGATGACAGGCAGCAGGATCTTTACACGCTGCGTGAATCCCCTTTTTTATTGAAAGAAGGAGAGAGAAAAGCATGTCCAGGTTTTCATCACCAACAGGAATGATGTTGTGAGAGTGCCTCACCTCTGGAAGTGTTTTTCCCTCTGAACACACTGTAATTATCAACAGGAAGCTTCAGACCACACATCTCCTGTGGGACGTGTCCTTAAAGTGGGAGGAGGGGGGTGGGGGTGGGGGGTGGGAGGGGGGAATCCAGTATTACTTTTCATATTCCTGTCAGCGACCATGTGCTAACTACAGCCCTTTACCTTGACTAAACCTTGCTTAAACCCTGCCTCTTGTTGTCCAGGAGTCTGTTTTGGTGTTAAACAAACCTAAATATCCGATTCTCCATTTGAGTGAAGAACTTGTGGAGTTTCCTTTTACACAAAATTAATTTATTAATTTAATTACAAAAGCCCCAAGTGAAGCCGTGTCTGAGTCATCTAATTGGGATCCAAAAAAAGAACTACTTAGCCACAGCCAATGAAAACTATACCTCATCTGTGCTGTTTCCAGTGGCCAGTGATGGTCTTCAACCACATGTCATGCAGCCACTTTATGTACATTCCTGAAACTAATAAACTACATGCACCATGAAACCATGACACTTTTTCTATCACCGTGAAACTTTCTCCACCAATGACTGTTGAGAGCTAAAATAATTGCACTAATTCTTTGTCATTCTTGTGTATCGTTGGTTTGTTTGAATATAGTGATTTTCATTATTGGTGGCTTGCAGCATCTCTAACGTTGTCGTTACGGATCGATGATCACTCTTTCTTGTCGCTGAAAGCCGTTTGTGATTTGTCTGTCTGTCCAGCGTGACAACGGTCAGGTTGCGATGTCTGGTGTCTGCTGGGAAGCTCCAGAGATGAACGGGACAGTGCCGGTCAGCCTATGCAGAGCTGTGAATGGAGTGAATGAATGGAGATCCTTGTTCTTCTGATGCGAATCAGCCTGTAGACACGACACATGCTACCGACTGACTGGTTCTCTGAATGACTGATTCACTGACTGAACCTACACACTGACAGACTGTCTGGTTGTAACAGAGCTAGCTTTGTGAGAGACTGGAAACACTGAAATATTGTTGTGTTTTCTGTCCATCATCACCTTGTTCTCTCTGAGGAGAATATTGGTGTTGTTTATTTCCCAATTGAGCCTGAGTACTGGAACACACCAAGAGAACATGGAGCGTGTGGAGTTTGGAAAGAGGACAAGGAGGACAGTTTCCACCCTCATTCAAATCAAACAGCCGGGTACTCTCACACACCAACCTTGAAAAAAAAAAGAAAAAAGACAGAGAAAAACAAAGTGGGTCTGGAAACATCTGTTTTTTCATCAGTTTTGAGTGACGCACAAAATGTTACAAATGTAAAAGAAAGTTCTGGTTGAGCAAGGCAGCAGATGCACAAAACTGACTCCATGTTCAAATGTCGTGTTTGCACAAAACGTTGTTCCTCCATGTCAGCTTCATATCTGTGACATACATTCTACTCATTTGGTGACACTTGGTGAGGTGATGCAGTGAAACATGAGGAATTGGTCTGTTGTAAGTGTGAAATATTCTTGCACAGCATCAACACCTGGGACTTACTGGAAACTATAACACATCTATGTGGATGCAATACATCCTAACAACGATGGCAGCTGTCACCTCATTAGAGCGGACAGCGAGCGGTCGAAGTGGAAAGGAGCAGGTATTTAGAGACCACGATGAAGTGCTTCACACACTGGGTTTGCCCTGGTGTCGGCTGTATGACGTGGGATCATCTGTATGTCAGACTGTCAAGTGTGCAGGTTGGGTTATAGGTGATAAAAATGAGATATACAGCTACATCACAGCCAGATTAGTTGGTTTTATACCCGACTGAGTTTAGGTTGAGAGTCAGAGCTGTACATACTGTGCAGTGAATGAAGGCTGAATACTGATGAATGAAATGGGGCAGATCGATATTCTTTTGTCTGCTGGCCAGTTGTAACAGTGACAGTCATGTGGCCCTGGTTATTTTTGTAAGTGGCGATGGAGGGTCAAGGTCCGATCTCTCAACGCTCCCGATGGAGTCATTGCCCTTTGATTTAAACAACATGGCAAATGTAGATTTTCATGTATCATTTGTTCATTAAAACTCTCGACTGGATTTGTATTGAATATTACTTATAAAAGACAGTGACAGAATCAGGATAGTGGCCTTTCCCTCTGTGTATGTGGAATAGACCAGCCCTGGCCTCATGAAAGCCACTTTTCCACTACCCTTAATATTAATAATGTGGAGGTTCCTGCAACATCATCACCACAGGTGTTTAAAGTCACATTACTTTAAACACCTGTGGTGATGATGTTGCAGGTAGGACATTTAAAGTACCCCACTGCTTAAATATGCGTCATGCTTTGGCTTCTTTGCTTAGAGTGATTTATGATGGAAGCAGATACTAGATTCCCCACATTCATCACTGAGGAAGGAATGTTTCTCTGTTTTCTCCTTAAAGCTTTAGACGTGTATCTGCAAGATGTTGTGACATCACAAATAGGATTGAGGAAGCCAACAAAGCCCCAAAATGGAAGCTTCAGCTCCGCACACACTGAAAAAGTCATCCTGTCTTGACATTCAACTTAAAAATTACAATATTTAAAAGGAGACAGCTTGAGAAGATGTAATTTAAAACTTTTTATGTAAGTAATTTAACTTTTTTGTGGCAGACATTTTTAAGAAGTCTCTTTAATCATCGTCCATTAATAACAAAGACAAGTATTTCTTTTTGCAAAAAGCGCTGATGTCCTGATGTGGAGGTGAAGTTTGATTTTTGACCTGAAATTCAAATGCAAATCTGTGGATATTGTAAATGTATAACATACATGTATAACAACCACTGAACATAGTTAATATTGTATAATTCCGATGCATTAAAACAAGACAAGAACACCTTGACTTCCAAAAGAAGTCTATTTATACACTAACTTTGCACTGAAGGTTAAACCTGTGCAATATTTACAGTTGAATTTCCGGTTGATGCTGCTGGAATCGAAGCCAATGCAGATCAGTATCTGTGTTTTTGAATCAACTGTGCTGTCATCAGTCTAGACATCTGCCTTTGCCTGTTATTGTTTTGCTGTGCTGCTGAGTAGTACATACTGTTAAAGCCTGGAGCGTCATCATAGCAACTCCTGTGTGGTACATCCTGTTCCTATCACCCCGAGGACGGGGGTTGAAAACAAGGATTAACAATTAGAAAGGCTTTTAATTCTTGGTTGATCAGCTGATCCATGAGAGAGAGACACAGAGAGAGAGAAACAGCAGTTCACTTTTAACCAGCCTGTGAGATATCACAATCTAATAGGACTGAAGCTCCATTTAATTCCTGTCTGTTTGTAACTTGTAGAAGCAGTTCCTAAAACAAACAACGCAGACCCAGACACTTTCCCGCCATCCGGCTGATGACTGGCGTCCATTTCCGTGTCAACCTTCCTGCAGGGTTGGTATTTCAGTTTCCCTGGAAGCTCCGTATCGGCTTTTTGACCCACAGCAGTGATCTTTATCCCACAGCCAGAGCGCTGCTGCGTAATGACAGAATGGAAAAGGTGAAGTACTTTACTGCGCAACACTAACTTTCTTCACCTCACTCCTTAAGTTTCGAATAACTCTCTCCGACTGAAGTAAGGACACTGGAAATGATAACGGGGAACGTAACACTCATGTAGATGAAAATGTTAATAAAAGTCAGTCAACAAAAACATAAACAGCTTAATTTCCACCGTAAATTGTCAGGGTTCTCTCACCGTGATGAGCAGATATCTTTTGATGATGCTCTCTTAAATCCATTGTGGTCAAATTTTACACTGGAGTCTAAGATAGTGTATATATTTTAAATGCTTCGCTTTTCTTCTCTCCATTAGCTTACCCCTGTTTGTGTTGTCTGGCTCCCCCAGCTGGCTGTGTGTGTGCGTGTGTGAACACGGGCACGCATGGGTTCACGTGTATGTATGTATGTATCTATGTATGTGTTTGTGTGTGTTTCTTTCATAAAGACTTGATGTTTTAAATGGTGTTTTCAGTTTCCTCCTGCTCTGCCACCTCCTTATCTCTGTCTTTAACCCCTTCCCTCTGCAGTTCATTCTCTCCCTCATTCAGCCTCTTCACATTTTTTCCACCGCCTTCCTCTCCGTTTCACTCCTTCACCTCACTCCCTCATGCTGCAGTTCTGCATCAACCTGTCTCTGAGAGTGTAGTAAGGGGGAGGATAAAATCTGGGATCTATTATGTGGCAGGCGTCCAGTGGAGTGCTAAGGTACACTATGTACCCGTCCACCCCTCCACCTCTGACCACCCTGTACTGGTCACTGAGTGAGTGAGTGAGGAGCTCCAACCAGCACCAAACTTCAGATGGAGATTATCTCCTTCCTCCTCCCCAGCTCTCTCCAGCCCCAAGGCTGTATATTATCACATCGCAAAATTACACCTTTCCAACACAGCTCCAATCACCCCATTGCAGAGGTCAGAGGGCGACATGGAGTTGGTGGGTGGCGGGGGCTCGGAGCAGAGAAAGAACATTCTGTGCCAGAGAAATGCAGCACTGGTTGTCTCCTGCTGAGCATGAACAGCCTGCTGAATGGTTGGTGGGACCACACAATCTGAAGTTTCTGATTGGCCTCCATGTCAGTCAGGAGGCGGGTTGGAAGGTCATCCCATGGTCACTGCCTGGTGATGGGTTTCTATCATATGGGAAGTAGATTTCTTCCTCCTAAATTCAGTTTCACCACCTGCTGGAAGAGCGAACAACTGACTGACTGAGTGCTTAAAATGCCTGGCAGGCAGCACACAGATGCATTTTGATTTCTTTTGTATGTTTGTGTGTTTGCAATTGACATTACAATAAAGAATTTCCCAAGCAGGTGTGCTGAATTGGTTACACAATATAAAGGCATTGTATTTTTTCCTAGCTGCAGTATGTAGTCAGAAAAGTGACTGCATGTGATTCTGGTGCTCCGACAAAAAAATGAAAACATCAGAATCAAAATCAGACGCTGTCTAATTGCCAATTAGGTCTTCAACATATAAAGTTGAAAATACATTAAATAACATCAGTATAAATCAAAAGATTAAACATTTAAAATGAAATACTTTCAATAAAAATGTAGAGATTTTTTCATGTATGTACAGTAGAATATCATGTACAAAAATGCAAAATGACTGGTGGAGTGTGGAAAGGTTCACAGTGGGGGGTCTGGAGTCTCGATAATGAGGGCAGCTGCAAACAGGAAAACATCGATCCCTGGTAGCTGTTGTGGGGCTGGAGCTCAGAATGTGTTCATTTCTGTTAGTGGTGAACGATATGCAAAGAAGTCATATTGAGATTTTTTTTGACTGATGATTGCAACTGGCAAAAAAACACACACATTAAAAAAAGCGATGATGCAAATTGTGTTGAGTCTTACACCAAATCAGCATGACCCCTTGTTTCTGGAGTATTTGATCACAGACTGGGGAATCTGGTAAGCTGGATGTTTCACTTGGCCATATTGTGATTTTGATAGTATTTCTTGTAATTGTTGCTACAGCTCAAACAATTGTCACAAAAGAGTAAGTGCACGTTGTTCTATTTGAGGTAATTAGTGGATTATTTCGCAGCGTCTTCCTGCGGGATGAGCTGCTGAAGATGTTTCCTGGAAAACATACAAAGTGTTGAGCAGGCTGTGAAGATCAAAAGATCAAGCAGATGGTTGGGAACTTTTTTGTTGTTTTTCAGGCTCTGAGAGTCACTTCCCATTCTCATTTGACATCTGTTTTATTTCCTTAAATATCCTTAAAGTCAGCATCGAGCTCATTCGACGCCACGTTACCCATTTTGAATACAGCTATGAAACAAGACCAAGTTGTGAGTATGGTGAGTGAAACACGGATTCTGGATAAACAACAGATCGAAATTAGCGTGGTAACAGTAAGTATCGCCACTGGCCTTCCTGTGTTTGACACAGCTGGTGGAGGCTACGTGTTGAAACGTGTTTCAGTGTTTTATCCTATAAACGACACATCATTTCCCATAACCTCACTTTGTTTGGTTTCTGTTTAAACACAGCCCCGGCCTAGCGGGCCAGATGACATAATCAAAATTACAGTTTAGTTGTTTTTTTGTTCAGATATCCCGGCCCCCTTTGTTTATGCCTTACAGGACTCTGTGCTCACTAACACACACAAATAATTTCAAGCAGTGATTTTCAGTGTTTCCATAGCAATTAGTGTTTGTTTCTGTGGCAGACAGTGTAAGCGCTTTGAAGGTCTCGAACGTTACTCTGTGTGGATCAGCTTTTGTGTTGTCGGTAAAGCTGGGTTAAGGGTGGATGCTAAACAGTTTTCTCTTTCTTTTTCAGTGACTGTGTGGTGGTAATGGGCTAAATGGAGCCTCTATTGTAAGGAGCTTTAGTTTAGTTCAAGGAGGTTCTCCACACTCTGTTTGAAGGTGTGCGTCAACTAATGTAATTAGTGGCTTTAGAGTTGTTCTGTCTCCATTATGTTGAATTGAAGCTGTGGAGACAAAAGCTGCCGCGAGGTGTGGCTCGCTTCCATACGCAGGTCAGTACGGTGTTTTCCTTTTGGAGCTCCTCAATCAGTTTTTCCTGTCATCAGTTACAGTATCCTTTTATTTAGAGGGACACCACAGCAACTGGAAGAAGAGTTATTTGTAGCAGTGCTTGTTGGAAAACCCGGACCGGAGATGCTTTTGTCACTGTGGGAAGCTGGGATGAGCCTCACACAGCACTACTGGGCTCAACACCAACAACTGTGTGCTGGACAAAATCCCCGACTTGTTTGTTGGAACTGGTTTTGTAGCTACATCTACATGACAAAAGAAACATACACGCAGAGTTGTAGGTTGCACATGAAGCAGCCTGTACGTCTTCCCTGACTTTTTTTTCCTGTGATTTACAAGCTGTAATCTTCTTCTGTCATTACCCAGGATTGTTTCAGGACTATAGCCAGTAGCATCATGCCAGAAGCTTCTTTTAAGCTGAGGACCGACTGGTTGTGTTTGTTTGTTTCACTGTAACGTTTTGCTAAAACAAGAGAATGCCCCTTTTTTGCAAGTCTCTAAGATGGATGGGATGATAAACAGCGTCCGTCAGAGCTCAAGGTGGTGTCTACAGTTGTCTTGTTTTTTTTTTTCCCCCCCCCCAAAAAAAAGAGATTAAAACCAACAATGTTCAGTTTACAAATACATGGAATCTCTCACATTTGAGAAGCAAGAATCACTGAATATTTTTGCATTTTTGTCTGAAACAGGCTAAAATGATTTACTGTTTATCAACATATTAGTCTATAACTGAAACACCAGCTTTTAAAAACACCACATAGTGCCCCATCATCATCATCATCATCATCCTCATCATCATCATCCAAATGCATCAGTGTAGACATTGGACGTTCTGCATGTGAACTGCAGCAGATCTAGACTAAAACTCTAAACTGATGGTGGACAAAACCAGAGGGCTCAATTCATTATTTATTTCTACAAATGCTGCTGTATGGATGGACTGTTGCTAAAACTAAATTCCGTTGTGTTGTTTCACCAGTACAGTGACAATAAAGTATGTTGAAATCTTGAAACATTAAACATTGTGTCAAAGCTCTGGTGTGGAATATAATTTATTAATGTAAAGCTATTCATCTGAAAAATTGCTTTAACAATTTTAATATAGCTCATTAAGTGTGGTTTGTGCCACTTTAAAGTATAAATACAAATATTACATTAGTGATATTCCAAATGAGATCTCAGATCATATCTAATACTAACCCCCCCCCCCTCTCTGTCTCCCATCCAGAGTGCCCTGAGAAGTGTGGACGGCGAGCATGCACAGCGGATGGCGAGTGCTGCCACCCTCAGTGTCTAGGCAGCTGCACAGTCCCTGGAAGTGACACAGCATGTGCCGCATGCGTGCATTACTACCACCAAGGGCGCTGTGTGGCCGACTGCCCTCCCGGCACCTACAAATTTGAGGGCTGGCGCTGCATCAGTGCCGAGCTTTGCTCACAAGTCCACCTCCCTGAATTTGACAGCTTCATCATCCATGGCGATGAGTGCATGCCCGATTGCCCATCTGGGTACACACGCACTGCACCCAACAGGTGAGCTGCAGTCTGTCCTGAGCTTGGCTGAAATGGAGCCACAGGGTGGAGTTGCTCTTATTGTTGGCCTGACACCGGTGCCAGTTCCACACCCTGCTATTAGTTTCCATTCTGAAGTTTCATCAGGGTGAGAACTGAGTGTAATACAACAGCCACAATAAAGAGCCATTAGTTTATATAATGCACGTTTCTGGTTAAATCTGGGAATCTCTCCTAGACATCATTTAAAACACTGACGTAAAATGTTTCAGGGACAGAAATAAAAACTAAAAGGTCACGGGAGTGCTTCAAGACTTCAGCTAAACAGAGTGTCTGCGAAATGACATAGTCTCTTGATATCTCTTCCTGTCTGTCCCCAGTATGTTCTGTACAGCTTGTGATGGTCTCTGTGATAAAGTATGTGAGGAGAAGGTCATCGACTCCATGGATGCTGCTCAGTCTCTCAAAGGCTGCACTGTTATCAAAGGCAACCTGCATATCAACATCCGCAGAGGCCGTAAGTTCTGCAGTGTCCCACAACACAACACGACAGCTAACTAACATTTCCATGCTTCTACTTCTGCCAGTGTTGGTTAGAGAGCACTGACAAGTTCCTGTTCACTTCACCATATCCTCTCACCCGTTAAACCATCACAGAAGACAAAAGGAGATGATTCCACTTTCCCTGCAATCTGGAAGAAACATATTTGTGCATTTTACCACCACCTTTGAGCATGTGGTGTTATAAAAAGATTGTATGCACTGTGATTCTTAGATAAAAACATAATGATAAAGAAGCTATTCCACACAAAAGCAGTTTGTATTGTAAATGCATTGTCAGCATCCAAGAGGTCTGCAAAGAGAAGGAGCTGTGTAATTTCCAGGTGTTGCTTGGTAAATCATAATCAAGAAGCATAAGGCAAGAAGGAAAATGAATAAATGAGGGAAGTAAATGAGAGGGAAAATTGGGTGGTAGGTGGAAGAGGCAAATGAGGCAGGTAGTTTCCAGTAAAACACACCTCTAAAGAAATACGTCCAATGTAGAAGTTCCTCAAGTTTTACACAGCATACAATATAAAAGCTAGATTTACAGTTTGGTCCAACCACAGCGAACATGAACCCAGTTATGTCAGTAATAAAACCTGAGTGCATAAACACTACATAAATAGACTAATAGGGCAGGGTGGTGAATAAGTAATAACAAGAGTGCGTCTGTGTTTTAGACAACATGGTGGCAGAGCTGGAGAGTTTCACAGGTCTGATCCAGAGGGTGACGGGTTACGTGCGGATCAGACACTCCCACACCCTCAGCTCCCTGGCCTTCCTCCGCAGCCTCAGATACATCGATGGAGAAACCCTGTTGGACGAGTAGGAGCTCACACAAACATACACATTATTTAATCATGAACATATCGAGACACAAACCGTCAGTTTTAACCCCAACAGCTTACAGTTGAGACTGATGTTGGCGTATGGTCACACGCTCATCGTTAAGCTCTACTCTTTGGTTCTCTTAGACAATGATTATTTATTCCAGTGGATGCTGAAACATTAAGGAAAGTCTGACTTGTTGCAGGACTAATGTGAGGAGTGTAGTTTAGTTTACGGAGTGTAGAGTTTTTCTTCTCATGTGACAAGTCAAGGTCATCACTGAAATGTTGGCTGATGAGACAAGGATTGTGTTTTGACTTGGGGCACAGACTGGAGCTTATGTTTTGTTGGACAGACCTCATTGTTTTATGTGTTTAACAGTATTATCATTACTAAAATATATATATATATAAAAAAACTCACAAGAATTTTGTTTTTAACTGGAAGACGAAAACATTTGACTGAAGCTTAATGGTGTTGTTTTAAATAGTAATAAGACCTTGAGTAGAGCTTCAGGGAAACTGGATGTCAGCATCACCCTGATTCTCTTAACAAAAAGTCAAATGGATTTTAGTAAGACTGTTGGATTACTGCAAAAAAAAAAAAAAAAAAGGGGGGGGGGGGGCTGTGATAAAAGAAAAGTTAATAACACACAAGTTGTTCAGCATGATGATCTTGATAAATGAACACTGTTTTTATGTTTTTTAAGCCTAAATACAACCTCAAGTAATAAAAAGTTAATGTTAGGCTCCTCTTACAAAGTTAGTATTGGTTTATAAGAGCACAAGTATAAATACAACAAGGCTGTGAAGGTGGTGGACTGGTGAGTGGATTGATTTGTCTTTAATAAAACACCAAAAAAACAGGCAGAGGACCAACAAAAGCCAAGTTTCAGTAAGGCCTCAGTGAACCTGTGTATCTTTCCAACCTCAGCGTACAAAACTCACAGTACCCACTTCACCAAATGAAGGTTTCATAGTCACTTGGTACAGTAATGTTGACTGGTTTATGCAGTGGGCTTGTATGGACTGCGGATCGAACCAAGTAGGTCATCTGGCTCACACTGACCTCAGCCAGTGGTCCACAGCAGGACTGCATCTCTCCAGAGTTGTGTAACTGCAACTTCATGACATTTCATAACATTCTGAAGCAGCGGTGGCAATAATTTTGTATATAGTGGAAACATTGACTTCCAGCAGTCCAAGAAGAGGTTCTCAGGGCCGTGGAGCGGCCTTCACTCCCTCCTCTGTCTGTTTCTCCTTGAGCTCACAGGAATCTTATTGCCCCAAGGCCCACATTACAGCCATTCCTGGATGTCTGGGTGTTAACCAGTGACTCATAAAAACTCCTCTCCTCGCCTCCCCTTCCCTCTCCTCTCCTCTCCTTTCCTCCCCCCCCCCCCCCCCCCCCCCCCCCCCCCCCCCCCTCCTCTCCCCCTCCTCTCCCCATTGTCTTCCACTGAAAAAAGGCATTGTCCTTGATGGGGAAAGTTAGCCCTCAGCTTGGCATGAATCACAATACACTCTGTAAACTAAGGCAAAAACAGCGAATATAGAATCAACACACACATTGTTGACCACCATTCATTCATCTTCTCTTCTTTCTGCCCTGTAGCATGTATGCCTTCTCAGCATTTGACAACCAGCAGCTCCAGTATCTGTGGGACTGGAAACAGCACAATCTCACCATCAAAACAGGAAAGCTGTTCTTCAGAGCTAACCCAAAGCTCTGCATGTCTGAGATCCGCAACATGTGGAACAAGACGGGCATCCAGGGCCGCTTTGATGAGAGCGATTTCCGAAACAACGGCGACCGTGCCAGCTGTAAGGGTCAAAAAAAAAAAAAAAAAAAACCACAGGAATTTAAATTGCTATCTCCAGTACATGTGCTGCACTTACTATAGTTTACTAGCAGTTTTCAAACGCCTCCTCTTTCTCTGCACCATGTGTCTGCATTTACTGCATCACCCTATCAATGAGACTAATTGTAACAGAAACATATTGAAATACTTTTGGTTTTTAACTCTGCTCTGACTCTCTTTCAGGTGAAAGCACTATCCTAAAGTTTAAATCCAACAGCACCAGCAGTAAAAGGATCAAACTGACCTGGGAACGCTACCGGCCCCCTGACTACAGAGACCTCATCAGCTTTATCGTCTACTACAAGGAGGCGTAAGTGTTTCAATCATTAGTTTGCTCCTTCCCCAAGGTGCTGGCCCTTGCTGTGATAGGAACTGAGACATGTTTCCTCCTCGCTCATCAACTTGACTTGGTTAAAGGCAAAACAATATACGTCAAATACTTACGTCATCTATCGGAACATCTCTATCACATCGATTAACAAGACTAAAATAAAAAAAGTTTAAATAAAAGTCAAACTTCAAACAAACAAGTGATTAAACCAGGCTTTTTATGTTTGTTTTATATCTGATATATTAATTTGAGGAAGGCCTCTTCTCAGGTTTGTCTACAAATGGAAATTGAGAATGGAATATTCAAGAATCAGAAAATTTTGATAAATCTCTTCAGAAAGCCAAGAATTTAATTAGTTGTTAACCACTGACACTAATTGTCTTCCTTCCAGGCCATACCAGAACATCACAGAGTTTGAGGGGCAGGACGGCTGCGGCTCCAACAGCTGGAACATGGTGGACGTGGAGCTGAGCCCAGACAAGGACTCAGATCCCGGGGTTCTGCTGTCCAACCTGAAACCCTGGACACAGTACGCCATCTTCGTCAAAGCTATCACGCTGATGGTGGAGGATAAACACATGCCGACTGCCAAGAGCAAGGTGGTCTACATCCGCACAAGTCCCTCAGGTAACAGGTTCATTTCCTTGGTCAAAGGTCACAGTCTGTAAAAGAAAGTACATGTCGTTATGATGCTAGAATGACTTTGCTAAATAACTGAAAATTTTCATCATACATAATTAAGTGTAGGAGGAGGGAGAGATGGAAGGAAGAAGGTAGAATAGCAAAGGTTAGATAAAGACCAGAGCTGATTGTAAAGGAGGGGCTCTTGAAAAATAAAATTATAGAGTAATGGACAGTAGATTAAAGTGTGAGATTAACATCCACACTTGACAACAGGTGATGTTCTGTTCACATTGCTGCTTGCTTTTTTAAATCACTGGGGGATTGTTCCATGATGATGGTGTGATAACATTTCTGGATTTGATGCAGATGTACCATAAGGAGATGGAGAGGAAGGGAGTTTTTAAATAAACACAGCTGCAATGCAAACAGACGAAAAACTGATTTTCAAAAACTATAATACAATTAGATGAAATGGAAGACCGCTTTAAACAAACCCAGCTGCACTGTAAAGACATAGCAGCGCTGTGATGTCAGTGAATCACATCTGCACTGGCAGACTTTGCATCCTACCCTGAAGGAAAGACGTTTCCTACAAATTGTTAGAAACCTGTTTTATCAAGCAGCTACATAGTGATGACACTGAGATCAGAATAATTTGTGATGTTTGCCTTTCTCTCTCTCTCTCTTTCAGCTCCCTCCATGCCTCAGGATGTGCGAGCATACTCCAACTCCTCCACACAGCTGGTGGTGCGTTGGTCGCCCCCTGTCTCACCAAATGGAAACCAGACTTACTACCTGGTCAGATGGCAGCAACAAGCCGAGGACAGGGAGCTTTACCAGCACAACTACTGCTCTAAAGGTACGCACCCAACACCCACACATACACACACACCTTAAACACTAAAATTTAGGGCAAGTTGTTGAGAGTATGCTTGTCATGAAACACATCCTCCTCTTCCTCCTGCAGAGCTGAAGATCCCCATAAGGATTGCTGCCGTTGGAGTGGGAGACCAGGAGGAGGACACAAAGCCCACTAAGCCAGATCCCGAGGGGGCAGATAAAGGTCCCTGTTGCCCCTGCCCCAAGTCTGTGGAGGACCTGGAGGCAGAAGCTGCTGACGCCTCCTACCGAAAAGTCTTTGAAAACTTCCTGCACAACTCAATTTTTACACCAAGGTTAGTGACTCATCATCATCATTTCATTGTTTATCTCTGGTGTGGGCCGTATGTCACTGTTCACCTTCAGTGCTGTTAATGTGTAGTTTGTAGTTAATATCGCTACCTTCAGTGCAGATCAGTAGCTAACTTTACATTATCTTTATGTAATAAATTCAAGAAAACCCAGCAAAAATGGGAAGGGAGAGAGGGGGGAAGACTGTCTATGGAGAGTAAAAAAACAGTCTTCACATTTCTCATTACATTATGTTCCTGCTACTGTCTGATTGAGGAAGTCAGTGTGCTTTATTGTATTGCAGACATCTGCATCACATCTCCCTACAGACACACATGCACAGACACACACATACATGCGCGCACACAGACACACAGAGCTCAGTCCAGTTGATGTTAATTAGCTCACAGCATGTTTTGCAGATGCAGGAGTGGCTGTGCTTAGTTCCAAAGGAGGTTATCACGTTTCCTGCCTTTTCCTCTCAGCCCCAGTACTTGAGACCACAGCGGCATGTGATCAAACATGTACATGATCCCTTTGTAAATTTGAGTCTATATCTGAATTCTGTTCATGTGGTTACAGATACAGACCACAGGCTCTTCTAACTCTTTGAAATCATTAGAGAGAAAGAAAGCATCTCTCATTTCCCCCAAACAAGACAAATATTATTAAAGTTAATAAGTTAAAGGCATTGAAAGGATGTAGCTGGTCCATACTGGTTCCAGAAGAAACAAAACCTGGTGGAGGTAAAAAGAAAAAAACCTCTTCCATTAAACCAAATGTCATGAAATTGAATACACATGCTTGAGGAAGAACTTTGTAAACTTTTGTTGGACTGTGGTCAAATGTGGTAGCAGTGGGTGTGGCCACCCACTGGCATATACTGTATACTTTGCTTGTGAAAGCTCATGTTCTATAAAACCAACTGAGCTGTTCAGTAATTTTATTTAGTATATGCCCACCAAGTTTTATCCCAGCTGCTGAAATTAAAGCCAAATGGCAACAAAAGTAAGGAAATCATTCAAAAGTGTCAAAGCCGAGCAGAGGAAAAGTTCCAGCAAATCTGGCATCAATGTAATGATGCCGAGGAGCAAATGACACAAAAGATCTCCTTGTGACAGTTTTGAGATTCATCCACATTAATACTCTAAATTTCTCGTCATCTCTTTGTTAATGTTACACTTTCACTTACTCTCCCTTGTTGGTTTCAGTGGTTTAAATAATGATGTAATCTCTCCTTTACCTTCTTGCCTTTTCACCCTACTGTTCTCCCTCTTGCTTCCAGGCCACCAGATCGCCGCCGTAGAGATCTCTTTGGCGTCGCCAACTCCACTCACTCTCGTCGCCACCGCCTGCACTCCAACAGCAGCACTGTCCCTCCTCTCCAGGCCGCTGGTAACAGTAGCACCACCGCTGACCGGGAGCCAGCAGAAAGAGAGTTTGAGTTCATGGAGCAAGCCGTGACGGAGCGTGAGCTGCAGATCTCCGGCCTCCAGCCGTTCACGGTTTACCGCATTGACGTTCATGCCTGCAACCGGCAGGTCCAACGCTGCAGCGCAGCAGAGTTCGTCTTCTCCAGAACCAAACCTGCAGGTTTGAGGACCAGTTTAACTCTCAGCTGTCTCAGCTACATCTGTATGTTTTTATTGTTTATGTGATCTTAATATGTGGTCACCATGGTAACCTTTTTCCATGTGTTCTCCAGAAAAAGCTGATGACATTCCAGGCAAAGTAACCTGGGAGGGCCATGAGGACTGGGTGTTCCTTCACTGGCCAGAGCCCCCTCACCCCAACGGACTCATCCTTATGTATGAGATCAAGTTCAAACTGGCTGCTGAGGTAAGACAACATCTGCATCCCCTCACTAAGAACTTGCTGATTTTGTCAAAGATTTAGAAGTTAGAATATGAATTTAAGTCATATTTATTAGATTTCGCTGGAAGTTTTTATTTATGAGGGCTGTCAACATTGAATGAAATGTTGGTTGACCTTAGCAACCTGTCGATAAGTTGGAGAAAAATCTATATCCTCTTCATGAACAACATGAGGGTCCTTACTAAATGATTTTATTGTCCGCTTAATAAAATTGGCCCTCTGATACATATCACATTCCATATGATAAAACGAACAGATTTACTCAGTAGAGAAACGTAGTCATAGAGAGAAGGAGGCCATAAAACAATTGCTCTCCTATACGCAGGTAACTTATTTATTATCAGGGATGAGGTAGAATGACTTTGGCACTGTAAACTCTCTGAATGTTTATTGCACATTCAGGATTAAAAAAAGGGATGCTGGATTCTCTGTTGGATTACAAAAATTATTTGTGTGTGTTTCAGGCCGAGAAGCATGAGTGTGTCTCTGGTCAGATGTATCAGGCTCAGCGTGGCGTTCGACTGTCCAACCTCAGCCCAGGAAACTACTCAGTCAGAGTAAGAGCCACATCACTGGCGGGCAATGGCTCATGGACACACAATCTGGATCTCTATGTGGCTGAACGTAAGACACACACTCTCAAGCATCATCATTGTCGTCTTTGTCTTTCACTGAAATATTGTTTACACTTAACTGTTGAACCCCACAGGATATGAAAACGCCCTTTACGCAATGATCTTCATTCCTGTCGCCATCATCATCTGCATCTGCCTTCTGGTCACAATGCTGGTGGTCCTCAACAGGAAAAGGTGTGTGAGTCTGTAGTTTATGTGTGGAGCAAATGTTACTTTGCCCTTTTCAAATGTAAGAGAACTTGTTCATATAAAACAACCAGAAAAAAAACATCAGATGCAGACTACAATGTAGCAGCTTGAGTCACAGACAATAATAGACAATAATAGTTGGTGTGGTTACACCATAACTCACCACCCCCATCAACAACACACAAACCAAAGAAAAGAATATCAAATGAAACTCTATGCAGGATGCACTGTTAGGTTTGTTGTCCATATGTAATTCGTAATTGGTGCAATTTATTTGGTCGTTGTATGAAAGAAGTTTAAGATGACCAAAAAAATGTGTCCA
Organism: Caranx ignobilis; assembly: GCA_021432705.1. Taxonomy (NCBI): domain Eukaryota; kingdom Metazoa; phylum Chordata; class Actinopteri; order Carangiformes; family Carangidae; genus Caranx; species Caranx ignobilis. The sequence goes on from MU270012.1 coordinate 36,952,599, forward strand.
CATGATAAAAATCCTAGAAGACACTGAAGGAATGAAGAAACAATTTTACACAGCAATGGTCCCTTAGGGGATAAAGACTTACAATAATATTTTTATTATGAATACATATTTTTTTGATTATTCCAAACTGAGTCATGAATACTGAAATGGTTCAAAAGTTGGCCAAGCTCTCTGTGAGCAAAAATTGTGATATGTATGATTATGTAGCCTGCAAATCCCAAAGGTATAGAAGAATGTGTGTGTGTGTGTGTGTTTGTGTGTCTGTAAACGCTTTTTGTTTTTCTCAGGAACAGTGATCGTCTTGGAAATGGAGTCCTGTATGCCTCAGTTAATCCAGAGTACTTCAGCGCTGCAGAAAGTGGGTGAAATGTTTAGGAGACAAATGTAGTTGTTGCCATGGTAACTGAAAATGTCAGTGCAGGTGTGACGATCTGTATTAATATGTTTTCCCCCCCTGCGTAGTGTATGTACCAGATGAGTGGGAGGTGGCACGGGAGAAGATTTCCTTGAGTCGAGAGCTTGGCCAGGGGTCGTTCGGCATGGTGTACGAAGGCTTGGCAAAGGGTGTGGTTAAAGATGAACCAGAGACACGTGTGGCCATCAAGACTGTCAACGAGTCGGCCAGCATGAGGGAGAGAATAGAGTTTCTCAATGAAGCCTCTGTCATGAAGGAGTTTAACTGTCACCATGTGGTACGTACACACTCAGTCACATACATTCAACCAAGGAAACAAGGTCAGAGAAGAGAGAAGGATATGACTTGCATCATTTGGCAGGAAATTGAACCATGGGTATTGAAGTTGTGCGCGCTGAATGCCCCTCAGCTTTTAAACCAACAAACAGTGACATATGTGTGAATCCATATTAGTATGGTAAACACAAAGTTAGATCAGTCTCCACAGGACAGAGTTCTGAGACCATTCTTTTCTCATGGCATTGTGTTGTGTTCATTGTGTTTGTCACAGGTTCGTCTCCTGGGAGTGGTCTCACAGGGTCAGCCCACTTTGGTCATCATGGAGCTGATGACACGAGGAGACTTGAAGAGTTACCTGCGCTCCCTTCGACCTAAAGAGGTACTGCGTGCTCCTTTTTAACCGTGTCACGAACCTGCAGAGACAGTTGTAGTAGGGGTGGTCCGAAGGTTTGAACATTATAGACAGAAAATAAAAGGAAATGTAGGTATTAATGACGTAATAGACTTGTATATCTCTCGCTTTAAATCATTGCGATACAGCTTCTCACCTTTTGCTTGTTGGTTTCCTCCAGATGAAACTTCAGTCTGAACTTTGTACAACAAAAACTAAATAATAAATAATAATAATAAATAAATTCAGTCAGTTGCCTTTTCAATAGTCAACTTTCCTGTGAAAGAACAAAAAATGAAAAAAATAAAAGACTCAGTGAATTTATTGGGAAAAGCTGCTGTGCAGTTGAGTTCTTGTTTAACCTTTACGTTTCTTTATACAGCTTCATCTTACATAGATGAGAACTCTAAGCAATATTATGTAACCTCTGGATCGGGACCCTGTTCTACATGTAAAGCCTACTCCTCTGTATGTCTGTCTGTCTCCAGCAGCAATGGTCAAGCCTGTCTCTGCCCCCTCTAAAGAAGATGCTTCAGATGGCAGGGCAGATTGCTGATGGCATGGCTTACCTCAATGCCAACAAGTTTGTCCACAGAGATCTGGCGGCCAGGAACTGCATGGTTGCTGAGGACTTCACTGTCAAGATAGGAGGTAAACCACTGTGAAGGGGGCAAACATCACTGATGGCTAAGAGACCAAAGTGAAGGGGAGTTAGGAGCATGCTCATTAAGTGCAAACAAAATGGTAGTTAGCATTAGCATGTTCTCATCCAAAGCTGATGTCTTTAGTCCAAGTGTGTAAGTAAGTAACCACAGCGTTTCCTGGTTTACTTTTATAAGAGAATGTGCATCTCTATGAGTTCCAGAGGGCCTTGACCATTATGTAGAAAATCATTGTTGCTGGTCCATAACACCAGCTCAGAGTGATCTCTAAGAGATGACACTATTATGTCTAGGTATGTAATGTGAAAAAACACTCCCATGGCATATGGACCCCTCTACAGCAAACAATTAAAATATCATAGAAATATGAAGAGATTGATTCCCAGCATTGAGTCAAATGCCAAAACTGTGCTCCCTTTTTTATTTAGTCAAATCAATTGTCTTCAAATGCTGTGGATGATTTTTGTAGCCACCATCATTGCTTCACTTCCTCCCTGTGTTTCTGTGTATTGGTAGATTTTGGCATGACCAGAGATATCTATGAGACAGATTACTACCGCAAAGGTGGTAAGGGTTTGCTCCCCGTCCGCTGGATGTCACCCGAGTCTCTGAAGGACGGAGTCTTCACAACGAATTCTGATGTCTGGTGAGCAGACCCACAAAAACACAAACCAAACACACGTGGCAGCTTTGTTCTCTCGGTTTACCAGTACCTTTTCTGATTATAATTGTTATAACGGAAAAGTTCCTTATGTAATCCTCCTGTAATCGTTTCATCTGTGCAGGTCATTTGGGGTTGTGTTGTGGGAGATTGCCACTCTGGCAGAGCAGCCCTATCAGGGTCTGTCCAATGAGCAGGTGCTCCGCTTTGTCATGGAAGGAGGACTGCTGGAGAAACCACAGAACTGTCCTGACATGCTGTAAGAGACACACACAACTGTGCAGATTCACACACCAGCAGACTGCAAGCGACAATAGATTTTCATCTTCTGTCTCTTTTCCATAATTTTCTACTTATAAGTGAATCATAGTCAGCAATCCTGCTGCTCTTCAGCCTGCAGTCATTGGGATTTCCATACCTCAGCCTGTCTGTTTGTCACTATGTGTTCTCCATGACATGTTTGTTGAAAGAGCCCAAGTATAAATCCACACCAACAGAGCTGAGAGCGTGGCAGGGAAATTTGGCCACAAATCACCAAACATCAAGGATGCATCAGATGGTCGAGTCATGTGGAGAACAGATGTGAAGCCACAGGGTTTTCTGGGAGAATAATGATGATGCCTTGTTTTCAAAATCAAATCTCTGTTGATGAGAGAGATCACCAACAGCAGTCACTTTTTAAATAATGTGTTGCCTTAAACATGTCAATAAACACACTCATATTAATTACAGTAATTTCTAATATCATACACAGTATCCATCTTAAATGAGAATCAGATTAACTTTATTGATCACTGCAGGAAAATCACTTTACTGCAGTTGCACAACACACAGTTAGGAAAGAGAACAAAAATAACTCAAACAAAGTAGAAACTGCCCTAAAATGGTAATGACAACAACCCGTCTATACATAGTAAGTGAATGGAAAAATGTGCATATGCAAATGTGCAAAAAGGAACATGTGAGCAAGAATCTCAAAGCCTGGTAAATATTTGCATGCAGCATGTCCTGGACTCTATCCACTGAACAGAGGTAACCTGTGTGTGTTTGTGTATTTGTGTAGGTTTGAGCTGATGCGAATGTGCTGGCAGTACAATCCTAAGATGCGTCCCTCCTTTGTGGAGATCATCAGCAGCATTAGGGATGAGCTGGAACCATCTTTCAAAGAGGTTAGTTTCTTCTACAGTGCAGACAACAAGCCAACAGATGATCCGCAGGTCCACCTAGACAAAATGGACAGCATTGATGACGTTCCTCTGGAGCCCCCTCCCTCCACACAGCCACAGCAATCCCCAGCCCCCCAACAGACCCCGCCCTCCCCGAGCTCAGAGGCTCCGCCTGCCCCCTCGCTAAGCCCCAGCTCCCCATCCTCTCCCTGCACATCAACCGCTGCCATGGACAAGCAGGCCTCTGGCCAGCAGGCAGCCAATGGGCTGCCTGGTCCGAGCCTGGCGGCAGGCTCAGGAGTCGGGACAGGTGCAGGTGTCACGATGAGGCCGTCTTTGGAGGAACTGCCACCGTATGCACACATGAACGGAGGACGCAAAAATGAACGCACCATGCCTCTCCCGCAGTCCTCTGCCTGCTGATGGGACAGAGACACCTACTGGACTGCAAACCCTGCCACCTGCTGCTCTGCAGAACCTGATGTCAAAGTGGGTGGGATCTCTCTCTGTCTCTCTCTCTCTCTCTCTCTCTCTCTTTCTCTCTCTCTCTCTCTCTCTCTCTCTCTCTCTCTCTCTCTCTCTCTCTCTCTCTCTCTCTCTCTCTCTCTCTCTCTCTCTCTCTCTCTCTCTCTTAGATTAAATACAGCAAACCCAGTGAGGAGCAAAGACTTGGAGGAAGGAGGAGAAAACTTAGTTCATGTTCTGCTGTAACTCTACACACTTTTTCATATTCTTCTTTTGGTTTCTACCAGCTGGCTGTCAGATGTGACACTGCCCTTGCTGCTGAGTGGGAAGACCAAAAAAATGTCAAAAGAAAGAAAAAGAAATCATTTGAGGGAGATCTCTCTCCCTCTTTATGGCTGAACTTATTTTATAAATTGTTGTTTGTTACTTTTTTACATGTATTTCCAAATGGGAAAACAAAATGTGTAGGCCTTTATAAATGACCGGCGATTTGGTCGCTTTTGGGCGGGCATTACGGTGAAACTGTTAAGCATATCTTATGAAGAAGAAGCACTTCAGAGAGGTCAGTGTCTCCGTCGGTCATTCAGTAGTCTTGCTGCTCTGCAGGCTGGGTGTCAGCACAACGCCACATCCGCTGAAATTAACAACCAGAGGGAGAAAGGTCAAATCTGCCAAATTTGTTGCCAAAATCGTATTTTTGTCAAATAATCTCTTGATGCCCATTAATTCTCCAACACACCAGATTGAAAATGGAAGCAAAAACAAAAGCAATTTTGATCACACTTTCTTAAAAGGTTCAGTACAACAGCTTCTGTACTTGCTATCAAATTGAATTCAGAGACTTTTGATTATGTCAGTTTATCTGAAATTGAGCCACATCCTGTCACAAAGTGCTGTTTCGCTATGGTTTAACCGCCAAATCCACTCAATAAAGAAGCAAAAAAGAAAAACCCTCAAAAGCGAGGACTGCGGAGGGAGAAGCATAGATGATGAAAACAAATATGAACACTAGATTTATAATGTCTCTCTAGATCTATAATGTCTCTCCGTGTTCAGAGGCGTCCTTGTTGTATACAGACAGGTATTTTTTTAGACTAGTCATTAGTCTCCAACATTTACAACATCTCTACATGGGCAGAGCATTTATGTACACACCAGTTGTTTGTGTCACTTTTCTAACTTTTATACGGTTGGAGACATTTATCATGTACAGAAAGAAGCTGCTATTCCTTATTTCTCTTGTGGTTGTAATATAGTTAATATCTATATATAAAAAGAGAAAAAACTCCTTCAGGTTGGATCTACGAAAGTTTCCACTACAGTCCATTTTTTTAATGCTTGTAACTGTGTAAAGTGTATCTGAGCTAGTTTCGTTTCTGTGTTTGCATAAAAGGTACGACAATTTGCCTTGTGTTTTGAAACACCGGTAACGTTTCCTCCCATCTGACTAGAGGACAGCGATGGTGCCAGGGACCATCGATGTTCTTGTGCTCTCTCGGGACACCTTCGACCTCGGTCCTCTAGGGTTTGGACTAGACCACCTCTACCCATCATCATACTCAGAGGTCAGGCGTCACTGCTGAGTCCCAACTAAATCTCAGGTCAAAGAGAAAAGTTAAATCCTTTTCTACCCTTTTTTCTTATACCCAGAGGCATCCTGTCTGGTGTGTATCTGATTCTGTGTCCCTCTGACTCTGTTGTTGTATTTTCTTTGATCATCCAACAATGTCTCTTAAAGCAGTCTGAAACCATGATAGGGATTTCTAGTTTTGAATGGGTCCTTGCACTTTGCATATGGAGGCCAAATACTGACAAAATGTAGTGAAAGGTTATCAGCCAAGTCAAAATATGACCGAGTATATCAGTATACACTGCTCTTCGTTTAATCATTGAAATGGAGCATAAAGACTTGCGATGTCTATTCATTTGGTTAGAAACAACACAAAAAGCTTTTATTCTGCTTTACCCTCAGTCAGTGGATAAGATAAATTAAAACTCATATATATAAAACTTTACATGAATTTTATCTATTCCATTGACTTAAGAAATGTCTCATTAGTTTTCCTTTCCCCTTCCTGCATCCAACACAAACAGTGTTAGCTAGCGAGCATTACGTAAAGCTCTTTTTAGCTGCTGTATGCTAAGAATAGCACGGCAAAGATTAGTTTCTACTGAAGTCCTTGGTGAAGATAAGAGAAATGCACTTGAACATAGTATATGCAACTAAAAACAAGCAGTGACGGCTGACAAAAGTTATCTTCTGAAAAGTGCTTATGTCCCATGTTACCAGTATGTGTGGGTAAGCTAACTAACAGATCAGTCCTCGAAACTCCTCCACCGATACATACACACGCATATATACCGATTATTTTATACCCACTTACCGCAATATTGTTCTCATGTAAGCACTAGAAAAATATGAACAGGGTTACGGAAATGGAAAGTGTTGTGAACGTAAATGACTGAACGTGTGCCAAGACAAAAAAAAGAAAATTGAGGTGTTGGGAAAAATAAGATGAACAAGTCAGAGATAAAACAGTCGACTGGATTTAAGTCATTTAGATACCAATATTATTTATTGATGAGTTCAGTTTTGGAACTTGCTGATAACATTTTATAAGATTTTGTCAGTTTCAGGGTTCCATACGTTTATGTCGTGTCATAACGCTCAGTTGAAGGTACAGAGTAAATGTAAAATAGAATTTATTTAATGTAGCAACAAGTCTTAACATCTTATTTTCCAGAGAGCAAGTGTAAAAACAGAAACCTGTCTGTTGGATAATTTCACTTGTTATCACTAATCAACGTCTCTCTTGAATCAAGGGTGCTGCTGGAGTAATCCTTATTATTTATCTTTTTTCAACATATTAACATGTTTGTAGAAGATTGCTGGAGTTAAAATGGTTGAAAAATAAGTGAAATTATCTCACAGCAGTGAGAGATTTTTTTTTAAATGCTTTTGGAAAAGTAAGATTTCACAACTGAGGATGACACTAACATGATTTAAAGGAGTTACAGAGGCCTCTCCTCCACCTGGACATGTTCTTCTGTTAGTAATACCCAATATCCAACTTCAACAAATAACACCCATTTGGTCATGGAACTAGCTCTCACTGGAGATCCCTGTGTTTAACACATACGCATGTTTGCTCCATCAATGTTTACTGAAGAAACCCATCAGACTAACATTTGAAGATGAGTATGATGAAGGTGACCACACAGATTATTAAATAGATTTTTAAAGGCTCATTCACCTCAAAAAGTTGCATTTGGTTTCCCAGCCCAGATGTTTCTTTCTTTTTTGTTTTACTTTACTTTACTTTTTTTTTTTTTTTTTTTTTTTTTTTTTTGTGAAGCGTAAATCACTGTACAAATTCCCCACAACCCCCCCCCCATCTGACTTTTTTTTTTTTTTTTTTTTTTGGATGCTCTTTTTCTATTTTGGGGGAAGGTTTTGTTTATTATTCCTTCAACCATCCATCTACCTCACTTTTTTTTCAATCTATATACATGTACAGAAAAACATAACATCTCTATTGTCCGGCTGTAAAGGAGGTCTTACTGAGTGCTGTTAATATGGCCAAACTCAAACCACAAACCAAACCATCCGAGGGGGTCGGGCGGGACATAAGATCTGCTTGCGACATTTGGAACAAATTGATCATATAAAGGAGAGTTCAAACTAAGTCTAATAGATCATATAGTATCTGTGTGATGGTGATATGTTTTGCCAGGAGTAACAGGCAGGTTTGTTTCTCAGATGCCTGGCTGTTAGAGGAGCTGTTGATGAAGATGGAAGAAGGAAGGAAGTGTGTTCCTACTGTGATAAAGTGTGGTGTGTTCCTCCCCTGTTGCTAAAACCTCCTGACATCCCCCATCCCCTCTTCCCTCCTCCCACTCCACTTTTCCCTGACCAGAAGTCTCCCCAGTTTGTTGATCTTTTGCATTGTTATTACAATACTACATACATCTACCTTTGTTTTTGGTGGTCTTTTTTTTCTAATTCAGATGATCAGAGGAGTTTGTTATTTTTAGGGATTTAGTTAGGGGTTATCAGATTGTGCCATTTGACTACATATGGAGAATCATTGTGGGATTTCTGTGAGTGACTTCCATGTCCAGTTTGGGACGGTTTACTACTGGCTAATTTTCAATGACACACAAATTACTGGTGCAAGTATATACTAAAAGAACAATCCTCTGCTCTCCCAAATGATTAATGGTGATCAATCTAATTAACTGGCAGGTTCATCTGAGTTGCCACATTATCCACTGAGTTTCAGTGTTTCTTGGAAGCTGTTTCATTTCCTTGTCCTTAGTGAGTGAAGCTGTGTCACCAGGTAGAAGTCAGTCATGTGCCATATGTGACCTGAGAGGTGGCTGATGAGCTGTACTGGTTGTTATGGAAACACCTCTGATAACAAAGGAGCTAGTTATATTTCTTCTTGATGTGTTGGTTGACCGAATATTCTCGAGGGTTTTTTCTCTCTCTTTTTTTTTTAACTATCGTTGCAGGACTCTGGTGCAGTTCCTTGTGCCTATACCTGTTGCCATGGTGATTGTAATCCCAGTAAAAAGCATCCTCGCTGTTTTTTTGTGAGTCCTCTTCCCACCCTAACAAGACAGGTTTGTAATTTTTTCAGGCTGGGAGTCCGGGTGATAAGGGATCTAGTTTAGAGTGCACTGGCCCAGTCACTACAACAGACTAATCACAGTGGCAGTCTGATGCCAGCTTGTACTGACGTGACGAGGTCAGGATGGGTACTTCACTGTTTGTGGTCTGATTTTTGCCTCACTTTTACCACTGGAACACCTCACAGAGCGGACATAAAGTTGAACAAATTTCTTCTTTTTTTCTGTTTTGTTACATTGATGGCCAATTTGTTACCAAGATTTTGATGTGTGTAAATTATTCATAGCCTTCCAACTCTTGCTTTTCTATTGAAATGATCTGTTAGACTAAGGTTTCATTTTGGTTTTGTTTTGTACATGCTGTTGTAAGAATTTTTCCTGTTATCAATATAATCTGAGTACTGGGGAAAACGATTGGCTGAAGGAAAAGAGAATGTCTGTTTCTCCGATTCTTTTTTTATACATGAGATTTAAGATGAATAAAAATGTATGCAAACTGTTTGACTGCTTGTATTTCTGCAAAGTGTATCTTCTCTGCTAGGTTTAAACCTTTTGCTTGTGAGGGTCAACATATCCACCCCTCTTATTCATTTTTGTCTGGAAGCATTTGTACATTGCGTTCAGGCAGCAAGACAGAGACCTTCTAACGCAGTGCAGCACTATGGGTACACCACATTTGCATGTAGTTAGTTGAGCAACTCGGGAATCATCTGCATGAATCAAAGTCTCTCCTCCTAAAGTTAATGAAGTAACTTAAAAATTACACATGTAAAATTCAAAAACATTGTGCTCCACTTGGCTTCCAAGGTTATGCCAAAGGATAATCCTGAATTCCAAAAAAACAAACTGCATGTTTACTGCACCGTGACTGCAATTCAGAGTAACTTTTTTACAGTATAAATACACAATAATGACATAAAACTGCATGGACTCTCCAGCTGCTCCTCTGGATGGTTGAAGGTTCTTTCTTCAACATGTTTTCTCTTGTTTGTTCACAACATGCAGTAACTGGAGGTTGGTTATCTGTGCACAAAATGAAGATAAAACATATGCTGCAGAGACAGGAGATGGATTTCAGGTAGTGGTACTCTGCATTGTATTTAGGAATTTATCTGTAATTATGATTTCTGTAGCTTACCTCAATTTTAAATTAATCAATCAGTCTATCTTACTCAAGGTACAAAAGTAGTTTAAGGTAATGATTTTGGTAGATAGTAATTAAAGCTATAGTTCTTCTTAGAATTCTAATGCAGAAACACATAAAGTAGCAAAAGATGAAAATAATTTACATGCAAGTATCACAAAATTGCACTGAAGTCTTTGTGCTATGGACCAACCAACACTGCATGGCTGTTCGTGATGTATTTTAACAATATAACAGCAGGTGGCAGAAAAACACCAGCAGTAACCTTTGGAAGGGAAGAAGCGGCTAAGCAGCAACCTCTTCTTAGAGTGCCTTGTCTGCTATTTTCAAAATAAAACATTAAGATTTGTACTAAATATGTAAATGAAATTATATTGTGATAAAAATGTGGTGCATTTTTACAAGTTAAACAACTAAGCCTCGCATAATGTTGCTAAAATTTGTCTTTACCTGTCTTTAAAAAGGAAGGTGTCTTCCATCGATGTAGTAATTCATTTTCTTACAGTGTGGGTTCTCAAGTAAATATTGTTGATCATTAAATGCGGTGCGGTAAGAAGTGCATTATTCTCTCATTTAAACTGACTTCTCAGCTCTGCTCTCCACGCAGTCCTGTGCAGAAAATGACAAGAGTACCCGGAAAGAGAATTTTTTATTTTGAAAGCAGCATACAGGAAGAGGTTGTTGGCAAGGGAATAACTGTGACCTCATTGTCGCGGTGGTGCTTTGCGCCTGCGCGTCTGTAAACAAGTAGAGACGGATTTTATTTCACAAGACTTCACCTCTTTTTTTCGGAGAGAATAATATAATATAATATAATATAATACAATATAATATAATATAATAATATAATATAATATATACAATATAATACAATATAATACAATATAATATAATATAATATAATATAATAATATACACACACGCGCGTTGAGTTCATTATCAAAATAATCAAGACTTTTTCTTACTCAACCTTCATCTGAGAAAAAAAACATCCAGTCAGTTTAGTTTAGCTAGATATTACATTATATTATATTATATTATATTATATTATATTATATTATATTATATTATATTATATTATATCGTTTATAACAAACCAATGAAATGTGTTACGTCTGTCGTTTGTTTACTTACCGCTCCAATATGGCGGACGCGCAGACTCGTAACGGCATCAGCGGTGACCAATGAGAACCAACTCAACGTTTCTACATCTATGCTCAGCAGCCAGTCCACGTCGCTAGTTTACTGTCTATTTAACAGTCACACTTTGAACAACAGGCAGGCAGAGCGTATGCGGCTGTTAAAATGAAATGAACGTTGTGCTGGACAATCAAGGTAAATAACTAATTTCTCGTTCCTGAAACGTTATACGCTAATAGCAGCCACTTAGCTAGTATGCTAACGGTGCCAGGGATGACAGGTAAAAACATTGACGAGAAAGTCTAATGTCCGTTAAATGAAGTCTGTCTGAACTGAGTTAGAGCTAACAACAGCCAGGCTTTGTTTGCTGTACGCTGCTCTGGGCTCTAACAGCAGCAGCTTCCTCTGCCTGCAAGAGCTACCGAGTAAGCTAGCAAAGTGTGAATAATATGATGTGGGCTGCAGCCTTTGCCTCCTGCGGCTATCATCATAGTTGGATAGAGATAGAGTCAGCGCTGTTTTATCCTGGTCTGCTCCCAGCTGCAAACTGTTGCTTGACAACGTGTCTGATCTAATGATTGTGTTTCTGTAATGCCATACAGGAAGGAGGCATTGCCGAGTCTTCTCCATCAGGGAGGAGAAGCCTCCTCAGAGATGGCAACTGAACTCCATGAGACTATATTTATGGCCAAGCAGGAGCGCCACAAAAACCTGTTCCTGAACTATAAGAACCTGAATATTTTCCCCGTGGAGCTGCTGAAGGATGAAGGCCTGCAGTTTCTGGAGAGACTGTATATGAAGAGGAACTCACTCACTACACTGGTATCCACACAGGACCACACAGTTGCTTCTTATCATTTCCATGTGTCAACATAAAAGCCCAACAGCGCAGGGCATTTTCTCAAATGTTAGAAGGGCTGTTGGTTCTTCAAAACATGCAGTGGTATGAAGGCTGTGTCACAAGATTGTTTCCTGTTTGATTTACTGATTATTTCTGCTTTTCTCTCTCTATATATATATCAGCCTGACAATCTTGCCCAGAAGCTCCCAAATCTCATTGAACTGTGAGTACTTGGCTTAGCTGCCCTGTTTTTGCATAAATTATAATGATTATCTACATTTTTCATTATGTATTTATTTAAAAGCAACAATTTGCCATGTTCTATCATACTTTAAGCTTGTCATTGATATTGGCAGCAGGTATAATAAGAAATGTTGTGGGTAAATTTTACTGTTCTACCAGATGCTGCAGCTGTGACAAGTGTTGTTATTTGCACTGAACAAGGCTGTCTTCTGAATTCTGCCATTAGTTAAAAAAAGACAGCAGAACCTCAATATGATCTATATATAACATGTCTGAGGCTTTTTAAGAACAGTGATAATTTGGTCTGTTCAAATTGTAACATTCATTGTATTTTTTTTTTCTTTTTTTTTTTACCTTTTCAGGTATTTGCACTCAAACAACATAGTCATTATTCCTGAGGGTAAGTCCTCTGTTATGCCATGATACACATAAGTGTATCTTTCTTTTAAAAAGTATTTGAATCTATTGCTTGACAAAGTCATTATAGTCAGAGACATAGACATACATTGATATACTTGCCTGTTTATGCTTTTCATTCATGTTGTTACATACAGACTGGTGACAATTTAAAGGAAGACCCTAGGTAAAGTGTTTTAGTGTTCAGCCGTCACATTCTGCCAGAACAGCTTCAGTGCTCCTTGTCACTGACGCCAGTGTCTGAACTCAACTAGAGGGATTATTTCTTCCAAAAGATATTCCCCCATGTAATAGGACCCACATTATTTTCATCGTGACATATTGGAACATTATCATCCTGTTTCTTCACAAATTTTTCAATTGTTATTTTTTGTTTCTTTAATTCGTCACCTCTCTATACATGACACATGATTCAGCAGTATAAGTCAAGGAACAGATCATTGGGGTGAAACTAAATCAGCAAAACAACAACCATAACAGAAATGAAGATGAGATGGTCAGGCTGTAGGAATCACGATGCACACTGATTTATTAACACTTTACGAATACTGACATAGTATGAGATAGAATGGTACATCAGTGTGATCCTCAAGAAAAAAGAAAACGGGAGAATTTAAGCCTTTGACTGCATGAGTGAACTTTGTCAGTTGAACATGATAAAGGTGATGGTGGTTGATCCTCAGCTATTGGAAACCTGGCCAGGCTCCAGTCATTGGACCTCAGCAACAACGCCCTCCAGCTCCTCTGCCCAGAGATTGGCCGACTGAGGTCCCTGCGGCACCTGAGATTGTCCAATAACCAGCTGAAATGCCTTCCTCCAGGTAACAACCAGCTCATGTCTGCTTTGTTGTTACACCCCACTGTCTTCTCACGTGCAGCTTGAGTTTGTTTTGTTACTGTATTTATAAAACACATCTGAAAGGATAAGCCATATTCAGGACTGAGGTAGAGCTGACAGTATTAAAGCATATTTAAAAACACTGAGACAAAACTCAACACATTTGAAGCGTATTGGTGCATCAATACACTTAGACCTGGAATAAAAGATCTGACTGTGACTAAATAAAGTGCAAAGAGCAGTGGAGAAAGACAGAAGACTAATACACAGGCAGCATTTTGTGTTTATGTGATTCAACACAGAGCTCTCTTCAATCTTTTTAATATACAGTTTAAACAGTTCCCACTGCCTGGTTTAAAGTCCTGTTTGCTAAGCTCACCACTGACTGATTTTCTGAGATAGAAAAACAAACTGTTGATGAGGTGCATTTTGTTTTCCAGCAGAGGGCAACAGAGACACTCAAATATACTGAACCACAAAGTGCTGAATTTATTACTTCAAGAAAAATGTTTAAAAAAAAGAAAAAACATCATCCAGATGGTTTAGTTTAATTTAATACTTTTCTTGAGCGTTAACAGACACAATTATCACTTAATCTACCATTTTAATGTTATATTACAATTTTAAGTTTTGACCGAAGGAGTTTTTGTACATTATTTTAAAACATTGGTGAAATGTCAGTTTATGGGAATAAAGGCAAAATAAAAGTATGACCCATTCATTCTGTACCAACACAAGACTCAGATTTTATGTCGCAGTCATAACAGTCACACACTTTGTTTGGGTTTAGAAAAAACAAAGTGTCACAGAAGTGATCGCCCCAAACATCCATCTGTCGTAATTTCTTTTAAGTGACTGATTTTACTCTCTCGCTGCAAGTCAGTGTCCGCAAAACAGAAAACGTAAACATGATATTGAAAAGTCGAATTATCTGAGCTTGGTTCTTTCTTGGTTACAAACTATTTGGACATGAGAAAACTCCCCCTGCTGTTTCATTTTGATCTTTTCTTTTATTATTATTTATTGGAGAATTAATTCAGACTCTCCATCATGTTTGTCTGCTGCCCTTTAGAGATCGGCGATCTGCAGGAACTGGAGACTCTGGATGTGTCGATGAACCAGCTGATGTCTCTACCAGATCGGCTGCACCGCTGTCTCTCTCTGCAGAATCTGACAGCCGACCACAACCTGCTGAGCCACCTTCCCCGACAGCTCTGCTGGCTCCACCGCCTCAACCAGCTCTCCATGGCCGCTAACCGGCTGACCTTTCTACCTCTCGGTCTGGAACATCCCCTCTAGCTGTGCGTTGCCATAGAGATGTAGGAACCAAGGCTATGTTAATATGGTTTGTGTGTTTTAGATCTGGGCAGATCACGGGAGCTGCAGTTCGTGTTTGTGGACAACAATGTGGACCTAATAGGTCTCCCCTCCTATTTGTACAACAAGGTCATTGGCTGCAGCGGGTAATCCAGCCTCTCAAATTGCTAACTCAGAGAACTGCAGTTGAATGATGGAACTAAATAGAAACTAAATACTATATGTGATATGAGATATTATATATCAGCCTGTGTGTTGCTGCTGCACAGGTGTGGTGTGTCGTCTCCAGTGATGGACGGTGACCTGGGTGAGGTTCCAGGTGAAGCGCTGAGCAAGGCTCTGGTCGGGTTGCCAGCTGAGGTGAAAGTGGTCGGCTCAGAGACGGATAACGTGGTTCCCCTGGAGGAGCTCACCATGAGGACCCTGCACCGCATCTATCACCACCGGCCAACAGGTGAGTAACAGCACACTCTGTATACCTGCATGATCACTGTACTGGCCAATGGTGATGCACAGACAACCAGTTACATCTGTGAGTACTGCAGTTAATCCACAGGTTGGTCAGATCAAGTCCTAAAAACTAAAATGCTGCACACACACACACACACACACACACACACACACACACACCTGCTTTCCTACTTTAGAGATGTCGTCATTTTTAAGTTCAATGAATAAAAACTTTTGAGTAAATGTAAATTCCTGCCGAGTTCCTTCTTATTTACTTATTTTAGGAAGGGGTCATTGATTATGTTTTTTGTGTTTTGGATGTAGCAGAGACATTCAGCTTTTTAATGTCAGCCTGCTTTCAGCATATTGTGGAAATACTGATTTAATTTCCCAATAAGGACACCTTTAACATTAAATAGGTATTTGTTTTGTAAAAACAACTTCATGTCACCATACATAATATCTCACTCAAAAATGGCTGTCATGTGTGATCGTGTGCAGGTTTTATTTTCTTGAAAAATAATTAGTACAGCTGAATGATTTATGGACACGTGCAGATTCAGATGATGCATCAACACTTAACAGTGCAGATGTGTATGAATGTGAAGTGGAAACATAAGAAAGTAAATAATATGGTTAGGAAACAGCTGAATAAACATGGTTTACCTGTCCTGTTTTCAGACCTCAACTTGCTGCCTCCCATCACCCTCCCAAAGAGCCTGCTGGACCTGCTACAGTTCCCACTGGGTCACTGTCACCGCTGCAGCCAAGCCATGTTCACCATTATCTACCCAAAACTCTTTCCCCTGCGTGACACTGCTCTGGCAGGAGTGCACCGCAGGTTAGAACAAACCCACCCTAGTTCCCCTCCTGGATTGCCTCCAGATAACTAAAAATTGTTCATTATATTTGCAAATGAATTGTTAATTAACAGATTTTTCGTTACCTGCTTCTCTTTCTCACTCTATTTCCTGCCTTTAGGGCGACTGTGAGTTTCGTGGCCTACTGCTGCTCCAGCCACTGCCTGCGGACTTTTGACCTCCAGGGTTGACATCAATGTGTTTGCCCTGTGCACATTTGAAGCAGAAGCTTGTTGATGCATTTCCAGAAGGTGACAGATTAAGGCTAGTCGTCAGTGGGGACCTTGAAGGTGTGCTTAATTGACAATAATGAAAACCCCAAAGAGGCAGCCTCTGGGGATGGTTGCTGGGTCACATGATGGACACAGGGCTTGTTCAGCAACATGTCAACACTCTGTAGACAAAGAACCAAACCCACATGGTGCTTGTGTCTAGAGTTTAACCACCTTGGATGATTGTATTCCTATGTTTGTGGTGAGGGTCATCATAAATAACCACTATGTGTGAACACTGTGCTTATTTTATGACATCTGTCTTGAAACTAACAGCATTAGACCTGAAGTAACTACAGACCCCCACTCACAAATGGGCACTTTTTAAGAGCAAGCACTGTTTGATATTTGTGAAATGAGTAACTTTTCACGCAGAAGTTTTTTGTAGCAGACACATTACATTGAGTGTGGGGTCATCTTTGAGGTAATAACATTTGTAATATGGTTTATTTTACCGATTGACTGAAGAGCAGATGGAGGGCTAAAGCTTAAAAGAATGTTTATCTATTTGATACGTGTCATTTTCAGCAGCAAAGAAGCCTTCATCACATTAATCTCTCAACGAAGCCATGTGTCTTTAAGCAGGACACTCTCACACGATCTCACGTATAGGAAATGCTTGAAACTAAAAATATGAATTCAGGAGAATACAATGTCAACAAAAGATATTTTATAATGAAAAGGTCATGGCCAATTTTCTGAATTTATTCTTAAAGTTTTGGCCCTAGATGGCAAAAGCCACGGATTAGTTCCACATATTTGCTTTGGTAGAACTTTCTATTGTCATTATCAGTCATATTGCAAAGCAGGTTTTTAAATTTTGACTGATTCATGTAATTAACATGTCAAAAATTAACACATTTTTCATTACCTGCTTTCAACTTAAATATCGCTCTAAAAACGACAGAAACCACAATCACTGTTTGTAGTTTCAAAGTTTTTTGTTACTGTCTAAAAAGAGGTTTGTACACTTCAAAGGCATTGTGTGATTCTCATGCTGGACTGACGCTTGTGTGTTATAATTCATTACTATATTGTACAGTTGTAAGTTATCATTTGTTTTGATTGTGTTGCATTTTGGCAGTAAATATTAACTGATGTTTGACTTCCAGAGAATTTGTTTGTTTTTTACCCACAGTTTGTCACAGTTGTGACCTGGATACATGTCACCACCACCACCAGTGGAACATGACGGCAGTTTCAGGTTTTCATCAAGGTCTCCTCCTGCTCTGCTCTCCTCTTCTTACGGTGTACCTATGGCTATAGTAAATGCATCAAAAGCCTCTTCATGACAGCAACAGCTCACTATCTTCTTGCTAGTGTCACTGTAAACTGTCACTGCTGTAATTACAGCAGCAGTCAGCTCTGTGGAAGTGTTAGCGGCAGTAGGTCAGCACAGTCAAGTGCTTTGGCTTCACTGATTCTCTGCTTAACCCCTGAGGCCCCTCAGGCTTTTCCTGTCTTCTTCGTCAACAACAAACACTCTGTGGGACTCCACCTGTCTCTCCTATCTCTTATGTTGTTAATCGTGTTCAGAGGATCCTTGAGCTAAAGGACTTTTTTTTCCAAGTGTGGTGATGCACATCAGCCTAAACCTCAAAGATCATAGTAAAGTGCTCTTGCTGAGATTTTTTGGAGATGAGTGTAGACAGTTACTTTGACAGTCTTTCAAATTGATCAAACTATAGTTCACAATGGTTTAATATGGTGACAGAGTTCTAGTGTCCATCAGTGTCTCCACTGAAGCCTAAACGTGTGTGTAGTGTAAGATAAACAAAACTGCAGTAGTGCAATCAAGTGCAATCAAAATAGAATTATTAGTATTTTTTTATTTTTTTGTTATAAAAGTAAAATTTGTCAATTTTATAGTTTGATCGTAGGATCACAAATGTTGGGGTGCTAGCCTGCAAGTTATGTTGGGTTTTTTTTTCTCCAGATGTGAGGAGCATGGTTGTTTGTTACAGGCCCCAAACAACTCTTTATGATCATATTTTTTCAGTGTCACAATAATAGTTATATGACTTATTTTGCATGTTGTGGAGCCCAAGTAAGTGGTAAGAGAGCATTGTGGAAGAAAGGAGCAGAAAGCTGAACCGCTCCGTTCCTGGGATCAATGGTGTTTTCAGAGAGTGAGAGACCATGATCCTCTCTGGCTGGTGATTCAGCTCTCTGCCCTCCCTGTGGGGCTATCGCATCTCTGCTGTCTGCACATGAGAGAAGATCCGTGAGCATGATGGACGTTCATATGATGACCCAACACATACACACGTGCACACGGCTGCACTCAAAATGGAGGTAGGACTTTTATCAGATGATGAACAGCAGTAAAAAAAAACAACTGAGAAATGTCCTGTTGTCTCCCACTTCTTCACCATCAACCATTATTTGAAACAATTTTAGAAAGATGTCATTAAAATGCATAAAAATGGTGACTTAAGCTGTTTAAACCTTTCATCCATCTCATCTGGTGAAGGTGTAACATGTGAACCACAGTGCTGGAACTTGACCGGCAGGCAAATTGGTCTTTGAATAAATTTCAAGCTGTTGAATTACAACAAATGGTTCTGATAATGCAGCATCTTAGTGTTTCATAGCTCGATGTTTCTCTGACTTGAGCCCATATTATGAGACTATGTGGCATTTGGATACATCATGCAACACCAAAGTAATTTCCTGTGGTGAGTCAGGCGGGGCAGTGTGTGAAGAGGGGTTCAGGGAAAATTAATAGACTACGCAGCTGAACACAGAACTGTTCATCATACTGTAGATAATATGGGCTGTGAAATGTCACATCATGAATACAAATTTTATTTATTGTTTTGTGTGTGTGCTTTTTTTCACCTGTGTGTTAAGTTTTTCATCAGTTCTATTATTACAATCTATGTGTATGAATGTAACAGTTAGCTACACACAATACTGATGAGTTCTTCATTCACATTACACGAGTGAAAAAAAGATAATCAATTTCAAATGAATGACTTCATACTGGTTTTGTTGTGTGACCGGCATAAATTTGCAGTCAGTCAAACTGAAAGCCCAACACCCAGAGAGTCAGACCAGTCCTCCCCCAGTCTATAGCAATATATGGGCCTATGCTATGGGTCAGGCTGATCAGCTGTCAGTTCGGGGAGGTAGGTCTTTAATCGTTTCTTCAATGGTAATGACTGGAACCACATGTAAATAAAGCAACTAATCACCTAAAGATCAGATCCACTGATTATCAGGTGTAAATCATCAGATCTGAATGGCTGACTTGATCTGAATCAGTGAAGCTGTGCAAACTGTGTACATTTGTGCATGTGCAACATATTTACATACACTGGGATAAATACCAGTGGTGGGAAATACTGTAGTTATGTGCTTTACTGACACTATCTTTTGAGTCAGTCAGTCAGTGTTTTGTGTTCATGAAGAACCACGGTGTGTTGAATTAAGACAGAAGACATAAATTGTGGCAGTTGGTTTGAGAGCATAAAACTTTTTCGTCTTGTCAATCTTGTTCCATGTGTTGCCGTGTGTGTGCATGTTTGTGCAGTCTAAGAAGACACCAGTGTATCACAGTAAATGGAACCTGCTGAAACTTGTCAGGTTAAAGCTGGGGTTGGTAATCCTGTTCAGAGACACTTTTTGTTATACTGGGTGAAATGGTCCTTCTACATTCTAAGTAATCAATACATTATGTATTCAGAAAAAGGAACGAAAATAATCAGTCCTCTGTGGCAGCTGCAGGACTGACAAAACTCCGACCAATCCAAGCTCCACGGTGCCAGGAGCAAAAACCAATCAGATGCCTTCATGTCTAGTTCTGTATCCCCCCCCCCCGACGCATGTGCAATCTTCACGTGTAGCTGTTGGCGGAAGAAATCGGCGTACAGAGTTACAGCGGAACGGATTTCATGCTCATTTATGAGCAATGGCTGAGAAAATGCAGCCCCAGTTACTACTTCCAGCGTTACTTGTAACGGCTCGCCCCGAGAAAAAGGCAAGGAAGAGAAAGCCGGAGGCTGAAAAGGCTGCTAACAAAAAGGCTCTGGATAAAGCCAGACGTCAAACCAGAGTAAACATCAGTGTTGCTTTTGAGCGGTGGAGACAACTGAGGGATTTGAAGGGCCTGAAAAGTGATGCTGAGGTTGCTCTCTTTCTGTTGCACAGGTAATTATATGCTTTGCCTCGGGGAGGATTTGTTATTTTTATGAAATGTGTAACTTTTGCTAACGTAGCTACTTTTGTAGCTTGTATTAGCCTAATGCTAATATTAGCTTCTCTGTGGGTTTAATACGGGACGGTATTGAATAGATTATAGTATATATATATATATATAGTATTCCTCCTGCCGCTTCTCATTTTCGTGCGGTGCGCGTTCCAGTTTGTGGGGGCATGATTTGGACGTACACACTCACGGGAGGGGGAGGAGGGGGGTGGAACTCAGAGGAGGTGCAATTTTCAAATCTTGCTAGCCCTCTTGCTAGCTCGCCAGGATTACCAACCCCAGCTTTAATTTCTGAACAGGCAAATGGAAAGGTCAAATGTGTTAAGAGAATGTACGCATTTCCTCTTTCTCTGTGTCTCTCTCCACCTCAGTCTCTCATACTTGGCTGACACCAGATTCTGTGCAGCCATTTGCTATATATATATATATATATATATAATTTGTTTGTATATCATTTGTTTATATATATTATTGATAAATGACTGATAGTTTTTTTTGTTTGTTTGTTTGTTTTTATTTTTTTTTACAGTGCAGCCCTCAGCTCAGCCTTGTTATTAATTGTGGAAACAGACAGTGTCCCAACAACGGTCAAGTCAACAGACAGTGCAGGAGCCAACATGGCTTTAGACGCGCTGCGCCGCCCTACCTTTATCCAAATCTTCTGACGTCAGAGGGCGCGGCCATTTTGTGAGCATCGTCAAATTTAACACAGTTGGCAGGAAGTTAGATGACTCAATCATCAAATTAAAAGTGAGTATAAATTGAACAGACCACACAAGTATCAGTTAATATTGCTCCTGCTCATTTTGCTGCCGCTGCTGTTGTTGTTGATGTTGTTCTGAGAATTCTCTTTCTGCGTAGCCTCCATTCATCTACACGCAGGTTAGGCCTAATTGAAAGAATTAATGTGTGAAACAATTATAACGTGTGTAGTTAATCTTCTACGAGCCTATCGTTGTTCATCGACATTGGTTGATTAATCTTCAGTACATTCGCCTGTTCAGTAGTTAGTTATAGTTTTCCCTGAAAACTATAAGAAGAAGAAGAGGTGGCGGACCGGTTGTTAGCGGTGGTTTCCCTAGGGACAGATTTGAGAGAGGGAATTTCCCCCCTTACCTCCCGCCGTTTTTGTCTTCGTAGTTTAAGGGTTATTTTAAATTTTGGATGAAAGAGTGAAGGTATAGGTTAACTTCAAGATATTGTCCAAGTTAAGCCAAGTTAGCGTAGAGACGGGTTAGCTTACCGGCTAAATTGTGTTTTCTCGCATTTTAAATACGTGCACTTTCAGAGTTGGAGCTCGCAGCGGTTTGAGAAAACGTTATGGATGTTGACGAGTCACAAACTGTTGTGTTATTAACGGTAACCGTCGTGTCAGACTGAGCTACATCCATGAAGGTTTTATTTTGTAAATCAACAGGAAGTGCGCAGTCTGTAAATCCGCGGAGCTTAACTCTGGGCTGGGAGGAGGGCGGCGTGTTTCCACCGGGGAGAGTCCCGTTAAACGGAGCGGTAGCACGGACAGACGCTTTCATCGTTCACCGACATAAATAAAGCAAACTACAGAGAAGAAGGAGAACAGAAGGAACTCGACGAGGTAGGTTTGACTCATTTGTTTTTGTCTGTTTACTCGGAACAGAACATGGTTTAGACTAAAGTTTGATTTTTTTTTTTCATAAAATGTTTGACTATGAAGTTCAGACTGTTTCAGATTATTTAAAACCGGGGTTGTACGTGTTGTGTTGTTGTTGGTTTCTCTAGCAGTTACACGGTTCTCCAGTGTTTTTTTTTTATAGCTCTGACTTTACCCATGTTTATTCCAGCAGTGACTAACTCTGAGCTGAAATGACATGACTTATTTATGAAGGCAGAATCAGTATAAACGTCTCTGTGACGCTGCTGTAGCAGTGGAGAGCCTCAGTCCCGATGTATTTGTTTAAAGGATCTAACTTCTGTGGTGGTGTAGAGGATATTGATAGAACTAGAGATTCCGACTTAAACGTGCACAAAGTACTTGTTTGTGGTGACTCGTAAACACCTAAGGTAATACAGCCGCCATGAAGTTGTTTTTTTTTAGTGGCGTTTATGGACTTTTGTTGTTTTGTTGTTTTTGTCGCGGTTAAAAAGCTCCCAACAGACTCAACCACGTTCAGCACCGCGGACAGCTCCGGACCTCTTTGACACACACACACACACACACACACACACACACACACACACACACACACACGAGAAATGCACCTAAAACGCGCCATTACTGTGGTACTGTTGCTTAATTTGAGTATTTTGTTTTGAGTAATTATTCATTTTTGTAAGAACTAGGAAAAACCTTTGCTGCTGTTTAGGCCGTTTGTGTCTTGTAAGCTCTCAGCTGGAGAGCTAAGGTGTTGTTGGTGTGTTGTTGAGGACACCAACAGATTTGTTGCTGTGTCTCAGGTGGATACTTTTAATGATTAAGGCTCATTTCACAAAATATTCTTCGTCACTGAAACCACAAAATAGAGTTTTCTTTGTGACTGGATCATCATGTGTGATCTAGTGCAGTTGTACGTATATGTGAGGTGTATAATGTAACACTGCATTAAGTTGAGGCTGAATGTGGTGAAATCATTTTAGTGAGTGCTGTGTTATTGCGCCTCCATTCCAGGAAAAAGAGCGTTATACAAACTCTTGGCCCTCCCTGCTTTCCACCCTGCCTTTGTACCTGTTGTAATGTCAGTGAGGACAAAGAGCTCAGGCCATCTCTACTAAGTAGATCAACACGTGTGTGTGTGTGTGTGTGTGTGTGTGTGTGAGTGAGTGAGTGAGTGAGTGAGAGTGTGTGTGTGTGTGTGTCTGTGAGAGAGAGAGAGAGAGAGAGAGAGTCTTTGTCTTTAGCAGCCTGGTGTTGTTTGTAATCAGGAGCAAACAGATAGATATTTCAGTGAAGGCAGGAAATGACCACAAAGCATTGACCTGTCTTTTTTTGTGCTAACATTTCATTTTTGCAGAGGCTGAGATGCTGTGCCTCAACCAACCACTAACCCATACTTGGTTAGTGGGTAATTTTGTTTTTCTTTCTTTCTTTCTTTCTTTTTTTTCAGTCATCAGGCACACACACACACACACACACACACACACACACACTTGAGCTCCTTTATCACCTGTCAATCACCACTCCATCACATTCACACATTATTGCTCACTCATCTTGTTCTTGTTCTTCCACTCTTGGTTGAGTTTCAGTGTGATCAGCTAATGCCAGATGGTAGCAAAACATTAATATCCAAGAATGGGCTGTGATCACAATCTTCTTTTTCAGTGCATGCTGCTCACTTATTAGGTTTCGGCAATAAAATGAGCTGAGAGATTGGATTTTCAGTCCGTTTGTGGCAGCTGTTGCCTCTTTTACCCCGAGGCATTTTTATGTATAGATTTGTTTTGGATATGTTCTCCTAAAACCTGTTAATGTTTGGATGGCATGTCACTTGACAACATACTCAGAATTACTTATAAATAGATTCATAAATGTCACAGTTTGTCATCTTGAGTTATGTTCTGTCTTCTTCTTGGAGGGGGAGGTGTTCTTAGAAGTTCTGCAGGATGTTTTGGTCTCGCTGACATGCTGTGTGTTTAGAGCTGAGTCATTTGTGCTGCTTACAGAGGTCTGTGCTCCAATTACACGACTTACGATTCCCCTTGCAACTGACTTCAACACCCATGACTTCACTTGGACTTCACTCTCATGAATTTGAATGACTTCACATCCTCCCCAAGCCTGAAGATGAAAAGTTCAGATCAGAGAAATGTGAAGGAAATTGATCTATGATTAATAGATGTATGTCGCTCAACCTGATGGAAGTTGTTTTTGGCAGTGCATGGCACAGAGGAGAATAATGATTCTGCTAGGATTTACAATACACAAGTTAGGATTTTAACTATGTCCTGGTATTTAACTGCCTTGACATGAAGGGTTAGGGGGAAGAGGGGGGCATGCAACAAAGGGCCGCAGGGCCAGACACAAAACCATGGTCGCTGGAGTCAGGACAAAGCCGGGCGAGCCACAAGGGTGCTCCCAGCATTAGCCTTACTTGTAACTTGCAACAATGACTTTGGCTCATCTCTAACAACATAAAGTATAACCCCTGCGTGGAATATGTGTTCTCTAGAAGCACTATGGAGCAATGTTTTTAGAGGGGGTTCACATTTTGTTTGTGTCTTGCATGTGCTTGATGATGCATGCTCATACTTACAACCATGTGGGCTAAAAAACACACAATCCTGCTATTGGTTTTCACTGAATAAACCCTTACATAGAGGGATATGAGCTGGCAGTGTAAGTCATTTATGTTCTTGTTATTAGTATGTTAATGTGTGTCTGACTCCTTTTGTCTTTGCAGATGTGCTCTCTCATTCTTTCCTGCCTAAGTGTAGTCCACAGTATGAGTATATGTATATACGTGTTTCAGTATGTCTTCTACTGTACAGGCCCGTCGACACAGTGTATGTGTTAGTCAGTACAAATGAACAGCATGTACAGCGCAGCATGTTGACAGGTGTCCATTTGAATGTGTGCATGCGGGAAGAGAGCGGAGAAGAAACGCGGAGAGGAGGGGGGTTGGTGGAGAGAGTGTGTGTGTGTGTGTATTTGTGTGCACTCTAGGTTTTGTGTGTGTTAGTGAGAGTGGAAGTGAGAGAGAGGCAGTGAGTGGCAATGTGAAAGGAAAAACATGTATGAAGAGGGAATGCAAAAGAGAGCGAAGAGAGAGGTCCATGTGTTATGTAAGTGTGTGTGTGTGTGTGTGTATTCTGTAGGCCTACAGATTAATCCAGTGGGTTTTATCCTCAGTGAATGGGACAGTGGGGCTTTGCAGTGATTATCCCTGCAGGCCACAGATGATTGCTTTGAATCTTCTGTATGTTCCACTCTACCTTGTTTCTCAGCCTGCATATGTGTCTGCTTGCACTTCATCCGTCTACCTAAATTTAGCACACGTTGACCCTCTATAATTCTGAAAAAGACCATAAAATTTGAGATGTTTGTTAGTCACTGTATATGCTGAATGCGTCATTTTATTAAGATATATTCAAGAGTTATCTTTCTAATTTGGGTCAAAATAGTCCCAGAAGCTGTTTCAGGAAGAACTGAGCATGTATTTTCCTCTTTGGTGCCTGACCAGTCCACCTCTGCACATGTCAGTCTTCCGCCCATCCATTTCTCTAGTTAATCTGCCTGTCTCAATCCCAGTCCGCCTGCCATAGCTTTCTGTCTGCCTGTCCTCTTTTGGATTATATAACAAGGAAATGTCAGAAATGCAATCTGCTCCATCATCCCTGCGCAGCTGAGACAAAAATGGCTGAACCCTGGGAACCTGCCCAACCACCCCACCATTTGTTTTGGGTTTTGTAATCCTCTGTCACAGTGACGGTGTCAAAATCAGACCAGGCGTCTTAAACGGTTCAACTATACACTTGCTGTCAGCCAGGTGATCGGGTTGTGACCTCGTACCTTTTTGCTCAGGCACCAAGTGGCAGCTAGATCATCCTGCAGAGCAATTTTACTGGAAAGTTTAACTTGAAATTAGCATCAAGGAGCTAAAAAATGTAGAAGTGGCAAAGTTTTGGCAATCTACAGGCAAATGTATCAGTGATGCTAACATCTAAGATGCACAGTGTAGTGGCATTTCACTGGGAAAATAGCGCAAACAAACTCCAGATTTCCTCAGTGATTTTCCACAGCAGATTTCTCCCTGTGTGTCCCTCCTGTCTCTCCATAGGGGAATGCTTTAATTCACTGAGGCCATATGGTCACGGCAGGCGCTGCTGCGGGCAGAAAACCAGCTTTCTACCTTGTTCTATTCACATTCAGCCACTGTGGTCGACCTGGATGGAAAGGCTCTGCAATAAAGCCATTCTCTGAAAAGCTGACATTCATCCAGCATTTTTAAGAATATAAAATTAAATGGTTTTGTATTTTCAGTTTAATAATATGAAACCGACTTTTAGTTCTTGTTTGTGTAGTTTTTTCAATAAGTTTTAATGAATCATAGATAAAGTAAATTTAGCACAACTTTTTAGACAAATGTTATGTTTTTTAGGCAATTATTTAGTGTTTCACAGTTAGATCATAAACTATAACAGTTTCAGTGCTCCTGTCCATTATCCTCAGTTTAGCCTGAAGTTATTTTAAAGGTTTTATGGTGTGAACTCTGTGACATGCAGAATCCAGATCATAATATTGGCCTCTTTATTTCACTGTCTGGTGTTAGTGAGAAAATTGTGATCTTATGTGGCCAAAAGGATTTTTTAGTCAAACTGAAATGAAAAACATTGCCCTAATTTTGTGTTAGTGAGGTTTTAGTGTGCGTGTGCAGGAAGAGGTATTTTCACAAGCACTTCCTACATTCTAAACGCTTTATCAAGCAGTAGCGAGTTCCCCTTGTTAATGTATTTGATCCTCTGCTAAAGCATGTTAACATACTCGTGTTTGTGTGTGTGTGTGTGTGTGTGTGTGGCTGTTGGCACATGCATGATATATTAGCAGTCAGCCGTAAAGTGGTGGGTGTACTGTCTGAATAGTTTAGCCCTCAGGCTTCCATCATGCTCTCTGGCCTGATCCTAGCATACTGCTTATAGGTCAGTATGGAGGAGTATACATGCGTGAGTGCCTTGTGTGAGTGTGTGTCTGTATGTGTGTGACTGTAAAAAACTGTGTAATAGAAATATGTGTAATAGAATTTGCACATATGAATGGATTGATAGATCGTTTTTTAAAACTATTAAAAAATGGTCAGTTTCTGCAATTAGCAGCATAGATAGTAACCCAAGAGCAACAGTGGTGTAAGGGTCACACAAAGTGATACACAGCAGAAATACTGAATCTCCACTGTTGTGTGGACATACCTGATATAATAGGAAGCTTCTCTGTTATAAAGTACCAGCAAGTATTTTACCCTCCTGAGTCTGATGTCTGTTTACATGTGTGTATAGTTGAAGATCATGAGCCCTCCCAGCTACATGTCTTCCAGGGTCGGTGTATGTTCTCAAAGGTCTGTGAAAGTATACTGAATGCAAGAACGAAATGTGAGGAGGTGAGACGACAGACCAGAGTAGTGTGTGGGTCAGACGTTTACTTTAACAATGTACACTGAGAACTTTTATTATTTCCCCTTTGTCGTTGTGCATAAATATGTTTTATGGTCTCTATGGCAGAAATTGTTTCCATATGTAAAGGGACACATGTGTATATAAAGTAAAAGCCGTGTGTTGGAAGTTGGACCAGTTTTATCTGTTGACTGTTGACTATACTGACATATACTGAATGTCGAATCCATTCAAATCTGTATGTTTATGTATGGTTGTTTACACTGTAGTATCCACCCTAAAGGCTGTTTGTAGATGTTAATATTACATACATTAATGTCCAAAAGTCTGAGACCACTTTACCAGCATTTGCTGAGGGACATGTGTTGTTGTTGTTACATGAAAATTAATCATCTAGACATATTGTCATATATAAGTATATACAACTTATAGGTAGGATAAGGAATATATGTATGATAAACAAACTAATGCTAAATTATATTGTAGACAGTCACTTTAAAGGATAAAAAGGTATAAATATTTTTGCTTGGATGTGATTGGTTGTTGTGTCTCATGACCATGGGAAAGCAGATATTTACAACACATGGACAATTAATGAAAGGTCCACCATATATTTCATCTGTTTGCAGCTATCATGTGAAGGTGCATCTTTAGAACCACATGGCCTCATTTCTGAGGAGTTTTGAGGTCACAGTTCATCTGTTTAACCACCCACCTGAATCCACCCAAAGAAAAAAACAATCTATGATGTGCTCTGGTACACACACTGAGACCCACAGGTGCAATAGAGAGCTGGTTGTAAAAACCCAAGACCACACATACTGAACACACACACATCAACATCAAGATCAACATGTGGACATACAGGTGAACATAGGCACTGCACACACAGACCTCATTTAACACACAAACACACATACACACACGCTGTATATGCTGTGTGTGCCCCTGCTGTCATACAGACCTTCAAATACATGTCAGATGTACTAATGTACACAAGCTTACACACACACACACGCACGCACACACACACACACAGTGCTGTTGCATTAATAATGCTGACCCGGCTCTATCTTATGAATAATGAAACATGGTTCCACTTTGATGTGGGGAGGTGTTGGACCCTACACACACACAGATACAACCATCACAAACCTATGCACAAACACACACCTCCACACACCCTTGTCTGCCCTGCTGTTGTTCACCTTCTTGCCCTTGAACTAGTTCTCTCTGTGTGATGTTTCCAGTTTCTTAGGCTAGAGAAGTGATGACTTTGCTACAACACATGCACACTGATATGATTGTGTGTGTTTTATAGTGTTAAACTACAGTTTACTCCACCATAAGTGTAAATGAACATGAGAATGATTCCTGTGAGTCATGTCTTCATAAAACATGTCTGTCCTGTAATGAAAGATTTGATTACGAAGTTTGCAGCTCCAGTCTGATGGACCTGCTGCTGCACTCAGGACAGACTGTGTGATAGATGGAAGACAGGAGGATACGTTTGGTGCCAACAGAGGAACAAAACAGTGAATAAGAAGGGTTCTTGTGTTCCTCAGTTAGGTTTTTGCCCTGTCTTTATTTAAAGTCATGAATGTCACCTCTCTTACCTTCAGTGTGTTTTGAGTGACACCACTGAGGTAAGAGACGGAAGAATGAGAACTTGAAGTTGTGGGAATCCTTTTCAAACCCACCCATGATTGCTCCTTCATGCAGGCACTTCCTCCAGGGCTGAATAGTCACTCAGTGGCTACCCAGGGTTCACTTTTGTGCCACTCACTTCTACACAACCGTGCAAAGAAAAAGAGCTTTACAGAAATAGCAGCACTAATTAACAGTCACACTGCGCCCACCGTCTCATTTCCCACCGCCTCTCAAACTAATCCGCAAAAACAAATGCATGAAAGAGAAGGAAAGTGCACCAGCTACCCTAAAAAATCCTCCAGATTTAGGTTAGTGCTTCTATAAACCCGTGAGAAACATGCAACTGAACGACTGACAAGCTGACCTGGTTTGCCTGAGCGAGAGATTCACTTGCAACCACAGTGTCCTGATGTCCTACTTCCTTCACAAACGCTGTTTATCTCAACGGAGCACGACGATTGATTGATAGCAGTTGTTTTGGTTTAGAGTGGAGGTACCTTTATCACAACAGCCTGACAGCCTGCGACGGTGGAGGATGCTCAGCTAGTGCTGTCATTTTAAAACCTGCATCTCTCATAAAGAATGTTATATACTGTAGAAATTTCCCTCCTCTATCCAGGCAGCACTGCATCCACCTGCGGATGTTTTTGTTATGAAGAATACTGTAAAGTACCATTTCTCTAACGTCATCAGTTGTCTGTATTTTCTTCTGTTTAGGCTGATATTAACAAAATACATACCTGCAGAAATGCTTTCGCTGGTGGTTTCTTTATGTACACACACACAAACGTAGGGCCTATGTATATTTAGATTTATGTTCTTTGTTTTACCTTTTCTAGTGTTGTTGGTGAGATTGCGGTGGTTTGATGATTGATCAGCAGCAGGTTTTTATGTGTTGAGGTGAATTCATTGAAATCAACCATTCACTCAACTGGATGTATCCCATGAGGTCGTGTAGTGAGACAGAATAGCTTCCAAAGTTACAGATATTTTCATGGCTGTTTCCAAATGATCATAAGGTAGACTGAAATGTGTTGTGGTGACGTGACTCTGAAGCATCAGTTAGGATTAAAGTAGCTATTTGGACGTCTTGCTATTGCTACATAGCCAGTGTTAGCATTAACTGCTGTTCATTTACTAGTCCAGAAGAAACTGCTGCAACCTCAGCATCAAACTTCTTTCTGTCTCCAGTGGTAGAAAGTAATGCCAGTGTTAACTGCAGTTAGCATGCTAACCAGCTCCGGTCTGTCTTGTCACTTTCCTCCAGTCTGCACTGAGGATGTAGCGCTGCTCATACAGTGTATGAGTCTTTTGTATCAGCTCCTGTATGCCTTGCAGTATATCATACTTGAGTTTTGTCTTACATCCAGGCACTTGGTCAGTGTTCATAACTACTACTTTGATAGCCATAGCCACATCAGTATGAATAATATCATCCATATTCATTAAAAATGAATGTTTTTGTTACATAAGAGAACCTGTGAATGAATTGCAAACATTATTCTGACCAAAGTGTGGAACCTTTCCAAAGTCCAAATCTTGTCCTCGTACCAAAGCACTTACACCACGTCACACCAGATACTGCCTTTTCAAGTCATTGTTTCTCACAGTGGAGTGGAATTTACCATTTGTATATTTGGATCGTGTCGTTGTATTCTTCCACGATTGAGGCTGTGTAGCTGTGTGTTAATCATGTCAGCCTGTGACAGCGCTAATCCAGTCACCTACTAGAACTATGGGCCCAAACTCTATCCTACTATATTATCTTAGCGTACACACACACACACACACAAACACACACAGGTAGGTAGGGGGCAAACAGGAACATCTATAGAATCAAATTCACACTTTTTAACCAACAAAAGAAATGTGAAAGTCCAGTTGTAATACACACCAACAGTAGTGAAAGGGCTTTACCTGCTTTGTTCAGTGAGGTCATGTCCTGGCTCTTTCCCACTCTCATCCTGTTTCTACACGCCTCTTCAACAGCTTTTGGGATTAACGCTATTAATATTTTGATCAATAATTCACTGGTGCCCTTTGAATGTCTCCATTTAAACCTGTGTTTGAAATCTAGTTATCTGTGTGGAAATCAGTGTGTTAATCCTAGAATTTGTTGTTTGGCTATTTTTAGAAAATTGTCTGACTTCCTGTGTTGTGTGGCTTTTATTTATAAATGGTATAGTATGGTATTACCTAAATCTAATGTAACACATGCGCTCTTTTTCTGATTGCTGGACACGCACCGCATATACTTTCGAAAGCAAGAACTCTCTTGCTTTCTTTGCAGTGATGTTAGAGGAGTGTGTGTGTGTGTGCGAGAGAGCGAGAGAGAGAGAGAGAGAGAAGAGAAAGAGGAGAGAGAAAACAGTGGAGGGTAAATCCTCTTTCCCCGCTGACTTTAATCTCTCCAGGCTGAGCCTGGCAGTTCAGGCCTTACTGCAGCCGTCAGTCAAGACGAGTGACAGGCAGCAGGGCCACAGGTGGGGGATGGTCGGGGCTGGACCTTGTATTATGTCAGCTCTAATGGAGTGTGTGTGTGTCTGTGTGTGTGTGACACTGAAAGCATGTTAAAGAGGAAGTGACTTTGTGTGGGAAGGATGAAGCAGGTTGTGGTCCGTGTCCTTCTAAGAGCTGACTAATGACAAATACAGATGCAGACCTGTTACTCCCACATCCATCATGCTTGTGCTGCTGTTTTTCTTTACTTACTGTAATTGTTCACCTTTTTTATTTCCATTATCCATTTTGCTTTGTATGTGAAACAAGCAGGATTCTTGGAAGGGCAGAGTGATCTCGTAGCTTTAAATTAAGTGACAGTAACATACAGTTTTCGATAAGAGGAGCGAGCCGGGTTTTTTGTCACATACAGCATTCTTTATAATGTCTTATGTGCAAATGTGCAAACAGTATAATGGAGCAAGTTCATGCTGACTTCTTGAGCTTGTTTGCTACTTGTAAGCACTTGCATGGCCCTCATCCTTTTATCACACTTGCATCCATGCAGTTCATGTTTCACACAATCCACACACATACAATTTCATCTCATCTTTTACCAAAACCTGGCCACCTCAACTTGATTAAAATGGTGGGCACAGCTGCTCTCTAGTCTGCAGGCAGGCTGAACATTTGACTGCAGAATTAATTGTCGTTCAATTAACAAGTTTTAACTGAACTGTTCATTTTATGGGCATCTAATGTTTAACTAGTGAATGTGAACTGATATGTGATGAAATTTAAATGTGAAAGAATGTTGTTTATTATGAAATTGGCAGGTGTAGTCCTGACTGGTGATCCCCTGACTTTTCCTGGAGCACCACTGTGAGGTTGCCATTTGTGGGTTTTAGTGAAATGTCTCAACTATTGGATGGTTTGCCAAGAAATATGGGTCAGACATTCATATTGCCCAAAGGATGAATCCTTATTACATTACAGCCTGCCCTGCACCATCGTCAAATCAACATTTTCATCCCCCAAAATATGAATCTGATTTATTGGTGGTAAAACAAATCAGATGCTTGTCAACAAACGAGAAGTCTTTACCCAGCAGCTGGTAAATCTGTGTTAAATGAACATTTAGTGGGGTAAATCTATAGTTCAGAGGAAACAAGAAGAAGCTGTGCTGTGTGGGTGACTCAACAGGAAACAGCTCTGTTGCAAAGAGATAAACAATCAATGAGTGATCAATAACACAGAAGAGCGTTGCACTGGGGGAGATGGATGAAGTGAGGAAAAAAAGAGGTGGAGCACAGATCTGTTGTTGTTATTGACTGAGTTTAGTTATATTTAGTTCATTTGTGCTGCTGTGAAAGGTTTTTAACTGTTTGGTTTCAGTACATAAAGAGTACGGTGACAGTCTGTTCTATTATGGGACATGCTTTCCTGGAACATCAGTAGTGTTCCCCTTGACAACACAGCCATGTCAATGGCTGTCAGCAAGTGCCCATATTATGGATGTGGTCTCTTGGTCTTGGTTCACTGACATTTTGGAAACTCTGGAATATCTGTATGAATTTTCTAACACTAACAGTTGTACAGACTGTGTTTAGAGACTGTACTGGTCTAGTTCAATGGGTTTTCCCTTTGCTTCTGCTGTTAATTACAACTTTAAAGGTTCCATATTGTAAAAAAGGAGAAGTGTCCATGTAATTCTGGATCATAAAGAAGATCCACCTTCTGTGTTTTTGTGAAATTATCCACATACACAGTATTTAGGCACTGAGCTTTAAACCAAGCCATAACTTTGTGATGTCGCAGCAAAGCACTCAACGCTCCCAGTCATGACCCAAGCCTCACCCACTTAGACCTGCCATCCAACCTCACAGGATTTTGTTTCAATTAGTGTTTACCTGAAAGTTATGTTTTTACCAGAGGCTCTGAGCCCCTCTCTACTGGTTGGCTCACTGACATGTTGTTAGCAGAGTTTCAGAGGATGGGAGAGGAGATGTAAAGCTACACTGAGATGTTTTTTGGCTTAATCCTTTCATCTGTACTGTATTTTCTCTGTCTGCTCTTTGTGGTTCACATGTTATGTGGCTGATCCATCACCTGAAGCTTGTGTTGCTGTTGCAGTCATTGTGAGGTGCTCAGTCAGCCTAAAATCAAAAATGTAAAATGTCAACATTAATATTTTAAAATGCAACTGTGCACCAAGCATACACACACACACACACACACACACACACACACACACACACACACACAATTAGAGAAGCACTTTGAAAAAGACTTTTTTTTCCCCCTCCTCCATCTTGTTTCCTGGCACATGTTGAATTATTAACCGGCCTGACGACTCCACTGGGATGGAGGCAGAGACAGACAGACAGAAGGCGCGGCACAACAAGGAGATACCTTATCAAACATCCAGCTGTGACTCTAACTGACCTTCTGTCTGTTCACCTCTGTGATGCTCTGACAGGAGCTGACTGATGGATGCTTTGGGCCTGGACAGAAAGCTAACCAACCACATAAAATCTGGTACATTAGAAAAATGCACTGGCTACTTTTGCCGTTTGTGCTCGCACCACCCCAAAAACAGTACAACCAAGTCTAGAAAATCACAACTACAAAATCTTTTCAGTCTGAAGTCAGTCTGCTTCTGCAGACACAGTGCCAAACGTCAGCTGTCCCACGGTCCCATTGCTACACTGTACATCGCAGTAGATTAGATTATATAAAGCATTAATGATCCCTGAGCAGAGTGCTGGGTGGTTAAATTTATATCAGCGACAAGACACATTAGAAGAGAAAGTCTTCAATATGATTTGCGCAACGGAAACTGAAGCACAGTCGCACATTTGAGGTCTGATTGGACCAGATCAGATTATTTGCCTCATTAAAGGCTTAATTGTTCAGAGAGGCGGCGGCACAGTGAGCGAGAGCAGGTGAAATAAGGAATGAAAGAAACAGAGCGACTGAGCAGCTTTTCTTTGTCGCCTCAGCCTCCGTCACCTTCGTCCCAACCACCATCACCACCATCATCATCAGCAGCAGCAGCCGCATGTAGATCTGTCAGCCTGCAGAGTAACAGCCACATATATTTTTCATGGACTATACCTCCAGCTCTACTGTGTGTGGCTTTATGAAAAACTGTGGCAGCGCGCCAGAGGAGCAAAAATAGACCCTTGTCTCTGTCCTGATACTTTTTCTTCTAGCCGTTAGAGCGATGAAGTCCCCACCTCTTTCATCTTGATTTACTGTTGATCCCTGAGGAGGAAATTCAGGGTCAGGGTGCAGTTTGGGGTCGGCGTGCATGCACATGTACATGCATGTGACTCAGTAAGCCCAACCCATACTGTATACCCAGAGCGTTTAAACAGTAAATCATGCATCACTTGTGCTTATGTGGTGATTTTGGCTTTAACTTGATCTCAGTCAGCAACTTTGCTTTGTTTCATCTCATGTGTTGATTGTGTCTCGTTTATGGAGCCACTGACAGCAACCGAGCAGGTCTGAAAAAAGCTTTTCACACTTGAATACTGGCCAGCTCTGACGACAGAGACCTTTCTAGGAAGCCAGAGAAACTCACCTGCATTGAGCCGTAGATCCTGTTGCCCAAAGAAGTAGCTCCACTCAGTGTGGAATGAATATTTGACAAGTGTTAACTTCAGGATTCAGAAAGGGGTCTAGACTGGTGTGAAAAGCTCTTCACTGATTTGCTGAAGGACACTTGGACAATAACTGATATTAAGCTATTGAACCTGTGGCCCTTCTGTTATAGAGCAACCTCTCCAACCTCGAGATGAATCTCACAACAGATGGGGACCGAATGCCATAAATCCAATTAGATTAGAAAATTATGTATATTTATTCATTTGTTTGAAAACCTAACTAGACTCAACTGCAATAGTTCAGTGACAGTCATCACAAGCAGCCATCAGAGCTGTGCTGCCTTTCAGACCATCAGTGATGTTTAAAGAGACTGGTTTGAGATAATGGGGTGGTTTTGGTTATAGTGGGGACAAATGGGAATAGTCTTTATTGATGCAGATCAGAAAACAGATTCCTTTGTCCTCTGACCACAGTTTATGTGTTTCCAAAAAGAACGACAGGATGATCTGTTACTTAAACTGGACTTCCTGGATTGTATTTCATGTCATGGTTGTTTATATATGTCGGGCCTATGATAGACTGGCGCCCAGTGTCCGCTGGGATTAGCTTCAGCCTCCAGTTACCCTGAAAGGGCTACAGCTAAGGGAGCCACCGATACCTGAAGCTGCACACACTAACCGGCACAACCCTGCGTGTTGTTCTCAGTCTTAACTCTGTGTCCAAACATCTTTTATAGTTTTTATAGTTTAATTTTGTGGCACTAACCTGCCTCCTCTCTCGTTCTCTCTCTCTCTCTTTCAGTATTTCTTGTTTGAGGTCAAAGTTCAACAGACATCATGGCAGACGAAGCGGACATGCGCAATGAGCTGGCTGACCTGCAGACGCGCGCAGACCAGATAGCTGATGAGGTACGGTAGAAGACACACTTACACACTGGTCTACTCCTGGTTTAACACTGACATTGTGCATACTCCAACACTGAAACGCTGATGTTACCTGTTCCACTGTTGATAGTGGATATAGTATAAATGTAATTTTATGTGACCCTGTGCCAAGTGGCTGCTGGAGTGGTCTTATTAATGTTGCCCAGTGTTATTTGTTTGTAATTGTGCATCGAATCCTTTAAAACGTAGCAACACCTGTCATATTAATAATACTTATTATAAGCACGATTAAATCTGCTCGTCGAAGAAGCATGTTGTATCCAAGGCTATTGGTTTTCAGTCTGTCAGCCAATCAATAAGTCACATGTCCAAAGTGAATTCAGTGTCTGTTGTCGTCACTGAGGATAGTAATACACAAGAAAACAGAGAAACTTAAAAAACTTTTGAACTTAAGTTCAAAATTTGGTCTGCAGTCTAAACTGATTTTGGGTCCATGACATGACCATTATAATTTGACATTTCAAAATGACCTGTTCTCCTAAGCACACAAATATATCCCTAAAGCCTCCAGGCTACCAGACGCACGCAGCTGCTTTAATGTGACCCTCCCTTGTTTTAGTCATTTGTTCTCTAAGTCTATTTCATCAAGACTGTGCTTTTTTGGGATAAGGGAGAACTTTTCCTTTTTTAATGAGTTGAGAGGAGCTCAGGAAGAGCAGATAATTCTGTGCAGTAGAATAATAGAGGAGCTCAAATGGCCTTATTAAACATTCATGAGGAGATAATGCAGGGCCAAAAGGCTCCGCGGATGTGATGGGAGGAAAGGAACGGAGGAATAAGGAAGGCAGGGATTGATGGATGGAGATGAGATTACCAAGGGGAAACAGTGAAATAAGGATTAGGAAGGAGAGAGTGTTTGGTTTAAGATGGATCCTACAGAGGGTAGAAAGTTCACAAACACAAGGCAGAAATCAGATAATTAATCCCTGAGTCAGAGGAGAGAAGAGGAATAATCAAAGTTCATTATATGACTCAGTAATTTGTCCGTCTATACTTATTTGACCATGTAGCATATTCGTGGTCTGCTGATCTCCTTTGATCACCTTTTAACGTAGGATTATAAACTATTCATATTCTGCTTTGATATACTGAAATATCTTTGTGGTGTCACAGGTGCTGTGCTGTGTGTCTGTATATTTGCTCTCTTGTGGACTCCCAGCTAATCAGCTCTCTCTCTGCCTCCTTCTTCTTCTCTCTGCTTGCAGTCTCTGGAGAGCACTCGGCGTATGCTGGCTCTGGTTGAGGAGGTGAGTCCAACATTACAGTGTCACACACTTTACAATACCAGCCACAACAAAAAGGGAATAAGCATGCCTACGATTACACAAACAATGTCCTAGAGATTTGTGATTGGTGTTTGGTAGTCTTTCGCCTCTCAACTGGTGTCAGCTGGGATTGGCTCAAGTCCCCCCCGTAATCCTCAAAGGATAAGTAGTATAGCCGACGATTTGTCTTGGTGTGAGAGTGATGCTAAGCAACAAAAGTGATTTTTTTTCCCCAGTATGTGGTGAAACTAGCTTCTTTACTTCTACAGTATCTCAGTGGTAAGTTTCAAGTCCATTCAATAGCGCAAAAATCATTTATTTTGTCTGGTGTGCATAAAACAATTTTCGGTATTTGCTCCACCCGACATTGCAAATTGCAACCAAATGTTCAGCAGCTCACTGAACTGAATGAGGGATGTGACTGGTGTGAACCATCTGTAGAAACTTTATGGTGGGTTGTACAGCCAGGTGTCTGTTCTGCGCTTGTTCATCATGCTGCGGATTTCTTTTTGCTCTGCAGGTTTTAGCTGTGGAAGAAGAGATTTTCCTGAATCGGAAAAGAAACTCTTCATATATTTTAATATTCTCTAGAGCTACAGCTGTACCTCTCAGAAATGATAGGATGGAGTTAGCTTTAAGAGTGACCATACTGGCATTAATACAACATGTGCACTGGGCTCCAGTTCCTGTTCTATGCCTACTGGCTTCAGAGACTAACCACTGCGTCTTAATGAGACAAAGCCTGGGGGAACAGTTTGAGTCCTGCAGTTGACCTAAACAGTGACTTGCTCAGCAGACAAGCCTTCATACTGACAGTGGCTGAATATGTGACCTTTGAGGAGAATGCCACGATAATGCCATTTGTTTGTTTCACCTGCTACTCTCTCAGTGATGTGTTAGCTCAGAGTGTGATGATCCCTGACTGTTGTTTTGGAGTTAAAAACCAGTGAAAGACACAGGGACAAATGTTGATCTTCTCTGGCTGGCTGACAACATGATCTTTATCCATCTCACTTAGCATCTCTCCAGAGAAACAGGCTGAGTATAGACAGAAAATAATCAATAAACAACATGAATTATGGATGAGAATCCACATGTCTACAATCCTCTCTGGGTTTTTTGGATTTATGGATTCAATATTTTTTTGGTGACTTGAGTTTTAGCATTTGAATGATGGTCCAGGCTTACTATCCAGACAATGGGCCTCATCTACTTTTGTGTGTATAAGAACAAGTGCATTTCAAAAGGAGGTGCTAATTACCCCAGCATTACGCACTCTTGCCTGGGCTTTTAGATCCGAGTGTGTCCCAGATGTCCCGCCTGAGCGCGTGTGCCATAGCGCGCACCAGTAAATGACAGCCTGGTATCCCAGTTACCTGCTCATCACAGACAGTTTTATCAACCGCATTCAGTTTCTC
Organism: Caranx ignobilis; assembly: GCA_021432705.1. Taxonomy (NCBI): domain Eukaryota; kingdom Metazoa; phylum Chordata; class Actinopteri; order Carangiformes; family Carangidae; genus Caranx; species Caranx ignobilis. The sequence goes on from MU270012.1 coordinate 36,991,410, forward strand.
TCAGATAATCCCCCATGTTTCTTCTTTACTGTAGATCAACTATATATTTATTTGCCCCTCTCTATAAATCCATCGGATCACATTACATGTTGCGTTTGCCACTCTCCAGGCCTCCATCCAAACTCTCCATGGCAGAAACAATAAGGCTATAACACGCAAAACTCTCATTTCAATATTGCAGTTTGCATGTCAGAATAGCTACAAAACACATGCCTGTAATTAATGTGATTCTGTCCATGCACTGCACCTTTCCCTCACAAATTGTAAGCACGTGCTAATACTCCATGACCACGGCGTTAAAAAGGCTTATAGTGAAGCTTACATTAATAGAATAAGTGGAGAGCAGTGATCTATCTGAGATCAGTGATACTTGCCTGTTCGTGGCCTCCAGGTCTGGTCTGCTCCCAGACTACATCAGATAAAACATTCTCAGTTATATGCATCTGTAATGGAGTTTGTATACTGCACAGTGCCGTGCTGAAAAGGTATTAAAGGACAACGATGGCATTTAGACGTTGCTGTCTCGTGCTTCCTCCGTGAAGCTTAAAGGATAAGAGCAGGATTTTTTACCATGGACATGTCTGCATCAAAGTATGTCCAGTAAGAGAGCTTGTTTTTGCCACTGACATGTTCATGTTGTTGTTATAAGTGTTTGACAACAATATAAATGTGATTCCTACTGAGACTGACATTTTCGTATTATATAAAGATTAATTTTGATTAAACAGGGACAGCTGTCATATCACCCTGTTTAATCCATCAGATATTTTTACCTCACAGAAGACCAGAGCTGATGATCTACCACTGACTTGATGGGTTACTTTGTGTTATTCAGTGACTTTCAGTGGTGGAAGCAGTATTCAGGATTCCTTCACTAAAAGTATCACATAATATTAGATATAAAAATAAAAGGTTTGCCTATATTATCCATTAAATTGTGCTGGTTCAACTCAGCCTAATTCCTAGAGTGTAACTGTAAAATCGATGCAGAACCTACATCACAATAACATTATGGATTCTCACTTGAAATGCATGGACTTACAGAAGAGAACAACACAGTGAGTGCATTTTCAGTTTCACAGTTTCATTACTCAACAGTTGATATTTATTAATACATTTGTCTCTGTGGCTGCACAGTTTCTCCTCATGAGAGCCTCATTTGATATTCAGCATGTCCACAGGTCTTATGTATTACTGTAATATCTGTGTTTTACAGCTATGTTTTACAGTAGAGGACATTGTTTCCTTGAAACAAGAGTGATATAATGCATCCTTGTCTCATGCAAATGTGACCCATAATTCATTCTCTGGACCAGGGTGCTAAATGACCTTTATTTTGTAAGATGGCAAGAAATGTCAGATTGTTTCTGCATCAACTGACCCCAGAGTCTACAACATCTGCTGAGTTTATTGATTGAAGAAATAGTTTGAATAGTTCTAGATATAACAGTGATGTTGTTTTTGTCATCTAACTAACTATCAAGACTTAATTTACATTTCCTGCAATGCTAAACAATTAATTTAGGTGTTTGTGAGTACTTAAATAAATGCTGTTATTTGGAATTCATCAAATTTGCTGCATTCAACTATATTTTGCACAAGCTTTCTCTCTAACGCCATAGTTACCATTTCTGGTATTAAAAGATCTCTTTTCATTAGGTTCTGAATCACTGATGAGTTCAAGTTAGAAAACATTGGTTCACTGTAGATCCTGTCCATGTGGAGTTTCTATGGTGTGTCAGCAATGAGAAGCTCTGGTGCAATGAAAATGTTCTTGTAAATTAACTGACTCTGTAGAGCAGCTCATTTCATATTTTCTCTGAAATGATCTATCAAGACAGACCCAGAGAGGGTTATATGAAAGTGTTTCCTTCTGTGAAATGAGAAAGTGTTTGGTGGGTCTGGATGAAAGTTGAAGTGGAAATGAAAAGGAGAAAGTAAGGCAGACATGAAGAGGAGAGGGATGTGGACTGAGATAAACAGGGAGATAGTCTGTGAAGGACATGGTGGTCCAAAGCTGGTGTCTCTGTGGAGCAGGCGGTACGGGAAATCTGGTTTTATCTGATTCGGATTTAAGCAGCGTCAGGCCGGAAGTCAGATAATACGTTACAGATGATGGACATGATGTTACATTCATGAGGGTTGTTTTATGCCAGTAAACCACTACATTACACCACACCAGGTCATTGTGTTTTGACTCCCATATTATATTTAAATACATTATGGATCATCTCATCTAACTCAGCAAGAAAGCAAAATAATTAAATGAAATATAAATAAATAACATTTGTTAAATATCGAGTAGTTTGCCCAGAACTGACACCTTTAATCAGCCATCCAGTCATCCAAAGTGTACGGCTCCAGCAGATTTGTGTTTATGTATCAGATATCACATCAGGAGCTGGTTAACCATTGGCAGGCAGCAGGTGGACATGCGGGTCACTCGGTGCTCGTCTCCAGATTGACTGAATTAGCATAGATTCCAGGAGACATTAGAGAGGATATCTCACTAAGAAAATCAATACAAAGTGACTGAGGGCCGTGTCTTAATGTCAACAGACCTCTTTCTCTTTCTCTCTTTGCCTTGGTTATTTTTCTAACTCCATTCCTATCTCGGTTTTCTTTCTGAAGTCGTTATATTTCTTGGTCATAACTGATATTGAAATCACCATTAGTGTCATCTTTAATTGACTGAATGAATTGTTCTTGTTTTTCAGCTTAATGCACTTAAAGTTTATAAAATGTATATATAATCAAAAGGCTGCTTCCCACTAGCACTCTGCTGAACACCGAAATGAAGAAGAAAGGAAGAGATTAAATCAGTTTAAAATATTCATCAGAGCCTCACATGGTCATTTCCTGGGCACAAAATTATTTTGGGAGGAACTGTTAAATATGATGAGGTTATGACTGGAGACTGTGTGACTTCATGTTTTACAGCAAAGTGTGAAAATGACCTGATCGTTTGTGAGTGTGTTCCCCTGTGTTTAACCAGCCATGTTAAAAGAAGTGAGGTCACCTCATCAGTTCATGCCAGTTGGCGTGGACAAACATCCTGTCCTGTGTAGCTCTGAAGCCAGGCGGCTACATTTTGCATGTCTGTGATTTCACATGATTCCCTGATGGCTTATGTAAACTAACCTGTGTTCTCCTTCTTAACTTAATTTCAAACTCATATTGATCCATGGCCATGGCTCGATTTTTTGATTGATACTTGTACCAGTTGCATGTCTGACTGGCCTCCAGCATGGACTCTATCTATCACTGCTCCAAGAAGCTCATTTTGATCCAAAACAGCTGATGCATGAACTGAATGGCCTTTGGACTTAAATATGTGTTAGCAGAGGCCTCTGGCTCATGGAGAGTACAAAGTGTTTTTTTGCTGTATGCACAGTGGTTAATGTGGTTATTGTGTGCTCACTGAAGGGTGTTATTATGAGATGAAGCCCATACATAACAGCATATGAGTCTGATGTTCTTGTTCTCTGTGTGCGCGCATGTGTTTGTGTGTAAGCGTGTGTGTGTTTGTGCATGTGCCAACTCTGTAAGCCAAATCAGAGTGTTTCATCACTGGAGCTTTGTCAACAAATCTCTGGTACCAGCCCAGTGAACATAACAAATATAGCACATGCCATTTGGTGGACGAGTTTATCATGAGACTTGGTGCAGAGACATGGATGAATATATTAATGGCACTATGATATGTTCTCTGGAGACTTTTGCTCCTCTTGTGTGAGATTTTATGGAGCTTGTAATTTTTCTTCTTGTGCCTGATTGTTGATTAGGTGGATGTAAATCTGCCTGCATGCAACACTGTCTCCCAGAAATGATGGCTGTTCTCTTAACTGTAACAGCAAATATGTTTAGAGAGAAACATAACTGCACGCAGATTAGATTCTCTATTTACATGAATAGTCAGGATTTGTTGTTCGTTTACACATTTGCAAATGTGTTCATACTGAACATACCAGTAAAATGTTCACACAGAACATTTATTTCCACCAGTTATTGTCACACAGTGTTTCACTGTTTGACTTTACGGGCAGTTTTCTGCCTAAATGATATTTTTCTGGTCAGATTCTTTTGATGGCAGTATTTTACATATTCTCTGTCATATTTTATTCCCTTATGTTGTTTGCATCTTTGTTGACATATGTAGATCAACGTTACTCTGAGGCCACTAAACTATCTATTAAGATCGAAACATCAGATGGTTAACTTAGCTGAGCATAAAGACTGGAAACAGGAAAACATCCTGTTAGCCTCTGTCCAAAGCTAGAAGATCTCACCTACCAGCACCTCTGAAGCACGTCATGTGTCATATATGCTCCCTGTGGCTGTACGAAAAACCAAGTATGGTACGCACCCTCTCATTTTTAAGATGCGTTCAGACAGAAAACAACTTGTATCTTCTGCTTCTTCACCACTCGACTGATTCACTCCAGGCTCATCGTGTATCAACTCATACACCAGTATTTCTTTGGATGAAACAAATGAAATATTAATTACTGTTCCCTCTGTTTCAAGACCATAGATGAGGTCTGTTCACCAGCAGCTGTCTGTAGCTTCATTTCACAAAAAACAATATCGATCTCATTCAACTTATGACGCCTCTACTGTCCTAACGCTCTGTCCTACACTGTTGAACCTCACTGATCTTTTTTCTTCACTCCTCTTTTCCCCCTCACTTCTCTCTCCTTCTTTCTTTCTCTCTTTCTGTCTCTCTGCCTGTTAGAGCAAAGATGCCGGCATCAGGACTCTGGTCATGTTGGATGAGCAGGGAGGTAAGCTGTCAGGGAGAGATCACCAAACGCTGTCTCTCTTAACACCTGGTTTCACTTCCAACCTGCTCCATTCTCTCTTGCTGCCACTTTATGCTGTATAATGGGAGAGTCATTTTGAGCAGTACATCCAGTATAAGACTGTGGAGTCAAATTTACAACACCAGGGGAAATGACCCTTATGGTTTCATAACTACTTAAGTAAAACACCAGTTTATTTCTTTTTGAGCTTGTGCCAAGTTAAAATGAACCTTAGCTACAGTCTGTGCTAATGCGGCTAACATGATTATACAGGATGTGACTGCGCAGCCAGCCTCTGCTTTGCCTCCCTATTACATGCTTATTTTTCAGACAACTATGAATTAATTGAATCTAAATTAATCTTATTTTATTTTGTTCAGATGTAGAACAAGAACATAAACCATTACATCAGTGTTTCTAACCTTGCTCTGTAAAACCTGGTTGTTTTCTAGGATGCCTGACTGACTGAGAGGTCAGAGGTCAGCTGATAATTGATACATTTTGCCATTATCCCTATTATGAGGTAAATCGATGATTAAGTATCTCTGCCTTGTTTATGGCTCAATCCACCATGAAGACTTGAAGCAGCACTCCACAGGCGTTACGTATCTGTCAGTGTACCAGTCTCACACTGTTCCGCCGTCAAGAACAGATGTGGAGTACCTTCTGTGGCTCTGGAAGAGCTTTCAAAAGTCTGAGAGATCAACTCAAATGGCATCACCTAAATTAGTGATTCCCAAGCACTTTGAATAAAGCAGTGTTTATTTGTGGGCCTCATCAGAGGTAATGGTGTAACAACAGGAGCTGTGAGCAGTTCAACCAAACACTGATTTTTCTCCATCATATTATTTTATTTTAAATTTTTTCCAGAGACTGCCAGAGTTTTATTGCACCAGCATTTAGAAAGTGGAAATTTTACATGTCACAAGTGCTGTGCCACTTACTAATACATAGAGATTAATTGGCACTAAATATTGATCTTTACAAAGAAACTAAACTTTAGCTTGCTAATATATTATGACTCATATGAGGGAATAAGATACTCAGATGTAATTGACACATATGAAGATCAAAAGATCAGATCACATTTTTTTTGATCACATTTTTCACAATGAATGCCACACACCTTGTAACTACGAAGCAACAAGTAATTCACTTCAATCCACAGGATGCTCATCACAGTGGTTACTGGGCAGATTCTACCAGCTGTGATACACATATTCCTCCATGTTTGCACACATAAATTTAACAAAAAAATGTAGTTACCTTTTATTTAGTTTTAAGGATACAACCTAATTCAGTCAGTATCTTGAAACTAAGTAAATTGACCAAGTAGAAAACTTATACAGTTGTTACTTATATATATACTTAACATAACAATATGACCACCAGTCTAATATTGCGTTGGTCACTTTTGCTGCCAAATACACATCAAAGTGCGATGCACTCTGTATTCTGACACCTTTCTATCAGAACCAGCATTAACTTCTTCAGCAATTTGAGCAGCAGGAGCTTGTCTGTTGGATCGGACCACACAGGCCACATGTATCAGTGAGTCTTGGCCGGCCATGACCCTGTTGCCTCCACGTTCTGACCCAGTCGTCCTTGTCGACGGGACAAAATGTTCACTTGCTGCCTAATGTATCCCATCCTCTAACAGGTGCCATGAGAGGTGTTATTCACCTGTCAGTGGTCATTATTATGCCTGATTGGTGTATATTAAATATCGGCATATGTTGACAAGGGACTGTGATAGGCTCCACGTGCCAGATTAACACAATGGTTTATATAAGTCCTCTGCAATCTTGATCAGAGCAACAAAGTTCACAGGTTCGATCAGGCTAATGTTACCACATTTTCACAGTTTATACCCACATTAATGTGCCTGGTGCTTTGCGGGTACATTTACAGTGTGCAGCGGAGCGTCTACTATAATATGTGTGGAAGACGTGTGCGTATGTGTGTTAAAGGCCTGTACTTCGTTCCATGCGTGAAAGAGCAGTCTAATTGGCCTGTCAAATGAACAGATAGCCTCCTTCCCCCCTCCTCACTCTCTCACGTCCTGTCTTTTCCCCCGGAGTAACAACTGCCACAGTGCACAGCAGCTCACTGTTGTTATCACCGGACACCAATCAATTCACAGATTTAAATTACCTCTGCCTCTCAGCTAATGTCCTCTATACATGATCCCCATCTGTCTTTTTATCCTCCCCTTCTTCTCTTCCTTTCTTTATTTCATGCTCCTATTCTTTCACACCAACACCTGCTCCCTTTGCTTGTTTCCCCTGACCTTCACTTTTTTCCCCTCAGTTCATTCGCATAGTGATCACTCCTTGGCTCCTTTTCTCCATTTCTTTTTATCCTTCTCTCTCTCCCAAGTCCTCCACCTGCTTGCAGTGACTACTGAACTATACGAGCCTCTACCTTCTTCATCTCTGACATTTTCCATGTAATTTACATCAAGAATTCCCTCTTACATTTCCAAAGAGAAAAAAACTCATGAGTAATATCTTTCCATGCCTTTGTTAATCAATAAAGTCTTGTTGAGCTGTGAACAGTAGGGCAGCTGACCTTTACACACACATTCAGGTCATGCATAGGAGGAGATTTGTCATCACTTGCAGCTAATGAGTTGCTCCTTGCTCGACTGTTACATTCGTGTTGACCTAAATTACACCCAGTGAGGGCTGATGGATCTGCGCTTCACTGAGCTCCTACACATGTAGCAATGTGTTTCAGATCAGATTAGATCAGATGAACTTTATTGTCCCCAAGAGGAAATTTGGCTTGGCCTAAAAAGTGCCAGACACATCCACAGTGACAAATAATATGTACACACACATTTACAGGTTGAAGAAGTACAGGTAGTGTGATTGATTTTTGTTTGTAGTGAATGTAAATGTGAATTGCCTTATTCTTTATCATAGTTTCCCCCTTTGTTTTGTTTATTGGACTGGGGCACTGCATCTTGTCCCAGTTATTCTCCTCTTTCTCTGTTTCTCTCAGACTCACCAGTTGATAACACATAATAGAGTAAATTACACCAATTTTTGTAATTTTTGTGACGCTGTGACTACAGTGAATTGAACTGATGGACTGTAACATTTACATCTTACACAACCTGGTGAAGTAAGCAGAGAATGTAGTTCCTATTTAAATTAGCCAGCATATATGAAGAGTAGAATTTGAAATGTATGAATGGGATTGAATGCTTAATGGGTATTACATGTAGAATTAGAGCTGTGGCCTAATATCAGCAGGTTTTGTTGATAAAATGATAAATGAATGATTATGACCATTACAATTTAGAGCAGTGTCATATATATTCACATATACTGTTTGTCTAGTCTATATATATATATATATATATATATATATATATATATGTGTATGTGTATATATATGTATGTATATATATATATGTGTGTGTGTGTGTGTGTGTGTGTACATTATATGTTATGTTTTACTGTAGACATATGTTATATGAATACATTCTGTAGCCTGTCAATTTATGCTTATGTCATACACAGTGGTAAGTCAAAATGAATGAGAAATTTAAGAAGACAACAAATATAAAACATTAAAACATCACATGATTTACGGACATAAATGTTACTGTTACTTTGCTGTATGGGGTAAGGCTGAACTCAGCTGCTTCAGTCTCACTGCAGCAGAACACAGCCATTGTTAATGCTGTTAGTAACACCCTGCTGCTGTGAAAATGGCCTATTGCACTCACTCTTCATTGATTTGAGTCACCCTTCCTTCTAACTGGTTAAACCTGTGACTGACTCACTGTCCTGGAGGGAGGAGGGGACAGGAGGGGGGGCCCTCAGCCCTATAATCCTCAGTTGAAGGGGAGGAGGCGGGTTGTTAAGTCTGGCCTGGCTGTCTGAAGCTGTGGTGATAAAGAATGTCTCTCTCTCTCATGTTCCTCCTCTATGGACTTATCTAATACCATCAAGTTTATGAGACATTTGTTAAGTTCATTTGCCCAATTTATTTTCAAAGCACTAAAATCTTGACTCTTTCTCTACAGTGGTTGTTTATGATCATTATCACAAGTCAAACTGAGATAAAACACAGAGTAAAGTAATTAAGAAGTTTAGTTTTCCAGTCCCAGTGATCTGTAGCTGACAGTGTGTGTCCCCTGTGCATTGAGGCTCTGTGTTAGTATGAAATGACAGAACTCATTGGTTATTGTTTCCCAGATCAAATCTGTCTGTAAAAGAACAAAAGCATTATCAGCAAATTGGATTTAATAAAAGTACAACTAACACAAATGTAATACATATTCATATTGTGAATTTCCATACATGAAAGCACATATGCAGATATTATATAATACATATTGACATATATGTCTATCAGTATATGGTAATATATCTATATACTATTAATGATGATGTTTACAATGAATTAGAAATCAACAAGAAAAACCCAAGTGTACAGCATTTTATATCCATGTCCTTTTAGTGAACTTGCATGTCAGTGAAATATACATTATTAATACTGTCACAAGGTGTTACACCATATAAAAAATCATCATGTACATAATGTTCAATATATGTTCACCTACAGACTTTAGTATGAGTATTTCATAGATATATATTGTCTTCATATATCCATAGGGTGTGTAGGGATATATATGTCATATAGTGTTTCTGTGTGGGTTACATTATTACATACAACATTATAGACAGTTAATGCTGATCAAGAAATGTGATGCATTTTAGGTGGTAATTTGAAATAGATTAGTTTCAAGTAGCTAATTTAATCTATGAATTTTATTTTATGAATCATATAATCTGGTACAAGAGTGTGTAACATTTCACCGCTGATCAAATACAAAGTCAGATTAGGTCATAATTACCATCATGTATGGGAAATAAGTTCTAACCACTAACCTGCTGTGGTAGAGTGGCTGTAGCACCTGAATCATCAGTGGCCTCTGCACCAGTGTGACTAATCAAATTTTAGTCCGAGTTCCTCCTAGAGGACAAAGTGGCCCCTTTCTACTGATGGAGATTACCGTTGTCCTGTCCCATCACCATTAAGCAGCCAGAGAGAAGATCCGACCTTGAATCAGTGCCTTTTTATAGCTCTGTGCCCTATTGACCACCTGAGTAAGGAAACGCGCATGACTACATGTGCCGGAATGATGCTCTCCATCATTTTCATCACATGCATTGTTCATTGATTAGCTGCTCCTCTGTTCATTTGTCTTTCAAAACTCCGCCTGTCACATCTTCTTGGGTTGGTCTCCCGGTCATGTCAGTGTGTGGATGCTGTTCCTCTAAACTTTGCACCATCGCTGTAGCCCTGTATTTCCCTCTGTCCGCTCTCCGCTCTCTGCTGATAGTATTCCGAGGATCAAGTGTAAGTGCAGCTGGGTGAAGCACACTGACACTGCCTCTCAGGTGAAATGTTTAATCAGAAAACAAATGTGTTCCTCTGGATGGAGATAGGAAACAAGAGCTGTTCCATTTAAATAGTGTCAAGAGATACAATTCAAATGAGGGTCTTTTATAAAGTACATTTAACACAATGAGGGCTGACAAGCACAAGGGTAAGAGTGAATGATAAAAACCTAAGGGACACTCAAAGGCCAAATAAAGCATATGGTTTTTGTAAGATACCACAAAAGTCTGATCAGAAACTCGATATTCCACTGGTAACCAGTGCAGGGATACAGGTATGGGTGCCGTTATGCAGCCCTGTGCACCAGCCAGGTAATCTTCCTGCTTGTTGCCTGCTTTGCCTTCTGCATCTAGCCAAAAACATTTTGCCTCTTGCGCTGTAGCATCTAGAGCGCCAGCCGAAAAACACAATAAATAAAACAAACCAAAACAGTTTACTTTATTTCACTGCTCTCATGCCTTTGTCCTTACCAGAACAACTTGATCGTGTGGAGGAGGGCATGAACAAGGTGAACGCAGACCTGAAGGAGGCCGAGAAAGATTTAAAAGATTTAGGACAATGCTGTGGTCTGATATGCCCATGTATTAAAAAGTAGGTACCGGCCAGGAGCCTCGCGCTCTTGCCTGTCCAGTGCTGGTGGTGGTGGTGGTGGTGGTGATGTCTGATGTCTCTCTTGTCACAGTCAATGTCTTTTTTTGTCTCTTCTCCTTTGTCTCCCCTCTCTACTCCCCTCCCTTCCTTCCGCCTGCAACTTTTTCCTCCTCTCTTCTCTTCTCACGTGCTTTCGTACTTTTGCTGGGAAAAATGACAATGTGTTGGTAATCAGAACAACTGGAGCGCATCGAGGAGGGGATGGACCAAATCAATAAGGACATGAAGGATGCAGAAAAGAATTTGAACAATCTAGGACAGTTCTGTGGTCTATGTTCATGTCCCTGTAACAAGTAGGTGCTGCATGTGTTTCACTGACCGCCTACCTGCCTCTCTATCCGTCTGCCTGCTTCTGGTGTATAGAGCATGGTGACCTGTGGTGTGAGCAGTCAGGCCCATAGCCACAACAACAACAACAACAACAACAACAACACACTTTCTGAACAGGCACCAGCACTGCATGCACGTGTGGGTGTGTTTGTGCTGACGTTGAGACTGGACTGAGTGAAGCATGGTGTGCGTGCATGAACAACACACTCGCGCACAAACAGGTCCGATTGCCACTTGCTCTCTTGGCTGTTTTCTTCAAAAGCCCTTCATTACACATTGGATGAGAGATTCTCTTCCGGCAGGTAGCAGCATCAGCAGGGATCTGGCCACAGCACCCGACATCCCTCTGAACCTCACCCCGAGCACCCACCCTAACACCCTGCAGCATGACGTGTCATGTTGCGATCAGAGACTAAATCAACTAGCTGCCTCCTCTATAGAAATATTCCATTTTGTTGCTATTTAAAAATCTATTAACGTTGGTATTTTTCCATGTTTTATATGATTACATGGGTCTATTGCTGAGCAAAAAAAAAGTAATTGGTTTTAAATGAAATACTTCACCAAGGCTCTCAGTTCCTGGAATTTAGGAGATCCAAAGCATTCTCCTGATTTATTAATGCATTACATTTTGAGAAACTGGCTCTTAGTCTAATCAAGTATGTGACATTACAGTACACAGCATATTAATCTACTGGTATTCCCAGGTCATTCAGATCAGATGCCTACCTTCAAGTTAGGGTTCAATAATTTGGAAATGTGCTATAGGAGAGTTGGATTAGAGTATTGATTCCAGTCTCATGACTGCAGGGTCAATATGTAGGTGGAGCTGACAGACTGGTGGCAGAGCAAGGGGGTGAAACAGCCAGCCACCTCTGTCCAAAACTATTGAACCCACCTGCAGATTTTTTTGCAGTCATAATGCTTAGGTGTGATTAGGGATTATAGATAGTTTTTAGAAAGTACACAGTGGTTCAAGTGATTTCTAATGTATTTCAAGGTGGCCTTAGTGTTGTATTGATGCAGCATGTTTTATGACTTTATAACTAAGGCAAATTTATAACTAAAGGTACTTTTGAAAGAAATGAGAGCTGCTAAATTATCAAATGTACTCTTTAATACACCAACTGTTCTGTATGAACCTATGATAAATGGTAAAATGGTAAGATGCCTCAGAAGCCCCTCCCTCTCCTCCCCACCAGGACTGTCCTACATGGTGAAATATCATGCATGAGTAAGGCAAACCTATTTCTAAGCACGCTCCACACAGGGTAATACCAGTGTTGAAGCTGTGTAATGCTGCATTTATAGCTTTTGATTGGAGGATGTGTTCCTAATGCCAGTTTTGCCAAACTCTTGTGTGATCTGTTCTCTGGACCTTAACAGCCAAACTATGGCCACTGAGTCATGTCTGAGCAAACTTTACTCTAGGACCAATACATGTACTGTATACAGTTGTCTCTTTCAGAGCTATAGAAAACACAAGTGGCTGAAAAACCAAGGCAGAAATGGTGATTTTGATTGTTTAATGTTGGGTCAGCAGCAGCCTGTATCTCTGTCAACGCCCTGAGAGTGAAGTAAGATTAAAACATGGGATACACATGATTTATGATACATGAGATTAAATGTGTTTTTGTCTTGTTGAAGAAAAACTTTAAAAACAACAAAAAGCTTGATTTTATTTATGTTGGCTCAAACTCAAAGCTGAATTGTGCTGGACTGTCTCTCTGGCCTCACAGTGTGACATTATATATTTAAAAAACCTTCAGGAGATTAAATTCATTACATCACATGATTATTTTCTCCAAATCAGGGCTGAACAGGGTCTTGACAATAGCACATGTAACTATTCTGCTTTAATTGTGTCATAGCTCTTACTTTAGAGTCAATCTCCCTTTTTTTTTTTTTTTGTTGCCATTGTTTGAACTGAAATTCTCGTTTTCTATACGACGTAATATTCAGGGTTTCTGCCTCCATTTGGTCTGTTCAGGTCCTGCTCTCAGGGTTCAGATCTTGTCTGTTCTATAGCTCTTTGGTCCTCCCTGCCATGAACCACTTGTTATGTAATCCTGTGGTTATGTCATGTGCTTCATCTGATCTAGACTCTTTAATATGACGGGCCCTTGGTCAAATAGCATAATAAGAATAATTCTTGCTTGTTGTTCTAAACTGTTTGGAGCATCTGGGTGCGATGTACCACGTCAAGA